>OY856332.1:10000000-11200000 GCA_963693445.1 Agonopterix heracliana | reverse complement strand
CCGACTCGTACCAATGAGTTTTTCGGATTTATGTACGATTTGTAACACCACTGGCTTTTCGGTGAAGGAAAACATCGCGAGCAAACCTGCATGCTTCAATTTCGAGGCATGTATTGTACCCACTGTCCATTACAAGTGGCGACGGGCTCACCCCCCGTCACACTGGACAGAGTTTCGGTACTACTGGTGAAACGTTCGAAAATCAATTTATCTAAAACATATAATTACCATGTAATTAATTAATCGTTTCCTGACATAACTTTAAACGTATTGAAAATAAAATGAAGTTATCAATAAAAAACAGTTAGTTTTGATTAATGTTAAATTAATAATAGCATTGATAAACAAAACATGTTTTTATTTGATAGTAATAAATTAGTCATGCAGATATCATTAATTTTGATTTCTTTTTTATACAAGCTGTTTATTTGAAGCGTCGTCAAACTTTAGAGGTCAAATATACCCTCTAAAGTTTAGATAACGCTTGGGATATTTTTTGCCGTAATGTTATACATGTATTAATTGTAATGTACTTACGTATGTTACGGATGTCACAGGTATCAAGCTAGTATTTATATTATGTATATTTGATAAAACGATAAAGTCTTTGCTAGAGTCACGCTGCAGGTTCTGACCCGAGCATCTGTCTCGCGTGGTTTTCACGCGTCGCGTTTTTACCTGCCACGAGGCTCCGCAATCCTCAAAATCTTCTTGTTCTTGATCAAAAACTATCCCTGAGATTGGGATAGAGACGGAGTCTCTAAACTACTTGACACTGGTGGAAATGCATTGCTAACGCACAAGCAAGAGTACATTAATAATAAATAATAAAAAAAGTCTTTGCTACTCGATTTTATTTTAATTTACCATCTTTTATAGGATAATCTAATAAATGTTTATTACTTGGTGAATGAGCTATTCGGTTGATTAAAATAAGTATCGTAATATTGGCGCAGAATTATGCAAAAAAAGAAGCATCCAAATCGGTCAAGAAATGTCGAAGTTATCGTGTAAGATGCATAAGAAAAGAAAAGGGACATTGAGAATCTCTTTTGTTAGAAGTCGGTTAATAAATGTGCATGCGATGTTATGTTTAGGTTAAGAATGACTGGACACATAACTTTTATCTAAATCTGCCATCTGAAGACGATTCGAATCATAATGGGAAAAAAATAACAACCAACTAATGATTAGCAACCAAGGTCACAAAACACTAGAACAAACAATTTTGATATTTAAAAACGGGAAATGAAACTTACGTCCTTGCACGTAGCATAAATATGAAGTAACAATCGCGGATATCAGCATAAAGGGAGCCATTTTGGTTTAGTTAACAAATCACAACATTATATTATCAATTTGGTTTCTGCGAGCGTCCGCGCCGAGCGAGCGCTGTTGACTATGTGGAGTTGTGATGCTAAAAAACTTGTGTGGAGACTGACGAGTTGATTGGGACGAACCGGTAATGCTAGGTTCTGTGATATAGTAGTCAGATATCCTCACGTCAGGTGCTGAGATAGCGGAAGATAGTTAAAACGTGATTATAATCTAATGTTATCTCTAGCTAGCTCAGTTCCCCGTACCACGTACGAGGTAGTATAAAAGCATAGATTAACTAGACATAGGGGCCAATCTAAGATGGAGTAAAGTATGTCCATTCAAAGTGTGTTTAAATTGCACCCCTACAACCCACCATATTTCATGGCGACCGTGACATAATACGCGAGTGAGTTCCAGTTCAGACGATGAAGACGACCATGGGCGCTGATCAAAGGTATAAATACTGGTTACTTATTTGGATTGGAAGTCGAATTTGAAGAAATGTTACTACTGCGTGTGCCGGTGCCGGCAGGCCGGCCCTATTCCTGGCTATTGAAATAGGATGGGGATTTTTAAGCAAGACGAAACTATGCGATATGCTGGTTTCTTCTGTTCCGGAGCATTGAATACTGCCGAATCAACAAAAAAGTTAATAATTATGTACGAGCATCTACTAGACGGATTGTTATGGAAGGAGTTCGAACCGTGAATCGCAAGGCTGGAGGAATTAATATGGATGCCGTCTTAAAATGTTGATGCACTCGCAGATGCCACATGTAATTGAGGGATCCTCGTTGATTTCAGTGTAGTGGGTTTTAAAATAAAAATTCTTTATTTCAGACATTACATCCATATTATTATGTTGTTAGTATCACACTTAAATGACTATGTTAATACAAACGCGTCGCGTGGCTGAGGGGGTGACAAGTAGACGTGTCGTCGGCTTGCAATTTTGACAGCCACGTGGCTCCGCCGTTTTATGGCGGTTTCGAGTGTGTGTTTTTGTTTAAAAATGGGGCTTTGAGATCGCCATATCCTATTACCGTATAATATCTAATGAGTATATCCTCAACACTTGACACTGGCGAAATCTAACAAGGAAACGCCATTAATTAAGAAGAGAATAATTGTCAATGTCTTGATGTCAGTCAATAGACAAACCAAATACAAAGAGCCTTTTTTTACCTTCAGTCTGTCTGGCGTTTCCCCCCCCGCTCACCACCACCACCACCACTTACCACCACCACGGTCTACCACTTATAGTAGACGACAGGTAGCAGTGGCGTGTTCCCCTCTCACTTACACTCATTTCAGTATACATGTGCTAGCCTTTTCTCGTCAGTGCGAGCCCGTTTGGTAGGTTTGTGTTTGAATGAATGAGGATTTAATAAAAAAACGCTGTTATGAATTGCACATTGTTGTAGTCTTATTTATTAGATAATCTCGTATAAAAATGACTTAAAAAACTTAATAGCTAATCATAAAATATCCAGATTTCAGCGTTTTCAGTTTGACATTGATCAGTACAATTGGACGTAGTTTTGCAAAAAAGATCCAACCCACTATATGTTTATGTCTGTAGCTTAGTTAATAAAACCATAAAAAGGAAGACGCGCCTGATGTGATTACAGTTTTGTGGTGCTGAAATAGTTAAACGCTTGGACAGTTTAGTAAGCGATTTTTTTTACAAAGTGAGCATACTAGACAATCTCAGTCCTTTGAACTTAATTAACAGTGGATATTATAGTCTGATTCTCCTCCTTTGGTTTTATTTAAGTTGATAAAAATGAGCTTTGGCAAGTTTTATTAGTAGGTACATCTAAAACCGATGTCCACAAAACAATCTTGGTTACACTCGAAAGACAATTGTTGGCTTACGAAAGACATTTTGTTGACATTTCGAAAGACAATTGTTTAGATTCAAACGATTTGAATAATTGTTGACATCTTTATTTTTATTTAACTATACTTAATTCTAAATAACGACGAATTTTTTTTTAGATTCCTATTTAGCTTCATGGTCAATTCTGATTAGCAAATTTAATTTAATTATCATATGGCACGATGGGGCTGACATAACCTTACTGGCTGACATAAACTTGAATAAAAAAAAAACTATTGGACATATCTTGGACTTTACTAAAGCTGTTCTAAGAATAAGTGAGTGTAAGAGTTTCAAATCTCTGTTTTCAAGATAGCCTTAATTTTTTCGTTGCTATTTGGAATATAGTAAAGACTTGTTGAAATTTGAAAAATAATAAAGCGTTTTCAATTTGAGCTATTCAAAATTTTCGTTTGAAAAATAATAAAGTTCGTCGTTACTTATTTGTAGATGGCGTTAGTTCTTCGAGTAAATATTACTTTTAAGTAGTTGACGTTACTCAAAGACAGACAAATTTTCGTCTACATGAGCACTACTACTAACGCCATCTATTCATTTTTCCGTACCAAGCTTGAAAAACGCCTCATTGTTGATCTTTCGCGATATCTTACAACCTAAGGCTTGATCTGAGTACGAATCCAAGGATTATACTCATAAACCTTAGTGTAGACACCCGGAATGTTCTCCATGCCGCAGGGCGTCGGTCCGAAGCTAACAATGCCTAACACTTCGAAAGTACGACCGTTCGCGTACATAAGAGGTCCACCGGAGTCTCCCTTGCAGGAATCCTTGCCTTTTTCTCCACCTGCGCACATTTGGCCATTCCAGAGTGCTATGTTGCGTCTTGACACGCTGTAGGATGGCTGACAGGTCTGTAAGAAGCATACGTAAAATGTAGAGACAACGAAGATTATAATAGGATTCTTGGTGTCATCATCATCGTTACCTTATCATCTTTCGCACGCTTACCCTCAAGGACTTTACTTATCCACCAGGCATATATTGGATTGGTGGACTTAACAGTTAACGCACATATGCTTCAGAACCTTTTTCAGCGTATGCAAGTTTCCCTGCGATGTCATCCTTTTTGTGAGAAGTCTGTTGGCCGGTCATATCTTACACAAAAAATCGCTAAAATAACAAACTAACGTCTAGTTCTGCGTTTTTAATATGTTGTTAGGACCACTACCAGTAGCGTATATCCAAGTTTGCAGCTTCGAAAGACCTGTGCTAACTTTGCAGCACTCGAAAAACCCTCCCGTTTTTTGGTTTTTTGCTTATATCATCTCTAAGTCTATAAGTCGTATAGAAAAGTTTTCTAGGTACAAATTAAACCTGATAAAATTTCATACAAAACGAGTAGTATGTACTTGTCTCATAGGACTTATCCTTTGATAGCTACAGGGCCAAGAAAGAAATAGCATTTTAAAAATTATGAAATTAGTATGGCAACCCTCATGAAAGTTGAAGATAAAAAGAAAATGATTTCATATTCTTAATTAGCGACCCCGAAAATCCCCGGATACAAATTTGCAGCTGATTCGGTGAACCTTTAACAGCTGCTTTGGCGTTTTAAATTTCCATGGCAGCCATCTTGTATTTCGCAATTTTGGATTTTTTTTACCGCTATCCAAATCTGACCAAGGTCTTCTATACATTTCTTCAAAATCCATAGCCTTATCTTTCATAGTTTCCGCGGGCTGTTGGCCTCATCCATCAGGAGTCAACCTTCTGAGGAAGTCGAATAATTCCTTTTATCTCCAGGGCATCTTTATTATGATCTCCAAAATTATTTTACTATGCGTTGGTTGGGGGGAACTCGGCGAACAATTATCCGGTTATCTATCTACTTATCTATGCAAAGTGGGGATCGACCAGATACCCCTATTGGTCTGCGGGTTCCCCCTACGGTACAAGGATGACATTTAGGGATCATCATATGGATGCTCTGGTGATATAGGGAAAACTTTGACTTCTTCGGAAGATTGATTCCTGACGGATGATGTCAACGGCCCGTGGAAACTACGACAGATAGGGTTGTGGACCTTGAACAAATGCATAGAGGACCTTGATCAGATTTAGTTGGCGGTAAAAAAAAATCAAAAATTGCAAAATCCAAGATGGCTGCCATGGAAATTTAAAACGCCAAAGCAGCTGTTAAAGGTTCGCCGAATCAGCTGCAAATTTGTATCCGGGGATTTTCGGGGTCGCTAATTAAGAATATGAAATCATTTTCTTTTTATCTTCAACTTTCATGAGGGTTGCCATACTAATTTCATAATTTTTTAAATGCTATTTCTTTCTTGGCCCTGTAGCTATCAAAGGATAAGTCCTATGGGACAAGTACATACTACTCGTTTTGTATGAAATTTTATCAGGTTTAATTTGTACCTAGAAAACTTTTATATACGACTTATAGACTTCGAGATGTAAGCAAAAAACCAAAAAAACGGGATGGTTTTTCGAGTGCTGCAAAGTTAGCACAGGTCTTACGAAGCTGCAAACTTGGATATATGCTAATGGTAGCGGTCCTAACAACATAATATAAAAAAATCAGAACTAGACGTTAGTTTGCGATTTAAATGTTCGATATGATGGGCCTAGTTAGCAATTATTGATTGTTAACAATATGCTCACGACTCTATCCCTCGAGGGAAGGAAAAAGACAGAGGGGTTGTAAAAAAGCATAATCAGAATGTTCATACATTGCACGTGATGTAAATTTTTTAATGGATAGCAGGATGAAATACACCTCGATATTGCATGCAATATGTATATTTTCAACGGGCTGCCGTGGTACGTGAATCGTGGATGTTCTGAGGTTTCAGAATATCTCTGACGACCCCTTCGGAGAGTATAGTCGTGAGCATACGCTGCGCTATTCTATGCTGCCGTGCTAGGAATTCTTATTGGAAAATCTGAACAGCACTACGAAAGGAGTTTCACGATGCCCCCTCACCTTAACTTAAAAAGTAACTAATGCATACCTGCATAGATACAAAAGGTAAGCCGACGTGTTGCTTGATGTTGGTCTTGCCATGGGTGTCGTTGACGGCGCCCCAGCCCGCGGCGTACAGGGTGAAGTTTACTGGAGGCGACAACGTTATGTCTGCCGTCGGCAGGCATATCGGACGGATAAATTCTGCAAATTAATATGTTTGCGTTTAGGTATATTTTTGGCTGTCCTATTGGGTCAGATATGTTCGGAATCGTGGAATTAGCACACCTGCATTCTTTGTGGACATGGTTGTTCTGAGTTTTCATAATACCTATGACTCGGAGAATATAGTCGTGAGCACATATGCATTCATACCTATGTCTTCTTTGATTGACAAATCCTAGTAACTCATTCCTTGTCAACCAAACTCTGACATCAAGAGGAATCGGTGTAACCTTCTACAATGTTTTTCATTTCTGTTGTCAAGTTATTGTTTCAATGCAAAGTGTTGTTACGGTTAAAACAGTTTTACAAGAAACGGAATAGATTGTTAAGACTGTAACTTAAAAGACCAAAATCAATTTTACCTGTGTAAGGAGCCAATTGTGTCAACCTCAGCAGCGCAATGTCATGCCTCTTCAAATGATGACTCGGATTGTACTGCGGATGGGGAATGATCTTCTCGATAGGTATGACTGTTACTCCTTGGGTACAATCTATGCCGCCTCCTGAAGTCTCCGTGCAGTCCTCGGCTTTAGGATCGTTGTCGGTGTCGTATTCGCCGAGGCGGACGTTTGTACTGAAAAAGTAAGGGAAATTAATTAAGCTCAACTGCAGCTGCAATGTCTGCAATGGTTAGTGTTGCTGAATTCGAGATAATTAACTCCGAATCATGTGAAGATTTTTGGCATCCTATAAAACGGTTCCCATATTCTGCGTCGTAGATCGTAGTATTTAATACCTTGGAAATTTTCACACAAATTATCAAATCACATTTAAAGTTCCATAATCTAGCCTAGACTTGTGAATATGATGATTAGACAACGATATAGAACACACATATAGATACAAATATCCATGTCTCGGGTATAAAAATTCATATTCATCATAAAAATCTTTGTCTCGTACGAGAACCGAACCAACGTCTCTCGGCAAAGCAGGCAAGTTCACTACCGACTGAGCTACACACAGAATTTGAATTCTTAACTGTCGTGTTTCGAAATCCTTCTTCCCTTTTCTTTCACATTCAAGAATTCCACTGTAATACCGGTTCCCGAATAATTAAGAAGTGAGTCATCCATCAGATGGAACCATCAAAAGAATAGTGGCTACAAAAATAGGGAATTCAGATTCAACTTACGGAGTACCAGAATCCAAAACCTGACCGACCACGCAATGGCCTGCAGTCAGGACATATCTGCCACTGATGAGGACAGCTCCACAAAGCAGTTTGATTTTGTCATCCCTTCTCTTGACGTATTCTATAATCGCTAACCACGGGTATTGGTCGACTGCTGTTGCATCTCCACCTGTAATATGGAGGACATATTTCATTAATCAGTGTAGCTGAAGCTAAGGATAATATGTACCTATCATTATATTAGAGTGGCATAGAGGGCAATGGATCGTGCCATGCTTCAGCATCACCGTTATTGACCACGTCACAAAAGTCGAGATCCGACGTCGAGGTGCAAGTCTGGGACTGCATTGCCTCGTTTGAAGTACCCGTGGACAGGACACGTAGCTAGACGAAGTCATGGCTATGGAGTTAAGCCTTAACATAGTAGTGGCTGAGATTAAGCAGGATAGGTCGTTAGGCGGTCAGGTTGAATAAATACAAGAGAAGCGTCCCTAATGCCATTGGAGCAAGACAGAAAAGGATGACAGAATCTGGAAGAGGCTTATGGCGTCATGGTGAAGAATGTAGAAGAGCACCAGTCATTTAGCAGTCAGTCAGGCAGCTGAGTAATTTGGAGAGGTCCATGTAGCAAGTATGGATCATGCCAATAAGGTGTGTCCTTTAACAATTTTACTGCTGAGTTTGAAAATGGCTCTTTTCTCAATAGGAAATTACACGGTATGCGTGGTTTGTGAGCGTAGGCGTACACGGAACGATATCGTCGCGATACTTTAATTCGTCACATTAATTGTGAATTCGTGACATCAATAAGTGTTGCAGCGGAATCGCGGTGATAACACTTGCTAAGTAATAATCGGGACGATTAAGTTGCGACGTCCTTGCTGTGCTGTTGCGATATCACCTACGCTCAAAAATAACTTGTGTGATTAGCTCTTTATGGCTCCCAATGGATGTAGAACGATGTTCATGTGCACAATGACGAAACAACGTAGGTATATACCGTTACTGATTAAATGAAAAGGAGCTTACCATAAATTTTATCGCCAGAAGTGACGTCGAGGCCACAGCACTTAGACTTAGGATCGGGCGGTGCAGCAGATGGCTCACATTTTTCTTTTTTGCCGGGTTTTGGAGTAGTCGCTTCGGATCCGCAACAAACGCTGTATTTGTCAGGCCCCTCACATCTGAAAATGTATTGAAACTGGTTTTTAGGATCGTTTACTTCTTGCTTTTTATTGTGTTAAAACCTGTGTAAATGTCGAACATGAATACAGGTTTCTAGATTGAAGATTATACTGGAATTTAGCTAATTTAGCGTATTGAATTATCTAGGAAATATTGTTATTCTACTTTTGCTAGAATTGATTTATTAATTCGGGTTTATTGGTGGAAACTGGATTCTTGCTTACTTCTCTTTAGTCTCTCGCTCTCTCAATGTTCAAAAAAACTGAAGGCAAAGAGATGGAGACCATACTGCCTTGTCAGATTTCGGATTCGCAAAATAATTAAATATTACATTAAAATAATGAACAACATTCTGAGAGTTCTTTGTACATTGATACAACTCTTTTTTTCTTTATATATTTATATGGGGGCTTTTTGGAATCATCTAGCAAGGATTAAGGACGCCATTTGTACCCTTACGTTCTTTTTATTCTGTTTTTGTTGCTGTATGTTTTTGGTGTGCAAATAAAGAAATGTTATGTTATGTTAAGGGTCAAAAGCCGGATTTAACCTAGAGTTTTGAACAAAATTGACGGTTTCCTGGTGGACAGGAGTGCAAGCTGACGCATTTCCCTTCCTGGGCGTCGGGGGCGAAGCATGTGTTATCAAAGGTCTAAGGTTTTAAAGCTTGAACTAACCTAGAGTTTTGAACAAAACTGACGGTTTCCTGGGGGACCGGTTTCTTGTTCAGCAAGCCGGTGATTTCTGGACAGGAGTACAAGCTGACGCATGTTCCTTGTCGGGCGTCGGGGGTGAAGCATGTGTTGTCGTTCCCTGGACAGCATACCTGCCAAGTAATTTCTTATTAATTTATATAACCTACCTTGCTTATTCGCGATACAATATTTTAGGGCGTGCTTCAGGTCATCAAACTGAACAATGTTCACTATTTGACCAACGTTAAAATCGACTGACGATATGCGTTTTGTGGACTTTGTGTCAGTACCCAGACTGCATATATATTCCACTACCAGGGAACAGGCCTTTCAACCCAGAGGGAGTGGATAGTACTCCACCACTCACCACACCACCCCCACGTGGACGACACTTTCAGAATTATGCAATATCTGCCGTCTTTAAGGGTACGGTCAGCTTCAGAGAAATCTAACCATCTTGCCCTTATAAAGATTAAGATAGAGGGGTCTTGTTCTGATGCTCACTACGACCCTGTCAATAGGCATAATACTAAATATCTCACCAAAGGGGTTTGTCCACTGAAGCCACACTGAGATTTCTTCAGTTCTTCCAGGTCTTTAGGCGTTTTGTTCTGTTTGTTCAGTATAGCCATAAGAGGCTGACAGTCATATACTGATATGCAAGATCCACTGCCACCGCTGGGTGTTGAGCATTTGGATGATTCTGGAACAGTTAACAGAAATATCTAAGTATACAGTGTTTATGAGAGCGACGGTGGTACAGAGATAATATGGAAACTCAATTGTGAGGCCTGGATTCAAATCAGCACGGAGGACATGCCATGTACCAAGGAGTTTTTCTCACTTACGTACGTAATATCGACTGCTCTCAAACGCTGAAGGAAAACATAGTTTGGAAATCTGCATTCGTTGATGAAGAAATTCCGATGCGTATGTGAAGTCTACCAATCCGCATTGGGCACGCGCAGGGGCACTCTGAGGGTAGGCCTGTGCCCTGCAGTGGGACGTTATGCCTATGATGATGATACAGGTTTATCGACCCACTGCTGGGTATATGTGTCCTTACTTATAGCGCCATTTGTTAGGGTCCTGTGCTAATCTGATCAATTTTTGAGCCACACAATATCCTTCGACTAGCTTGTTAGTCCAAGAGTATTTTGTTTTAATAGAAATCTTCAAGTTTTGCTGAAATTTTAGTGAGATTACGGAATGGAACTTTTTCGAGATTATTCAGTAATCTGGAGAATAGAGGTCACTTGTATACTGGAGAAAATCATGCTTGGTGTTAATGTGAATGGTTTTTGGTTTATTAACTGTAAAATATGCCCTGATGATGATGATGATGATGATGATGTTTCATGGCCGTGTTCGACCACAGCGACTGATTGTCCAAAACTGCTAAAATATGCACATACACAGGGTGTAAAATTAAATACGTTACATAAAAGGGGACTTTCAGTACATGAAACTGAACAACATTCACTATGTAGCCAACATCGAAATCGCAAAAAAATCTGCTGTTCCATACTTAACGCATTTAATTTTACACCCTGTATTTTGCAACTGCTGGAATTTTTAATTGCCATAACCAATCGCCACATTACCTATTTGACATGGTACCTATTGAATAATCCTTAATTACCCCTGAACTAAATGACTGCAATCTAAATCGACTAATTAAGGCATATGGATTCTGAAGGCATAGTGGAAAGCTGATGCAAGTGTTTTGCCATGCAAACCAAGAATTGCAAGTAAAACCGTATACATAAGGCATAGATCTCTCTGATTAATCGCTTACCCTCAAACGACGAAGCTACCGATCCTCTAAGCAAGGAGAAGCTGGCCGGGAATACAATGTCGTCAGCGCCAACTACGAGCAAGTGTGATAGCGAGGTGGTACAAGATCACAATAAGTAGCAGACGAATCAATAAACAACTGTATGGCATAAGTCTTTAAGCTTTGAATTCGATTGCCCCATTTTTTGTAGGAAGAGGAAAGGGTTACTAGCTTAACTATGTTTCATCCTGGCGAGCATAGCAGCGCGACATATCAAATTTGCGATATAACTGCGAGGTCGCCTGAGCGCGCTGCCTAAAAATGAAGTTTCGACCTATTTTCAGTAACTAACCAATTAAAGATGAAATTTTTTGAACACGGTCTAGAAACTAATCACTGTGTCTGCATTTTGTTCGATTTCCTACAGAACTTACTACTAAAGCCTTAAAACTATACAATACTTTTATAAGTTATTTATATTTTTTTTACCAATTCGAAAAAAGAAAAAAAAAAAAACTTTTTACATTTAATACTTAAAAGTTTAGAACATATAAAAGTATTCTATAAAAGTACTTTTTCGGTAAAAGGACTCTTAATGAATTATTATTAAAAGGAAATTCTGCTGTAAACCGGTTTTTTTTTTCATTTTTAATTACCTATGCACTATTATTTAGATTTATTTATTATTTATTATTTATTACTGATCTGACGGCAGACCACTCTTGATTTTTAGTTTTTTTGAACCGGTATTGGACGCTAGTTTTTAAGTAATGCGTTTGCTTTTTTGTTTCCTTCACATAACAATTAATTTAATATGAAGCCAGTGAAATGAAGTGCATATACAGGGTGTAAAGAAAAATGCTTTATATACTTAAGAGGATAGGCGAGTACCTTTTTTTTCATATAAACGTATTCTCCTGTAATGACATAATGACAATAGAACACAATTTTTTTTACCATACAATCTATATTACTCTGTTATGTCCCTATGTTTTGCTTTTTTGCATTAATTAATTACTGTATGAACTAGGGACCTTCGAAAATGACCAATTTTACCGCCCGTTTTCAGACATCCAGCAAACAAATTTGACGAATATTAACAAAAAAAGCTAAACATACAGACATAGCTAAAGTCTTTCTCATATTATTCTTGAAAGAATGATTTAAATCGGTTTAGTTTTGGAGGAGGAAACAGGGGAATACAAAAATCTGTTTTCGTCGATTTTAAGCTCAATTCAAACACAGCCGCCTCCGGAGGCGGTCCGGAGGCGGGATTTTTTGTAATGTACGACTTTATATGGACCCTGCCACACAGAAATCCGGGCCGGTAGCGGTGCGGCGCGGCGCCGTACCGGTCAGAACGCTATGACAACCAGGCGGCGGCGACGCGGGCCGGAGGCGGCGCGGTGGCGTGCCGGGGGCGTCGCAGAAGCGGCGGCGGCCGCTGTATTCCATTGTAGTCAATGCGAGGTGTCACACAGAGCGGTGGCGGCGCGTCGCGGTCCGGAGGCGGTATTTACCGCGCTGTCATTTTGTATTTTATGGATGGCCGCTTTTGATGTCACACCGGCCGCCTCCGCGCCGCTACCGCGCCGCCACCGCACCGCGCGAACCCTGTGTGGCAGGCCCCGGAACGCTTTCGCTTCCCGCAGAAACGCCACCGGCCCGCTTTCCCGCAGGACCGCCTCTGTGTGGCCTGAGCTTTATGTAGATAAAATTGGTCCGAGCTGCAGTTGTCTCTTTCGCACTCTAGTCGGCGGGGTGGGGCGGATCGAACAAATATGTATACAGTCGGAAAAGTGACCTATTCTCCAAATTAGCATTTCAGACCGCCTATCCTCTTAAGAGAAGGTAACAGCATATTTGATAATCACGCTTGTTCGTCGTGCCACATTTGTTCCAATGACCAAGTGCATTTTGTTCACTTTTCTAATAACAAATAAAATAATACCTTTGTCAAAATGATCTTTATCGCGATATCTCAAACGGCTCAAAATGTATTGTCTTGCACCGTATTTCATCCAGTTTTGGATTCTGCAAGCTGTCGTCAATAAGTACGTTAGTCCTTTGTTGTTCATAAATGAAATACAGGGTCCAACTTAATATACTGATACTTTTTTTTAAGGGGATGGTCAGACCATCAAACTGAACAACTTTCTCTATGGGACCAACATCGAAATCGAGAAAAAAAATCAGCTGTTCCATACAAAACTGCAAACCGAATCGAGACAAATGTAGGTATATACAGGGTCCAACCAACTTAATATGCTGACACTTTTTTACGGGGATGTTCAGACCATCAAACTGAACAACTTTCTCTATGGGACCAACATCGAAATCGCGAAAAAAAAATCTTCTGTTCCATACAAAACCTGCAAACCTACTCGAGCCAAATGTATGGGACAGCTGTTTTTTTTTTCGCGATTTCAGTGTTGGTCCCATAGCGAAAGTTGTTCAATTTCACGGTATGATCAACCTCTTAAAAAAGTGTAAGCATATTAAGTTGGACCCTATAATGTCAGTGATTGCCACCTACAGAATTTTTGTTTTACTGGTCTTGGAAAATCAAATCAATTATCTCTTCCGAAAAGGACAAGTGCGTAGCACTCAAATCAAATCAATCAATTGATTTGATATCAAATCAATTATCTCTTCCGAAAAGGACAAGTGCGTAGCACTCTTATTCGACGGAAGTGTATGAAGAGATGTATGAAAGTGAACGAGGTTAAAGAGGTGTGTCAGAGTCGTAGCGTGTGGCGGTCCTTGGTCTCTGCCTTCCCCCAATTGGGACAATGGCTTGAGCTTATCTATGGAAAATGCTTCATTGGAGATTCTCTAAGGCTTGACCATGGAACAAAGTCTTATTGCATGACAATTACTAAGTATAAATATTTTTTCCTTAATTGCATGCATGCATGAGTCATTCAAATTAATGGCTTCTGTTTTATCTGTCTAATGTGATTCAATTACCTAGAAACAATTGTTGTTCGCTCTCGACATTAAGCCTGTTTTAAGAGGATTGTCATTGACTTACCAACTACTGGACGAAGGGTCCGCGCTCAAAAGTGTCCGAACCAAAAGAAAACTAAAACGTATAAAGATACCTAATTACGCGACAGTCTTTGCTTGAACGGTCGACGACGCGCACGCGAGCGCGCGCGGTGCACGCCTTGCCGCGATGGGGTAAAAACTACGCAAGCAAAATGAAAAAGCATTTTCAATGATTATATTACTTAGGTTTGCTGTGTCTATTGTGACCAGATCGACTCAAGCTCAACAGATCAGAGGTTAAAAACATCAAAACATACTTCGTAAGAAAACAACATCTTCTATTAACAACAAATTAACCTTTTTATGCATAGTTTATTAACAGACATACAAATATCGGTATCTTTAACAATACCCGGACATAAAATACATAAACTCACGACTATAAACCACTGGGGTGCATCTCCTTAAAAAAGTGTCAGCATATGAAGAATGGGCCTGCATATTATACACCACTTGTTTTTAAGGGTATATAAGGTCTAACAAAATTAGGTGAAACTATTTTAAAGGGATGATCAGACCATCAAACTGAAGAACTTTCTCTATGGGACCAATATCGAAATCGCGAAAAAAAAATCTGTGGTCCCATACATTTTGGTCGAGTAGGTTTGTATGGAACAGCTGATTTTTTTTCGCGATTTCGACATTGGTCCCATAGAGAAATTTGTTCAGTTTGATGGTCTGATCATCCCTTTAAAATAGTTTCACCTAATTTTGATAGACCTTATATTATTCGGAGCGCGCTCGATACAAACGTACTATGGTGATATTTTCAATACTAACCAATTAAAGTCAATGAAATTTTGCAGAAACAATCTAAAAATAAATTTCTATGCTTGTATGGAGTCAGATTTTCGTTAAAATGTATAGTTTTCAAGTTACAGTGCCTCAAAGATTTCCATACAAATCGTAGATTAATCCTTGCATTGAAACTGTATATTTTAACGAAAATCTGACTCTATGGGAGCATAGAGATTTGTTACTAGATTGTTTCTGCAAAATTTCATTGACTTTAATTGGTTAGTATTGAAAATATCACCATAGTACGTTTGTATGCAGCGCGTATTTTCGCTCTCGGAATAATATTCTCTTAATTAGTAACGAAACAGAAATCTGAAGAACTTTCCCTAAGAAACATGGGTCGAAAAAAGAAATTTTTATTTTCATTCAGATTCACGGGTTGGATTAAAAAAAATCTGTGGTCCCATACATTTTGGTCGAGTAGGTTTGTATGGAACAGCTGTTTTTTTTTCGCGATTTCGACATTGGTCCCATAGAGAAATTTGTTCAGTTTGATGGTCTGATCATCCCTTTAAAATAGTTTCACCTAATTTTGTTAGACCTTATATTATTCGGAGCGCGCTCGATACAAACGTACTATGGTGATATTTTCAATACTAACCAATTAAAGTCAATGAAATTTTGCAGAAACAATCTAAAAACAAATTTCTATGCTTGTATGGAGTCAGATTTTCGTTAAAATGTATAGTTTTCAAGTTACAGTGCCTCAAAGATTTCCATACAAATCGTAAATTAATCCTAGCATTGAAACTGTATATTTTAACGAAAATCTGACTCTATGGGAGCATAGAGATTTGTTACTAGATTGTTTCTGCAAAATTTCATTGACTTTAATTGGTTAGTATTGAAAATATCACCATAGTACGTTTGTATGCAGCGCGTATTTTCGCTCTCGGAATAGTAACGAAACAGAAATCTGAAGAACTTTCCCTAAGAAACATGGGTCGAAAAAAGAAATTTTTATTTTCATTCAGATTCACGGGTTGGATACATACTTACTTAAAGTTTCGTTATAAATTAACATCAGGGGCCTGTTTCTCGAAAGTTACAAGTTCACAAGCTACGAGGTTTAACAAGGACTTGTAACTTCTGTTTCTCAAAGAAAATTACAAGTGTAGTTTTAATCGGTTACCCTTCTTTTGTCCAGAGTAAGGGTTGAACTACACCACATAGCACAGCATCACATTTTTCCGTCGCTCCATCCTTTTCTGTCACTCAGGAATGTCAGCACGCCGCGTGCGATCGCGTTCCGTCTATCTTATATGCTCTAGCAAATGACGTTCTTGAGTGACAGAAAAGGATGGAGCGACGGAAAAATGCGATGCTGTGCTGTGTGGTGTAGTTCAACCCTATTTTTGATTTGGGTTTTTTGTTGAATATTAATAGACCAAAAAAACCAAATGCCCTTGATTCAAGTCAACATAAATTTGAGTTCAACAAACTACATTTTGAATAAGGAAAATAAGCAAGATTTTACCTGACCATGAAGTGTTGCATTTATTTATCCTGATTTCGCTGAAAACCGATTTTAATTTGTTACTCAAATGTCAGGGGCGACACTTATTAAAAGGTTATGCCCACTGCTCACCTCTTCGCGTAACAAAAATTCGTCAGAGTGTATTCTTAGCTTTTCCAGAAAAAAAAATGTGACAGCGTTAAATTCGACAATTATTCTTTTATACAGTACCTACATACCATTAAAGTGAAATCAAAAATGATAACGATGATTTAATATCCGGGCTGCGACCTCTTATTCACAAAAGCCTGTTTACCTGCCTATCTTAATACTGTGTATGACACAGATGCGCTCTCAGTGTCTCATTTAACCTGCAGTATGCCGGAAAATACAGACACAATAGAAATCAATTTGTTTTCGTCGCGTGGATCCGCGTTCCGGCAGCCGAGAGGTTAATAAACAAAGAGATTGTAAAACATACTCTAAGACTTAGAGTTTAGACTTCGACAATTTTGATTGATTGCATATGCAACCACCAATGGATTGTAAATTAAAAGTGTCTTAGACTCTAAGTTAATAAACATGACACTTTTAAACAAAACATACATTGCTGGTTGCAAAATATGCAATCAATCAAAATTGTTTATTCAAAATAATATCATATAGATAACTTTCTGACGTCATGTTTTTGTATCTACCACCGCGTCGGAAGGTGTTTCGTTGTAGAGAAGATGCGGCCAGAAACTCTACAACACACATCTTTCAAACAAAACAAAATATAAAAAGTACAATTACAAAATACATATTTTGGTCATTCAAATACTGCTTGATGCTAAACATATTATAGTAGGTAACATACGAGTATGAATCCGATCCGAAAATTTTCAGCAATGTACCCTGAATTGTCATTGTAAATTAGAATTGTCATGTTTATGAAATGGGGCCTAGTCCTTACTCTCCCGAATCTAAACCAGAGCCAAAATCTATAAAATTTAAACATTTCTGTCCCATACATTTAATTTTGAGTCGAGTAGGTACCTACTGAACGGCAGTTTTGTTCGAAACAGCTGATGTTTTTTTTTTCTTGGATGGCTCCATAGTGAAAATTGTTCAGTTTAATAGTCTAATTAATTAGACTATTAATAATTAGACTATTAAAGGGGTGGGCCCTTTAATTACTAGCATGTTTTGTTGTTTATCAATGTATTATTAACTAGTGTTTTCCCGCGGCTTCGTCCGCACAAATTTTAAGTCAGATCATAAGCTATCAAACAAAAAAAGTTTCATCAAAATCGGTTCAGTAGTTTTTGCGTGATGCGCGAACAAACAAACAAACTAACAATTTTGTCAATAGATGGCGCTGCACGTTTTTAAATCGCGCTATCGAATGTTATTTTAATTTATATGAAGAGAACCGCTACTTTTTATTCCTCATGATGATGATGATTTTACGGTTTTATAATAGTTAAGTTATTAATAAGTTATTAATACATTGATAAATCAATAGGTATACAACAAAACATGAACAATGATGCTAACTAAGACCTTTGAACTCAAATGAGATCGGTCGCAGCTGCATTTTGATTTATATGTCTCAACTCGTTCCATTCGATAAATAATAATTGACTGATAATATCAACAATTAACTATCTACCAAATGACATAACCTATTAGAATAACCAGCAAAGATTATTAAATGTATCTATTATTCGAAAATCAATTTATCTAAAACATTTAATTACCATGTAATTAATTATTCGTTTCCTGTCATAACTTTAAACGGATTGAAAATAAAACGAAGTTATCAATAAAAAACAGTAAGTTTTGATTAATGTTAAATTAATAATAGCGTTGATAAACAAAACATGTTTTTATTTCATAGTAATAAATTAATCATGCAGATATCATTAATTTTGATTTCTTTTTTCTATTCTATTCTCTTCTATTTTTAAGGTTATGGCATCCATCTTGGTGTAGATGATTTTGCCAATGTCGAGTTTTTGTAGCAAAAGTGCTTGACGTTGTACGGTTATATTGATATTTTGGCGACTTCAAGGGTTGTTCTTATAAAAGAACAATATCCTGAGCCACCACTGGAATTCCGCTCCCTAGCAGCCGCCCAATAGCAGACCCACAACGCACCTCCATTTCTTTTTTAAACAAGCTGTTTATTTGAAGCGTCGTCAAACTTTAGAGGTCAAATATACCCTCTTAAGTTTAGATAACGCTTGGGATATTTTTTTGCTGTAATGTTATTCATGTATTAATTAATTATTAAACTAATTAATATACAGGGTAAATTTTATATCACTGCGAATAACTTCAGCATGTATTCTACTCATCAAACTGAACAACTTTCACTATGGAGCCAACTTCGAAATCGCGAAAAATGACACGACGACAGGAGCCAGTAGTGTGGACGAAGACGCGGGCAAAAGCTCGTAGTAGTAAAATAAAACATAAAAACCATAGATTTCTGTTAGGTTTTAGTGTGGTTAAAACGATTTCCCTTTTGTACGGAGACACTGTTAGCTTGATAATCATCATTGACGTAGAATACTATGGACGCTGGGTCTAGTACAAAATTCTCGAAAAAAGTGTCCGAGACTAACCTACACAAACCTAAGTACGTGTAAGCTGGAATTTCAACAGACGAGAGCGAGAGGTTTATATGAGTGTCATATGATAGGTATCTATACTTTGTATTTAGCTTGATTGATACCTGTGACGGTAGGATGGAGCGATACGCAAGAAATAAGAGTGACAGAGACTAACTATAAAAATGTACTTACGTATGTTATGGATGTCACAGGTATCAAGCTAGTATTTATATGTATATTTGATAAAACGATAAAGTCTTTGCTAGAGTCACGCTGCAGGTTCTGACCCGAGCATCTGTCTCGCGTGGTTTTCACGCGTCGCGTTTTTACCTGCCACGAGGCTCCGCAATCCTCAAAATCTTCTTGTTCTTGATCAAAAACAATCCCTGAGATTGGGATAGAGACTACCATAAACTACTTGACACTGGTGGAAATGCACAAACAAGAGTACATTAATAATAAATAATGAAAAAAGTCTTTGCTACTCGATTTTATTTTAATTTACCAACTTTTATAGGATAATCTAATCAATGTTTATTACTTGGTGAATGAGCTATTCGCTTGATTAAAATAAGTATCGTAATATTGGCGCAGAATTATGCAAAAAAAGAAGCATCCAAATCGGTCAAGAAATGTCGAAGTTATCGTGTAACATGCATAAGAAAAGAAAAGGGACATACAGTTTAATTGAGAATCTCCTTTGTTAGAAGTCGGTTAATAAATGTGCATGCGATGTTATGTTTAGGTTAAGAATGACTGGACACATCACTTTTATCTAAATCTGCCATCTGAAGACGATTCGAATCATAATGGGAAAAAAATAACACCCAAGAAATGATTAGCATCCAAGGTCACAAAACACTAGAACAATTTAGATATTTAAAAACGGGAAATGAAACTTACGTCCTTGCACGTAGCATAAATATGAAGTAACAATCGCGGATATCAGCATAAAGGGAGCCATTTTGGTTTAGTTAACAAATCACAACATTATATTATCAATTTGGTTTCTGCGAGCGTCCGCGCCGAGCGAGCGCTGTTGACTATGTGGAGTTGTGATGCTAAAAAACTTGTGTGGAGACTGACGAGTTGATTGGACGAACCGGTAATGCTAGCTTCACTTGCTTCTCAGAATATTTATCAATACTATTATAAAACTGTTAATGAGCTTGTTGTCCGTTCATTAAAGATACGACAAAGAAATCTATTAGGGTTAAACCTAATGAGACTACTCCGAACAGAAACAAGATTTGTACAGTGATACTGGATGGCATCACAATCTTAATAAAATAAGTAAAAAAACTTTTTAAGTAAAACGATTTTATTTTAATGAAAACTGCACTAATCGGTAAAAAATAACTTTTCTACATTTTCTTACTATATTGTACAATACCGTTAGCTGGAAATTTGTGAGTATAACCTATGTCAACCTATCTTCAAAGTAATTATGACGAATAAAGGTATTACAATAGGCATTCATATTTTAGATTAATACTTTGTTAATTAATTTTGACTATAAAATCGTGGGCGCTTGCTAGTAAAATGTAGGTACCTACCTATTTACCTTTCCCAGCAGTTTTGATTTCATCCGTAGTGCAGGTACGATAGCCTTCTACTCGATGACAATACAACAATGAAAACCACATCATAAAACTTTGAAAATGTTTTGATGAATTTTTTAATTTTGTAGGTGAATAATATGTAACATTTCAGTTATAACTACTACTAAGCAAGCGCCCACGATTTTATAATCAAAATTAATTAACAAAGTATTAATCTAAAATATGAATGCCTATTGTAATACCTTTATTCGTCATAATTACTTTGAAGATAGGTTGACATAGGTTATACTCACAAATTTCCAGCTAATGAGAAGATAGCTTGACCACCTTCCGTCTCCATCATCAGACCCTCAATCTTAACGGTACCACAAAGTTTTCATCGCACCAATTGAAACGATATCAAACGCGATTGTATTGCTATACTTAATCGAGGAGATCCCTTGAACATCTTCCGTTTCCATCATCAGACCCGCAATCTTACCGGTACCATAAAGTTCTCATCGAAACATATTAAATAATACCAAACACGAGTACTCTGCTATAATTAATTAAGGAGATCCCTTGACCACCTTCCGTCTTCATCATCAGACCCTCAATCTTACTGGTACCACAAAGTTCTCATCGCAACAATTGAAATGAGACCAAACACGAGTGTATTGCTATAAGTCATCAACTAGATCCCTTGACCACCTTCCTTCTCCAGCATCAGACCCTCAATCTTACTGGTACCTCAAAGATCTCATCGCTACGATTGAAATGAGACCAAACACGAGTGTATTGTTATAAGTCATCGACGAGATCCCTTGACCGCCTTCCGTCTCCATCATCAGACCCTCAATCTTACCAGTACCATAAAGGTCTCATCAAAACAATTTATATAACACTAAACACGAGTGCTCTGCTATAAGAAATCGAGGAGATCTCTTGACCAGCTTCCGTCTCCATCATCAGATCAACTCCATGTTACCATAATATTGTATTGTCATCAGAACTATACTTGTGTGTAAAGTTTCAACTGAATCGGTTGACAGAAAGTGGGTGAAAATTCGATTACAAGAATCCATTGTTAGTTAGTTAGATAGTTAGACAGCATCGAAGTTGAATAAAATCGTTTAAAAATGTTGTCAGATCGATAGTGTTTCGTATTTTTCGCGATTCCCCAATTCGGTATGTCAAGTTTTTTTTGGAGGTCTAAATCGAAAACCATTTCGAGATAGTTGTCTCAATAATAATATTTTTTATGTCAGAGATTTTAAAATGAAAGGATTACAGATATTTTTAATAAAATAACGTCGTTTTTCGGTCCACGATGACGTAACTCGCTGCCCCTGCAAACTCCTTGGTAAACATAAAATCAACTTAAAGTAACTGGTCATTAAGAAAAAAAAATACTTTCACAATGACAGAATTTGATATTTGATGTTGCCGTATCTGTTAGAAAGAGGTGGCAGGTTTTAATTTTTTTAAATATAGCAGTAGGTAGTTTTTCTCCATGGAGTTCGAATTATTTTTTCTCCACCATTTTTGCACTTAGAGATTACAGATCAAAATAATTTTCTCTAAAATAATTTATATCGATAAACTCGATGAATCACAATAAAAATGAAATAGGTGTCTTAAAATTATGTCTTCTATCCGTAAAAAATATAAAATGAAGACAAAAAAAAAAACTTGACATACCGAATTTTGGGAAGCAATTCGGTATGTCAAGTTTTTTTTTTTGTCTTCATTTTATATTTTTTACGGATAGAAGACATAATTTTAAGACACCTATTTCATTTTTATTGTGATTCATCGAGTTTATCGTTATAAATTTAATTTTTAACTTATCTCTAAGTGCAAAATTGGTGGAGAAAAAATAATTCGAACTCCATGGAGTAAAACTACCTACTGCTATATTTAAAAAAATTAAAACCTGCCTCCTCTTTCTAACTCTATGCTGAAAACAGATACGGTAACATCAAATGTCAAATTCTGTCATTGTGAAAGTATTTTTTTTTTCTTAATGGCCAGTTACTTTGTTCATTTTATGTTTACCAAGGAGTTTGCAGGGGCAGCGAGTGACGTCACTCGTGGACCGAAAAACGACGTTATTTTATTAAAAATATCTGTAATCCTTTCATTTTAAAATCTCTGACATAGAAAATATGATTATTGAGACAATTATCTCGAAATGGTTTTCGATTTAGACCTCCAAAAAAAAACTTGACATACCGAATTCTTTTATTTACAAAAAGGATTATGATTGCAACAGTATGAAAGACGTTGTGATCTTTGAATTGATCTGCTCTTTTTGTTTTATTTATTTTTTATTTTTTATCTATCCGTTTTTGTGCAACAAACATTTTCGGTGTTATTGCGTAGGTATTTATTTATTGGTAGTTAAGTTTATCGATTGGCAAAACAGCTGTCGAGATGATGATGATGAATGGATGATGATGACACAATCCATCGACAAAAAAACCTTCAATGTGTGTGACGGGTATTTTTCTATTGTTAATATTGCCATCTACGAGTATACTGCTTTTTTATTTTACTACTCTTCGAAACAGCCTCATTCGTTTGTGATTTGATTAGCTTGCTCTGGCTGTATTGTGGTCGCTGGGCTGTATTTATACAAAAAGATAAATAGTTTTTACACTCATCATAAGGTAGGTATTTTAATAGTTTTTCAATATGTGAGTATGTGACTAGCTTGTTTTATTTAAGCCACAAGTTGTATCTTAAAGATATACCTACAATATATTCGTAAATATGGTTCCAATTATCCTCTAGCGTCTATTATTGCGTAGGTACATAAAAAGTGGGAGTCATGCAGACACCTAAAATTTTAAGAATATTTTTAATCCTGGAACCAATGATATTTTACTACCCCATGAGCCCATGGCGGCTAAAGTTTAGTATCTAGCGGCACGAATTTAGGGGGGGAGGGCCCCCCTCTCCCCTCCCCCTTCCTCCCACCACTGATGGGGGAGAGGAGAATCCCGGTATAAATATCTTATAAAATAAATATCTTGGACATTGTCACACAAATTACCTATCTAGTCATATTTAAAGTTCCAGAATCTAGCCTGGACTTGTATTATGATAACTAGACAACGATATAGAATACATATATAGATACAAACATCCATGACTCGGGTACAAATATTCATATTCGTCATACAAATATTTGTCCCTTACGGGATTCGAACCCGCGACCCTCGACACAGCAGGCAGGTTCACTACAGACTGTGCTGTAGGGCCGTCAAGCGAACCGTCCTGCGCTGCGCGTGGCCCGACACGCACTTGGCCGGTTTTTCCTGTATGGGGATAGAAATGGGAGTGACGAACTTTTTCTTCTACTTGCTATTATCGTCTACACTATTATAAAACTGTTACAGACGTGTAAAAAATTTAAAAATTAAAATTAAAATTTGTAAATCATTTATTGTCTCAATACAGTGTCTCCCGTAAAGATTCTGGCCGTAGAGTTTCTGGCCGCATCAACACACATCTTGCACCTATTTGCACAAGGGTGTAGTGTAGATAAGGTTTCCCGAAACAAACACCAAAACCGTATCGCTATTGGTTCATATACCATTGTCGCCCAGTCTCCTTTACCTGTCAGATCCATAGAGTTCCACCCGCGTTACAATCTTACCATTTTTACCCGACTGTACCAGAAGGAGGGTTATGGTTTTCGAGCGTATGTATTTTTTAATTTCGTTTTCAAATCCATAGTGTTTAGTGTTTTGCTCGGTTCCCTAATTTTTGGCAGATTTTTAATTCAAAAATAGGATTATGGTTATGATGGTTACTATGCAAATCAACCCCACCCCCTTCTGACCACCCCGAAAGGGATTAATTAAGAATAGAATAGAATAGAATAAATTGTCAATGTCTTGATGTCAGTCAATAGACAAACCAAATACAAACAGCCTTTTTTTACCTTCAGTCTGTCTGGCGTTTTTCACCCCCCCCCCGCTCACCCCGCTCACCCACTCTCAGTGGTAGACGACAGTTAGCAGTGGCGTGTTCCCCTCTCACTTGCACTCATTTCAGTATACATGTGCTAGCCTTTTCTCGTCAGTGCGAGCCCGTTTGTATGAAGTGTCCAGGGTGTGGTAAGTTTGTGTTTGAATGAATGAGGATTTAATATTGTCTTATTTATTAGATAATCTCATATAAAAATGACTTAAGAAACTTAATAGCTAATCAGTACAATTATCATCAAAAATGTTTATGTCTGTAGCTTAGTTAATAAAACCATAAAAAGGAAGACGCGCCTGATGTGATTACAGTTTTGTGGTGCTGAAATAGTTAAACGCTTGGACAGTTTAGTAAGCGATTTTTTTTACAAAGTGAGCATACTAGACAATCTCAGTCCTTTGAACTTAATTAACAGTGGATATTATAGTCTGATTCTCCTCCTTTGGTTTTATTTAAGTTGATAAAAATGAGCTTTGGCAAGTTTTATTACATCTAAAACCGATGTCCACAAAACAATCTTGGTTACACTCGAAAGACAATTTGGTGACTTACGAAAGACATTTGTTGACATTTTGAAAGACAGTTGTTTAGATTCAAACGATTTTTTATATAATTGTTGACATCTTTATTGTTATTTAACTATACTTAATTCCAAATAAGAACGAGAGTCACGTTGCAGGAATTGACCCGAGCACACGTCTCGCGTGGTTTTCGCGCGTCGCGTATTTGCCTGCCACGAGGCTCCGCAATCCTCAATCTCTTCTTGTTCTTGAACAAAAACAATCCCTGATATTGGGATAGATACTCCCATAAATTACACTTGACACTGGCGGAAATGCGGTGCTATACAAGCAAAAAGCCATTAATTATAAATAAAAAAATAAAATAAGAACGACAATATTTTTGGATTCCTATTTAGCTTTTTGGCCAATTCTGATTAGCAAATGTAATTTAATTATCAGAAGGATATACGAGAGCTGTTCTAAGAATAAGTGAGAGTAAGTGTTTCAAATATCTGTTTCTGTAATTCAATATAGCCTTAAAATGTCGCTGCTATTTGGAATAGAGTATAGACTTGTTGAAAGTTAAAATATAATAAAGCATTTTCATAAAAAAAAGTTCTTCGTAACTTATTTGGGTAGATGGCGTTAGTTCTTCGAGTAAATATAACTTTTAAGTAGTTGACGTTAATCAAAGACACAAATTTTCGTCTACATGAGCACTACTACTATCGCCATCTATCCATTTTCCGTACCAAGCTTGTAAAACGCCTCATTATTGATCTTTCCCGATATCTTACAACTTAAGGCTTGATCTGACTACGAATCCAAGGATCATACTCATAAACCTTAGTGTAGACACCTGGAATGTTCTCCATGCCGCAGTGTATCGGTCCGAAGCTAACAATGCCTAACACTTCGAAAGTACGACCGGTCGCGTACATAAGAGGTCCACCGGAATCTCCCCGACAGGAATCCTTGCCTTTTTCTCCACCTGCGCACATTTGGCCGTTCCACACGGTGAAGTGTTGCTGACAGGTCTGTAAGAAGCATACGTAAAATGTTGAGACAGCGGAGATTATAATAGGGTTCTTGGTGTCATCATCATCGTTACCTTATCATCTTTCGCACGCTTACCCTCAAGGACTTTACTTATCCACCAGGCATAATTATATTGGATTGGTGGACTTCACAGTTTACGCACATAATTATGCTTCAGAACCTTTTTCCGCGTATGCAAGTTTCCCTACGATGTCATCCTTTTTGTGAGAAGTCCGTTAGCAATTATTGATTGTTAACAATATGCTCACGACTCTCGAGGGCAGGAAAAAGGCAGAGGGATTGTAAAAAAGCATAATCAGAATGTTCATACATTGCACGTGTTGTAAATTGTTTAATGGATAGCAGGATGAAATACACCTCGAAATTGCATGCAATATGTATATTTTAACGGGCTGCCGTGATACGTAAATCGTGAATGTTCTGAGGTTTCAGGATATGCCTGACTACCCCCTCGAGTAGTATAGACGTGAGCATATGCTACGCTATTCTATGCTGCCGTGCTAGAAATTCTTATTGGAAAATCTGAACAGCACTAGGTAATGAGTTTCACGATTGTGAGACGGTAGGCGTGAAACCCACTCAAGAGGTACGCGGAAGGGATAAGGAAGCGGTGTGGAATGGATACGTCACGCAAGAGGCATCGACGCGTCATCGAAGAGTAGGCGATGCGGTGGAGTTCTAGTCTAGGAATAATTACGGTTTGAGATTGCATCAAAGACACTTTAGTAAATTGTGTTTGAACTAATATTACTGTTAGGAGGTCTGGCTCACTCCGCCTTTAGGTATAAAAATGTACCTACGCGGCCGGGTCCGGTACCGTAACGACGCGTCGTTACGACAGGAATATCCTCTTAAACCTGAAAATTGCTGTTGATAAGATCTTCGATTATTTAATACTTTTAAAATAGGATCAAACTTCGTTTGTATGCAGCGCGTTCGGGCGCGCTGGCAGGAATATCCTCTTAAATTCAAAAATAGCTGTTTATAAGTTGTTCGATCAATTTAATTAATAGAAAATAGGATTAAACTTCGTTTGTATGCAGCGCGCTCGGGCACGCTGGCAGGAATATCCTCTTAAACTCAAAAATAGCTGTTATATGAAAATAGATAAAAATGATATTCAATAATACACAATAAATAAATCGGGGATTGTTGAGAATTTATGTTTTTCAGTTTATGTTTTTTCAATTTACCAATGTTTTTCAATTTATGTATCTACTATATCCCAAATTACCACCTAAAGTGCAATTAATTCAACCTACTCCATACAAAAATCCGTAGATTTCCCCGACTATTTCGTGAGGTATGGGGTAAGCAAGCGTAGCGTAAGCGGTGAGGAAGGGATACGCATCGGGCATCGAAGCGGCGTGGAAGCGGCGCCGCGTCGATGCCCGATGCTTGCCCGATGCGTATCCCTTCCTCACCGCTTACGCTACGCTTGCCTCCTGCGGCATGCGTTATAGTCGGGGAAATTTACGGAGCCTAGCATAGCATAGCATATGATCACGACTATATTCCTCGAAGGGGTAGTCAGAGATAATCTGAAAACTCAGTTAGAACATCCACAGGTAAAAGAATAAAATAAAATGTCTTGAATAATTAAGACATTAACAAAACATTACATTTAGGTATGAAAAAAACAAGGAAAACTTGGTGATTTTCTGCACAATGGCTTCGTTTAAGAGAAGTTTATTCCGAGAGCGCAAATCCGCGCTGCATACAAACGTAGTTTAGTGATATTTTCAATACTATCCAATTAAAGTCAATGAAATTTTTTAGAAACAATCTAGAAACTAATCTCTATGTTCGTATGAAGTCAGATTTTCGTTTAAATATACAGTTTTAATGCTGGGATTAATTATAGATTTGTATGGAAATCTTTTAGGCACTGTAACTTTAAAACTATGATACATTTTATCGAAAATCTGACTTCATACGACGAACTCGACTGAAGAAGAAATCGTGGTAGCTACGACCGACGCACAGTGGGTCGAAACTGCAATTGGAGGGACTTAGGATATTTTTTCACTGTACCTATTTTTAACTGTGTCAATCGGTAGATCTTACGATCCTAGTGAAACATTTTCCTAAAGCCTAAATCAAAAATCGAGTAGTTTAGGTGAAAATATTTTATTTTTATTTTTGTTGTATGGGACGACACTTATCTTAGCTCATTTCTGCTTCACTAATAGCCGGTCCACCACCGGAGTGTAACCACCACGTATTTTGCGTGAACGTTTTCGGTCCAATTTCAACTCTATTACAATGGAGTTAGGTCCGAAACTGTCGCGTTAAAACTTCAACTGAAATAATATTTTGGTCGAAGATGATAAATTGAAAATCGAAACTCCGAGTACAGAGGGTCTACCATGAGTTTTCACTGTACCTACTTTACTACTGTAGTTACGTCACCAATTCGTATGACAGAAATTAGTTCTCAACGCCACAAGGAGCGCTGTACGAAATTCAATACAAAATTGGTGACGTTACTACAGTAGTAAAGTTATTATACCTACAGTGCGGAGCGAGCCAGACCTCCTAACAGTAATATTAGTTCAAACACAATTTACTAAAGTGTCTTTGATGCAATCTCAAACCGTTATTATTCCTAGACTAGCACTTCACCGCATCGCCTACTCTTCGATGACGCGTCGATGCCTCTTGCGTGCCGCATCCTTTCCTCACCGTTTCCATATCCCTTCCGCTTACCTCTTGAGTGGGTTTCACGCTTAAGATGGCATAGCTGCAGAATTGCCCCCTCACCTTAACTTAAAAAGTAACAAATGCATACCTGTATAGATACAAAAGGTAAGCTGACGTGTTGCTTGATGTTGGTCTTGCCATGGGTGTCGTTGACGGCGCCCCAGCCCGCGGCGTACAGGGTGAAGTTTACTGGAGGCGACAACGTTATGTCTGCCGTCGGCAGGCATATCGGACGGATAAATTCTGCAATTTAACATGTTTGCGTTTATGTACATTTTTGGCTGTCCTATTGGTTCATATATGTTTAGAATCGTGGAATTAGCACCTGCATGCTTTGTGGACATGATGTTCTGAGTTTTCATAATACCTTTGACTCGGAGAATATAGCCGTGAGCACATGCATTCATATGTATTCTTTGTGAGACAAATATTAGTTACTGATTTCTTGTCAACCAAACTCTGACATCAAGAGGAATCGGTGTAACCTTCTAAAGCCTGACCAGGAAAATAAAAAACCTCGCCATGTTGCGGAAAATCATTGGAACTAATTTTTGTACTTGGAACACTAACATTAAAGGTGACAGTCGATTGCAGCGCCCCCAATCCAGGTTTTTTATTTTCCTGGTCATGCTTTACAATGTTTTTCATTTCAGTTGTCAAGTTATTGTTTAAATACAAAGTGTTGTTTCCATGTTGTTACAAATGTACGAGGACGAAACGTGTACAGTGAACGAATATTTGAACGATATACTGTACTAATAATTAATTTGAAGTAATTGCATGTTCAGAAAAAAATCTTTTGCTGTTTTATTAAAATGTATAAATAACTAGAAGATGACTAAATTTGGAAAAAATCTTAAAATTTGCACGCCGCCATGCATGTGTGGTAGAATATCATACTATATATTTAAGACCTTAATGTACCATATTCTGGCAAATAAATGTGTTCTATTCTATTCTATTCTATACGGTTAAAACAGTTTTTACAATGAACGGAATAGATTATTATGACTGTAACTTAAAAGACCAAAATCAATGTTACCTGTGTAAGGAGCCAATTGTGTCAACCTCAGCAGCGCAATGTCATGCCTCCTACGACTCGGATTGTACTGCGGATGGGGAATGACCTTCTCGATAGGTATGACTGTTACTCCTTGGGTACAATCCTTGCCGCCTCCTGCAGTCTCCGTGCAGTCCTCGGCTTTAGGATCGTTGTCGGTGTCGTATTCGCCGAGGCGGACGTTTGTACTGAAAAAGTAAGGGAAATTAATTAAGCTCAACTGCAGCTGCAATGTCTGCAATGGTTAGTGTTGCTGAATGTCTCGTACGAGAATCGAATTAACGACTCGAGGCAAAGCAGGCAAGTTCACTACCGACTGAGCTACACACAGAATTTGAATTCTTAACTGTCGTGTTTCGAAATCCTTCTTCCCTTTTCTTTCACATTCAAGAATTCCACTGTAATACCGGTTCCCGAATAATTAAGAAGTATGAGTCATCCATCAGATGGAACCATCAAAAGAAAAGTGGCTACAAAAATAGGGAATTCAGATTCAACTTACGGAGTACCAGAATGCAAAACCCGACCGACCACGCAATGGCCTGCAGTCAGGACATATCTGCCACTGATGAGGACAGCTCCACAAAGCAGTTCGATTTCGTCATCCCTTCTCTTGATGTATTCTATGATCGCTAACCACGGGTATTGGTCGACTGCTGTTGCATCTCCACCTGTAATATGGAGGACATATTTCATTAATCAGTGTAGCTAAAGCTAAGGATAATATGTACCTATCATTATATTAGAGTGGCATAGAGGGCAATGGACCGTGCCATGCTTCAGCATCACCGTTATTGACCACGTCACAAAAGTCGAGATCCGACGTCGAACTAAGGTGCAAGTCTGGGACTGCATTGCCTCGTTTGAAGTACCCGTGGACAGGACACGTAGCTAGACGAAGTCATGGCTATGGAGTTAAGCCTTAACATAGTAGTGGCTGAGATTAAGCAGGAGAGGTCGTTTTTTTTTTTTTTTTATTTATTTAATACAACACAATCAAACAGTTACAAAAAGTTAAGGACTTGTACCTCATAAACCTTGTTAGGTTTATCTGAAGTACGCGGTGTCGCTGATCAACAGCACATGTACTCATAATATATATTATACTTCTACTTATAACTAACTACACTAACTACGCTAATCTCATTATCTCATTTACTGCACTGGGGTTCCGCAGACACTACAGCTTGTCCACTCTGTTCTAAAAAGTGTTTTTTAATACTTTGTTTAAATTTGTCATTGTTCAAGTATACAAGCTGTAGCTTCTGCGGTAGCTCATTTACAATTTGTGGTAGCACATATTCGTTTACTCTGGTTCCGTACACTTTTGTATATGATGGTAATTGATAACTTGGAAGGTAAGACAGATTTCTTAAGTTTTTAGGTCTATTTCGTTTTTTTAAGTAATTTTTATCAGAATGTATGTCAGTCAGAATCGCGAATTTAGCTTTATTGTAAATACTCATGACATTACAGTATTTAAATAGACTGTCCGCTTCCAAGCTATGTTTATCCCTTACACGTTTAGGTACAATAGTTTTTAGTAAGCTGGTCTGTATCTTATATATTTTATCTAAATATGATTTATACGTACGACCATAACTTCCCACTCCGTAGCCAATCACAGAGTCTGCCAATGACATGTATAGCAATCTTAGGACAGTATAAGGAAGCTTATATTTTAATATAGATAATTTACTAATGATTGCTCTTAACTTATCGCTTATGTGTTCAATGTGCGGTCCCCAATTGAATTTATGATCAATGACCAAACCTATGTATGTGTGCTTTTCAACGAACTCAAGATGAACTGAAGAATGTAGAAGAGCACCAGTCATTTAGCAGTCAGTCAGGCAGCTGAGTAATTTGGAGAGGTCCATGTAGCAAGGATGGATCATACCAATAAGGTGTGTCCTTTAACAATTTCACTGCTGAGTTTGAAAATGGCTCTTTTTCCCAATAGGAAATTACACGCTATGCGTGGTTTGTGAGCGTAGGCGCAGACAGAACAATACGTCGATATCGTCGCGATACTTTAATTCGTCACATTAATTGTGAATTTGTGACATCAATAAGTGTCGCAGCGGAATCACGGCGATAACCCTTGCTAAGTAATAATCGGGACACTTCAGTTGCGACGTCTTTGCAGTGATGTTGCGATATCGCCTATGCTCAAAAATCACTTGTGTGATTATAGCTCTTTATGGTTCCCAATGGATGTAGAACGATGTTCATGTGCACAATGACGAAACGACGTATATGCCGTTACTGACTAAATGAAAAGGAGCTTACCATAAATTCTATCACCAGAATAGACGTCGAGGCCACAGCACTTAGAGGTAGGATCGGGCGGTGCAGCAGATGGCTCACATTTTCCTTTTTTGCCAGGCTTTGGAGTAGTCGCTTCGGATCCGCAACAAACGCTGTATTCGCCAGGCCCCTCACATCTGCAAATGTATTGAAACTGGTTTTTAGAATCGTTTACTTTTTGTGTTTTATTGTGTGTGAATGTCGAACATGAATATAGGTTTCTAGATTGAAGATTATGCTGCAATTTAGCAAATTTTTCTTATTGAATTATCTAGGAAGTATTGATATTCTACTTTTGCTGGAATTCGGGTTTATTGGTGGAAACTGGATTCCTGCTTACTTCTCTTTAGTCTCTCGCTCTCTCAATGTTCAACAAAACTGTGAGCAAAGAGATGGAGACCATACTGCCTTGTCAGATTGCGGATTCGTAAATAATTAAATATTAAATTAAAATGCTTATGCTTAAATTAAAATAATGAACAACATTTTGAGAGTTCGATATACATTGATACAGCTCTTTATTTTTCTTTATTTATTGATATGGGGGCTTTAAACCCTGAGGTTATGTCAGCCCTGGTACAGCTCTCTCTGTGGCATCCTCTAGCAAGGATTAAGTATTAAGAGGATAGACGGTCTGAAATGCTAATTTGGAGAATAGGTCACTTTTCCGACTGTTTACATATTTGTCCGATCCGCCCCACCCATACACCCCACCGACTAGAGTGCGAAAGAAACAACTGCAGCTCGAACCGATTTTATCTACATAAAATCGACGAAAACAGCTTTTCGTATTCCCTTGTTTTCTCCTCCAAAACTAAACCGATTTTAATAATTCTTTCAAGAATAATACGAGAAAGACTTTGGCCATGTCTGTACGTTTTGCTTTTTTTGTTTATATTCGTCAAATTTGTTTGCTGGATGTCTGAAAACGGGCCGTAAAATTGGTAATTTTCGAAGGTCCCTAGTTCATACAGTAATTAATTAATGCAAAAAAGCAAAACATAGGGACATAGCAGAGGCAACATAGATTGTATGATAAAAATTTTGTTGGTCTAGTGTCATTATCCAGAGAGAAAACAGGGGAATACGTTTGTATGGAAAAAACCGTAATCGTCTATCCTCCTAAGACTTGCCATTTGTACCCTTATTTTTATTGTTTTTGTTGCTGTATGTTTTTGGTGTGCAAATAAAGAAATGTTATGTTATGGGTCAAAAGCTGGAATTAACCTAGAGTTTTGAACAAAATTGACGGTTTCCTGAGGGACCGGTTTCGTGTTCAGCAAGCTCGTGATTTATGGACAGGAGTACAAGCTGATGCATGTCCCTTCCTGGGCGTCAGGGGTGAAGCATGTGTTATCAAAGAATAAAGGTTTCAAAGCTTGAACTAACATAGAGTTTCGAACAAAATTTATGTTTTCCTGAGGGACCGGTTTCTTGATCAGCAAGCCGGTGAGATCTGGACAGGAGTGTAAGCTGACGCATGTTCCTTGTCGGGCGTCGGGGGTGAAGCATGTGTTGTCGTTCCCTGGACAGCATACCTGCCAAGTAATTTTTTACTAATTTATATAAGGTCTAACAAAATTAGCTGAAACTATTTTAAGGGGATGGTCAGACCATCAAACTGAACAACTTTCTCTATGGGACCTATATCGAAATCGCGAAAAAAAAATCTGCTGTTCCATACAAAACTACTCGACCTAAATGTATGGGACCGCAGATTTTTTTTTCGCGTTTTCGATGTTGGTCCCATTGAGAAAGTTGTTCAGTTTGATGGTCTGATCATCCCCTTAACATAGTTTCACCTAATTTTGTTAGACCTTATATAACCTCACCTTACTTATGCGCGATACAATATTTTAGGGCGTGCTTCAGATCGTCAAACTGAACAATGTTCACTATTTGACCAACGTTAAAATCGACTGACGATATGCGTTTTGTGGACTTGTATCAGTACCCAGACTGCATACAGGGTCGTTCTTAATATGCTGACACTTTTTTAAGGGGATGTTCAGACCATCAAACTGAACAACTTTCTCTATGGGACCAACATCGAAATCGCGAAAAAAAAATCTGCTGTCCCATACATTTGGCTCGAGTAGGTTTGCAGTTTTGTATGGCAGGGCTGATTTTTTTTTCGCGATTTAGACTTTGGTCCCATAGAGAAAGTTATTCAGATTGTCGGTTTGATCATCCTCTTAAAAAAGTGTCAGCATATTAAGTTGGACCCTATATATACACCACTAGTTTTTAATTAGTAACAACTTTAAGGGTGTATTCAGACTATGAATCTGAACAAGTATCCCTAAGGGTGATGGGTCGAAAACAAGTTTTTTTTTTGGACCTCCATAGAAAATCGATAAGCCGATCCGTCGATGGAAGGTCCAAAAAAATTATCTTTTTTCGACCCATGCTCCTTAGGGAAAGTTGTTCATGGTCTGAATACACCCTTAAAGTTGTTAGTTATTTAAAACCAGCGGTGTATATTCCACTACCAGGGAACGGGTCTTTCAACCCAGAGCTGATAATACTCCACCACGCGGACGACACTTTCAGAATTTTACAATATCCATGCTATGATATCTTAGTGCAAACGAAGTGGAACGCTGAAAGACAGCTTCCGCCATCTCGCGGTGACATTTCGAAGCACTATGAGCGACAGCGCGCTACACCTCACCGCTGCGCTGTAGTAGAGAGAGATTTCAACACTGTTTTGTTGGTCTAGTGGTCTAGACAACCGGCTCACGATTCGGGTGCTTATGGTTCGAGCCTCGTGTCGGCCGGCCGTCTTTTTCTATTTATTTATCAATGTGGCTCCCCCATGCGCTAATAAGGGGCAACGACAGTAATTAAGCCGTCCTAAAATCCGAGGCGACTTACCTATCTATACCCAATATACATATTAATCTATGACAATATCTGCCGTCTTTAAGGATACGGTCAGCTTCAGAGAATTCTAACCATCTTGCCCTTATAAAAATTAAGATAGAGGGGTCTGGTTTCTCTGATGCTGACTACGACCCTGTCAATAGGCATAATACTCAATATCTCACCAAAGGGGTTTGTCCACTAAAGCCACAATGAGATTTCTTCAGTTCTTCCTGTTCTTTAGGCGTTTTGTTCTGTTTGTTCTTGGCGTGTTTGTTCACGATTGCCATAAGAGGCTGACAGTCGTATAATGATATGCAAGATCCACTGCCACCGCTGGGTGTTGAGCATTTTGATGATTCTGGAATAGTTACCAATAACATCTAAGTATCCATTTTTTTTTATACAGGGTCCTTCTTAATATGCAGACACTTTTTTAAGGGGATCATCAGACCATCAAACTGAACAACTTTCTCTATGAGACCAACTTCGAAATCGCGAAAAAAAAATCAGTTGTCCCATACATTTGGCTCGAGTAGGTTTGCAGTTTTGTATGGAAGAGCTGATTTTTTTTCGCGATTTCGATGTTGGTCCCATAGAGAAAGATGTTCAGTTTGACGGTCTGATCACCCACTTAAAAAAGTGTCAGCATATTAAGTTGGACCCTATATATAATAACATAATAACTCAATTGTGAGGCCTAGATTCAAAACCGCTCGGACGACAAGCCACGTGCCACCAATGAGTTTCTCTAACTTATGTACGCAATAGCGACTGCTCTCAAACGCTGAAGGAAAACATCGTCAGGAAATATGCATTCGCTGATGAAGAAATTCCGATGCGTCTGTGAAGTCTACCAATCCGCATTGGGCACGCGCTGGGGCACTCTGATGGTAGGCCTGTGCCCTGCAGTGGGACGTTATGCCTATGATGGTGATACAGGTTTATCAACCAACTGCTGGGCATATGTGTCCTTATTTATAGCGCCATTTTTTAGGGTCCTGTGCTAATCTGATCAATTTTTGAGCCGTACAGTATCGTTCGACTAGCTTGTTAGTCGAAGAGTATTTTGTTTTACTGGAAATCTTCAAGTTTTGCTGGAATTTTAGTGAGATTGCGGGTTTGTTTACGATTACTTTTTCGAGTTTATTCAGTAATCTAGAGAATAGAGGTCACTTGGATAATGGAAAAAATCATGCTTGGTGTTAATGTGAACGGTTTTTGGTTTATTAACTGTAAAATATGCCCTGATGATGATGATGATGGTGTTTCATGGCCGTGTTCGACCACAGCGACTGATTGTCCAAAACTGCTAAAATATGCCCTACACAGGGTGTAAAATTAAATACGTTACATAAAAGGGGACTTTCAGTACATGAAACTGAACAACATTCACTATGTAGCCAACATCGAAATCGCAAAAAATCTGCTTTTCCATACTTAACTCATTTGGTAACTAAATAAAGTAAAAGTAAATAGCTGGACAGTTTTTAAGCAACTAAATTAAATTAATTGTACAGTGTGTCCCAGAACTCAATAGTAAGCCTCATACAGCGGGATAGGCCAAACAAAACCTCGCTTTTTTACTTTTTCAAATTTTAATATTGCCATCTACAGAATTTTCGTTTTACTGGTCATGGAAAATCAAATCAATAATCTCTTCCGAAAAGGACAAGTGCGTAGTATTCGACGGAAGTGCATGAAAAGATGTATGAATGTGAATAACGCTAAAGAGGTGTGTCGGAGTCGTAGCGTGTGGCGTGTGGCTTGGTCTCTGCCTACCCCCAATTGGGACAATGGCTTGAGCTTATGTATGGAAAACGCCTCAATGGAGATTTACATCTCTAAGGCTGACCATGAAACAAAGTCCTGTTGCATGGGAATTAAATAAATAAAAAATAAAAAGCCTTTTTATTTTTGCTCCCAACACATTGTAAATTACATGGAACAATTGTAAAGTGAGTGCATGCAATAGTTATTTTTAATTATACAAAATTATATCGTTTCGATTATTAGTTTTTAATACATTGTGATATGATAATAACAATAATAAAATATGAGATCTTCATTAATTATTAATTATTCAGTTATTGACTTTACACTATAAAGTACCTATATAACCATCTATTTCAATTCAATTATCTCGTTGTTCAATGACAAATCTAAAAAAGAAAGTAACTATAGGTATTTTTAATTAAGTACATGCATTTTATATATATATATATATTTTTTTTTTTATTTTTTTTTTGTGCATGGGAATTAGTTAAGTATAATTAATTTTTCCGTGCCGTGCCGTGCCGTGGTGGTACAGTGGCGAGTAACCTTGCCTGCCGTGCAGGAGGCGATGGTTCGATCCCCGTCCAAGCCGACTCGTACCAATGAGTTTTTCGGAATTTATGTACAATTTGTAACACCACTGGCTTTTCGGTGAAGGAAAACGTCGTGAGGAAACCTGCATGCTTCAATTTCGAGGCGTGTATTGTACCCAATGTCCATTATAAGTGGCGACGGGCTCACCCCCCGTCACACTGGACAGAGTTTCGGTACTACTGGTGAAACGTGGATGTTCTGAGGTTTCAGAATATTTCTGACTAATATAGTCGTGAGCATATGCATGATTTTACTACTACGAGGTTTACATTAGACATTTTTTCTTCGAGTTTTCATTCTACGAGGCCATCATATCGAGATGAAATAAACAGGGTCAAATAAACAGACCATCAAACAGAACAACTCTCTCTATGCGACCAACATCGAAATCGCGAAAAAAAATCAGCTGTCCCGTACATTTGGCTCGAGTAGGTTTGCAGTTTTGTATGGGACAGCAGATTTTTTTTTGCGATTTAGATGTAGGTCCAATAGAGAAAGTTGTTCAGTTTGATGGTCTGATCATCCCCTTAAAAAAATGTCAGCATATTAAGAATCAATAAAGGTTAAAACTTCAAAAAGTGTTTCTTTAAAATAATAAAGAAGGAAAAGATGTTCCTTGATAGAATATTTAATTATTTAGGAATCATTTTAATCGAAAATTTGAAACTGTTTACGTTTGACATGGTTGTATGGGCTTGTTCCCTTGGCCTTTGCAATAAGGGCAGGCACAGTCTTGACACGATTTTTACAGGATCTCGCGAACGTCTCTATGGAGCAATAAAAATGTCATCTGTCAAGTTTTTTAGGGACTAAAATTCAAAAGGAAAGAAAAACGCTCGTTGTAAGCTTTTAAAAACATAAAGTTTTATCAAAATCGGTGCAGTAGTTTTTGCGTGATGCTCGAGCAAACATAGGGACACCTAAACATATTTCATATCATTTTTTAGGGTTCCGAACCTCAAAGAGGAAAAACGGAACCCTTATAAGATCACTCTCGTGTCCGTCCGTCCGTCTGTCACAGCCACTTTTCTCAGCAACTATAGAAGCTAGCGACTTGAAATTCGGAATAGTGGTCAATCATGCTAACCCAAACGTAAAGCGAGACTAAAAATTTAGAAAATAATTTTTCTACAAATTTTTAAGGTCCAAAAACTGATGACTTTAAAAAAAAAAGTTTTCCAATCTAGCCGAGTTTGGTATCAATTGAAAGGGCTTTGAACGTAGATTTCGTATTGGTAGTTCGTTTTACTAAGTGATGCGTAGTTATTCATTTATAAGCCCGACTGCACGAAAAATTTTGGTTCCCCCCCCCCTGATCTCCGAACATATAAAGCCAAAAAATCTGAAATAATTCTTACATGTCGATGAACTATTGAATTTTGTAGGAAAATTATAGCGGTGTCTGTATTGATAGCAGTTTTTGAGAAAATTGAAAAAATACAGTACAAACAAACTTAGGGTTGCAGTTGATGTTTTTCGTTGATGAGCATAGACACAAACTTTGTATATTACATTTTAAATAAAATCCAATAAATTAACACCAGTTTAAGTCATAAAAATGAACAAAGATAACAAAAATGCTAGTTTTTCGATGAATTACCAACTCCGTTGTAAAGTTTTGTTGTTAGCCATATTTCGTCACTGTTTTTTGCTAAAAACATTTTTAAAAGACGGTAAATCTGTTAAATGCCACTAAATCTATTCTATAAACCCTACAATTACTCCTACTGATTAAAAAAAGTACAAAATGATAATTGTTTCGATATTTTGATTTGTGATTTGTATGGTTTCATGCAAGAACTGGTGTACCTACCGGTATCGGTGAAACTTGGTAAACAGCTAGTTAGAGTACCTATATCCAGAGATAGCATAAAAGGTAGGTGCTTAAGATTTTTGTGAAAAATCACTATTTCATTGGGAATAAACAGTATTTAAATATTTTCGAGAAGGTTATTGAACATATTGAACTTTGCTTGAATGACAGGATGTGAGGTCCGATTCACAATGCCGAAACATAAAAATTATAACTTTACAGCAAACCGTATTTCATTATTGAAAAAATCCTAACAAATGATATAAGAGAATTACGGAAAGAAACAAAATATTAAGCCATATCAACAGCTACGTTATTAAGATGGATTGAAATAATGATTTTCACAAATGAAATATGTATCATCATAATGATTAGGACAAATCGGAATAAAATCTTTACACGTCAGTCATACGTCAGTAGTGAATCATGGACATGGATCAAAGAGATTATACTTGCATAGAGGGAGGATAACTTTTGCAAGGCGGTCCACTTTTTTTGAAGTTTGTTTTTTTATGTTTTGTGTAATATGGTAGGACAAAAGGCAAAAAAGTTACTAAAGCCTGACCAGGAATATAAAAAACCTGGATTGGGGGCGCTGCAATTGACTGTCACCTTTAATGTTAGTGTTCCAAGTACAAAAATTAGTTCCAATGATTTTCCGCAACATGGCGAGGTTTTTTATATTTCTGGTCGGGCTTTACTTTACACAACTTTAAATACACTAGCATGTCAAAAAGTGTCAAAAAACGTGGAAAGTGGACAGCCGCATAAACAAAATATCTAAAGTTCCATCTCTTTCAACTATTAAAGGTATGTCATAAGAGAAAAGAGACTAACTACAATCTTAAATTAATGCGGACTTTATGCTTTAGAATTAAGAGATCCTTCTTGTGAGCTGTGAGACATGGATATAAACCAATGTATAGACAATACCAATGCCACCTTCCTGATCATGGACAATACCTTTCCAACGTAGAAATACAATGACTCGAAAAGGCATTAAAATAATAGTAATCTCGAAAACGAGACACGCGTATACGCTATGCTGATGCTGATGAAGTTGAAATTGCTATCAAAATCATACAACTTAGTCGGGCTAAGGTACGAGATTTAATACATTTTGTTTCATATCTCCATCCCTTTCCAGTATGACCATTCCAGTCTGCAAATCTATAAAATACTCAATCAACTCTTTCCAAGCTTCTTGATCATTCACATGCAATGAAATTAGAGACAGTGCCTTACATTACAACCGTCTTGATCATGAATTTTCGCTTACGCTAGCTTATGCACCTTTTAGCCCCACTTGCGCCAACCTGGGTTAGCAATAAACTCTAGGTTAAGGTGGTAACCCACGATTTTCTGTATAGAAAAACAACTGAAAGAGCTATTTTATCCGGAGTTAATTGCTAACTAGTGGTTGGCGCAAGTGGGGCTTAGTGTTTTAGGCATGAAGATTGAATTATCAAAATTCTTGGTTTTAGGCTTTCATACCGAGATGACAAACTGGAATAATGTATTTCTTTCTATCCAACTCGGGTGCTAGCACTAATGTGAGAAAATTATAAACTTAGTTCTTCTGTTCGTCAATAACCCGCCTCATTACAATACATTTTAACTTCTAGAACAGAAAGATGGCATTGTCTATAAGCACCTGGAGAGGAGTGCAAACTTCCGTACAGGCGGTGAAAATGACTTTTCAATTTATATGAAGCTAGATGACTGACTCTGGAGTCAGACAGCCTTTGTAGTACAAAAAGTGGTTACGTCGATAAGGACAGTAATAAGTAGCGATCTCTTTTTTTAACTAGAGCGAATTTGCTATGTGCGTCTCTTTTTGAGTGAATATACAAGACACGTGCTTCCTTCTATACCTTCTCTTTCTACGTTCTAAATCCATGGTTTATATCCATGTTCTAGAATCATAGTTCAAAAAGATTGCTAATGATTGAATGAGATTGCAACGCATAAACTTCTTGGTGAACTTAAAATACAGGTGGTAGTCATTAGAGGGTGTTAGGCAAGGAATATACTACAGTAGTAACTCTCTACCGTGTTAGGTGTACCCACCCATTTGTTAACAAAAATGCTTCCACTTTCTTTCACTGGAAACAATTCATGACCCACGCGATGTCTTACCTACATTTGCATTAAGACTCCCTACCTATTCTCTAATTGGGATATTCAGGGATTTTTTTAGTAATCACATTGAATTCCAAATATTACGTAAAATTTTTCGTGCAGTAGGTACTCAAACTTGTCCGATGTAAGTGTTCATGTAGCGAGACCATTGCCACTTCTTTGAGCATGGTCACAATACATCATGTTCTTTAAACATTAAAACTTTAAATACTTTATTAAAACGGCTGTAAGCTATCAAATTATCATGACATAATTTCTCTATTATTTCGTTGCACTTTTTTTATGTTGTGCTCGCCCGCTATACCACTTTGTACCTTCTGAACAACAGCGGTTTTCGTTAACACTGTTCTCATCTTTTCTTACGGTAACATTAGGTTTGGAACCCTCTATGTGCGAGTACACACCTCGCTCTTGGCCAGTTATTTGTAAATATCTTCAATATGTACAATGTACAGATAAATAATAATAAATAAATAAATAACGCTCACAGGCACACACATTGTAATGATCCCAAACTAGCACTAAAGGCTTTTTATTATGGAAACCATACAACAACGGCACGAACATATAACATCCATGACCGAACCGGGATTCGAACCCAGGACCCTGGTTTGGCAGTCCGGCGTGGTAACCATTACACCAACCGGGTCGTCAGATATACTTCTTGTACAGTTTTATAATACAGCAGATGCGAAAATTGTAATCAGAGTTGCCAGACTGTGTTGTCAGTATTACCGTAAAATGTACCTCTAAATTACCGTACAATTACCGTACACGATGGTTGTATGAAAAGTCGCTATAATGTTATATTTCGGCACTCATTGTCTATTATTTTGTAAATTTTTAATATTTTCTCGGCCGCTTGTTCATTCATCCATCAAATAAGAAGGAAAGAGATAGCAAATATCATATAATTTGAAGTGCGATAGAGAGAAATTACGGTGCCACCCACCAACTTATCTAAGAGACAGTTCTGAAGTTGGTTCAGTGATTAGGCGCCAATTTAAAATTACCGTATGTTTTGTCGAATTTCGGCACTGTTCTGAGAATTACCGTATGTTTTCGAACCAATCAGGCTAGTATACATTTATATGTATAAAACGATAAAGTCTTTGCTGGAGTCACGTTGCAGGTTCTGACCCGTGTCTCGCGTGGTTTTCGCGCGTCGCGTTTTTGTCTGCCACGAGGCTCCGCAATCCTCAAATTCTTCTTGTTCTTGATTAAAAACAATCCCTGAGATTGGGATAGATACTCCCATAAACTACTTGACACTGGCGGAAATGCAGTACTAACGCACAAGCAAGAGTACATTAATAATAAATAATTAAAAAAAGTCTTTGCTACTCGATTTTATTTTAATTTACCAACTTTTATAGAATAATCTAATCAACGTTTATTACTTGGAGAATGAGCTATTCGCTTGATCAAAATAAGTATCATAATATTTGCGCAGAATTATGCAAAAAAAAAATCATCCAAATCGGTCAAGAAATGTCTATTTAATCGTGTAACATGCATAAAAATAGAAAAGGGACATACAGTCTAATTGAGAATCTCCTTTATTAGAAGTCTGTTAATGAATGTGCATGCGATGTTATGTTAAGGTTAAGAATGACAGGACACATCACTTTTATCTAAATCTGCCATTTGAAGACGATTCGAATCGTAATGGGAAAAAAATAACACCCAAGAAATGATTAGCAACCAAGGTCACAAAACACTAGAAAAAACAATTTAGATATTTAAAAACTGGCCAAGTGCGTGTCGGGCCACGCGCAGGGTAGGGTTGAGTAATTATGTATAGAGCAGACAACGCGAACAAAATCTGTGCACCATGATCAGCAGTGTGGGGCGCGTGCTGGGAGCGTCAGGCTGCGACGAGCGCCTGGCACAGGCTAAGTGGGTTAGAGCGCGTGCACCCTAACGCGTGTTACAAAATATTACTTCTCGGTAGCTTCTCTAGTTAACATAGTACCTCAATGGTCCCAATATACGAACTTAGAAGAGAGCTTTTTGTTTTATAGGTACTATGGTTTAACGGCTGTAAAGTCTAAAAAGTATTTTTTTTTAAGTTGGTCGGCTATGACTCGATAACTTGTAAAGCTTACATAGCGGTGATAGTTTTCCTTTTAATTTCATCATATACACTACTGCTATGAATTTTTTCACATATCCAGAAACAACCGTTTAGCTGGCAGGGGGGGGGGGGGGGGGGGGACACTTGACTAACAAAAATTATCACTTCAAAGCTTAATATTTCGCTAACGGATCCCTAAATGGAAAAATGGTTTTGCCAAACCCACCGTATTTTTAAAAGACCTATCCAACGATACCCCACACCATGGTATAGACGAGAAAAAACAATTTCATCCCCACTTCACGGGTAGGGGAGATACCCTAAAAAAAAAGTTAAAAAAAAATTTATTCTTCCATTTTTTCCGCGTGATTAATATGTGTACCCATGCCAAATTACAGCTTTCTAGTACTATGCGTCTTTGAGCTAAGCCATAAGAACGGCCGGACATGGCGAAACTATAAGGGTTGCTTGTTGACTTCGGAACCCTAAAAACGGGAAATGATACTTACGTCCTTGCACGTAGCATAAATATGAAGTAACAATCGCGGATATCAGCATAAAGGGAGCCATTTTGGTTTAGTTAACAAATCACAACATTATATTATCAATTTGGTTTCTGCGAGCGTCCGCGTCGAGCGAGCACTGTTGACTATGTGAAGTTGAACTTGTGTGGAGACTGACGAGTTGATTGGACGAACCGCTAATTGATAGCCTTAAACCTTAGATTATCAAGATAGACAGTCAAAGCTACGAAAGCGTCGAAAAAAATAGGAACCAGTACTACTAATAGGTTCCAAAACCCTATACATATACACGCATACATATTTTGTATGGCGCCTCACGCACACCAACCTAAGAAAGTTAGCCCCTTTTGTTTTATACGGAACAAATGTGAGGCTCATTCTAGACATATACTTTTTCTAAGCCTTAAACTTATCACTAATAGCAACTTTGTTAGGTTGAGCTAGGTTAGGTTAGATTCAAGGCCCAAAGATGAAAACTATGGTAATTGATAGACCTTATCTTATCACCAATAGTAAATTTTACAATGGGACCCGAAAATCTATCTCAGTGGGAAAAAGTTATGGCCATTAGAATAAAAAAAAATCTTTATTAGTTAGAAAATTATTTTATTCTGAATGTGAAACGAGTACAAGTTATTCATGTAAACGTTAACTAACCTAACCTAACCTAAATAAAAAAAAATTTTGTTGGAGGAAAACCTGATGAAAATACAAAAAAAAAACCTAACCTAACCCGACCTAACCTATCAACCTAACCTAACCTAACAACCTAACCTAAACCTAACAAAGTTGCTATTAGTGATAAGGTTAAGGCTATTAATTAGCATACCTAAGTTTCGTCTTTGGGCCTTGAACCTAACGTAAGATAAACCTACCCTAACCTAAACTTTTTTTTTTTTTTTCGCAGTTTTCGCAGAAGTTTCATCAAAATCGGTTCAGTAGTTTTTGCGTGATGCGCGAACAAACAAACAAACAAACAAACAAACAGACAAACAAAATTTCTAAAAAAGGTTGATTTCGAGATTTTTGCGTACTGGTCGTGTATGCTTCGGAATGGTCGAGGTGAGTGAATGGGTTCCAAACTCTACAACGCCTACATACAAATCAACAAAGATAAAATGAAGACTTGTAACTAATCGCGTATACTTTAGTTCGTAACCGAGTGTACTATGTACTACCTGTATTCCGATATTTCCAATACGATACTACATGATTAGTCCGCAGTGCGTACTAGCGCAGTATATAACGGAACCAGCATAACAGCGTAGATCATTCCGAAATATACACGATTATTGCGTACTACTGATGTATAGTTCGGAACACGCTCATGGGAAACTTGTATTCCAAAGTATACTCGATTAGTTTCACACCCTTGCGTACTGGCCTTGTATACAACGGAAATACGCAGCCCCGTGCGTAGTGGTTTGCCTTTGTTACCGAGAGTACTTTATTATAGCACTTATTGCCCTTAATTGACGTTATTTGTATGTAGAATGACGCTACCAATAACACAAATGTGTCCACAAATGAGCATAATTCATTATGACATTATTAGATAAATTACCTAATTCAGATTGCTACAGGCTGTAAATTTTAATGCGTTCATTATCATATCAGCCGATAGACGTCCACTGCTGGACAAAGGCCTCCCCCAAGGATCGCCACGATCGGGCCAGCGCTGCCCTCATCCAACAGATTCCCGCTGCCTTCACCAGGTCGTCGGTCGTCGGTCGTAGGTCGTCGGTCCACTTTGTGGGGGCTCGCTGCTTTGCCTACCCATACTGCGCTTTCCGGTACGCGATCGCCACTCGCCATTCTTCGGCCCCATCAAGCAATGTGCGCCGAGCTCGGTTTTGCAAGCAATATAAATAAAAATAAAATAAAAATAATGTATTTTCAGACAACATGATCCAGAGGGTTAGTAATACAAAAGTTAGGTCTATGTTAATATTTAATTTGTAGAAGTGACTTGGTAATATGGCACATGTGGCTTAGAAATGGACAGTACCCACCATCAGCTATCTCTCTCAGGATGCCATTGGAGCTGGCACGCACCATGCGTAGCAATGAAGCTTTTTGCGGAGTTTGGCATGAAAGCCATCCACTTGTGCGCTCGAAAACATCTGTGAAGCACTGCAGAAACGCGGCCACCCCAATATGCGCCGCCCATTCTCACTAAAATTTTGCAATTCTTTGGGCTAAGTCGGCTACTCTGGTCCTTCTACGAATCTCTTCATTTCTTTAAATGCGTTACTCCATAGTGAATGTTAAGAAAACCTTCATAGAAAAAGCACCACCTTCGATTGTAATTTTACTGTCATCATCATCATCAGCCTATACACGTCCCACTGCAGGGCACGGGCCTACCCTCTAGGAGGGTGTTTGGGCGTTAGTCCACCACGCGTGTCCAATGCCGATTGGTAGACTTCACATACGCATCAGAATTTCTTCTTCTGACCTAACCTGCATAAGGTTAGGTTTACTGTAAAGATTTGAAATCCGGGTGGGATTTCCAGAACAATTAAAATATGTTATTTCATTCGACATCGTTATTTATTCGTTCACAATTTGAGATAAGTAGTCTGTTTTTGATATTATATCACGCTGGGTTATCTTTTTTGACCTCTCAGTCTACCTACATTATATACATTTATTTTGAAATTTTAAGTATTATTTTACGTGCTTTATCATTGAACAAGGCTATAAGGTTATATTACAGTGCACCTAATAATATATTTAAGATAAGTATCGTTTAAGTATCTTTAATTTTCTTATTAGCTACCCATGTACTACAAAAGTAAATTACCAAACGGGCCATTTTGTAAATAAACCAGAAAACTAAACTAATGCTCAACATCAGAAGCAAAACGAAAAATATACAGGGTGTTTCATAAGTAAGAATAAATTTTTAAAACTCTTAAGGGGATTGTTTAGACCATCAAACTGAACAACTTTCTCTATGGGACCAACATCGAAATCGCGAAAAAAAATATTTGATATCCCATACATATTTTAGCTCTAGTCGATTTGTAGAGTATGGGACATCATTTTTTTTTTTCGCGATTTCGATATTGGTCCCATAGTGAAAGTTGTTCAGTTTGATGGTCTACACCACCCCCTTAAAGGTTTATTTGTATTTTTGTAACACCTTGTATAGGGTCCTTCTTAATATGCTGACACTTTTTTAAGGGGATGATCAGACCATCAAACTAAACAACTTTCTGTATGGCACCAACATCGAAATCGCGAAAAATAATCTGCCCCTCCATACAAAACTGCAAACCTACTCGAGCCAAATGTATGGGACAGCCGACTATTTTTTCGTGATTTCGATGTTGGTCCCATAGAGAAAGTTGTTTAGTTTGACGGTCTGATCATCCCCTTAAAAAAGTGTCAGCATATTAAAAAGGACCCTGTATGTGTGGTTAGCTAGCTTATCGTACGAACAAACAGAATTACTAATTAAATCAATTTTTTAGAAGTTTGAACGCCGGAAATAATCAAACTAAATAATATTTATATTTTACTATTTATCTGTTTTATTTATTTATGTAAATTAGTTTATACTATCATTTTATATTTATATACCTACTAATTACAAACTTTACATTATGTTTCAATTTATATCTATAGAACTTTACCTGTTAGATGTCCCATCATCCAGATTGGACACGTGTACCATTCACTCCTATTCTTAGGGTTAATATTACAATATTTATTTAGACCCGAAGCTGTTATTTCGAGGAAACCTGTGTTTTTGTAATGTTTTGAATATTTCTGGGACCCCAATTTCCAGGCTTGCCTTGTGAGGGGACCATATTGTTAACCTAGCGAAGCCTGTAAATATGTCATGCCAACATGCATAGTTGAAACCTTGCCACATTATCAATTCTAATTGTATTGTTCTATGTTATGTTATCACACTGTTCTTGATTCGATCAACCAAAGTAATACCACACATACTTCGTAAGGAGCGCATTTCAACTGCATTCACTCGACTTTCATTCCTTTTATTCCATACCCAACATTCACTCCCATACATCAGAGTAGGCACCAACACACCGTTGTTAATAGCCAGACGTGCCCTTTTTGATACAGACTGGCTACTCACCACGGCGTGCAGGGCACCATTTACCTTATTTCCCGCAGTCACTCTTCGCTCTACATCCCCATCACACTTTCTTGTTTTTGTTTTGTCGTAAAAACGGTAATGCATTACAGGAGTTTTGTGCCTACTGATGTTTCTTTCTGTATTTTACTGTTTATATTTTGGTGTAAAATAAAGTATGTTTGATTTGATTTGAGTTAACTCGGTGTGATTATACTCTAACTCTAAGGTAAAACAAGAAATAATAATAAAAATCGGTCAAGAACGTTCCATACGTGTGGTACGAGTATGTACCGAGTACATAGGATTCCTTGCGACTCTGGCGTACTCGAGTTGACTCCGAACCAATGCCTTAAAAAGTAGGTAGGTACTATTTTAGTTTCAGCCAGTGTTGCCAGAAGGTTACCCTTTAGGTGATTTTTAGCTCCGTCAGGTTACTTTTAGGTTACACGATTCAAAAGGTTACTTTTAGGTGATTTTTCGGATATTGTTTAATCAATTTTAAAATTATTAATTTTCCATGAAATGGAATGCTTTTTCGTATTTTTTGCAATGTTTTATACCGCAATATGTTCGTAACATAGTGAGTGCAACTCCTAGAGATACGTTTTTCTCTCTCGCACTTGTGTAGGTACGAAAATCGAAAACCAAATCACAAATTACTCTTTAGTTTTCTCACTTACTCGCTTGATCAATCTATAGGATGAAAAATGCAACTTAAAATGGATAACGCTCCTAAATTGTTTATATTTTTGTAAGTTAATAAAACCAACATAATGTCTACCAACTTTGAATACCTTAAAATATGAAAGGTTACTTTTCACACCAAAAGGTTTGAAATGAATGAATATAGGTCATCTCTAACTTCGACATTTTTGCTCATTTAAGTATTTAGTTTTTACTTTATTTTTAATCAATCAAATTATTTATTTGTATATCACAACAGGTAATACAGAGGTAGAATATAGTTTGACAATAGTCGAATTTTCGCTGTGATCGGTAATTAACATTAATAAAACAAAGTCCTGATTTGAATTACATACAATATACACTCGACAACAATAAAAACGGGTCACCAACATACCTGAATATCTCGGAAAGTAATAATGATAGCTTATTCACTTGAAAAGTATTTCATTTGACTATTTAATACTTCTTAAATTAATTCATAACATTTTTAGTTTTCATTTGTTTGACTTAATTAAAATACATAAATACAAATGCGTCAATTCTTGCGTGGATGTTCTGAGGTTTCAGAATATCTCTGACTACCCCCTCGGGGAATATAGTCGTGAGCATATGCGTCAATTCTATCGCAGACCAAAAATTTAAAATTACAATTTTTTGTCACAAATATAACATTTCCCAGTGTATGTGAGTGATATAATTACCACATTAATAATAAATGTTGAATACTAAAAATTTAATTTTCAATAAATCATTTACTTCGGTTTTAGCCTTTTTTATTGGCATTACTTTATAGCAACCAGAAATTTTATTAATTTAAGAAGTAGTATTAAATTGTCACAACAGACAGACTAGCAGACTAGGTAGAAACAACTGCGACAAGGAGGCCGCTAGGCGTATCCAGTTAGGATGGGCTGCTTTCGGGAAACTGCGTCATATATTCTCCTCGGCCCTACCACAATGCCTCAAAACGAAGGTGTTCAATCAGTGCGTTTTGCCAGTGATGACCTATGGTGCGGAAACGTGGACCCTGACGATAGGGCTAGTTCATAAATTCAAGGTTGCTCAGCGAGCTATGGAGAGAGCTATGCTCGGTGTTTCTCTGAGGGATCACATCAGAAATGAAGTGATTCGTCACAGAACTAAAGTGGCTGACATAGCTCAGAAAATTAGCAAGCTGAAGTGGCAATGGGCTGGTCATATCTGCCGAAGAACTGTCAACCGATGGGGTGTCAGAGTTCTAGAGTGGAGACCGCGAACTGGTAGGCGTAGTGTGGGACGCCCTGCTGCCCGCTGGACAGACGACCTAAAAAAAGTAGCGGGGAGCGACTGGATGAGGAAGGCCGAGGACATAGTTTTGTGGCGCGCTTTGGGAGAGGCCTATGTCCAGCAGTGGACGATGATAGGCTGATGATGATGATGATGATGATTAAATTGTCAATAAAATACTTTTTATTAAATAAGCTACCATTCTTATGACTTATTACTACTCTTATGCTCGACTATATTCCCCGAGGGGCTAGTCAGAGATATTCTGAAACCTCAGAACATCCACGTTTCACCAGAAGTACCGAAACCATCATTACCATTCTTAGTTTCCGAGATATTAAGGTTTACGTTGTTGGTGACCCGTTTTTATTGTTGTCGAGTGTATAACAACAGAGTAATATAAACATTTTAAAATGTCAACATTCTAAAAAAAATTAAAGATCGTAATTATAAATTAACTAAAAGATTAAAAATAAGTCGATTAGTATTAAAAACGGCTATCTTTCCAGGCACAATGGTAAAATTAGTTCTAGAAAGAGCCGTATTTGATTTGATACTAATTAACAAAGTATTTAGGTATTTAGAAGTCAATATAAATAACATGAAACATTGGTCAGTGTCATAAAAAAATTCCTTAATTGTGTAAAATGTCTCGTGAATGAGGTAGTCAAAAAGTTTGTTTTTAAACATGTAGTTATTGCAGTTTCGTATTTCCTTAGGTTATTTATTGTAAATATTGTTGGGGGCCATTGCAAATACACTGTTTTTAAACAGATCTGGGGGGTTATTGTGTAACTATACCCGATTCAATCGGTATCAAATCGACACGGTGTTTTAGCAGTTCTTGGCGATTTTGCTTCTTAATATTTCGTTAATTTATCTCAGATAATGAACACGATGATCACAGAAACAAAATATTATTTAAAAATTGGCTAGGACAGTCATAAAACCTTATCGATTTCTTAAACGATATAATCGGAAGCTTACACAATAGCCCTACCGTTTTGCTAGATCTGGTACGTAGTTGATCGCAAATCAACTAACAAACCATCAAATAACAAACGTTATCCTAACATTATATAAATAATTCTCGGGTCCGTAACGCGCTAGATGGTGCTAGTGTCGTGCACATAGCCAAACAGACCAATCAATTTTTAATGTGCTCCGCAATCCAATCAAGGTATTGGTATACATTCGTATAAACAGCAGGGAAGCCTTCTCTGGCGCACCACTTCCTTCCAAAGCTGACTATTCCCGCTAACTCGTAGATACCCATGTTGTCGTAGACAAGTGGACCACCAGAATCTCCTCTGCAAGTGTCTTTGCCTATTTGTCCAGCGCAGATGTGACCCTTATTGACGAATTTACCGTATATTTCACGACATACCTGAAATCCAAGCGGTTTAGTTTTTTTTTAATAAGGTGGTCGTTGGCGCTGACCGCATAAAATATATTTTAGTTTTATCATCACAGTAAAAAAACGGTCAATAATAATGCTAAACTCGTATTTTCAGTAATTTTTTAGCTGAAAATACTATTTTAGACAAAGTCGTTGGATAGTACTTTAAAAAAATTTCAAATTTGTGAAAACCATTTTTCGATTTAAGGATCTTTTTGCGAGTGCAAAGGATATCAGTTCAGTTTGATGAGTAGAATACATGCTGAAGTTATCCGCAGTGATTTAAAATTTATCCTTTGTCATAGTCATAATTATCAACGGATGTAGATATTTCTCGTTATTTATCCTTTCGAACCGAGATACGTGTATACAATTAATAATCACCAATAAATTTCCAACACGCAACTCAACATGCCGCTTCGTAGTACTGAAGTGATCCTCGGGCAACCACTCAGCGCCCTTCTTTGGAGTTTGATAGTAGACCCCCCAACCGGCGGCGTACATTGTGAGTATGTTGTCAGGTGAATTCAAGTTGGCAGTCACGTCGGTCTTCGGCAAACAGATCGGACTAATGTACTCTGAGGAGAAAGAGCAAAGTTGATCAGGTTTTAACACTTTGATAAACAGTAACAGTGATAAAACTGACGCCCCTCGTAAGTCGTGCGCACAGTCGTAACGTAAAACGCCCAAAGTGGCTCACCTCGTGGGTCGGCCCGCACTGACGTAAAGTTTGAGTGACTTGCGCTGTAGGTCATGAGCACAGGCGAAGCTTGACCCCCCTCTTAGGTCGTGCGCACAGTCGTTACCGTATGAAACGATAAACTGGCTCTCGTGGGTCACTCGGGCAGGCGTAAGGCGTAAGGATGTCAGTGACTCGCGCGGTAAGTCATAAGCACAGCCGAAATGCAATATAACTGACTCGTTACGTGGGTTCTTTAGCACTGCTGCCCATTTGTCGCCGCCGTAGGTCGTCAGCAGCGAAAAAGTTTCAAAGACCCTGTAAGGATGGCGTTACAATCGTGCCAGTTTAGCTGTAAGATCGAAAGTGTTACGTGTTTTTTAACCGACTTCAACAAAAGGAGGAGGTTCTCAATTCGACCCGTATGTTTTTTTTTTTGTATGTTTGTTACGCGATTGCACCGCCAATTGTGAATTGATTTTGATGATTCTTATTTTGTTTGGTAGGTCATAATTCCGAGGTGGTCCCACGAAATTGATTCGCTCGTTGAAAAAATCTACAAAATAACAAATATGTACACACACAGATCACGGACTTGAAAAAAATACGGACGTAATGTTACACTAGAAAGATGTGAAGTATAAACGCGTATGAGATAGCGATAGTCATAAAATCCTATACAATTCGTATGAAGCTAGATGTCTGCCTCCGGAGTCGTCGTCAAACAAAAAAGTGGTTACGTCGATAAGGACAGCAATAAGTAGCGATCTCCTTTTTTAACTATAGCGAATTTGCTATGTGCATCTCTTACTGAGTGAGTATGACACGACACGTGCTTCTTTCTAGTACTTACCTTCTTTTTCTACGACGCAAACACAATATAATACATGGGTGCTTCACTTATATAATAAAAGGATATTACGTCCGTCTTTTTTTCAGGTCCGTGACACAGATGACATTTTTGTTTGTCGATTCTTTTCAGGAGTGCGATTTTTAAACATCACACGTTCAAGTCAGCGGTAGAAAATGTCAAAATTACTATGGAGATTATGCATATTTCGTCTTTCGACTGCAAATTCGAACGTGTGATGTTCAAAAATCGCACTCCAGCAATGTCTTGATGGGGACTGTCAAACTATGTTTTTTTTACTGTCATAACCAAGAATCTTTATATGCCTATATATTTAAAACTTCTTGGTCATACTGTTGTGTTTAAACGTATAATAACTTTATGGTTTAAACTTCATGGACATAGGAGGTACCGAAACACATAGATTTAATTGTTCATGGCGGTCGGAAATGTTCGTCGTTTTAAGAGTTCCGTAGTCAAACAAGGAACCCTTATACTTTCGTCCATTCCGTCTGTCTGTCTGTATGCCCCGCCTCAATAACTCGCTCATTTTTGCATCTATTGAATCGAAATATGGCATAAAGACAGATAACAGTAACCCAAAAACAGAAATGTTGTACGAAACATGGGTTGGATTTTTTTAAATCGAGTGAGGTGTAGAGCGTACACCGTATCCTTTGCATTGAAGTACTTATAACTGCTTAGTCGAACTAATGTATTTCACCTAGATTTCAACACTGAAAAGTTTGAAATAAAAAAATTTTAACAAAAAATTAAAACCGACTTCAAAACTAAAAAGGTAAAAATAATAATATTGCAGTCGTTGACTTTTGCATTCGAATCTATAAGAACATTAATTAGTTTTATTGGAGTCGGTGTCAAGCCAAGCCAAGCCAAAAAATTACTGCAAGCCCAGTTGCGAATCGTACCGGCTTGACACCGAGTCCGATAAGACAAATTAATGTTCTTATAAGAGATTCGAATGCAAAAGTCAACGACTGCAATATTATTATTTTTACCTTTTTAGTTTTGAAGTCGGTTTTAATTTTTTGTTAAAATTTTTTTTGGATTTTAAGGAGCAATTTTTTTATTCGTTAATAGGATTATGAAGGTTATAATGTGAAAGACATTTTGATACTTTTCTCCCCTCCGGCCGTAAAGCGTCAATTGTCGTCCCGCTGCGCTAAACGAAGTTGTCGCTTTCCATCTCCGTCGAGGAGAAAATTAGTATACTAACCTTGGACAGTAAATAAGAAAGCCTCAGATCACATGTTTGTTGACATCGGCTTCGCCTCGGTCAGCAATTACATGAGATCTGAGACCTTTCTTACTTTCCTGTCCTCGGTGTGTAGGTAATCTACTATTGAAATTAATTGGCTAAAAATATCTTACTTGTATAATTAGCTTTTTCATTCAGTCGTATCAAAGCTATATCGTGAATATTGGTTGCGTTGTCGTGGTAGTGTTGGGGGTGTAATATAATTTTCTCGATGCCAATGGTTACTTCGCCATCAGTGCACAGTTCTGGCTTCAGTTCCGAACAATCAGGACCCGTTTTTTGTATGTTGTAGTCACCAAGGCGGACCTGATATCTACAAATAAATTGCGATTTGAATGGGCTTGGACCTACTTACCTACTACCAAAAATAAAACCCCCTCGGGGAATATAGTCGTCAGCAGATATTCTGAACCCTCAGAACAACCACGTTTTACTAGTAGTACCGTAACTCTGTCCAGTGTGACGGGGAATGAGCCCGTCGCCACTTATAATGGACTGTGGGTACAATATACAAGCCTCGAAATTGAAGCATGCAGGTTTCCTCACGATGTTTTCCTTCACCGAAAAGCCAGTGGTGTTAAAAATCGTACATAAATTCCGAAAAAAGTACGAGTCGGCCTGGACGGGGATCGAACCATCGCCTCCTGCACGGCAGGCAGGTTACTCGCCACTAGACCACCACGGCATGTACAAGGTGCACTATAGGTGTTACAAATATACAAATAAACATTTAAGGGGTTGGTTAATTGGTTTAGACCATCAAACTGAACAACTTTCATTATGGGACCGATATCGAAATCGGGAAAAAAATCTGATGCTCCATACTAAACCACAAATCTACTCGAGCTAAATGTCATGGGACAGCAGATTTTATTATCGCGATTTCGATGTTGCTCCCATAGTGAAAGTTGTTCAGTTCGATGGTCTAAACAACCCCCTTAAAAGTTTTAAATGTTTATTTTAACTTTTGTAACACCCATTAGGTACTTCAGGGGGTGCCAAATACTTAAGGGTGGTTTAGACCATCAAATTAAAAAGCCAACTGTTTTACTATGGAGCCATACCTTTTAGTCAAGTCGGTAGAGGTACTGCAGCTTTGTGTGGGACAGCAGATTTTATTTATTTTTTCTCGATGTTGGCACCATAGTGAAAGTTGTTCGGTTCGATGGTCTAAACCACCCCCTTAGTATTACTAGGGTGTTTAGTTACACCGTGTATTACCTGTTCTGTGCTACCACAGTGCACAATTTTAACAGTAGGTTATGCTCACGGTATGGCTTTTTCAATGACGGATCCGACGACGCAATGTGCCGCTGTTATGACGTATCTGCCACTGATGAGGGAGCCTCCACACAAGGCTGATTTGGTGTTGTTTTTTGAATCGCGATAATCTATGGCCACCAGCCATGGGTATTCGGTTATTTCTGTTTCTTCTCCACCTGTATAAAACGTGAATAGTCATCATCATTATATTAGCCAATGGACGTACACTGCTGGACACAGGCCTCCCCCAAGGATCGCCACAAGTCCGGTCCTGCGCTGCCCTCATCCAACGGGTTCCCGCCACCTTCACCAGGTCGTCGGTCCAACTTGTGGCGCTTTCCGGTATGCGGTGGCGAAAAAGCCACTATGTTAGTCCGACTACAGACCCAGAACTCGAAACCAGTCCTTCTGCAGCGAGGTGTTAGGCAGGGAGACGTTATTTCTCCTAAACTTTTCACCGCTGCAATTGAAAGATGTTTTCAAGGTTCTAGACTGAAAAGGCCTAGATATAAACAGCGAATACATCAGTCACTTTTTCAGTTAGCCGACGATATAGTCGTCAACTCGTCATGGTGAAGACCATGGAGGACCTCAGTAGAATGCTCGATGACCTTAGCAGAGCCTCCGAACGAGTTCGTTTGAAAATGAACATGGGCAAGACGGAGATCATGTCAAATGTCCATGTTCTACCCAGTCCTGTAAAGATCATCAGAGACTCTGCGCTGGAAGTTGATGACGATTATGTTTACCTATAACAAACTATCCAGTTAGGTAGGACCAACTTCGAGAATGAGGTCAACCATCGTATCCAACTCGGCTGGGCTGCGTTCGGGAAGCTACGTAGTATCTTCTCTTCCCAAATATCGCAGAGTCTTAAAAGGAAAGTCTTTGAACAGTGAGTAGGGTACTGTCAGTGATGACATGTGGGGCACTTTTTAATTACTTGCCAATAACTTTAACGACTTCCTTTGGAGCAGGACGTTCTTTGTAGTATATGATGACTGGATCCGGTTTCTTGGACGTAAGTACGCATTCGGCTAACAGGTCTTTCATCACGTTCTCGACGTCATACTGTTTTAGAGCCAGCGAACGCCCTTCGGGGTTTTGTTCTTCACATATCTAAAATGAACAAAAGCCCAGTCAATTTACGGAGTTTTGTTAGGGGCGGTGTGATGTAATATGCAATGGAGATGGCGCTGCCGTCATGTAAATATTGTGTCCGAGTAAATGTTATTGATAAAAATCAAATTAGCGGTATTCCAGAGACATGAAGTGATCTAAGTGTAAAGAATAACTTAATTGCGATGTGTGAGAGTTTGCAAGATAATTAATTACGTGAAAAACTCAAAATCTGCGTGAGAAAAGAATGTTGAAAAACTGAGACCGATTTCATAAAATTACTATATTTATTTTGTTTCGTTTGAATGATGTGTGTTGTCGTCTTTCTGGCCGGATCTTTTATACAAAGAAACACCTTTCGACGTTGTTGTAGAGTCAAAAAATGACGTTGCGTCGGTCGTCGCGCAGTCGCGTAAAAAGCCACTGAATACAAATTTATAATGTTTTATAAACGTGAATGACTTACGCTAAAATAATAATTCTGCTGCTCTTCGTTAATAAATCCATTTTTAAATTGAATATATGGAGTGGAAAATTTCTTTTTCTTTATCGCATAGCAAAATGATCCTGAAAAACAAAAAAGCTTTTGTCAAAACCTACGAAGTTAGATTTTTTTGATAAAGAAGTGAGATGGCCTATTCAAAAAGAAACAAAACATACTTACTTTCCACCGTCTCAGTCCATACTACTAAACAACTCACAATCACAAATAAATAAAGTAATATACGAATAGCTGCCATTGAACTAAAATAAAAATATATTTAGTTTTCTTGTCTCGATGCCGAGCCGTTGTATCTATTTGCTATTTAATTCCTGCTACATGCTATTATAAATGTTTGTGGTAGGTATTATTATTACTTCTTGGTAAGACCAGTTCTAAGGATTTCATTTCTGGATTTGACATTTGCATTTTTTTAATTCAATTTTCTAAACTATTTTAATTACTTGTTATAAATTAACTAGCTTTTGTCGGCGACTTCGTCCGCTTGAAATTAGAATATTAAAAATTTGTTAGGGTGTAAGGGCCCTTCGCTAACTGAAACGGTGATCTGAGACCATCAAACTGAACAACTTTTACTATGGAGCCTACCACAGGAAACGCAAAAAAAAATTTGCTGTCCCATACAAAACTGCCGTACCTACCCGACTTAAATGTATGGGACAGCAGATTTTTTTTCGCGTTTTCAGATGTAGGCTCCATAGTGAAAGTAGTTCAGTTTGATGGTCTGAGTTCACCGTTTCAGGAGGAGGGCTGTCCCTTACACCCTGTATATTCTACGGAGGATGTAAGGGTGTATTAACAAATTTTTAATATTCTAATTTCAAGCGGACGAAGTCGCAGGCAAAAGCTATTGTGTAGACAATGTTATAATCTAAAAAAGTAATAAAAAAAAATTTAGCCTAATATTTCATGAGTGCAATTTAAAATTTGGTACAAATTCTTATGATTTTCGAATTTGATTTCCTTGGATTAGAAGGCACCACAGTGTAATTATGAAGGACAAGCGCGTCAAAATAGGCATACCTACTAAAATGACGTAGTAGAACTGAGGCGGCTCTGAAAGGGTCAAGGTCGTTCATTGGGGGATACGTCTTACTTAATTTATGATGTTAATGACTGTTTTTACAATTCTAATGTAGGTACTATTGTATGTTGATGTGATAATGTGATGGATGACACACCAATTTTCACTAAAAATGATTGAAATAGATTGCTTATTTAAATCATTTTGTATGTTAATACAATCCTGAACAGATTTAACAATAGTGAAAATTTATTGCGCTCAGAAACGGCTCAGAATAACATACAAAACTGTCTCGGAAAAAACCAGTGCCATGGCATTTAAGGTGGTTGCAGAGTTGTAAATTTCATACAAAACGATGTCGTAGAACACTGGCAGACGGTATTAATAAAAAGTAATATTTTATACAGGGTGAAATTGATATCATTAGCATCCTTTTAATCTAAGAGTCTACCCATCAAACTGAACAACTTTTACTATGGGCGCAAACCAATCGAATCAACAAAAAAATCTGCTGTCCCATTAAAGGGATGCTAATGATATCAATTTCACCCTGTATATGGAAAAATAGATTAAAAATCTAGATTGCGCGTATCAAATAATATTTACAATTTATAATATAATTACGAAGATATCAAGCTTAGAAATTATTCATACAAAATTTCAAAGCCATATCTTCGTAATTATATTATAAATTGTAAATATTATTTAATACAATCTAGATTTTCTAATCTATTTTTCACTATATAAAATATTACTTTTATTAATACCTTCTACGACAACGTTTTGTATGGACTGAAACCACCTTAATTATTATTGATATTCAATTGAACTGGGTAGACGAGGTAAGTGATTTGGAAGTGTAAGACGGGAAACTTTATTCAAATATAAAATAACTATTACTTAACAATTTATGAATAGGTACTTTATTTATATAAAATAACAAACTTTATTCTAACATTTTATAGTGGTAGGAGAGGAAGGCCGAAGAAAAGATGGATGAATTGTGTGAAGGATGATATGTGTAAGAAAGGAGTGACTGCTGAAATGACGGCTAAGAGATATGAATAGAAGAGGATGACATATTGCGCCGACCCCAGATAATGGGAAATGGGCAAGGGAATGATGATGATTCTAACATTTTATATACAAATAATTCTCGGGTCCGTAAAGCGGTAGATGGTGCTAGTGTCGTGCACATAGCCAAATAGACCAATTAATTTTTAATGTGATCCGCAATCCAATCAAGATATTGGTATACATTCGTATAAACAGCAGGGTGGCCTTCCTTGGCGCACCATTTTCTTCCAAAACTGACTACCCCTGCTAACTCGTAGACACCCATTGGTATGTTGTTGTAGACAAGTGGACCACCAGAATCTCCTCTGCATGTGTCTTTGCCGTGTTTTCCTGCGCAGATGTGACCCTTATCGACGAATCCACCATATATTTCGCGACATTCCTGGAATCCAAATGGGTTCAAATTGTATTATTTTTTTTTGGTTTGCCTTGGCTGTAATCCCGACGCATCTGCCGTGACGGAAATAGATCTCACGCCATTTGACAGCTGCGGAAGCTCTATATTTTCGAGAGAAAAAAGCGCGCGATTTCGGGGAGTGCGGTATTGACAGCTGCGGTCGAAAAAAGTTAGACTTTCCACACTAAATGCAATCAGGGGGCCTACCATACCATGAGTTTTCCCTGTACTTTACTACTGTAGTTACGTCGCTAATTCGTATGACAGAAATTAGTTCTCAACGTAACCACTATGAGCGCTGTACGAAATTCAATACAAAATTGGTGACGTAACTACAGTAGTAAAGTACGGTGAAAACTCATGGTAGACCTACAGATGATCGAACGTTTTTGTGAAAAGTCGAATTTCCGCTGAACGAGCGACTCTTAAAGATTGCGCCTGTATAGTGTATACCTACGTTCGTTCTATGAAGGTGCACATTTACCCATACTTTAATTCAGTCCATCTGCTTTAATTAATACGTGTATACAGGGTGCTAGGGTAGACAGTTGCATTACTTTAATGGGTGATTGTATCCATGATACTGAACAGCTTTCCCAAATTGAACAAAAGGAAATGAAAGCATGAAATAAAATCAACTTTTCATACAAACGTTCGATCAGCTGATTGCAATTTGCACGGAATGTCAAAAATAGTATTTGCTTATTTCCTATTGGTTTCTTTTCGAAAGTTGTTCAGTATCATGGAAACGATCACCCTTTAAAGTAACGCAACTGTTTACCCTAACACCCCTGTATAAATTAATTACCTACCTTTATATTTCTAACAGGCAATTCAACATGCAGCTTCGTATCACTGAATTGGTCAATGGGCAACCATTCAGCGCCTTTCATTGGAGTTTGATTGTATGCTCCCCAACCGACAGCGTACATTGTGAGTGGGTCAGCCATATTTAAGTTGGCAGTCACATCGTCCGTCGGCAGACAGATCGGACGAATGAACTCTGAGGAAAAAGGGTAAAGTTGATCTGATTTGAATGGAATTTGAAAGGAAGGAAGGAGTACAAGGCCCCACAAGTTGCACCCATGACCTGGTGAAGGCGGCTGAACGAACCCGTTGGATGAGAGCAGCGCAGGACCGGTCGTTTCGGCGATTCTTGGGGGAGGCCTATGTCCAGCAGTGGACGTTTATCGGCTGATATGATGATGATGATAAATGGAGTTTTTAGCGTGACTATAGAGAAATGCGCGTCTGCATGAAATTTGAAGAATGGGTTTTTGACAGATACTATAGATATTGCTGTTGCTCTGTTCCCAAGCAACCGAGCTCCTGTGATAGTGACAACTGCAGCTCGGACTGGTTTACCCTACATAAAATAGACGAAAGAAAGTTGCTACAGCAATGTTTCTGACCACCCTGAAAGGAATTACGGTCGTGAGTTATGTAAAATAGACGAAATTACTATCTCAAAATCCACTGTTTCCTCATTCAAAAAACTAGAACGATTTCCATTTTTATTTGTTCAAGACAATTATAAGCTTTGAAGAAAATCCAAAAATTCACTATTTTGATCATTTTCCCCCATCAATTTCCCCAATGTTATCATTTGTCTAAACTTTCCCCAAAGACCAAATGACCCGTCGTCAATTTCTTGGTATGAAAATTATCATCATTTTGATTATCTTACCTGTATAATTAGCAGTTTTATTCAGCCGTATCAAAGCTATATCGTGAATATTGGTTGCGTTGTCGTGGTAGTGTTGGGAGTGTAATATAATTTTCTCGATGCCAATGATTACTTCGCCATCAGTACATAGTTCTGGCTTCAATTTTGAACAATCCGGCCCTATTGTTTGTAGGTTGTAGTCACCAAGACGGACCTGAAATCTAAAATAAATTGCGATATGAACTGCACGTCTTGTTGTCTCTCCGACGACGCGCTTTTGCTGGATGTTAATATTAATATAAATTCTGAAAACCGAATTGGTACAAGTCTGCTTGGATCGGGATCGAACCATCGCCTCCTGCACAGCAGGCACGATTTTATCAGTAGGTTATGCTCACGGTATGGCTTTTTCAATGACAGATCCTACGACGCAATGTGCCGCTGTTATGACGTATCTGCCACTGATGAGGGAGCCTCCACACAAGGCTGATTTGGTGTTGTTTTTTGAATCGCGATAATCTATGGCCACCAGCCATGGGTATTGTCTTATGTCTGCTTCTTCACCACCTGTAATAAGAAAAGGTGAATATTCGATATTTTTATTTCTGTTGACGGCCCGAAAGCACAGTCTGTAGTAAACCTGCCTGCTGTGCCGAGGGTTGCGGGTTCGAATCCCGTAAGGGACAAATATTTATATGATGAATATGAATATTTGTACCCGAGTCATGGATGTTTGTATCTATATCGTTGTCTAGTTATCATAATACAATTCCAGGCTAGATTCTGGAACTTTAAATGTAACTAGAGAATTTGTGTGACAATGTCCAAGATATTTATTTTATTTTATTTTTTATTTTTTTGTTCCTCTTTAGCAATGTCTTAACTTTAGATCTGGCACTTAGATGTGTTTGCAGTGTGCAAATTTAGAGAGGGTTACACCGAGCTTATTGTGCTGTCCTCAATCGTAATTTTTTGTCATTTTTTGACAAAATTATTCTTCATGTCCAAAAAAATGTCACATTATTGTAGTCATTTTTGTTTTCAATTTATCGAAACATTACGTATTACTATGTTTTATGTTGTAGTTTTTGGACTACATACCATGCCTACATAAGCTCCGGCATGTTATACAGAAGAGCGAAGAGTATAACCTGCCTCTTTGCTTGGCGTACGTGGATAATGAAAAAGCCTTTGATTCGATCGAGACATGGGATGTACTGCAGTCTCTCCAGTGATGTTGACTACCGGTACATCGAAGTGCTGAAATGCTTGCACGAAAACACCACTGTCAGTCTGACTACAGGACCAGAACTCGAAACCTATCCTACAGCAGCGAGGTGTGAGGCAGGGAGACGTAATTTCTCGGAAACTGTTTACCGCTGCTTTGGAAGATGTTTTCAAGGCTCTGAACTGGATAGGGCTAGGCAGTATCCATAAACATAAACGATGACTACATCAGTCACCTTCGGTTTGCCGACGATATAGTCGTCATGGCGGAGACCATTAGAGGACCTCAGTAGAATGCTAGATGACCTTAGCAGAGCCTCCGGACGAGTTCGTTTGAAAATGAACATGAAGCTACGTCGTATCTTCTTGTCCTTATGACGTATGGAACATTTTTTTAGTTACCCTATTCATCAGCCTACGTTGCCCGTCCGTCCGTTCGTCTGTCTGTCCTATCTATTTAGGGCTGGAATTTTTGAACGGTAATAGCTAGACAGTTGACATTAAAGGCCTCCGCACATTGCAGCGATATTATATCGAGCGATTTTATCGAGTGATATTATCGACAGCGATATCGCGACACCTTACACACTGCAGCGATTCTGCGATTCGCGTCACGCATGCGCCCCACCAATGAATGTAGTCGAAAGAGTTGCGATAATATCGTGGCAGTGTGTGGGATCGAGCGCGTCCTCATACAAAATGTACTGAGACCAATTATCGCAAAATCGCAGCGATATAATCGCTCGATAAAATCGCTGCAATGAGCGGAGGCCTTTACACAGAATGTGCATTATTACGGCGGATTTGCTAACAAATAATCAAAATGTGAAAAAAGGGGGTCCTCATCATACAAGAGACTAGTTTTTAAAAAAAATATGTCTTCTCGCTCTATCGTAAAAATGGTAATACCTACATAAAACTCTACAGTATAACAACAAATAATAAAAACTGGACAACAAAACTTTTTTCTAATATGTTGTGTGTTGGTGTGGTACAGAACCCTCGGTGGTCGAGTAGCCCGACTCGCACTTGGCAGGTTTATTTCAATTACTTGCCAAAAATGTAATAAGGTTGGTAGTTGTCGACCCCGCAGCATTGGGTTGCTGGGTCCGGTGGTTTGGACGTAAGAACGCATTCGGCGAACGGGTCTTCCGTCACTTCCTCGTTGTCATACTGTATTTTTAGAGCCAGCGAACGCCCGCCGGGGTCTTGTAATTTTTCTTCGCATATCTGAAATGAACAAATACGGTTGTCATGAGCGTAATAAAAACGAATAGTGGTGAAGCTTAGCGGTCGCGCGCGACAGGTCAATCGAGCGGGGTGTGCGGGGGCCGGGAGGAGCGCTTCCCGGCCCCCTCTGCCTGCGCGCGTAATACCCTCAAAGCGAATTCAATTTGGGTACGCGTACGCCGCGAGCGCTGAGCTTCACCACTATTACATTTTATTTCTCCCCTCCAGACGTAAAGCGTCAATTTTCGTCCCGCTGCGCTAAACGAAGTTGAAGCTTTCCACCTCCGTCGAGAAGAAAAATAGATAACTAACCTCGGGCAGTAAATAAGAAAGCCTCAGATCTCATGTTTGTTGACCTCGGCTTCGCCTCGGTGAACAATTACTTGAGATTTCAGACCTTTCTTACTTTCCTGTCCTCGTTGTGTAATCTTCTATAAACGTAAATAACTTACGCTTAAATAATAATTCTGCTGTTCTTCGTTAATAAACCCTTGTTTAAATTTAATGTATGGAGTGGAAAATTTCTTTTCCTTTATCGCATAGCAAAATGATCCTGAAAAACAAAAAGCATTTCGTTAAAACCGACTAAGTTTTTAGTGTCTTTTGTCAGTTTATCAGTCTAAATTTCCTTCTTTATTTTGTGTTGTTTTTATGCTAGTTTTAGGGTCCTTCTTAATATGCTGACACTTTTTTAAGAGGATGATCAGACCGTCAAACTGAACCACTTTCTCTATGGGACCAACATCGAAATCGCGAAATAAAAATCAGCTGTTCCATACAAAACTGCAAACCTACTCGCGAGCCAAATGTATGGGACAGCTATTTTTTTCGCGATTTCCATGTTGGTCCTATAGAGTAAGTTGTTCAGTTTGACGGTCTGATCATCCCCTCAAGAATGTGTCAGCATATTAAGAAAGATCCTGTATTGATGATCGATTTAATCTTCATAATATAAGTCCACAGGATATTTTTATGTGCATAAGTGCACGCGTTAAACACAGATGCACTCTCTCGTCCTTACCCTCCTTTGTCTGATGGAACAGGAGACCGATACGATCAGAGGTGGGGTCAGATGTAGTGGCTATAACCGGCAGCCACACGGTTTGTCTCTAGTCCTTTCCCTCCTATGTCTGATGGAACAGGAGACCGATACGATCAGAGGTGGGGCCAGATGTAGTGGCTATAACCGGCAGCCACACGGTTTGTCTCTAGTCCTTTCCCTCCTATGTCTGATGGAACAGGAGACCGATACGATCAGAGGTGGGGCCAGATGTAGTGGCTATAACCGGCAGCCACACGGTTTGTCTCTAGTCCTTTCCCTCCTATGTCTGATGGAACAGGAGACCGATACGATCAGAGGTGGGGCCAGATGTAGTGGCTATAACCGGCAGCCACACGGTTTGTCTCTAGTCCTTTCCCTCCTATGTCTGATGGAACAGGAGACCGATACGATCAGAGGTGGGGCCAGATGTAGTGGCTATAACCGGCAGCCACACGGTTTGTCTCTAGTCCTTTCCCTCCTATGTCTGATGGAACAGGAGACCGATACGATCAGAGGTGGGGCCAGATGTAGTGGCTATAACCGGCAGCCACACGGTTTGTCTCTAGTCCTTTCCCTCCTATGTCTGATGGAACAGGAGACCGATACGATCAGAGGTGGGGCCAGATGTAGTGGCTATAACCGGCAGCCACACGGTTTGTCTCTAGTCCTTTCCCTCCTATGTCTGATGGAACAGGAGACCAATACGATCAGAGGTGGGGCCAGATGTAGTGGCTATAACCGGCAGCCACACGGTTTGTCTCTAGTCCTTTCCCTCCTATGTCTGATGGAACAGGAGACCAATACGATCAGAGGTGGGGCCAGATGTAGTGGCTATAACCGGCAGCCACACGGTTTGTCTCTAGTCCTTTCCCTCCTATGTCTGATGGAACAGGAGACCGATACGATCAGAGGTGGGGCCAGATGTAGTGGCTATAACCGGCAGCCACACGGTTTGTCTCTAGTCCTTTCCCTCCTATGTCTGATGGAACAGGAGACCGATACGATTAGAGGTGGAGCCAGATGTAGTGGCTATAACCGGCAGCGACACGGTTTGTCTCTAGTCCTTTCCCTCCTATGTCTGATGGAATGGGAGACCGATACGATCAGAGGTGGAGTCAGATGCAGTGGCTATAACCGGCAGCCACACGGTTTGTCTCTCGTCCTTTCCCTCCTATGTCTGATGGAACGGGAGACCGATACGATCAGAGGTGTGGTCAGATGCAGTGGCTATAACCGGCAGCCACACGGTTTGGGCGTCGTAGAGGCCTCAAGGAATTAGTCTGTTCTTACGACACCGTACTGGGTAGGTGCTATTCGAATCTGGACACCAAACGGCGGATTCATATTAAAGTCCTACACATTATATCGAATGCTAAAACCATCGACACAGAACTATGGACATAGGGTCTATTACAAAATTCTCGATAAAAGTGTCCCGAACTAACCTTATAAAAATGTTGGTATGCATACTAGTATGCATAGTAATGTAAACAAGAGTTCATTTTGCTTGCACCTGGTAAAAATTAACATCAAACATGACAGACGTAATGGCGGACGCGATGACAGATAATCAATAAATAAAATAAAAATTAAATGTTATGTTCGTAAACAAAACGATACTTCTAAATGCTTCTAAATGATAAAATAATAGTTTGCTTTCTGAAAATAGGATACACCTTCACATTTTTTCACTTTGCTTTGATAGTTTTTACAACACAGTACGGCATCATGAACTCGCGCGTGCTCGGACGATCAAACAAAGACTGGCAAGCATTTAAGTCTCTGTTTGAATTTTTAAATTTCTTTTGGTTCGGACAGTTTTGAGCGTGGACCCATCTTCCATAGTGTTCTAATTCAATGGCTAAAACGAGCTTTTTATTTATAGGAAACCTGTTCGCGAGTTCCTAAATAAAAAAATAAAATGTTATAAGATCACTTTGTTTCTTATTAGTATTTTTGCTAATACAGGTTAGGCCAGCTAGACATGTTTAATTAATTTTGATTTATATAAAAAAGGAGGTTATCATTTCTTCTATTTTTATGTATGTTACGTGATAACTGTGGCATGTTTTGCTCGATTCTTTGATTATTCATTTTTGTTCTGAAGGAGACTACCTAGTTGGTCTAATTTTATGTTTTTGAGTCGAGTAGGCACTGCGCAGTTTTGTGTTACAGTCCGTGATCTCTTAGAATAGGCTTCGGGTGTCGGATAAAATACGGTGAATGTTTGTATATTTTATAAAAATAGTCTACATTTAATTCAAATAGTAAACTTTTTGTAAATTATTTAAACGTTTACGGAAAATTATCAGTATTATGCGTTTCGACGCATTACTTCATAGGACAAGGTACTTTTACTACAGACAAATTTTCTGAAAATTTCCCATTTACTTTGAGTTCAAAAAGACTGTAATTGGCCGCGATCTTAACTATTATACCAACATAACCAAAATTTTACCCGACACCCGAAGCAAACGGACTGTTTTTTTTTCGCTATTTCGAAGTTTGATTCCTTCCTCCCTAAACCACCCCCTTTAATATTACTATTATGTTTTTTTTTATTATATTTTTTTTATATTGGGGCTTTTACCCCTGAGATTATGTCCCCCATCGTGCCTTAACCTTTAGACTTTACACAACAATGAAAAGAAAACCTAACACTTCCTAACGAAAACTAAACACTAGCACACACACACCCCCACACCCTCTCACGCAGTACTATAAATAAATAGATACACCATTTTAGCCTCTCCCGACGTAGGGGCGGCTAAAATGGTGACAAAAGAGCCTACATTCAATACATTTAGTTTTAAACTATTATACATCGTGTTGTGTTGTGTTGTGTTGTATTAATAGCAATAGAAAACTTATTCTATGTCGTTCAGGCAGAAACAAATGAGATGACCTATTCTAAAAAAAGAAACAAAATCATACTCACTTTCCGATGTCTCGGTCGATACTACTAAAGAACTCACAATCACATATAAATAAACTAATATACGAATCGCTGCCATTACACTATAAAAAATATTTAGTTTCCTTGTTTCGATGCCGAGATGTAGTATGAATTTGCCACTAAATTCCAACAACATGCGGTTATAAATGTTTGGGGCATGTATTATTATCATCGTATCACGTTTCAAAACGCCTTGATATTTTAAAATCAAATCTTCTAAACATTTTTTACGGCCCGATAGCACAGTCTGTAGTGAACCTGCCTGCTGTGCCGAGGGTCGCGGGTTCGAATCCCGTAAGGGACAAATATTCAAATAGTCATCATAATACAAGTCCAGGCTAGATTCTGGAACTTTAAATGTGACTAGATAATTTGTGTGACACTGTCCAAGATATTTATTTATTTATTTGTATGATGATACGAATATTTGTACCCGAGTCATGGATGTTTGTATCTATATGTGTATTCTATATCGTTGTCTAGTCATCATAATATAGGTACAAGTTTCTGGTACTTTAAATGTGACTGGATAATTTGTGTGGCAACCTGGCAACTTCCAAGATAAAACAAAAGAAAAATTATTAATTAATGACGTTTTGCTTGCGACTGTTTTTCTGCCAATTTCAAGTAGTTTGTTTGAGAAAGGAGAAACACATTTGAAATAAAAAGAGGTGGCTGAGCCTGCTTAAGACGTAATAGTAGGTGGAAATACCTCGGAGGCATCTTTTATTTTTCATTTTACGACTAGATTTATACCATTTACCGAAACTATAGTCATACCTCAGTATTTTTGGATATTTCATCTAGTGCAATCATCAACTGAATACACGATTGGAATTACTTCACTCGATAGAAAATCGTAAAAAAGATGACGTATTTTCATGCATTTTTAAACATTTTTCTCGGTTTAGAAGTACTTAAAATAGTTTCCGATTGTTGGTATTTATACTCACATATTCACCATTAGTTTAACTAGTGCAATCATAAATAAAGTCTAAAAAAAGTACTTTGGTTAGTTGTTTTTAATCGAAAATACGGCTCACGCACACACTTTTCGGAGCGCTCGGTAATCGCGTTTCTCATAGAAAATATTCGTCTGGACCTATGGCCCCTTAATAGAAAAGTGTCTCCAAACAACTTTTCCTAAGGAACGAAAAACGAAAATTTTCTTGGACCTTATAGAAAATAGAATATAGCTGGTCCGCACTTTTGTAGGTCCAAAAACAATTCTCGTTTTTCGACCCATGTTCCTACGGGAAAGTTGTTTAGTTTCATTTTCTGAATACACATTTAAAATTTTGTTAGTAATTAAAATATATTGGTCTATAGTGTGTAAACTTAAACTCGTTACATATTTTAGGAGCCGCTTCAGACCATCAAATTAAAAAACATGTGTGAAAGTTACGGACAATTCACCTGCATTCCGGAGAAAGAACCAAATTTTCGGAGATGTCCGAAAAACTCCGGACGTATGGCAACATACCCTTGAGAGGTTTTTTTTTATCTTTAATCATGAAAAATCATCTTTCAATCAATAATACTTTATTTAAAAAAACAGTACAGAGAAAAAGCACAGACAGGCAATACAAAAGGTACAAATATAAGGCAAATAATCTAATAATTTTGATGTGAAAACGCTGTTATACAGGATGTTGGTAGACAGTTGCATTACTTTAAAGGGTGATTGTACTCATGATTCTGAAATACCTTTCATACAAACGTTCTTCTTCTTATTGTGTGGGCAGCAAGCCCTGGTGTCTTTCAGACCGCCTCACGACTTAACGACTACTACCACCAGAGATAGTAGTCGGGACCGACGGCTTAACGTGCCATCCGAAGCACGAAATCATTAATAAGAAGATGAAGATCTTATTTATGTTCAGACAATCAGGTAACCTAACCAACTGGGGGAAAATGCAGTGCCACGAGCCAAATGCTCTTAACCATATCACCATGGAGGCAGTTCGGTCAGCTGATTTCAATTAGTATGAAAATACCAATTTTATTTTGTTATATTCCTATAGGTTTCTTGGGGAAAGGTGTTTGGTATAATGCAACTATTTACCCTAACATTATTGCAATCTGGTAAAGTATTAATAAAGTGTCTAAATAACAGTTAAACGAGTTAAGGTGGTTGGAGAGCTGTCAATTTCATAAAAAACGTTGTCGTATAACACTCGTAGACGGTGTTAATAAAAGTAATGTTTTATATAAGGTCAGTGCGGGGAAGTGTAGCTGGGGGGCAAGTGTGACTGCTTTATTTAGGTAATTAAAAAGAATTAAAACCGCCTTCAAAAAAAACTAAAAAGTTGAAAAATAATACCTACCTAAATAAAGCAGTCACACTTGCCCCCCAGCTACACTTCCCCGCATTGACCTTATGGAAAAATAGCTTAGAAAATCTAGTTTGCGCATATCAATCAATATTTACAATTTCTAATATAATTACGAAGATATAAGGGTTTCAAATTTTGTATAAATAATTTCAAAGAGTGATATCTTCGTAATAATATTATAAATTGTAAATATTATTTGATATGCGCAAACAAGATTTTCCAAGCTATTTTTCCATATATAAAATATTACTTTTATTAACACCGTCTACGAGTGTTATACGACAACGTTTTGTATGGACGGAAACCACCTTAAACGAACGCAAAGAACAAACGAATTAATCTTCAATGTGCTCAGTAATCCAATCAAGGTACTCGTACACATTCGTATAAACCCCGGGAACTCTGGCGCACCATTTCGTTCCAAAACTGACTACCCCTGCTAACTCGTGGATGCCGTCGTTTTTGTAGTCCAATGGACCGCCGGAATCCCCTCTGCAAGTGTCTCCGCCAGATTCTCCAGCGCAGATGTGAGTGTTATCGATGAATCCACCATAGATGTCGCGACATGTCTGGAATCCAAATTTTTTCATACATACCACGGACTTGAAAGAAATACGGACGTAATCTCGTCTAATCAAAAGTGAAGCACCCATTTATATGAGTGTGCGTGCTGTCGCCCTGTCGCGCGGTACATAATGGCGGCCGGTTGTAGGACCTGCGTCTAGAACTGGTGCGTATGTACGAGTGTCGGTCTCTTGTAGAACAAAAGAAATTGTAGGACCTTGCATGCTTCACATCTTTTTAGTGTGACATTACGTCCGTATTTCTTTCAAGTCCGTGATACATAAGTACATTAACTCATGACCGTAATTCTTTTCGGGGTGGTCGGAAACAATGCTGCAACTACCTTTCTGTTTAAAAATGTAGTTGTAGCAATGCTCACATTTAGCAATTTAAGTTTCACGATGAAATGACGTGTCAAGTGGCGAGAGGTGGCTAGCCTTTGGCCCACATAACTGCATGAGAAACCTTTAAATCCCTTAGTCGCCTCGTATGACACCCACGGGAAGAATTAGAGTGGTACCTTCTAAGCCGGAACCACACCGGTACATTTTCATATCGTAGTTAAAAATCGATCCGAGCCTTTAGTGCTACCCTCAATAGTATTTTTTTTGTTTCTATAAAATTGTTTAAGTCGTTTAAAAAAAAAAAAAATATATAGGTATCTAACACAGGTAGTACATAAATATATTTATTCAGATTGACAGTAGAGCTCGGTGGCGCGTTGCGGAGAGGTATGGACTCTCAATCATGAGTTCCGGGTTCGAATCCGCCCGGAAAACATGCCACGTAGTTTTTCTACTGAGTTTTTCTAACTTATGTACGTACGACAGCTCTCAAACGGTGAAGGAAACATCGTGAGGAAACCTGCATATGCAGAGGAAGAAATTCTGATTATTAAAGAATTTTGTTTTGTCATGACCGCTCTAAACGTTCCCACTACTGGGTCACAGGTATAATAAATAATGCAGGTATGGTAATATGGGCGTTTGTCCACCACGTTTCCAATTCGCGTAGTACTCGGCATAGTCTACATACGTAAAACCAGCGTCGTATTTACCATTGCTTATTTACATGAATAAATATCCCTACAGAACGAAAGCTTCATAAAAGCGGCCCTTTCGGTGTTCTCACACATAGAGCGCGTTAGGGGACGTATAAACAGGTGCACACATACCCCTGCTGAGTGCTGAGTGTGTGTAATAGATCGTACGTGCTCTAACGGTAAAATATCATCATCATCATCAGCCTATCATCGTCCACTGCTGAACATAGGCCTCTCCCAAGGCGCGCCACAAAACTCTGTCCTTGGCCTTCCTCATCCAGTCGCTCCCCGCTACTTTTTTTAGGTCGTCTGTCCAGCGGGCAGCAGGGCGTCCCACACTACGCCTACCAGTTCGGGGTTTCCACTCTAGAACTCTGACACCCCATCGGTTGTCAGTTCTTCGGCAGATATGACCAGCCCATTGCCACTTCAGCTTGCAAATTTTCTGAGCTATGTCAGCCACTTTAGTTCAATAGTAGTAGCACAGAGGATAATATTGTACAGAGTTACAGCTTCAAACAACCTCGCAAAAGCGGCGCATCACTACATGCGCAGTATGATTGTGTGCGCGTTCACCTACGGGGCTCACGAACGAGGCCGAGGGGACACTTTGGCTATGCTTCGGGTGGTTACGGCGTAACGAGGGTGTGAATTTAAGGTGTGAGATATTGTCCATTCTTCCTTTCGGAAAGAGATTGGAGCCACTAACCTCTATTAATATTAATATGTCTATGGATTATTTTCTGTTTGATCGTCACTGTCACTGTAGAACGTCATGTCATGTGAATTTAAAGTTTGAGATATTATTATCGTTCATTTTACTCGAGCATGTTTAAAAGTAGTTTAATAATATTAAACGAAATGGTTAATAATTGCACTGTGCTTTAATAATACGAGGAGGAACACAAACAAAAACATCTCCTTCTTCAATATACCTACCCCAAAGATCGTGAATCGTGACAGGTAAGTCAATTTCTAAGTCACCCGCGTAAAGCGGCGGATCGGGCGGCAACGTTTTTTAAATTTTAACTCATTTTATTCATCTAAATAACAAATAATAAATAACACAACAAACAACAACAAGAAAAACAATATCCCTACATATTATAGAACATTATCCTTCATACTTCAATTAAATTTATTTCCTTTTAGACAGCCCTACAAGAATAGGCTAATGTAATCGAAGCTCCTATGAAGCTGTTGCTCTGTACAATATAATCCTCTGTGGTAGTAGTAAAATATAATCACCTTTAAATCTCTTATAGGCAATTCAACATGCCGTTTCGTATCACTGTGTTCATTAATGGGTTCCAAGATATTTTTTGGATTTACAGTTTGCTTGTAGGTTCCCCAACCAGCAGCTCTCATTACGATTTCGGTATCTGGGTCCAATTTGGCAGTCACATCGGTCGTCGGTAAGCATATCGGTCGAATGAAGTCTGAGAAGAAAGAGTGAAATTAAAATATCGATCAGATTGACGTAATCTTTGTTTTGTATTTTCGCAAACCGAGCCAAACGATCCATACGTTCGGATTTTTAAACTGTTGCTGAGCAGTCTTGTAGCCTTGGAGAGTAACATGTTTAAACAATTTGATCCGGATTCGTCGCGTTCCGGACTCGTCGTGTTCCGAACTCGTCGTATTCCTGATTCGTCATATTCCAGTTTCGTTGTAATACAGTCGATGCCATATTATTTACCCACGACGGAACGGAGAACGTGTATGCGTTTAGGGTGAGTGGTTGTTTGTTTGTTTGTGCACATCCAATGTTCCCATTATTACGACCAAACTGGAATACGACGAGTTCGGAACAAGACGAGTCCGGAACTCGTCCGGAACAAATCGTTTAAACCTTTCGCTTTAGAGACGATATCGGCGTTTGAGTTCCTGAAACACGATCGACTTTATTTTGTTCTAGATGACCGCGGCAAACTTTGTACCGCCTCAGAATCTTCCCGACACACACTTGGCCGTTTTTTAGCCTCTGTTCATCACGGATAATATAGCATTCTAATGGTGTAAGAATTATTCAGATCGGTCCAGTAGTTTCGGAGTCTATTCAATACAAACAAACAAAAAAATCGAATCTTTCCTCTTTATACTTACTAGCAGGAACAAACCGATCGGAGCAAAAAAAAAAAATCAGCTTTTCCATACTAAACTGCAGTGCCTACTCGACTCAAATTTATCATGTATGCAACAGCTGATTTGATTTTTGCTCCGCAAACCGTGCTCCCATACTAAAAGTTGTTCAGTTTGATGGGTAGACTCTTAGTTTAAAAGGATGCTAATGATATCAATTTCATTCTGTAGAAAGCGCGCAGTTCTCCTAGTTTTTGAACATAATGCACGGAATGCAATGTATGTGCTTTCTGGATTGTTCTCTATTCTGACAACATAGGTTTGGCCAGTGAATGCAGGTTGATGTGATGAAGATAAAGAGATTATTGTCTTCTTGTCTTACTTGTATAAGGTGCAGTTTTATTCAACCGAATCAAAGCAATATCGTGAACAATGGTTTTGTTGTCATGGTAATGTAATTTATGCAGTGTAATTTTCTCGATTCCTATTGTTAATTCGCCGTCAGTGCACATCTCTGGATTTTTTTTTGAACAATCCGGGCCCTCGTGTGTTAGGTTGAAGTCACCAAGACGGACCTGAAATCTGAAATTTTTATAAATTTAAAACACCTTTTTCGTCAGGCGTCAGTCCATCAAACTAGCAATTAACAGGCGTTTATATCGATTCAAACGCGTGATTGTAGCGATGCACACGCACGTTTGTACCGACGCAGACGCGCCTTTGCATTGCGACAAAGGCTGTCGACGAATGACTGACCAAATATTACGAACGTTTTGCGTCGTGGTTGTATCACGTTTGCATCGATACTATATCGCGTTTGCATCGATCCTGCATAGCGACTAAATCGACGCAGAAGCGCTGCAGTCGTGTGTGTGTGGCACTGATCCAATTACCCGGTGTTTCTTACTCTACTATTTTATTTCTTTATTTGCCAAAATATTCTGGTAGACCTTGAATTGATTATACTAACGGAAAAGTATCTTCAATGATTTCCCCGACGACGCAATGCCCCGCTGTCACGACATATTTGCCACTGATGAGTGAGCCCCCACACCTGGACGATACGTTTCCTTTTCCTGGCTTGCGATAATCTATTGCTACCAGCCACGGGTACTGAGTTATTTCCGCTTCGTCACCACCTGGAGTAACAAAACACCATAGTGTAAATAAGCTAGTGGTTCCGCTCAGCGATCGCGACAGGCCAATCGTGTGCGGTGAGCGGGGGCGGCAGGAGCTTATCCCAGTACCGACTTTCCTTTGCGCGGTACCGACTACAACTTAGCCGGTGTCCCGTCCCCCGCTCGCGGCGCGAGCATCGACCCTCCGCGACCGCTTAGTTAACTGTTCCGATCTTAACTATTATAAAACCGTAAAATCATGAGGAATAAAAAAGTAGAGGTTCTCTTCATATAAATTCAAATAACATTCGATAGCGCGATTTAAAAACGTGCAGCGCCATCTATTGACAACATTGTTTGTTTGTTTGTTTGTTCGCGCATCACGCAAAAACTACTGAACCGATTTTGACGAAACTTTTTTTGTTTGATAGCTTATGATCTGACTTAAAATCTGGTATATAATTTGTGCGGACGAAGTCGCGGGAAAACACTAGTATATTATAATTTTGCTTGGAAAACACGCTTATACTAGTTACAAGCAGGGCTTGAACCTGGTACCATTGCCATGGTGTACCGGCTCCAGACGGTACCGGTCTGGACGAAACCGGTCAAGTGTGCGCCGGGCTAGCGCTAAGGAACCCAGGGAAAAATATCATTCTTTGGTAATATTTTATAGTGGTACTTGGCCGGTTTTGTCGCGGGGGTGGCATGCTAGGCGGCACACTTCTCAATGGAGCAATGAACATGGTCATCTATTGAGTTCTTTGACTTTTTATAACGACTAACCCGTTTCAACCCACTGCTGGGCAAAGGCCTCCCCTTTAGTCCTCCAACCATGTATGTCCTTGGCAAGCTCTGGCCACGCGTCATCGAAAGCATCCAGATCGTCTCGCCACCTCTCCCTAGGACCTGGACGCCGATGACCGGTTTCTGGGATCCAGGGCGTGACTATTCTTGCCCAGGTTTCCTGGTGTTTTCGACAGACATGGCCAATCCCGTTGTTAAGGAAGTATATTTAAGGCCCTCTTAAGTGCAAGCGTCCCGCTCCAATTGAAAGCAGGATCGCAAAAAAACGTGTTTTTCATCAATATCTTTGCTCATGGGTGTTTCTAAGCTAAAAATTCTACGAATTTCACTAGAAATATTTAATGTATTTAGTGAAGTACAAGAATAAAAAGTTAAATATCAGCAGTTTAATCATAGTATTGAAAAAACATAACAAAAAGGGTAACTTTGGGATGTTTTTCTATCTAGTAAACTTAATCTAATCGTGTAATTGAGAACGGTCGCCCATCCGTCCGATCCTTAAATAAGACATAATTTCATTTCAGACTTTAAAACACTGTTTAAAACACTTTCGTTCGTGTTCAAAAAACGGCCTCGACCGGATAACAGCGTCTTAAATAAAAAGAAAAGAAAGACGCTCATTACTTGCCTAGAATGAAAGGAGTTTGGTATGTATCGATTCCGCAGCAATGTGGTGACGGTTTAGAAGTAAGCACACAGTCGGCGTCGGGGTCAACCATCACGGTTTTTTTCTCATCCCGCGTTGGATCTAGCAAACGGATTTCGGCGTTCCGTTCTTCGCATAACTGAAATGATAGAAATCAAAAACGTTCAATAAAGTGCCAGATTATATGCTATGCTAGGTCCAATATTTTTTTTCGCTTTTCGAGCCATGTTCCTAATGGAAAGTTGTTAGGTTTCATTGTCTGAATACCCTCTTAAAATTATGTCAGTAATTAAAAACTAGTGCTGTATTCAGTTTTCAAATCACTTACACTTATGAGATATGTCTTCTGATCTTCGGTAGTAAAGCCGTTTTCAAATTTTAGGTATGAAGTTCCAAATTTTTTTGCCTTTATCGCAGAGCAAAATGATCCTGAAACAAAACAAAAGTATCATTGCGGTAAATGGGACTATACTCTGAAATGGAATCAGAGATCAAAGATTTCAGATTTGCGATGTAGAATATAATAGAAAGGCAATAAATAATTTTTTATTTTTTATTTTTTTTATTTTTTTTTCAAACAAAAGAGTCTCCTTTGTTTGAAATTTTTGATCTCAAAAACTTCAATCAAAATCAAAAAGATCGAATCTCGGATTCGATTTTAGAGTATAGATCGGTGTAGCAATTTAAAAAAGGCTTATTTATTTACTTGCGACCCGCCCCGGCTTCGCACGAGTGCGTATTATGCATATAAACATTACTTTTGAATCACTCTATCTATAAAAAACCGCATCAAAATCCATTGCGTAGTTTTAAAGACCTAAGCATACATAGGGACAGACAGACAGCGGGTAGTTACAGCATGTAGATTTCCCTCTTTTCTATGAAAAAAAAGGAAAAAAATTAAAGCGCTCGTTGGCGAAGTGGAGCTTCGGTATTGGAAACCATCACCGAAGTTAAGCAACGTCAGGTCCGGTCAGTCTTTGGATGGGTGACCGTTTAGTTGTATTTCATCTCGAGCGTTTCCGTGTTTCAGAAGCCACGTTAAGCAGTTGGTCTCGGATAGTTCCGTCAGATGGCGTTGTAGCTATTCGTTAACCCAAGTCAGAGGCCTATTGAGGCGGCTTGAAAATTTTCTGACAGCCAGTTGACCACTACCTTGCCTCCACCAACACGCACTGGGCCCGCGTGGTGGAGTATGGCCCACTCCCTCTCACCCTTATTCGTGAGAGGAGGCCTTTGCCCTGCAGTGGGATTCTATAGGCTATAACTTACTAACTTTTTATCAGAAATGAATTCGGCGGCTTACAAATACAAATACATATATATTTATTCAATAAATTCGGCCGGGCCAAATAATTCGGGCTTTGATTTACATGAAAATAATAACAAACAGGACTTTAGATATAGCTAAACGGATATATTGTCAGGCAATTTGGGGTCTCGTAATTAATATGCTGACGGTTTTTAAGGGGATGATAAGACCATCGAACTAAACAACTTTATCTCTGGTCCTAAGACCGAAAGAAAAGTCGGGGTAAGTTTGGGTCGAGTTCCTTTGCAGTTTTGTAAGCCACAGCAGAATTAAAAAAATAAAACTTACGCTGCTCTATACACCCCACACTCACAGTCACTAATACAAATGTGAATAATAAAAGATGAAATGATTGCATTTTTATCAGAAAACGTGTTCTTATGTGGACAGTCTTAGTCGATATGACTCGAAAACATTGATAGCATGCCTATATAAAGATTGCCGGAAAGGTATAATAAAAGGCTTTCGATTTGCTCTGTTTTTTAATAATTAATGAAGACGGGTACATTTCTGCATGCATCATTTTTATTTTAGATGAAACTTTTCCTTGTACACACGGTCGGCGACTCATAAAGCTACACAAAACCAACATAAGCTAGCCGCGCGGATGTTTCATAAAGACCGCTCCACATTCGCGCGCTATTCGCAAAGACACGGCTTGCTGAAAAATGTTTTTATAGTGTTAGGGAATTTTTGGATGAGACGAACGTATAGATTTATTTGAAGGATTTTATGTTGGATATTAAATAATGACTTTGTTATGATTATAAGTTAAATTTTATTTCTTTTAAATGTTGACTCCTAGTATTTGTAAAGCTGATAATTATTTGTAATTGAAAATGACATGCATCTATAACTTCGCGGCTCTAATCGCGCCGCGAATCACGCGTGAACTCTTCTTGGCTCCACATTCGCAGTGTTATTACTACGCAGCTTTCGCGCGTTCGCAGGCTCTTTGACGCGGGCCAAAAACCGACAAAAATTGGTTAACAAGGCGTGAACCCGCGAAAAATATGCGAATCGGCTCCACATTCACGCGTTCGCGCGCGAATGTGGAGCGGTCATAACGTCGCGCGGCCAGTTTTTTTGTTTTGAGTAGCTTGATGTGTTGCCGTGTGCACAGCGTCTTTCTTAATACAGTGACGGTTTAAGGAGACGATCAGTCATCCATCAGAAAGAAAAAAAATTAAACCAGTAATTCAGCAGCACATGCTTCTTCAAAGTATTAAATAAACAGAGAGCTGCAACATGCTTCGTCAACTCTAAACTAAAATCCACCTCAAACTGAACATCTTTCACTATGGGTTTAACATCGAAATAGCAAAATAGAACAGCCGATTTTTTTTCCGATTTCGATGGTGGTCCCGTAGTGAAAGTTGTTCAGTTTGATAGTCTGAAGCTCCCCCAAGTATTTACGCATTTAAGTTAACATCCTGTATGTATTCTTCTTATTTATGTATCGTTCATTACTGATTTCGGCCACGGCGACTGCTTCAACTCCTTTGTAGGCGTTGATGGGCTCTCATGTGGCTAACATAGCCAATCTTCTTGGAGATCCTAGCAAATAGTGGGCACGTGAGCACGTCGTTTTCACAGTGACATTGTATAGCCGCTGGTGGTCAGGTTTTCAATTGGGAAATAATATTAGTTCCGACAAATAAATAAATCTCCAGCTATCTCTGTCCGACTTTTATTCTAATTTACCAGCGTTATAATAATATACCGACAAAAAAATTCAAAGCATACCGAATAAAATACCTAAATTTTGCTGACACCTATGAACACAATCAAATTACATTTCTACTTATAAATATATTAAACTTTGAATAACAAAACTAAACTTCTGAATAAAATACTGAACCTCCGACGAGATTACTGGGTTACTGACAACAGAGGTCATGTCAAAATAATCATTCTTTTACGAATTTTATGAGTTATTTAATTTTCTAGTGTTGGTTACCAAATATATTTTTTAACTCTCAACATTGATGAAAATACCGAAACTGGTCGGACCGCGCGAACGGCGTTTGAGCAAAATGCATTCGGTTGGGTTAGCGAGGAGCGAAGCGACGAGCGGGTTAGGTTTCTTGCGACCAGCCCCACGAGCCGAGCGAGCGCAGCGAGCGTGCCGCGGCAGCGGCCGGCGAGTGGCAGAACCGAATCGCTACTGTTTTAAATAGTAGACTAAAAAAAATGTTTACAAAAAAAAAACTTAGGTTAGGTTAGGTTAGGTTAGGTTTGGTTAAGGAAAAAAAAAAAAAAAAACTTTTTTTTTTTAAAGTTGAGATTTTTTTTTAAAAGTTATAGGTTAGGTTAGGTTAGATAGATTAGATTAGTAGTAACTAGAATTCATGATTATAGTAAGTACATTTTTGTATTTTTAATAACTTTCTGGACAAGCGCCAACAATAGAAATTTAAGTATAACATTGTAGTAAAAATAGCACAGAGTTTATGAAAAATTAAATGTAATTGATGAATTTCTAGTTGGCAAGTAAAGGTAATAATTACAAAGCATTTTTATCAGTAGAACATAATTTTATATGGTAAAAAAGTATTACAGCAATTAATAGTCATAAGATTTTTTCTGAGATTTAAGTATATCATTCGGTCGTTTCGTCATTTTTAGTCGGACAGAAGTAGTCGGAGATTTAGTATTTCGGGCAGTAAATATTATATTTTTAGTAAGGACATTTTTAAATTTATTATCGGAGCTTTTATTACTACCCTTTTCAATTCATCACGTTTGGCATCTACTTGTGATAGCCTACTGGCTTCAAAATCATAAATTTGACTGTTTACGCTCTCCGTGCTGGATGGATGTCTGCCAGATCCTCGCAACTGCTTTCCCCTCCCGACATTCTGTATAATTGCTTCGATATTACGCTCGGGGCCAGATCATATAGTTTTAGTAATAGATGGTCATTACAAAGTGATTTAATTTGAACGTTTTGTTTGTTCCAGGAGCTACGAAGGAGATTGGTACTGCTCTCACCAGGGTCTGCTTGCGTCATCGCGCTATCGAAACTAGGATGAAGACATTCATCAGGTCAGTGATACTTCATCATCATCCTGCCCTGAGGCCTTACTGTGTAACTACCGGATTTAATCGGTTTTTGGCAGTTAGCGGTTTTGCTTATAAAATTTCTAAATGTTCGCACTAGTTTCTTTTACTTTTTAATTGTCTTTAAGAAATTATTCCAATCCACAGCGCTCTAATGGACACCCTCATCACGCCACTGTCGGACCGCGCAGACGAATGGCGTCGCGGTGGTTGCGCTACCGGCGCCCTTAGTCGTGAGCACGCACGCGAGTGTAAACGAGCAAGAGCCGAACTTCGCCGAAGAGTTCACGACGCGCAGCGGCACGCCAGGAAGGCGAGAAGAGCACCGCCCGATGCGAAGCGACGTGCCGATGTTAATATGCAGGTGAGTCTTACACTAATCCCGAAGTTCATACTGAACAACAGCAGGAGGAAATCTCGTGCCATTGTCGTCGGAGACCTCATCAGGCATTATGCCACAGGCACGATGATGCATAAGATGAAGTGCGATGTTCACCCTAGACTGCAGCTGTCGGCGGAGAGGAGGAAACCATGGAACATATACTTGTCAGCGATGTCTTGGCGGCTAAACGCATGTGCCTCCTGGGGGATACCCAAAACCGGGATATTACAGGTTTCTTTCTCTGAACGGAAAATATTCAACAGAAAATATACCATTGGGTCATATTTAGGGATCAAAACAAAAGATCTCTCTCTGTCAAGAGATCTCTGCAACTGGACAGGGAACTTTTGTTGTCCTCCTATGTGACGAAAATAACTGCAAAAGCCTATAAAATGCTAGGCTTCATTTTTCGTCAAGGCAAGGACTTTAAAAATCCTAACACACTGACACTCCTTTATAACTCGTTTGTCAGATCGCTACTGGAGTATGCCTCTACAGTTTGGAGTCCGCATTATGCGGAGCATAGTAACTCTGTTGAACGCATTCAGAATAAGTTTGTAAAGCGAATGGGATATAAGTTTAAGCAGTTTGTAGATGAGGGCATTGCGTCTCTTAAGCAGCGAAGAGAACATCGTGACCAGATATTCTTGTACAAAATAATGAATGGCATCATCGATTCGTTTTCGTTGTTCTGGCACCCGCACTCGCTCTAATAATTTGTTCGCTGTTCCATTCTGTAGAACTAATTACTCTTCGAACCGGTACATTGTAAGGACCTGTTCTGCATACAATGATAAATATCCTTGTATCCTCTCTTCCAAAATTGCTGTGCCTTAACAGGGTTCATAATGTTGTACTATTATACGATTACACCACCTATTTCATACCATTGTGAAACGCAATAAAGTATTGAGTATTGAGTATTGAGTATATCAGCACATCGATATGTTTCATGAGAAATTACATAAATATGTTTCTGAGGTCAAAAAGGTTACCTAGTAGCTAATATGATTTGTTTTTGAATTCTCCTTAATTTTCGTTATTAATTCACTCCATTTTGTTTTGTTTTGCCTTTAGCTTTAGTTGTCATAATTTAAATAGTAGGTACCTAACTTTATTTAAAATTGAAGTGTGTTTAAATGTATCGTTTCTTTTTTAATTTATTTTTGGTTGTTAAGTTTGAGCAACATATTATCTACTGTAATTTCTATAAGTGGAAACTGTTTTGGCTAATTCGTTGATTAAGTTTTGTAATCCAAGTGTATATATTAATGCTGTATGTTTCTCTAATCCAATAAAATGAAATAAAAATAAAATAAATAGAATAAAATAAAAATCTCATCGAAGTCGAAGTGTTGCTGGCTTGTTAAGCTGCAAGATAAGATGCAGGTGACTTCATACTTTTTATTTACCAATTTTGTCAGGGTGCGTTTCCAATTAACGACGATGCACGTTATCGCCGCGATATCGCTGAACTCAATCAGTCTTCTTCTTGTCGTGTGGGAAGCAAGCCCTGATCTCAGATTTTTCAAACCGCCTTACGGCATCTGACGTGGTTTTATGTAACGACTACAACTAAAACAGGGTCGCGGCGGAATCCCGGCGATAACGCTCAGCAAAAATCGTGGCAATTGGTTGCGACGTCGTTGCAGTGCAGCTACCTCCTCCATATTTCTCCATGACGTTCTGCCCTCGTCCTCTGCATCTGTCCATCGCTCAAAAATAGCTTGTGTGATATGGCGCTAAGCGTGTGTTTTAAGTGTCATGTCTTTCTGCTTCCAGGACGTACAAGAGCGAAAGCAGCAGTTGGAGGATATGGAGGAGAAAGCTGTGAAGGCTGCCCTTATCGAGGAGAGGAGCCGCTTCTGCCACTTCGTGTCTTTACTCAACCCTGTGGTGGTAAGTTTAGTAAAAGGGAACTTTTATAGAAGAGCCTCGGGCAAGCGCCCGGGCGCGCTCGCCCTGGAGTGCGAATTTGAAAGTTACACGTTGACATCAGCAGAAGAAAGCTTCTTTGTTCCCTTAGCAGTGAAAATGGTGCTTGGGGATGTGAGGCCAAGGCTTTTGTGCGAGAGCTGGGCAGGAGGCTTGTTGAGAGCGAGAACGATCCCGCTCGGGTTCGTATCTGGTCCAAAGGATTTCCTTTGAACAAAAGAGGCTCTTTTGTTTGAATTTTTTTATCTCTAAACTAACTAACTGTTTATTGAAGGTTTTGACGAAGCGTCTGCCGCGTCATGGGCCACGGGGGTTAATTTTGCAGTACCTACTACTTGCCCCATTCTTCTCCGAATTTGATTGTTAACATACGATATGTCATCCAATTCATACCATCTGGTTTTTAAATTGATAAATGCCTATATCGCGCCATGTATCACAAGTTGTCTTTCTTCTGCATACAGGATGTCCCAAAACTCAACGTCAAGCCGAAAACAGGAAATAGGCAAGTTTATAACCGTTCAGAGAAAAATACCAAAAAAATCTAAGTATGATAGTTTTAGGAGATTTTGTATTTTTTTAACATTAGAAAATTTGTCACCCTGCACCGAACTTTTAGAGATTTAGTGCTACAAATTTGTAAATTTTGTCATGAATAGTATTGTTACGTTATCCTGTACCTGTGACTCCCGAATCCACCTCAAATTGAAGGGGAAAATATATAAAACCATCATAAGACCTGTCGTCATGTATGGCTCGGAGTGTTGGGCCGTTAAAGTGACTGACTCCTGTTTTCGGCTTGCTGTTAAGTTTTGGGACACCCTGCATATTTCGGGTTTCCCAAAGTAACAAGTCAGGCGATCTCAAGCGTGTTTTAAAATTAATTCGCTTCTAATTTGCCTTTCTTGGTAGTCCAGCCAGAGTAGGTATTGTTATAGTTTAATCCGTTTGAGGATAATCGGTGCAATGACCACGATGATTAGTCATCTTTCACTTGAAAAGGTAACAAAACTGAATAAGCACAGCATATGCTCACGACTATATTCCTCCAGGGGGGCCTTAATAAAAATTTTGTTGTTTTTTGCAGGAGTGTGAAGTGGCAATGCTAGCGGAGGTGGAACACCTGCAGGAAGGCACTGAACAACTGACGCGGCATATCGCCGAGCCCAGGACTTTGCCAGCCGCCAGTCTACAGGTTTAAATAATTACAAGAAGTTTGCTATTTGAATTAAATGTAGACTATTTTTATAAAATATATAAATATTAAGCGATTTTATCCGACACCCGAAGCCTATTCTAAGAGCTCACGGACTGTAATACAAAACTGTAACTGTGTACTCGACTCAAAAACATAAAATTAGACCAACTAGGTAGTCTCCTTCAGAACAAAAATGAATAATCGAAGATTTGAGCAAAACATGCCACAGTTATCACGTAACATACATAAAAATAGAAGAAGTGATAACCTCCTTTTTTATTTTATTCAAAATTAATTAAACATGTCTAGCTAGCCTAACCTTTATTAGCAAAAATACAAATAAGAAACAAAGTGATCTTATAACATTTTATTTTTTTATTTAGGAACTCGCGAACAGGTTTCCTATAAATAAAAAGCTCGTTTTAGCCATGTTTTAGCATTCGAAAGGACTTTAATATGAATCCGCCGTTTGGTGTCCAGATTCGAATAGCAACTACCCAGTACGGTGTCGTAAGAACAGACTAATTCCTTCAGGCCTCTACGACGCCCAAACCGTGTGGCTGCCGGTTATAGCCACTACATCTGACCCCACCTCTGATCGTATCGGTCTCCCGTTCCATCAGACATAGGAAGGAAAGGACGAGAGACAAACCATGTGGCTGCCGGTTATAGCCACTACATCTGACCCCACCTCTGATCGTATCGGTCTCCCGTTCCATCAGACATAGGAGGGAAAGGACGAGAGACAAACCATGTGGCTGCCGGTTATAGCCACTACATCTGACCCCACCTCTGATCGTATCGGTCTCCCGTTCCATCAGACATAGGAGGGAAAGGACGAGAGACAAACCGTGTGGCTGCCGGTTATAGCCACATATATATATATTTTTTTTTGTTTACAAATTCTGGTTCCTTACTGTTCAAAGAATCCAAATAAAAAAATAACAGATTTTTGTCATTTTCGGACATAGGCCCTTTTGGCTTAGCGCGGCAGTATTGATACACAGAACATATGATGATTTGGTACTGTGAACTCTATTGCAGGTGATATGCGACATAAAGTCGTGTCACAGTATGTGGGCGGAGAGCGGTTCGGCACCGCACTCGCCGCCGGCGTCTCGACTCGGCAGCAGAAAGTCTTCTCTCACCTCCATATCGTCTATGAACAGCCAGTGCTCGGAGCATCACCACGGTGAGAACACTAACTAGTTATCTTCTACATCTGGAGCGATGATAGCCCATACGGAAGAGACCTTGCGCCTGTCGGCGGCTGTTCGATTCCTGGCCTGTACCACTAAGTTCCTCGGAAATTGTGTACGGTTGTATTTATCATTTACTAGCTCGGCGGTGAAAGAAAACATCGTAAGGAAACCAGCATTCCCGAGAATGAAAAGAAAATACCACAAGTTCGGAGGTATGCGTAAAATATGGGTGAGCTTGGGGCGAACACAAAGGACCAGCGATGGCCTAAGTGTTACATTAACGACCCTTGCTTGCAATAGCCCAACACAAATAATAATATCTACTACATCTACTCAAACACACATGCACGCACGGACGTACAAACACACATATTCCAGAGAAATGAAACTCGTCTCGGTTCATAGGTTTATGACTGTACAAAGCATAAACAAGATAGACACTACGGAGATCGATACACAACAACTCACACATAAACTCACGCACAAACACGCACGCACGCACCCCCTCTCCCCCGCTCCCTCTCACACAAACACACTCCTGCACGAACCGACTTGTTTGACTATACAGAGGGCCTACCATGAGTTTTCCCTGTACTTTACTTATGTAGCTACGTCAATTCGTATGACAGAAATTAGTTCTCAACCTAACCACTAGGAGCGCTGTACGAAATTCAGTACAAAATTGGTGACGTAACTACAGTAGTAAAGTGCGGTGAAAACTCATGGTAGACCCTCAGGGTGAAATTGATTTTAGCATTCTTTTTAACTAAGAGTCTACCCATAAAATTGAAAAAAAATTACTATGGGAGCAAACCGATCGGAGCAAGAAAAAAATTTACTGTTCCATACTAAATTGCAATGTCGACTCAACTCAAATGTATGAAACAGCTGATTTCTTTTGCTACGATCGGTTTGCTCCCATAGTAATAGTTGTATAGTTTGATGGTTAGTCTTAGTTTAAAAGGATGCTAATGATATCAATTTCACCCTGTAGATATGTCTAGTAGAATTCGCCGTAATACATAACTGGCTGGCATCCCTCCTTAGGTTGTTGTACAGGACAATTTATATCTTTTTGTTATTATCTTTCTGTTTTTCAAACATCTCAATTGTATATAGATGAGTACGTGTAATTCCTTTCTCAATATTCTATTTTTTTTTTTAGTAACATTTTATATAATGTAGAAAGTGATTTAGCTCTAAGTTGGCTAGGACAGAATAACAGCGGTAGCCGGATCCCCGTCTCCCATGCTGAGTCCTTGACCTTTTTGTTATCATTGTGCAATATTACTTTTACTGTGACAAATTTTCATGTTGTACCTAATGCCTATGAGACAAATAAATAATTTTTAATTTAATTTAATTTAATAACTGCTAGCCGTTTTAAATAACAGAGCTTTTTTGTATTATCGGCGCTTCGCGTTCTACAATGCGGCGAAAACACGCTAGCCGTAATGTAATCACGGGTCACGAATCGCTGCTTTGTCAAGCGATAGACCAACACGTCCTGTTTGTAGAAGCCAACTTTGAAATTGAAATTGAAAAAGTTTTATTGTGCAAACAGACAGGTGGTACAGTACAGAATGTTTATATTACAATAATCATACTTAAAATTAGGGAACTAAACATTGAATTAGAACACTATAGAAGATGGGTCCACCCTCAAAAGTGTCCGAACCAAAAGAAGTGTACAATTCAAAAAGAGACTGTAGTCTCTTGCCAGTCTTTGTTTGATCGTCTAAGCACGCGCGAGTTCATGATGGCGTACTGTGTTGTAAAAACATGTAAAAACTACCAAAGAAAAGTGAAAGAATGTGATTGTGTATCCTATTTTCAGTGAGCAAACTATTATTTTATCATTTAGAAGCATTTAGAAGTATCATTTTGTTTACGAACATAATATTCAATTTTTATTTTATTTATTGATTATCTGTCATCGCGTCCGCCATTACGTCTGTCATGTTTGATGTTCATTTTCACCTCCAGTCGAAGCTGCATATGGTGTTATGTAGGTGTAAGCAAAATTAACCCTTGTGACTAGCTTCATACGATTTCAATTGCAATGTTTTCAGTTTGTTTACATTACTATGCATACCAATATTTTTTATAAGGTTAGTTTGGGACACTTTTATCGAGAATTTTGTACTAGACCCTGTGTCCATAGAGTTCTAAGTCGATGGAACTAAAAAACAAAATCTGTTTGCGACAAAAGGGGATCAGCTCAGTGTTTTGCCGGCCGAGTGATCTGATCAGAGATCACAGCGAGCGCAGCCCTGATTTTCAGCTGCACCCTGTTCTCACTTGCAATACTTCTTTAAATTTAATTTTTGTTTCCCCTTCCAGTATCCAGCTCAACAGTGAGTTGTTCTACTCCAATATCGAACGCGTCATCGTCCGGCACCATCCCGGCGCCAAGCAACGAGTCGCACTGTCTGTCACAGGTACTTTGAACCTTAGCGCTTGTATTTAGATGTCACTTTAGAACGCACTTTACGATTGTTTTGTTCACACCTTATTAGTCAGAAATGCAGCTGGAACAGGTTGTCCAGTAGAACTTTCACTAAAGAAATCGCAAAAAAATCTTCTGTTCCATAGAAAATGGAAGCCGCGAAAAACAATTACCAACAGCACATTTTTTTTTCGCGATTTCAATGTTGGTACCATAGAAAAAGTTGTTTAGTTTTATGGTCTGATCATCCCTTCAAAATAGTTTCAGCTCATTACAGAACCACCTTAAACAGGGTCCAACTTAATATGCTGACAGTTTTTAAGATGATCAGACCATCAAACTGAACAAGTTTCTCTATGGAACCAACAAGAACCCCTTAATGTTAGTTTAAGCACAGCATAACTATAGTTCTCACAGTATGGCATCGCTCTTGATACGCCCCGCTTGTGCCCTTACGTTGTCATGCGCAGTCACAGATTACCCCCAATAGATGGGGTTAACCTATATGGGGTATAACCTATGTTAAGAGTTAGATAATAAGAGGATTGTGCAACATCCACATAAATCTGTTAGGTTTAAGGATGTGAAGAAAATGTTATATAACTATTTTTGGAAATAAATAAATAAAATAAAAAAAAAGATACCGCATGATGACAATTTCGTACAGGCCCGAAGTCATCATTTTTGGCGGTAGGTGCGGGTAGCGGGGCACGGAATAATGCAATATGATTGGCCATTTCAAGGTCGCACTATCCCGTTGCTCATATCAGTGCAAAATCATAGATGTGTGGTGCGCGTCGGCGGCCTTGTATGCGGTATCTATTAGAGGTGATCTGTGTGCACAGTCAATCCCAAAATCTTCATACAGATCTTGGGAAAATCCGCGGCCCCCGCTTCCCCGCAAGGCCCCCACCGTTGCTCTGCGCAAGTACAACCGTTGCCGTACTGTGAGAACTAATATAGTTATGGTGTGGTTTAAGTAATAAGCTTGTTATGTTTTAGTTTAGCTTGATTGTTGTGTTGTGTTCGCATTGTTCGTAGTCCGCGTTTCGGCTGTCGAGCGTGTGCAGTACCGACTCCGGTTTTCGTTCTCAGGACGCTTTGCAGCGCCGCTCGCTCTACGTTGAAAATGTAATTTGGTTTTTGTTTTATTTTGCTGGCCTATACAGGTGTAAGGAAAAGTATCATTAGGGTTGAACAACATCACACAGCACAGCATCGCATTTTGCACGGCCGCGTGCGATCGCGTTCTGTCTATCTTATATGCTCTAGCAAATGACGTTCCTGAGTGACAGAAAAGACTGGAGCGACGGAAAAATTCGATGCGGTGCTACGTGATGTAGTTCAACCCTTAACCTTTAAACCACACACTCTAAACATCAAACTGAACAACTTTTACTATGGGACCAAACCTGTGAGCAAAAAAAATCTGCTTTCGATACTAAACTGCAACGCCCGCTCGATTTAATCGTATGGAACAGCAGATTTTTTTTTTGCTCTGACAGGTTTGCTCCCATAATTAAAATTTGTTCATTTTGTTGGGAAGACTATGTGGTTTAATTGTTGATGATACTTTTCCTTTCATCCTCAGGGGAAATTGATATCATTGCCTCATTGGCATCCTTAAATAAAAACATCAATTTTTTTGCTACGGTCGGTTTGCTTGCTCCTATAGTGAAAGTTGTTCAGTTTGATGGGTAGACTCTTAGTTTAAAAGGATGCCAATGATATCAATTTCACCCTTTATCTGTAGTAGTGGTATACTTCGAATTTTTATCCATGTTTTTTATTCAGTTTCAATTTAATAGTAGAAAGTGATTAATGATTATTGTCATAAGTGTTTTTTTAGTCTATTTTTATTTAGTAGGTAGCTGTAGTAGAAATTGATTAATTAAATACTGAACCTTATTATTTTTATACAGGGTCGAACTAAATAGGCTGACACATTTTTAAGGGGAAGATCATTCATTCTGATCATCCCTTTAAAAAAGAGTCAGCATATTAAGAAGGACCCTATATTTAGTTCCTTTATTATTTTGTGAATATATTAGATAATAGTATGATTTGTAAGTGGTAGGTCTTAAGTAGGTACCTACTACCTATGGGTATGGGTAGGTTTTCAAACTTTTACTACTACACAAAAATGAGTCCTTAAAATGTGTATGGACTGTACTTAATATGGTCTCTCTTTCTTTTTCTCTCTGTATTGCCAATGTATCTAGAAGGATTTAAGTATACGCTAACAAGTCCATAATTGCCCGTGTAAGTTTATCTGATCACAAGTTTCTCAAAACCTGTGTCGAATTTGATAATGCCCTCTCTGGACCTAATTATAATTGAATTAAGATAACAAACTTAACTGTCATGTTAACGCACAGGGTTCAGACAATCAGAGCGTCAGCAGCGAATGTATAACACCGACCAAGAGCGCCATGGAGGACGACCACATCGACGAAGTCTCCCGCGATAGCATCGCCAACGCTGGTAATTATACCACATGATTAAGTATCAGAACAGATCGGAGACCGCCGCTAGACTCGTAAATACGCCATTTTGATCCATAAATTAGAAAAGAAAAAGTAGTTACAAATGGCTCGATAGATGGCGTTGATAAGGGGTGAGCGACCTTGCAGGCAATAAAATACAAATAAAATAGTAATTTTTTAAGTAAGATGAAAAATCTGAGCACATGCTTCGTCCACGGTTGCGCCTGACTTAGTGACATGCATTTTTTGCTAAATTTTTAGTCTAAATTTCCGTTTCGGCCCCCTCTCGGGTCAACGCCATCTATCGCGGTTTGTTGGAACTACGTTTTACTAGCTGTCAGAGAACTCCCCATTGCCTATGGAAAAAACACGTCGGCTGCCTACATTAGTGCTAGTTTTTAATTTCCTGGGTTCGAATTCGTAATCGAGTAATGGATAAATTCCATATAAAGCCCGACCAGGAAAATAAAAAACCTGTTTTGGGGGCGCTGCAATCGACTATAGCCTTTAATGTCAGTGTTCCAAGTACAAAAATTAGTTCTAATGATTTTCCGCAACATGGCGAGGTTTTTTATTTTCCTGGTCGGGCTTTACACAGTTTTTGTCACGTTCGAATAAATTGCACTACAGGCTTTAAGGCCTCCGCATATTGCAGCGATATTATCGAGCGATTTTATCGCGCGATATGTCACGCATGCGCCCCACCACTAAATGTGGTCTAAAGAGATTGCGTCGGAACAAAAAAGCAGCGATATTATCGCTCGATAATATCGCGGCAGTGTGTAGGATCGCGCGCGTCCCCATACAAAATGTACTGGAAACAATTAAAGCAAAATCGCAGCGATATTATCGCTCGATAGAATCGCTGCAATGTGCGGAGGCCTTAATGCTTGCTGATGTAAATTCTGCTCTAAAAATCGTAACTCAAAAGAATTTTCCTGTTTTGAATTTGATTGAAACAGCACCAGCATTCCTACTAATAATCAGTAGGTAGGTAAGTAATATTTGGAAGTTTGATACGATGTTGTTTAAATTTATTTGCAGCATCGGCGACGTGGCCAGATCTGAAAGACACGGCGCAATTCGAAAGGGCCGCTTCAGCCATTATGGGCGGTAGACCTCACACTATATCAGCTGGTAAGTGTTTATTTACCAACTAGTTTTTATAACTTATGTACGATATACCGACTGCTTCCAAACGCTGAAGGGAAATATTCTGAGTGATAACTCAGACCACAGAACATTATAAGAGGGGCTAGAAATGCAAAGTAGCGCCTTTGCTTCGGAGATGACTGTTGCCACTTGTCTTCCCGCTCACGCTGCTACAACTGCTCATCGACTGCACCACGCCCCGCACTTTATGATGTTATGCAAATCATTGCATAACCGAGTGGCACGCGTTCCACGCCTACTTTGCGCTTCTAACCTGTGTTCTGTGAGTCAGATAGTATCCTAATAAGCGTCAGTGACACATTGCGAAAAGGTATGGTAGTGAAAAGGTAGGGCTCCCCTATTGGAGACGCTTAATTGAGTCTATTTCAAGGTTTACATTGTGTCCTGTATTTTTGTTGCCTTACAAATTTAATAATTAATGTTTCAGCATACGAACGTGGTCACCCTCGGCCGGCACTCAGTGTCCACACGTTCACGTCAGAGCAGGAGGTGGCTCAGAATGCGAGGGAAGGAATATACGCCAGACCACCGCTCCCAACGGTTGGTATTTTTACCACTACATGTTTATACAGGATGTACAAATTAAAGGCGTTACCTATTAAATAGGGTGTTTCAGACCATCAAACTGAACAACTTTCAATATGTAGCCAACATCATAATCGCAAAAGAAAAATCTGCTGTTCCATACATTTGGGTCGAGTAGACGTTATCTATGGAACAGTAGATTTGTATGGAATCAATAAATCTTAGCTTTGGAAATGTATATTTTAACGATAAGATGGTAAACACAGGCAGAGAGATTAGTTTCTAGACCATGTTTGCAATTGAATTTAAGACGTAATAGTAGGTGGAAATACCTCGGAGGCATCTTTTATTTTTCATATTACGACTAGATTTATACCATTTACCGAAACTAAAGTCATACCTCAGTATTTTTGGATAGTTCATCTAGTGAAATCATCAACTGAATACACGATTGGAATTACTTCACTCGATATGAATCGTCACAAAGATGACGTATTTTCATGCATTTTCAAACATTTTTCTCGTTTTAGAAGAACTTAAAATAGTTTCCGATTGTTGGTATTTATACTCACATATTCACCATTAGTTTAACTAGTGAAATCATAAAAAAAATCTAGAAAAAGTACTTTGGTTAGTTGTTTTTAATCGAAAATACGGCTCACGCACACACTTTTCGGAGCGCTCGGCAATAGCGTTTCTCATAGAAAATATTCGTCGGGACCTATGGCCCCTTAATTGGTGAATATCCAAAATAAAATGAATCTTCGTTTGTATGGAGCGCGCTACAGGGCACACATCCTCTTAAATCTATCTTTCTATCTTAACTATTATGAAACTGTAACAGAAGTGTATCTGTACATTGAAGAAAAAGATTACGATATATGGTTTTTGGGTGTATCTGACTCCAAGATAACCATTTTTAGATTTTTTTGTCTGTATGTTTGTTTTTTGTTGGTTCGGGCATCACGTTAAAACTACTGAACTGATTTTGATGAATCTTTTTTTGTTTGATAGTTTATGATTTGACTTAAAATATTGTACTTACATAATTTGTGCTGACGAAGTCGCGGGTAAACTCTTGTACAATATTATACAATTGTAAATGTGTGTTTGTTTGTTCGTTCGCGCATCACGTGAAAACTACCGAAACAATTTTGTTGAATCTTGTCTGAAATCTCAAATTAGTTATCTCTCTACGATGACGGCCGAAGGAAAACTCTAGTTAAATAATAAATATTATGTTACGTTGTACACAGAGATGTTCGTCGCTAGAAAGACCATTAGTGCCGGCGAAGTCCAGCGCTTGCAACTCTAACACGGGCCAGCAGCAGTTCAAGCCGAGCAAGCCTTCCTCCCTGCCGCCCCATCTCACTAAAGGTAAGTCTAAATACCATCATACTGTTACTACCTTAGAAAAAGTATAAAAAAATATGTCTAGTATGAGCCTCACTGTTTTAGCGTTAGCACTGAGCGAGTATCATTGTTTTGAGAAAACACCACTCTCCCTGAACCATTCGTCCCTCTTACGGAGAGCCTCCCTCCAGGCCAAGAGCTGCCCTGGCCAATTTGGAGGTGCTTAAATAGACTCCGAACTCAGGTCGGCCGGAGTAAAGACAACCTGTTCAAGTGGGGTTACATAGACGGGTCTGATCTCCAGTGTGAATGCGGTGTTGCCCCACAGACTATGGCCCACCTCATATCCTGCCCTTCCTGCCCTAACACCTGCACGCGAACGGAGCTTATGGACGCTGCCGCCAGTGCTATCCGTGTGGCGAAATACTGGGCTGGAAAGATTTAAAATGACTTGTCATCGACTCGATAGAAGAAGATTGTTTTGAGTTTAGCAGCGAAGTGTTAAAGCACCTCATTAACGACAATATAAATCGTTGCCCGCAGACATGCCGCAGGCGCTGTACGTGAACATGTCGGAGCTGGCGACCCTGGCCGCCTCGCGCGCCCAGCAGCACAACGCTGAACACGTCCACCAGGAGAAGGTATGTACCTCATACTGTTATTATTATTTTTGGTTGGGCTATTGCAAGCAAGGGTCGTTATGTAACACTTAGGGGGGAATTACAGAAAGACACTCAAGTGGAGATCTCAAGGATGCATGAATACGTTGTATGTATTTGCATCCTTTTCTATCTATAGCAGACACAGTCGTGACATCTCACTTCTCTGTGGAGCTATGAATATGCCATCTGTTCAGGAAGTAAATTTTAAAATATACAAAAACGCTCATTAATTTAAATTTATTTATTATTTTAAGTGTTATACTAATAAAAGTTAACAATTACATAAAAATCTGCAATGTATTAAAGTTATAATTACATAAAATTACAAAATTCAGTCATTACTTCTACGATGAATATACTAGATTACACACTGAGGACAGGAAAGTAAGAAAGGTCTATCAGATCTCATGTAATTGTTAAATAATAAACATGTGATCTGAGGCTTTCTTATTTACTGTCCGAGGTTAGTATAATATTTTTCTCCTCGACGGGACAACATTGTTTAGCACAGCGGGACGACAATTGAAGCTTTCCGTCCGGAGGTGAGAAAAAAAAACTACCTAACTTTATTTACGCGAATCATCGTCATCAGCATTGACAATAAAAACTCGCATGTTTGTCTTCTGGTCGTAATAATATTTAGCTTCCGAATCTTGTCGGCGCTGACGGCCGCCTCTGGTGAAAAATTACATTTCTTAATATACAGGATTTGTTAATTACATATTAAACTGAGTGCTTTAGAAGGGCGATTGCGCAAATTTAAAACATCCAAGTTAAATTCTAATCCTATTTCAGTTCTAATCTAATTGCAATCCAATTACTATTCAACTTTGCTGAATTCCACATCGCGCTAAACTCTATGTAACTGACAGCCCTTAACGTCTGAGCGATCTGTCAAAACGGCTCTAACGGCTGTCAAGAGCAGTACCGCGATTAGCGCAATACAAAATGTGTCAAAAGTTATGGTTCGTACGTAGTCAAATCACGGTTCAATCACCGAATATTCGGTAATAAAATGTTTCATAGAAAAAGGTCTACGTCAATGAAATAAAATCTGCCGTTTTTCACGATTTTATTGTAAGGTCTTTAATGAAAGTTGTTCAGTTTGATGTTCTGAAGCACCCAGTTTGAAATTTAAGGCATACAAAAAAATATTGCGACGTTGTCTAAGCAGAATACCTTCACTTAATATTTCTTAGATTCCTATTCATCGCATCGTTACTATTCGTACTTCATTCATTCATTCAAAATACGAGTTTCTTCGAGAAAAATAGGCAACTACAGGGTGAAATTGATACCATTAGCCTCCTTTTAAACTAAGAGTCTACCCATAAAACTGAACAACTTTTACTATGGGAGCAAACCAATCGGAGCAAAAAACAAATCTGCTGTTGCATACATTTGAGTCGAGTAGGCATTGCAGTTTAGTATGGAACAGCAGATTTTTTTTGATCCGATCTGTTAGCTCCCATATTAAAAGTTGGTCAGTTTGATGGGTAGACTCTATTTTAAAAGGATGCTAATATCAATTTCATCCTGTATACAAACGTGGATCCGAGTATAGGCGGTTTGATGTCATTTTTGCCTATTTCACTCTTTGTTTATGCGTCGAAAACAGAGAAATGCGTATTTTTCATGTGTTATATTTATCAAATAGGCCATGTCAAGTGTCCGCTATACCTTCAGGTTCGATAAATAACTTTAAAAAAATAAATTTAATCGATTTTTTCTTGTGCATTAGCACTGCATTTCCGCCGGTGTCAAATAGTTTGTGGGAGTACCTATCTATCTCAATAACAGAGATTGTTTTGGATCAAGAACAAGAAGAGATTTAGGTTTGTGAAACCTCGTGGCAGGCAAAAACGCGAACCGTGCGAACACCACGCGAGGCAAGTGCTCGAGTCAGAACCTGCAACGCTACTCGATAAATAACTTACAATCCTTCCCAGTTGAACTTGGCAGCCAACGTCTCTGAGATCTGCCCCTCCTTCAGTTGTTTCTTCACCGCCCTCTCCACTATTCTTAACGCAGAGAACATGCTAGTCTGCGTGCTAGTCGGTTGTCGGTAGCGTGACGCTGTCTGAAAAGAATGGCGGACACACCTGTCATTTCGGTCTCAGTATTAGAGAAATCATGATTTCGAAATAATATTATTCCGCGATTGAGTATATTACTTAACATAATTCTAGGCTACTGAAATTGTTTTTTTGTCTTTTCACTTTTTATTCTGTGCGTGTATAGATACCTACTAACTATTAATTTACCATAATTTCGATGGCGTCAAACAGTTTGCCCAGCTCTTTCCTCTCGGTGTCGGTGAGTGTGGCGTTGCTGAAGTTGAAAATGCCCATGTCCTCCATCTTCTTCTTTATCTTGTCTATGGTGACTGGGGTGATGGCCATGTCACCAATTTCGCCCGACTTGTATTCGGCTTTCACTATTTCTGGCATTATTTTTGGGCTGAAATGAAATGGTTTGGTTTGGTCATATGTCAAATATATAATAGTTGTCAAATAAATAATAGTTGTCAAAGAATGGAAGAGAGCAGATTGACGAGTGCAATTTATAAGGTAAGCGTAGGGAAGCGTAGTAGAAATGTTGGAAGGTGACGGCCTAGCTAGACGTACATACAGGGTCCAACTCAATATGCTGATAATTTTTTTAAGAAGATGATCAGATCATCAAACTGAACAACTTTCTCTATGGGACCAACATCGAAATCGCAAAAAAATAATAAATCAACTTTTGTATGGAAGAGCAGAATTTTTTTTCGCGATTTCGATGTTGGTCCCATAGAGAAAGTTGTTCAGTTTGATGGTCTGAACATCCCCAAAGTGTCAGCATATTAAGAAGGACCCTGTATACTTTCTTATTACTGGGAACGATAGTGGAGTTTGGTCCACGATTATTCGAACAGGTTTATAGTAACTTCAACTCACCATTGTAAACTATTGTGAATGAATACTGCGTAACTGTAACAGAAAGAAAGATTTATTTTTAAGGGTATATTATTCGGAGCGCGCTCCATACAAACGTACTATGGTGATATTTTCAATACTAAAGAATTAAAGTCAATGAAAGCATCGTCAATGAAGTCATTTTGCAGAAACAATCTAGAAACAAATTTCTATGCTTGTATGGAGTCAGATTTTCGTTAAAATGTATAGTTTTCAAGTTACAGTGCCTCAAAGATTTCCATACAAATCTTAAAGTAATCCTAGCATTGAAACTGTATATTTTAACGAAAATCTGACTCTATAGAAGCAGAGAAATTTATTTCTAGATTGTTTCGGTTAATATTGAAAATATCACCATAGCACGTTTGTATGTAGCGCGCATTTTCGCTCTCGGAATAATATTCTCTTAAACACGACAATAATCTTGTTTGTTAATCCCTAAAGTTACAGCAAGGTTACAGTCCTAAATAGGTAGGACGGACGGACGGACAGATGGACAACGCAGGCTTAGTAAGGGTCCCGTTTTCACCCTTTGGATACGGAACCCTAAAAAAGGTGTGTGCGCTGAAATGACGGCTGAAAGAGACGAATGGAGGAAGACGACATATTGCGCCGACCCCAAGTAATGGGATAAGGGCAGGAAGATGATGGTTAGATTCAGAGCGGGGCAAAAGTAATTTTCAAGTATTTTACAAATAACTCATCATGATCATCCGCCTACACACGTCCCACTGCAGGGCACAGGCCTACCCTCTAGGAGGGTGTTTGGGCGCGTGCCCAATGCGGATTGGTAGACTTCACATATCATCAGAATTTCTTCTTCTGCATATGCAGGTCTCACGATGAGGCCGAGATTCAGAGACGATTTGTAAGTCATAGTTCGAACTCCCGTATGTCAAAATCAATACATTTCGACCCTGCTTAGCTCGAGCTAAGCCGGAAAAAATCGTCTCTGAATCTCGGCCTGACCTTCACCGTTTGAGAGCAGTCGGTAATACGTAACTACATAAGTTAGAAAAACTTATTGGTACGTGGCATGTTATCCGTGCGGATTCGAACCCTGGACCTAATGATTGAGAGTCCATACTTCTCCGCAACGCGCCACCGAGCTCTTCAAACAAATAACTCGAGAAATAATAATAACACTATAATGTACACAAAGACATAGAAATATACGAAAAAACATGTACAGAGGGCGAGCTTATCTCTGAATAATGTTTCAAGGGATAGATGTCCTTTTTGTTATCATCAGCTGCAAGCCTGATTCAGTATTCAGAGGGTGTAGAGCATCTCTGTGATGAGGATAGACCAGGTCTGCCTGCTTTCTGTCCCATCCTATAGCTGCATAACTCCAGTCGGTTTAGGAGTTACAGCCTTTCAAAGGTCAGCAAAATAATAAGGATCAGTTGCAAGGCTGATCATTGTATATTAATTGTAATATGCACTGTAGCTTTGTGAACAGTACAAAAGCTGACAGTCGGTTTAGGAGATACAGCCGTTCAAAGGTCCGACCTTAATATTAAGGTCCGACCTTTGAACGGCTGCATCGCCTAAACCGACTGACAGAACCATGTCAGTATTTGTACTGTTCGCATAGCTACAAAGTACTACTTTCTGAATCAGTTCAGGCACAGACTATATGACCTAACCCAACCCTAAACCGGTATTAATTAGTGTAAGTTTCGCGTAAATTTTTGCCGGTCCTTTTCAAGTGAACCCACCACAAAAAGTTTTCCTCATAAAATTCTGACGTCAATCTACTAATATTCAACGTTTCCGCATTTTTCCGCATTACTACACATGCCTTTTCTTTCACTTGTCACTACAGGCTGAAATAGTAATCGTTTTTAACTAATCTATTTTTGAGACGAAACGATACAGTCTATATCTGAGATCAGTGTCGCCTCGAAACCGCGATGTCGCAGCTATAACGCTCAGTATAATAAATAAATAAATATAAATATCTTGGACATTGTCACACAAATTATATAGTCACATTTAAATTACCAGTAACTAGCCTTGACTTGTATTATGATAACTAGACAACGATTTAGAATACATATATAGATACAAACATCCATGACTCGGGAACAAATATTCATATTAATCATACAAATATTTGTCCCTTGCGGTACTCGAACCCGCGACCCTCGGCACAGCAGGCAAGTTCACTACCGACTGAGCTTACGGGCCGTATAAAGTGACATCGCTTATGCTCGAAAATCGCAGCTATATCATTTCACCATTACTATTTCATTTGTTGACGTAAGAACACGTGAAATCATAATTTATGAGCGACCGTATCAAACGGGACCAGTAATTCAGTATACCTACTGACCGAGTCATTATTCTTACATTTTACTATTGCGAATTAGTGTTGCACGGAAAACCTGAAAACCTCATACCAGTTCCATATAATCGATGACTGAAAAACTGTCATAAAAGAATGTTTTGAAATTCGCTTATAGTCCAGTAAAAATACAGTCAAACCATATGCATTAAAGAAACTTTAGTAAAATGTGTTTGAAATAATAGTACTGTTATTTTGGTCGAGATTTCGTGTTTAAGTATACAGGGTATAAAAAAACACCGAAGTAATATTTAAAGGGTTATAAAAGGGTTATTTAATGGTTTAGACCATCTAACTGAATAACATTCACTATGGACAACAAAAATGAAACTCCTGTTTCACACAAAACTGCAGTAACTACTAAACTCAAATGTGCAGGAACTTAAGGCCTTCGCTCATTGCAGCGATATTATCGAGCGATATTATCGCTGCGATTTTGCGATAATTGTTCTCAGAACATTTTGTATGGGGACGCGCTTGATCCTACACACTGCCGCGATATTATCGAGCTATAATATCGCTGCGATTTTGCGATAATTGTTCTCAGTACATTTTATATGGGGACGCGCTCGATCCCACACACTGCCGCGATATTATCGCAATCTGACGCAATCTCTTTCTACTACATTCAGTGAAGGGCGCATGCGTGACGCGAATCGCGGAATCGCTGCAGTGTGTAAAGTGTCGCGATATCGCTGTCGATAATATCGCTGCAATGTGCGGAAGCCTTTATTCGTTCCTGTGTCTTTTGGTCCGCAAGATATTCGAACCAGATCAGACCTTTATCGCACGTGCGTCTGCCAAAACCTTCCTCCATGCATCCCTAGCAAAGGCAAGGCATTTTCACTTTCATTTCATTCAGACGACCTACGTCGGAGTCACCGAAGACCTTACGCCTGCGCGGGTGACCGACAAGGCGAGCCACATTTATCATTTCAATGTTACTACTGTGCGTAAGACCTACGAGGGGGGGTGTCGAGTGCTATTGCATTGCGCCTGTGCTCATGACCCATAGCGTAAGTCACCTTAAAATTACGCCTGTGCGGGTGACCCACGAGGTGAGCCACGTTGACCGTTTCACCGTTACGACTCGACTGTGCGCTCGAAATATGAGGTTGGTAAATTTTAGCATTGCGCTAGGATCATGGTTTTGAGCTTAGCAGCGAAAGTGTTAAAGGACACCATTGTCTCGCTTTTTAGGTCCCAGTTATTACACAATATAGGGTCCTTCTTAATATGCTGACGGTTTGTTAAAAGGGCGATCATACCATCAAATTGAACAACTCTTTCTCTAAGGGACCAAAAAAAATATGTGCTGGTCAATAATATCAAAATTGCCATCCTACTTGACCCAAACGTATGTGCCCCGCCCACTGCCACTTTAGTTTAGCAATTCTTTGGGCTATGTCAGCTACTCTGGTTCTTCCTCGGATATCTTCATTTCCGATTCGATCTCGCGGGGAAACTCTGAGCATACCACTCTCCTTTTGGTGACTTTCTGCCTTTTTTATGAGCCCTTGAGTAAGTGACCACGTCTCTAACAACACATACATAAGCTCACGCCATTGTCCCATGGCGTAGGCAGAGACCACGGACCACTACACGCTACGACTCTGACACACCTCTTTGGCCTCATTCACATTCATACGTCTTTTCATGCACTTCTGTCGATTTAGGTTGCTACGTTCTTGCCCTTTTCGGAAAAGATCATTGATTTGATCATGGTATGCTTTCCTCGGACTGCCTTTTCCAACACTTCCGCTCACCTTTGCTTGATATATTTCATTCGTAAGTCGTAGCAGAGAGAGTTCTTCAGAGATACTCTTAAACCTCAGAACATCCACGTTTCACTAGTACCGAAACCCGAAACTGTCCAGTCGTAAGTCTTCTAGTTATTAAAAACTATTTGAATACTTACAAAATATGTATGAAGATAAGTTGAGCGCAGTTTGAGAGCATTGTAACTAAACGTGACGTAGTGTGCAGTGGTGCAGGCTGTATGCAACTGATTGCGGCTCGCGTTTGTCGCGGGTTACCGTCTTTGTGTTATAACGATGCCATTCAAGCGATCAGTGTCGGATTTAGCAGTTTTGATCGTTGTTACTTGACGTTTTTATCGCTTGTTGCGGTTGGTATGCTGAGAGATGATTAATATGTCAGAAATGTAGTTGTGGAAAAGAAGTGACAGTGCAGTTTATACATAACTAGTTTTTAATGGCTATCAATATTATAAGAGAGTATTCAGACGATGAAACTAAACAACTTTCCCTAAGGAACATGAGTTGCAAAACGAATAAAATTGTTGGACTCTACATGATGATCTGCACAAAAAGATTTTCATTTTTCGACCCATATTCCTTAGAGAAAGTTGTTCAGTTTCATTGTGAACACACCCTTAAAATATTGTTAGTACGTAATTAAAAACTAGTGGCACAGTGTACAGGGTGAAATTGATATCCTTTTTAACTAAGATTCTACCCATCAAATTGACCAACTTTTATGGGAGCATATCGATCGGAGAAAAATAAATCTGCTGTTCCATACTAAACTGCAATGCCTAATCGACTCAAATGTATGCAACAGCTGATTTTATTTTTGCTCTGATCGGTTTGCTCCCACAGTAAAAGTTGTTCAGTTTGATGGGTAGACTCTAAGTTGAAAAGGATACTATTGATATCAATTTCACATGTAGTGTTGAATACGTGCTTTAATTACGTGCGTCATTATGCTACGTGACATAAGTATAAGACGAGACTATGGAAAACTGAACTGCTTGCTTATAATATCTCCTACAATATTCATCAATTTTAGGCTGGCTTAGCCGCAAAAGATGCGTGGTCAACGAATGTGTCAGACAGTCACACTCAGTGACATGCGGTTTTTTACTTGGGCTTGGCCTAATTACAAACTATGGAACCATGTCATGTCAACATCATATCTAGGCATATTACAATTAGGTACCTATTCCACCTTCTAAACCAGTAAAATTAAGTCGTATCGAAAATCAAACTCTAAAACCCATGGATACAAATTTTCAGTCAGATCGGTGAACCTTTAAAAGCTGCTTTGGAGTTTCCATCCGGGATTTCGGGAGCCATCTTGGATTTCGATTTTTTTTTGGCGACGTGCTCACTCCCCGTCACACTGAACAGTTTCGGTACTACTAGTGGAACGTGGATGTTCTGTGTTTTGAGAATATCTCTCTGACTACCCTTTTGGGGAATATACAGGGTTTTACGGTAAACAGTTTCATTGCTTTAAGGAGTGATTGTACCTACCCATGATACTGAACAACTTTCCCTAAGGAACCTACAGGAAATTCGCAAAAAAATTGTTGGTCATTCCTTACTAAATGCAATATCAGCTGATCGAACGTTTGTGTAAAAAGCCTATTTTTTTTTCGAATTTCCTGTAGTTTGCTTGGGGAATGTTTTTTTGTATAATGATTACAATCATCTGTAGTCGTAAACCAAAAAAAAAATATGATAGTATCAAACCTACCCAGTCGGTGTACACAACACCATGTATAATGTACTCGACTCCCATTGTTTCAACCAATGAAAAATTTCATATATCAACAGCTTCAATGCTTTATCAAAATACACATTTATGTAATACGTAGTAACATAAACAATATTCCCATTCGTTCGAATAAAAAGCGACCTTATGCGCGTTTGTAGCCTATGATTTTATCGTGTTTATTGCTATGCTAATCTCTTGCAAGTGAACTGAAAAACGTTGTGAAAGACTACCGTCCATAAGGTAGATTTTCAATTGTATTCACAGGTTTCATGTTATAATAATTTCCTCTCATTCATATTTGACGGTTATTGGCATAGTTTGCAGTGATGACGAAACAATCGCATGTTCGAATCCTGCAAATGTTAACCTGCCTGCTGTACCGAGGGTCACAGGTTCGTATCCTGTATGAATATGAATATTTATCTTATCTTATTTGTACCCGAGTCATGGATGTTTGTATCAACAGGGTGAAATTGAAATCATTGGCATTCTTTTAAACTAAGAGAAGAAGTCTCCAAACTGAAAAACTTACTAGCAACAAAAAATACTGTTCAATGCTTTATACACGGTCTAACAAAATTAGGTGACACTATTTTAAGGGGATGATCAGACCATCCAACCGACAACTTTCTCTATGGGACCAACATCGAAATCGCCCAAAAAAAAAAGCTGTTTCATAACCTACTCGACCTAAATGGGAGAGTAGATTTTTTTTCGCGATTTCGATATTGGTGCCATAGAGAAAGTTGTTCGGTTTGATGGTCTGATCATCCCCTTAAAATAGTTTCAGCTAATTTGGTTAGACCTTATACAAGGTGTAAGGAAAAGTATCGTTAACCTTTAAACCACAGACTCTACCCATCGAACTGAACAACTTTTACTATGGAAGCAAAACGATCAGAGTATGTGGTTTAAAGGTTAATGATATGAAATGAAATGAATATGAAATGAAATGAAAAGAATATTTATTTGCTATGAATAGGTGACATAATAGTGGTAGGTACATAAAAAGTTTCTTCTATTCAGCTAAAAGAAGCATGCAAATATTTGAGATACACGTCACAAAGTCAATAACATTATTAATAAATTACAGGGCATTATCATTACATTATTTCAAATATTTGTAGAGATACTTTTTTTAACACCTTGTATATCGGAACGGGATGAGAACATATCGCACTGAACAACTTTCACCACGAAGCCAACAGCGAAATCGCGAAAAACTAATCTGTCGTTCCATAGAAAATGTCAATAGGCTACTCTGGCAAAATGTATGAAACAGCAGATTTATTTTTGATATTTTAATAGCATATGCTCACGTCTATATTCCCCGAGGGAAGTCAGAGATATTCTGAAACCTCAGAACATCCACGTTTCACCAGTATCCGAAACTCTTTCCAGTGTGACAGTGGGTGAGCCCGTCGTCACTTATAATGGACAGTGGGTACAATACATGCCTCGAAATTGAAGCATGCAGGTTTCCTCACGATGTTTTCCTTCACCGAAAAGCCAGTGGTGTGGTGTGGTGTGGTGGTGCTATTTTAATAATGGTCCCATATTGAAAGTTGTTTAATTTGATGGTCTACAGCACCCCCGTTTAGGACATTTATAACTCGGCCTTGCTGCAGCTTCGTGCTTAAGGGGGTTGCAGAGGGCAAGACATTAAACTAGATGGCGCTCGGGAGCATTATTCATGATTTTGTCACATTTTATTGTATATCTTCGTAATTATGTTATAAATTGCAAATGTTATTTGAGAAGCGCAATCTAGATTTTCTAAACTATTTTTCCATACATAAAATATTACTTTTGTTAATACCGTCTACGAATGTTCAACGTCAAAGTTTTGTATGAAATTGATCAAAATTAAGGTAACCTATCTTACTTTCGAAATTTCACTGACCGAATTTCAGTTGTTCGAAAACGGTTTATAGAATTTTCTAGTGACAGATATTTTGTTACACATACATTTGTTACTCCTTATAAAGACTTGACAGAAGTATCATTTTCCGGAAAATTTCAAATCAGAATTTCATAATCATTTTTTTTCTTTTGACAACGGTCTTCTGGGTTCGAAGTTTTATAATGTAGAAGCAACTTCTTCCAAAGTATGACTAGGACACTGACACAACACAGTAAAGTTTTCTGTAATAATTACCTAGTAGATACATGATACCAGGATTATAGCACAAACATGCTTGCTAGCATGCTGCTTGCTTGTTGCTTGCTTGTATGCATGTTAGGGGGGCCGGTGCGGGGGGAAGCCCCCTGCCTGAGAAATACAAACCGGTGGTTTTAAAAATGTAGGTTAGGTTAGGTTAGATTAGAACATGTAAAACACTTAGCGGAGCGAGCGAAGCGAGCAGAGCTTCAAAATGCTTGCTGCATGCTTGCTTGCTGCATGCATGCTGCATGCTTGCTGCATGTTTGCTTGCATGTTGCTTGCTTGCTTGTATGCATGTTGGGGGGTGCGGGGGGCGTAAGCCCCCTGCCTGAGAAAAACAACCTGGTGGTTTTAAAATTGTAGGTTAGGTTAGGTTAGAACATGTAAAACACTTAGCGGAGCGAGCGAAGCGAGCGGAGCATCAAAATGCTTGCTGCATGCTTGCTTGCTTGCTGCATGTTTGCTTGCTTGCTGCATGCTTGCTTGCTTGCTGCATGCTAGCTTGCTTGCTGCATGCTTGCTTGTTTGCTTATAATGTATGTTGAAGGTGCGAGAGGTGGACGCCCCCTGCCTGAAAAAAACCATCTGGTGTTTTTAAAATTCTAGGATAGGTTAGGTTAAATATTTCTGCGGAAATGTGACTGTACGGAAAAACAAATATTCGAAAAAGTAAATTATCTGACTTACATTACTTCGGAAAACTGTGTTACAGAATTTTAATCCATTGGTTAAAAGAAAAAAAGGACAATAAAAAATCTGGCTTTTTAAAATATGGCGAATAATATTTCGGGGAAACAAAAAAAAGGGAAACAATAAAAAGTATAACGATTTCGGAGAACTAAAATTCGGAAAACTATTTTTCGAAAGTACGATAGGTAACCCAAAATTAAAATGTATATCAAATTCGTATGAACAATAAAATTACTTTAACTTGTAGCTAAATCAGTAAAACATAAACACAAGTGCGCGCTTCATTGAAAATTTTGATTGAAATCTTCACAAAATTACGAGATATAAAATAAAATGTGATAAAATTATGAATAATGCTCCCGAGCGCCATCTAGTTAAGTGTCTTGCCTCTGCAACCCCCTTAAAAATATAGGGTCCTTCTTAATATGCTGACACTTTTTTAAAGGGATGATCAGACCATCCAACTGAACAACTTTCTCAAAGGGACCTACATCGAAATCGCGAAAAAAAAACAGCTGTGCAATACAAAACTGCAAACCTGCTCGAGCCAAATGTATGGGACAGCTGATTTTTTTTCGCGATTTCGACGTTGGTCCCATCCTTCGATCAAAATAAAATGAATGGATAGGCCTTAAGCGAACATGTCAAACCAGAAAAATGAGGCAAAACAAATGAAATTTTTACTTGTCACTTGTATGAAAGTGCCCTAGATTTGACAGATAATGGCGCTAGTTTGTATGTACCAAGTGCACCAGTAGTTTGCTTCAACTTACCGCGCTTTAGGCCTATCCATTCATTTTATTTTGATCGAAGGTCCCATCGAGAAAGTAGTCCCCTTAAAAAAGTGTCAGCATAATATTAAGTTGGAGCCTGTATAGTTGGTAGTTGTAGCAGAGTTTCTGACCACCACGAAAAGGCTTATGGTCGTGAGTTTTATGCATATTGTCTAACCTTATGCGTTACTCATTCTGTACGTCGTCCACCTCGGAGAAAATGAGGTGATATGTTGTAACTTGTAAGTCAAAAACCGCACAGATAAATAAATGAATCATGTATAATTCGTACCTCACATGACTAACACAACATCACAGCCGATGGATGTGCAATGCTAGACATAGGCCTCCCCCACGGATCGCCACAACGACCGGTACTGCGCTGCCCTCATCCAACGGTTTCCCGCCACCTTCACCAGATCGTCGGTCCACCTTGTGGTCCACGCTGCGCTTTCCGGTACGCGGTCGCCACTGGATAACTTTTCGGCCCCTATCGGCCATCGGTTCTGCGAGCAATGTGCCCCGCCTACTACCACTTTAGTTTAGCAATTCTTTGGGCTATGTCAGCTACTCTGGTTCTCTGTGCTTTTAGGTAAAAGGTTCCTTGAAGCATGAAGAATAATCTGATACTTAATATCTTTTCCAGGTCTGTTCAGAGAGCAGCGCCAGCGAATCGTCTCTAGAATCTTCCAGCGGTTACGGGAGCCAAGGTGCCTTCGCTGCCGAGGATCATGCACACCATCAGCAGATGCAGCATCCGGACGGTGAGCTCTATTCACTTGTACATGTGGTTGAACATCGTTTGAAGTTGAATATGTTGTTTTTTGGACAGCACCTTTTGATCTTCTTTAAATATTTTTGTAGACTTTTGTGTCGTATTTTATAATGAGGGTTACCATGAGCGCCATATTTAGACAAAATTCAACGGCATTGAGATGTGTTTGTGATTTGGTATGTCATTTTGTTCTTTTACCACGATATTTGTTTCCGATGAAAGGAGGATATGGTACAGAGATACTTTACTGCATTTTTGGGTTACTATCCATACAGGAAGTTGGCAGTTCAAAATGGTAACCTTCATTAATTGATAATAATATAACAATTAGTTTTATATGTATCTGTTTGAAATAGATGCATGAATGTCAGTTCAGCTTTTTTACTTTATTAATTTTGTGTTTTACAGAAACCCTTTGTAAATATTCTTATGATACTCCTATAATTTTTACCCTATTGCGGTTAAGCCCAAACGGAAGTTAACAGTTGTTTTTTTATTTGTTCCAATGTTGAAAATGACATCATAAACTTCCTCTAAAAAAAATCAATTTTGTTGTTTTTGTGTGTTTTTATTTAACCCGCTTTGCATGCCCTAATTTGCGATACAGTCGAATCAGAAATCGTGACTCTACGCCGAGATAGCGACGCGTCAGTCGCGGCAGCGCGAGAAAGCTTCTCGATATCTCTCGGGAGCCTAGAAGAGGCCGTCAGATCTCTCGACGAAGCGTGCGAGACGCCGGCGTTCGCGACCATAGGCAAGAAACCGGCAGTACCGAAACGACGACCAGTTTCTATGACAGGTTGGTTTATCCTGAATCGCGCTAACGGTATTCTCACCGGTGATGGTATATAAGGCTTGACTGGGTGATGGGGGTTTGGAGTGTTGGATCGATGCTCTGCGATATTAGTAGGCTATTGGTAAAATGGCTGGTCCTAAGGCTAAGTTAGAGAAGGTTAAGTTAGAGATGTTATGTTAGGCTAGATAATAAATAAGATAAGGTTCGTTTTTTTCTAACATTGGGGTATTGTTACTCTGCTACCCGCAAGGCCTTGGGAAACTGAGGCAAAGAAGTTTATAAAAGACTTGGGCTTTAGATTACGGGAGAGGGGCAACGACCATCGCTCTGGGGCGTTTCTTGCCCAACCTCTCTGTTTAGCCATCCATCGTGGCCAAGTCGCCGCCGCCTGCGTAATGGGTACGTTCGGTACAGACATGGGTAGGCGGGTTATTCGCATTCGCTCGTATTTGATACTATAATTAAGAACAGTCGCTTTCTAGTAGTTTCTCCTAGGACACTTAGCCCCACTTGCGCCAACCTGGGTTAGCAATAAACTCCGGGTTAAGTTGCTAACCCATGATTTTTTGTATAGAAAAACAACTGAAAGAGCCATTTTATCCGGAGTTAATTGCTAACCCGTGGTTGGCGCAAGTGGGACTTACAACGGTAGTTTTCATCTGGTACCCTAGATTTTTGTATCTGTGTCGTTTACATTAGCCCTTTTAATTGGTACCTAAATGTATTTGTGACTCAAATATTCCCCATGACTAAACTCGAAACAATAATGTATGATTGCAAATCCAATGAGTTGATTTCTCACTAATCAGGACGCGTAATAAAACAATAAACAGCATAGTTATTATTTATTTGTATTGTCATTCAAATGTACTTTGGAATTTGACTAAAATTAAAATTAATTTTAAGTATAAATGATTTATTTATGGATGATGACGGCCAAGGACAGAGTTTTGTGGCGCGCCTTGGGAGAGGCCTATGTTCAGCAGTGGACGATGATAGGCTGAAGATGATGATGATGATGATGATTTATTTCAGATTATTCATCCATATTGTGTTAGTAATTGTATAATGTTTTAAATTGTATCTATTGTATTGTGTTTTAATATTAAATAGGTCCATATTTTGAAATTCCCACGGAGTTTCCCGTAGGTTAATGTAGATAAGGGGTATTTCTGCATTTGTTTAATATTATGCAATTATCGTAAATTTTTTATTATTGAATGCTCGTAATTGCATAATATTTTTCGTGTTTTTATAAAACTCAACTTCGTTCTCTTTTCCTTATCCTCATTATTTCCGGGCTGGCGCTTTTTATAGGACTAATATACAGGGTGTAAGGAAAAGTTATCGCTAAGAGGGGAGGCCTTTGCCCAGCAGTGGGACAAAAAATTGGCTATAAAAAAAAAAAAAAGTATCATTAGACTCTAAACCTTCTTTATTTTTAGAACTTTGCAAGTACCTATAGGTCGACCAGAATCTCATGAAATAAAAAAAAAGTAAAAAAATAGAGATTTTCACATTGTGTCAAACTGTCATCTGTCTAGTCAAAGTAGGCCCCGTACAGACTGCGACGTTTTGGCAGCGATAAAAACGCGTGTTGGTCTTATCGCGAGACTTAATCGCTACACTAGCAATTAACAGGCGTTTGTATCGATTCAAATGCATGATTGTAGTGATGCACACGCGCGTGTGCATTGTGGAAAACGCTGTCGACGAGCAACTGATCAAATATTACGAAAGTTTTGCATCGTGGCTGTATTGCGTTTGCATCCATGCTTTATCGCGTTTGCATCGATGCTGCATCGCAAATCATTCGATGCTTTTTGAAGCACTCCTGCCTCAAAAAGTCGCAGTGTGTAATGGCTCTAATTACCCCAGTGTTGCTTTCTCTAAAATTTGAATTCCCTATTTGTCATCAGATTCTGGTCTACGTATAGTAGGTACGAGGTTTCTGACCACCCCTAAAGGGATTAAGGTCGAGAGTTTATGTAATTTTAGAACCACTGCATGCTATTACATGTTTCTGCATCATAATTATAATAAGAATTGAACATAATTATCTTTGCATGCTATTAATAGCTTCTTATCAGAATTTAATTGCCGTGTTTTATAATTATAATGTTTATGAATGCTGCGGTTTAGGATACTGGCCACAGGTGGCGGTAGTTGTAAAACCGAGTGTAATAAAATTATTCCCGCCGCTATTCCGCGCTTATCCCGTGTAAACCAAAACCACGGATTTCTAATTACTTCGTAACAGATACATCACTTCCTTATAAAGTGATAAATTCTCACGCTTTAATCACCTACTCCTAGAGTCTAGCCCATACAGTTGGCTCGAGTAGGTTTGCAGTTTTCGAGTAGATTTTTTTCCGCGATTTCGTTGTTGGTGCCATATGGTACATTTTTGCGCATACCGTCTAGGACCTAGACGGTATGCGCAAAAATGTACCCTGAGAAGCTTGCCACAGCGTTATTATTCATTCGAGTGGTAGATAGCAAGCAAGAGCATCACTTACGATGCGACGAAGTGTTGGTACTTGACTCTGTACCTACGGCCGAGTGACGGAGGGCTGTCAAAGCCTACAGCTGGGATCTCATGGTGTAAAAAAACCCTGTTGGAGCCTCTATGGGGTGCTTCAATCAAACTGAACAACTGTCTCTATGGCACCAACAACGAAATCGCGAAAAAAAAAATTAGCTGTCCCATACAGTTGGCTCGAGTAGGTTTGCAGTTTTGTATGGGACAGCTGATTTTTTTCCGCGATTTCGTTGTTGGTCCCATAGAGAAAGTTGTTCAGTTTGATGGTCTGATCATCCTCTTAAAAAATGTCAGCATATTAAATTGGACCCTGTATATCTTGATACGTGATTGTCTGAGAAATGCCGAAGATGGCCAATATTAAATCAACTCCAGGAAGTCCTCAATAATAACTAAGTATGGAGTAACACTGTCCTTTTATGGCGTCTAATAGTAAACAGTAATAAAATAAACAAACATGACGTAAAGTTGGGTTTTGCCTCTTACCGTATTAAACGCATGACAATGATTTTTAAGAATAATTAGTTTCCCATCTTTCAATTATGTCGGATAGAATTCATGTTGCGTAAATCCCAGTAGTTGCGGGTTTTGAATAGGCGTACTAGGATTCCTTTGGGAATTTGATGTAATTTCAAGGCTTTAAAATAAGGGTAGGTACCACAGCGCGCCACCCTACTTGATCACGTCACAAACGTCGAGATCTGACGTCGAGCTAAAATTCAGGACGCGACATCTGGCTTAATGTGGCGTTGGGCAGGACACGTAGCATGCATATGCTCACGACTATATTCCCCGAGGGGGTAGTCAGAGATATTCTGAAACCTCAGAACATCCACGTTTCACCAGTAGTACCGAAACTCTGTCCAGTGTGACGGGGGGTGAGCCCGTCGCCACTTATAATGGACAGTGGGTACAATACACGCCTCGAAATTGAAGCATGCAGGTTTCCTCACGATGTTTTCCTTCACCGAAAAGCCAGTGGTGTAACAAATCGTACATAAATTCCGAAAAACTCATTGGTACGAGTCGGCTTGGACGGGGATCGAACCATCGCCTCCTGCACGGCAGGCAAGTTTACTCGCCACTGGACCACCACGGCTCTTTTTTCAGGACACGTAGCTAGGCGAAATAATAAGAGGCGGAGGAAAGCCTTAACAGAGCGGTGGCCGAGATTAGGCAAAAGGGGACCTACTTAAAACGGGACTAGAATCTGTGTGATGTCCCAAGATATCAATTGAATTTATTAATGTTAATAGTAAATGTTTTACAGCGACTGTGTGGTCCCGGCGCGGGTCGTCGAGCTCGCTGGGCAAGCCGCCGCCTCCAGTTCGACGGTCTTCTTCGATATCGCGTCCACAACGACCGGCTTATGGACAGGTATACCAATAAGTGATATTATCATTTAGTTACGAGATAATAGTCTCGTGTGAACCCCAAACGAGACTAATTTGAAGCTATTTTTCCGAAATTATATGCTGCTCGCAATTAGATGATAATTGATATCATTAGCATCCTTTTATAAACTAAGAATCTACCCATCAAACTGAACAACTTTTACTATGAGAGCAAACAGATAGGAGCAAAAAAAAAATCTACTGTTCCATACTAAACTGCACCCGCCGCCGCCGCTGCCTAATCGACTCAAATGTATGCTACAGCTGATTTTTTTTTGCTCCAATCGGTTTGCTCCCATAGTAAAAGTTGTTCAGTTTGATGGGTAGACTCTTAGTTTAAAAGGATGCTAATGATATCAATTTAACCCTGTATAATCCATTTGCGTCGAGCAGGATTGCAGTTTTGTATGGAACAGCTAAGGAACAGCTGATTATTTTTTCGCGATTTCGATATTGGTGCCATAGAGAAAATTGATTATTTTTATGAACCTGACCTTAAAATAGTTTCAGCTAATTTTGTTGGACCATATAGGGTCCTTTTAATTATTCTCTCCTTAATATGCTGACACTTTTTTAAGGGGATGATCAAACCGTCAATTAGAACAACTTTTTCTATGGGATAAACATCACAATCGCGAAAAAAAAACTGCTGGTCCATACAAAACTGCATACCTACTCGAGCCAAATGTATGGGACAGCAGATTTTATTTTCGCGATTTTGATGTTGGTTCCATAGAAAAAGTTGTTCAGTTTGATGGTATGATTATCCTCTTAAAAAACTGTCAGCATTTATAATGAATGCTTTTTATTACGTATCTACTTTTTAATTTGGTTTTTCATATATTTCCCCTTTGTTATAATAATAAGCATAAGCATAAGCATATGCTCACGACTATATTCCCCGAGGGGGTAGTCAGAGATATTCTGAAACCTCAGAACATCCACGTTTCACCAGTAGTACCGAAACTCTGTCCAGTGTGACGGGGGGTGAGCCCGTCGCCACTTATAATGGACAGTGGGTACAATACACGCCTCGAAATTGAAGCATGCAGGTTTCCTCACGATGTTTTCCTTCACCGAAAAGCCAGTGGTGTAACAAATCGTACATAAATTCCGAAAAACTCATTGGTACGAGTCGGCTTGGATATAATAATACTTAGTACATTTCGTATCTTTAGGTGACAATTTGGCCAGACGCAAGTCCAGCCTAACTTTCATATAATTTTGGGCATGATCTTTTAATTACATAACGGTAAAATTACATAAACTACAGAATAATTTTAACCAGCAATTAAATTGCCCTTTTAAAGGCCTGTTACACAAAAATGACGAAACAGTGACTTGCACAATTACCATTCGATTGTCCCTCTTTCCTCCGCTCACGCTGTGAAAGCGTGGTGCATTATTCACCACGTGGTTTGCTAATTGACTACGTACTCTGTGACGTCAATAATATAATGCTTCCTAAGGGAAAGTCCTTTGCAGCCGTGACTATTGCATGCTATAACTTGACACGTCATTCCAACCTGACACTTAATTGCTAAATGTGGGCATTGCTACAGCTACATTCTTAAACAGAAAGTTGGTAGTTATAGCATTGTTTCTGACCACCCCGAAAGAGATTACGTTCGTTAGTTTATGTATGTACTCATGCGCTTCTAAATATCCTGCATACAGTACGACCAGGAAAATAATTCCCCGACAGAACTCGATGTAATTTTAATAATCGAAGAAAAAGGCGCGTAAACAATTACCCAATGAGCGTTTTTCTTTTCTTTTTTAAATTTAGTTCCTAAAAAACTCGACAGATGGCATGTTTATCGCCCCATAGAGCCGTACGCGAGATCCTGTCAAAATCTTGTCAAGACTGTGCCTGCCTTTTTATTGGAATGCCAAGGGATCCAGCCCAAACAGCCATGTCAGGCGTAAAAGTTTCGAATTATCGATTAAAATGATTAGTAAATAATGAAATATGTCATTAAAAGATGCGTTGGCATCTTCTTGATCATCTTTTCACTCTTAATTATTTTAAAGAAACACTTTTTGAAATGTTGACGTTTCTTTGCACAGACCGTAGCGCCATCTATCGGTCCCCAAGAAAACAAAAAGAAAAACGCTCATTACAGCTGGTACATCCTGATTGGTCAATATACTCGTAATTTAGAACGCTATTAAAATTTGTCAACTGCGCAGGTACCTACGTCGATAAGACTTATAAACTTGGTATTACGTACCTGACTGCTTTTCTAAAAAGATTAAGGGCCTGTTTCACCACTTCTGAGTAAGTTCTTGTTAGCTTATCCGACAGATAGTTTGACGTATTTTGTATGAAAATATGTCAAAATATCTGTCGGTTAAGCTAACAAGAACTTACTCATAAGTGGTAAAACAGGCCATAACAGTCGCCGTAGTCAAAAAGCGCAGCAGCGTGTCGTAGGCGCCTCACCAAGGTGGACCGATGACCTGGTGAAGGCGGCGGGAACCCGTTGGATGAGGGCAGCGCAGGACCGGTCGTTGTGGCGATCCTTAGGGGAGGCCTATGTCCAGCAGTGGACGTCCATCGGCTGAGATGATGGTCAAAATCGACTAGAAATACATCATTATCATTATTGAAGTAACAATTTCAGTTTTCTATCAATGAAAACGTTTATTTGTTGTACCATATATTCACAGGCTGATTTAAAAGGATGATCGGGAGAGCGATTTTTGAATCTCATTCGATGAATTCAGCAGTTAAATATGTCAAAAATACTATGGAGATATGCATCTTTCTACTGATGATTTTGACTGTCAAAAATCGCACTCCTGATGAATGATTTTTGGAAGTCAAACCAGTAATAGATAGATATGCGTATCTCCATAGTAATTTTGACATTTTTAACAGCTGAGCTCACCGAATGAGATTCAAAAATCGCACTCCAGACCATCAAACTGAACAACTTATAGCGATTTTAGCTTTTAGCTTTTTAGCGATAAGATCGCCTTTTTTGTACCTACTTGTAATTCTATATCTTAACTCTTTATGTTCTGTTTTTGTGTCCAATAAATAATAGTTAATTGAATTGAACTGAATTAAACTTTCTCTATGGGATCAACGAAATCGGAAAAAAAATCAGCTGTTCATACATTTGGGTAAGGTAGGATTAAAGTTTTGTAACCGCTGATTTTCATTTCGCGATTTCGGCTTTGCTCGCATAGATAGAGTTGGTCAGTTTGATGGTTTGAAGGCCTCCGCACATTGCAGCGATATTATCGAGCGATATTATCGAGCGATATTATCGACAGCGATATCGCGACACCTTACACACTGCAGCGATTCTGCGATTCGCGTCACGCATGCGCCCCACCACTGAATGTAGTCGAAAGAGTTGCGATAATATCGCGGCAGTGTGTGGGATCGAGCGCGTCCCCATACAAAATTAACTGAGAACAATTATTGCAAAATCGCAGCGATATTATCGCTCGATAAAATCGCTGCAATGAGCGGAGGCCTTGATCATCCTCTTATACAGGGTGAAATTGATATCATTAGCATCCCTTTAAACTAAGAGTCTACCCATCAAACTGAACAACTTTTACTATGGGAGCAAACCAATCGGAGCAAAAAACAAATCTGCTGTCGCGCATACATTTGAGTCGTGTAGGCAGCGGCGGCAGGTGCAGTTTAGTATGGGACAGCAGATATTTTTTGTACTCCGATTGGTTTGCTCCCATAATAAAAGTTGTTCAGTTTGATGGGTAGACTCTTAGTTTAAAAGGATGCTAATGATATCAATTTCACCCTATATTTCCCATATAGACAGGCTGATGATGATGCGTAATAATTTATGTGGTTTGTTTGAACAGGGCAACCCGCTAAGCCCGCAAGTACCGACCACAGACGCAGACAACCTCCCCCCGCCGCCTGCGTTCCTCCTTCAACCGGACGGCGAGGCTAATACGGGTGCGTATTTGTTACTATTAAATCAACCTCAGTGGTCTAATGGTTAAAAGCAGGAATGTCGAACTTGCGGCCCGCACTGCATTTTCTTTCGGCCCGATCCAATTTGAAGAATATAGCTTCCTGTCGCGGCCCGCGAGCATGGTGACTTCTAGAAGTAGGCACTTTATGTACGTTGGTCAAAATGGTGGTGAAAGTTTTAAGTCATGGTGTGAAAAATGTCACCGAGCGTGGTTTGTGGTTTGGAAGATTGCGGGTTCAAGTCCCGCGTAACATCTTTATAATCAACTAGTGTTTACCCGCGACTTCGTACGCACAATTATACACCAGATTTTAAGTCTGATCATAAGCTAACAAACAAAAAAAGTTTCATCAAAATCGGTTCTGTACACAGATAACCCCCAGTAGATTCCGCATACAGGGCCGCCGACGCGCGCCAAACATCTATGATTGATCACTGATGTAAGCAAGTCAGTGATCACGCCACTTCAGTACCGACCAAGTATTGGATCCGTGAACACACAAATAAAAAATAAAAATCACCTACTTATTACGATTTTCTGAGCATAAACTTTCAGTTTGTGCTATAAAATGGTGTGGGAAAAACTCTTGGACATCCAGCTACGAGAAAGATGGCATTACATTAATTAATTTTCATTATTTTGTTTGGTTTGCGGAGTTCAAGTTATAGTGGGCGGTACAATGGTTGCCTCTACAAAATTTCAGCTCACGTTGATGTCTTTTTGAAATGGTCCCTTTCTCTCATTAGTTAATTTGGTAAATCTATCACTTTCGTGCATTGACACGTGTAATGCTAGTGTTGTTCGTCTCTGCATTCGGGCCGGTATCGATATTTTTATAATATGCCATATTATTACAAAGCATTTTTAGGCGAGGATTTTAAAACGGTAGTATTACATGTTAGGCACATTGACACGTGCTATAATAGTGTTCTTCTCCTATGCGTACTGACCGCTATCGATAGTTTTATCATTTACCTACTTACAAATTTTGTTTCTTATTTTATTGTTATCTTAATCTTATCAATTTTACAAATATTATAAATACAAAAGTATGGATGGATGGATGTACTTATGATTATCACTCAATATCGATAAAGCGGCTGAACGGATTCAGATGATACTCGGAACAGTGATCATAGGCTACTTTTCACATTATCTGATTCTCACGGAAGAACCATTTATCGTATCGGAAAACAAGAATATAAATCAAGATCTATACCTATTTATACTATAATACTATAAAAGGAAAGATTAGATTTTTTGTGTGTTTGTGTCAAGAAAACTCAAAAACTACTGGACCTATTAAAAAATTGTTCCAATAATGGAAATCTGCATTTGTTAGCGACTAGCGAGTAACACAGACTATGTTTTAATTTTAAATTCCTGAGGGAAAAGCTTTTTAGTCACAGATGGAACCGCGAGGCGGAAGCTAGTTCGTTATTATACATTATAGGATCCTTCTTAAAATGATGATACTTTTTTAAGGGGATCATCACCGTCAAACTGAACAACTTTCTCTATGGCACCAAAATCGAAATCAAGAAAAAAAATCTACTCTTCCATACAAAACTGCAAACCTACTCAAGCCAAATGTATGGGACATCTGATTTTTTTCGCGATTTCGATGTTGGTCCTATAGTGAAAGTTGTTCAGTTTGATGGTCTGATCATCCCCTTAAAAAAGTGTCAGCATATTATTAAGAAGGACTCTGTATAATACGCTATCTGTACATCTGTGCACGTAGTGTCATTCTGAATTAAAGAGGAATAATAGTAATTTTTTTAAGAATCGAATAAGTTTATTGTTGTGTAATATTAGTAATTTAATCACCTGCCTTAGGATGAATAATCATGGCAAAATTTATCGATATTTTTTATACACTGTCGCATCACTAGTGTACACGCTCGGAGTAGTGCGACCTTGAAATGGCCAATCATGTTGCATTTGTTTCGTGCCCCGCTACCCGCACCTACCACCAAAAATGGTGACTTCGGGCCTGTACAAAATTGTCATCATGCGGTATCTACTGGGGGTTATCTGTGGTTCTGTAGTTTTTGCGTGATGCGCGAACAAACAAACAAACTAACAAAGTTATTTGTGTTTATATGAAGTGAACCGCTACTTTTTTATTCCTCACGATTTTACGGTTTACTTAAAATAAGTATTAAAATGGTTGCGACGCTCTGGTTCATTTTTGGTCCAACAAGAATCCTGTGCAGCGGGGGAATGCCGCCAGCATTATGGGCACTTTTGGTCAAGGTACGGCCAGAAGCGATCTTTTAGGATAATCTTTATTTTCCTTATGTTAGGTAGTTATTTTTGTTCTTGTTATATTTTAGTTTTAGGATATTATGTTAATTTGCTTTATAACTGTTTCACTAAATAAATGTTATTTCACTATTACAAATCTAAAAAAACTCTTACTATAAATAAAATACCAGACATTCTCTCTCCAATACCATTGCCACATCAAAAGTGACTCTTCCACTTTCCCCAGGGCATACTACAGTTGCCGAAACAGTAAAGCAGCTCACCGAGTTAAAACACATGCCTGCATCCCCCGGAATCGTCCGTCGATCTCTCCAGCAACTTCAACAGACAAACATAAACGCCAACCAATCAAGTCCTACGCAACCAGCACTTAGCACCTTCCAACAGGCGAAAAGCAATTTCTCTTCCAACACGAGTTTGAATAGCACAGGGAATTTGAACCCTATTTACGGGCAGACAGGGCACAGGATCATGGCCTATGTTGAGAACAATATGTACGTGAGAAAGAATAGCTTGAATAGCTCCAATTCGGATTTGTTTAGGGAAGCTAATTCTGGTAAGTGTTTTGTTTGTAATGGGTTTATTCTATTCTATTCTATTCTTAATTAATGGCGTTTCCTTGTTAGATTTCGCCAGTGTCAAGTGTTGAGGATATACTCATTAGATATTGTACGGTACAATAGGATATGGCGATCTCAAAGCCCCGTTTTTAAACAAAAACACACTAGAAACCGCCATAAAACGGCGGAGCCACGTGGCTGTCAAAATCGCAAGCCGACGAGACGTCCTCTTGCCACCCCCTCAGCCACGTCACTCTGTTTATTCATGGTATAACAAAACACCCTAGGAATATTAAAGGGGGTGCTTCAGACCATCAAACTGTATTTGTAATACTTGTTTTTGAAATAAATTATTATTATATTATTATAATTATTATATTATATCAAACTGAACAACTTTAATTATGGAGCCGACTACGAAATCGCGAAAAAAAAAAATCTGCTGTCCCATACATTTAAGGCCTCCGCAGATTGCAGCGATATTATCGAGCGATATTATCGACAGCGATATCGCGACACCTTACACACTGCCGCGATATTATCGCAACTCTTTCGACTACATTCAGTAGTGGGGCGCATGCGTGATGCGAATCGCAGAATCGCTGCAGTGTGTAAAGTGTCGCGATATCGCTGTCGATAATGTCGCTCGATAAAATCGCTCGATAATATCGCTGCAATGTGCGGAGGCCTTTAATACCAACTTTTACCACATAATCTCCACATGGTTTTGGAATTTTGGTATTAATCTAAAAATGAAATTTTGTCCATTTTCAACTGCTCAGTTAATTTTAAGGCAATTTAGAAATTAAGCCCGTAGTAATAAGGTTAATTTTCTTGTTTCATTTGCAGGTGGTATATATGACAAAGGTTCACCCCACGGGTCAAGTCCGTCAACCCCTAGCTATGGGGAAAACAATTCTTTCTCCAGCTTCGGACCGCGAATGAATGACTCGCATTATGGACAAACTGGTGAGTTATTATTATAGATAGATAGATAGATAGATAATGTTTATTTTTTAACTTTTGATTGCAACTATTACATTTAAACGGTAGACCAAAAACGAGGCAAGCCTGATACGCGTGGTCTACGATTGGGTATCCTTAACAATAAAAAGTAAAATGTATTTTTCAATTAGTGTAGGTGTGTGTGTGTGCGTATGTATGTATTTGCATTGTGTGTTAAGCTATGGCCTTGATTAACCATCATCACTATCATTTTCTATTCTATAATTATGTAATATCTGGGCAGATCGAGCTTTGCCCGGCGTCTCCCAAGTTTAATCTAGATAGGTTTCATCCCGGAGAAAATCCATTTACACGCAAACATTTGTTTCCTTAATTTTTTTTCCAATCTATCAAAGCACCCTAGTCATATTCAAAGGGGTGGTTTAGCCCATCAAACTGAACAACTTTCACTATGGAGCCAGCTTCGAAATAGCGAAAAATTGGATGGTCTTATCATCTCCTTAAAAACCGTCAGTATATTATTAAGAAGAATATAATAAAATAGAATGAAATGTAATTTATAACATTGCAAAACTGCTTAATCTAAGTGTTACAATCTATACTTATAAGACAGTTCCGTGACTGACAGACAACGCACAGATTGAACCGCTGAAGATACAAAGATGGGGGGTCGCGTGGCTGAGGGGGGTGACAAGTGGACGTGTCGTCGACTTGTGACACGTGTTGTGACTTGCCGTTTTATGGCGGTTTCGAGTGTGTGTTTTTGTTTAAAAACGGGGCTTTGAGATCGCCATATCCTATTACCGTACAATATCTAATGAGTATATCCTCAACACTTGACACTGGCGAAATCTAACAAGGAAACGCCATTAAATAAAAATAGAATAGAATACAAAGATGAAATTAGGAATATTTATAAGGTCTATCAAAATTAGTTGAAACTATTTAAATATTCAGACCATCCAACTGAACACATTCTCTGCCGGAACCGACGATTGGGGGGGGGGGGGGGGGGGGGGGATTGGGGGCGCCAAAACAATGACAATATTTAAAAAAAAAGTCTTACCCTCGCTCCTAATTACTGTAGTCACGTCACCAATTCGTATGATAGAAAGTAGTTCTCAACGTAACCACTAGGAGTGTTGTACGAAATTCAATACAAAATTGGTTACGTAACTACAGTAGTAAAGTACGGTGAACACTCATGGTAGACCTACAGATCGTATTGCAGTTATCTCATTATATTGCAATGAAATGGCCAGCTCGCTTCGCTTGCTCTTGGTTTTAGATGGTATATGCAGTTATCTAATTATATTGTAGTGAAATCTTGAGTTCGCTTCGCTCGCTCTTGATTTTAGATTGTATTGCAGTCATCTCATTATATTGTGGTGAAATCTCGAGTTCACTTCGCTCGCTCTTGGTTTTAGATTCTATTGAAGTCGTCTCATTATAATGCAGTGAATCTCGAGCTCGCTTCGCTTGCTCTTGGTTTTAGATGGTATATGCAGTCATCTAATTATATTGTAAATAAATCTCGAGTTCGCTTCGCTCGCTCTCGGTTTTAGATTGTTTTGCAGTCATCTCATTGTATCTTAGTGATATCACGAGCTCGCTTCGCTCGCTCTTGGTTTTAGATTGTATTGGGGTTGAACATAGGTTAATTCAAATTAGGCAATAGGGTGTTGTTAAAGATAGATAGTTGTTTTGACATAATTATTTTATACTATAGTTTACCCGCGACTTCGTCCGCACAAATTATAACCCAGATTACAAGTCAAATCATAAGCTTTGATAGCTTTGATAACAAAATAAGTTTCATCGAAATAGGTTCAGTAGTTTTTGCGTGATGCTGTTACAAAAAAAAAAAAAAGATACAAATTCTAAAAAGGTCGATTTGGCGTCAGGGACACCTAACATCTTTTTTTGTAAATATCTTCAATGTACACACGGCGACAGTTCAGGTTACCATGTTTGGACTTTGAACTATTAGAAGTTGAACGCTGCGAATCGTGCGAGAGGGTGCGGTATGTTGTTGTTGTTTTGTCTCACGGCAGCTGCTTCTATGCAGGCTCTCTATCGCACTATTTTGTACGTAGTGTAGTTATGGGTATATAGGGTGCGTAGCATGATGTGTCGCCGTACAGACATACTGCTGTTACAGATTTATAATAGTTTAGATTTACCTCTTTCTATTGACGTACATACGTTCACAATTTGCGTACCACCATCGATAAAATATTACTATTGGTACGGCGTAGTTATAATAGTAACAGTAAAACCTAAAAAACCACAAACAAATACCTCTTTCATTAGAATCGTATGTAATGTGATATTAAACAGCGTGTTTTTAACAATAGTTGTTATTAATACGGTATTAATATCTGTTCTTGTGGTTTTTCAAAGTAATTATTGCATAAAAGTTAAACAATAACTTGTATATTTCTTAGTGTTTGTTGGACTTCACTCGTTTTTGTTATTTATTATAACAAAGAATAAATCAGACAGAAAACAACTAAATTACAGTCACCACTTAGTCTGGGAATACACATCCCCATTGTACTGTTAGTGTAAGTTGTTGAATAAATGAATTGAATTGAATTGAATTACATCCGATTTACCATCAGATTGTCTGAACCGATCTTAGATCAAAATAATATGAATGGATAGGCCAGGCCTTACGCGAACATTTCAAACCAGAAAAATGAGGCAAAACAAATGAAAGGTTTACTTCAAATTTGTATGCAAGTGCCCTAGATTTGACAGATAATGGCGCTAGTTTGTATGGACCAAGTGCACCAGTAGTGTGCTTCAACTTCTATCCATTAATTTTATTTTGATCTATGGAGCCGATAGTATTTAGTCCTTTTTTTTGTAGTTTTTTTAAGGGAGAGCCCTTCCTTCATTATACTATTGTCTCATGTTTCCATCCCTCTCCTTCGTGCTGGGAGGAAGAGGGACTTATATACTATCGGATCAGACAATCGGATGGTAAATCGGATGTGTATTCCCACGCCTCACGGTCACCCATCCAAAGACTGACCGGAAATGACGATGCTTAACTTCGGTTACCATTTATTCAGAAGTTCCACTGCGCCACATACAGGGTTTTTATTTATATGCTGGCGCTTTATTAAGGGGATGATCAGACCGCCAATCTGAACAACTTTCTCTATGGGACCAAAATAGAAACCACTGAAAAAAAATCGCTGTCCCATACATTAATTTGCTCGAGTAGTTTTTTTTTCGCGTTTTCGATGTTGGTGCCATATAGAAAGTGGTTCAGTTTGACGGTTTGATCAACCCGTTAAAAAAGATTATGATGGACCCTAAATAGGGTCATTTTTAATTAGTTGGCGAAACTTAACCAGGGCACTTGGTAATGATAACAGATTGCATCAATCCAACCAATCAACCAAACCAATTATAATCATTAATGTTTATAATTGGTATTGATGATTAACAAAATTATAATTTTCGTACGTATCGTACGCAGTGCGCGGCCGGCGGGCGAACATTGACCTCAGAATCGTATGATCGAGCGGGGGGTCATTGCCACGCAATTGTACTCAGTAACAGATACCAAATGCGTTTCTTAAGTTTCGCCAACTAATAAAATTTTACCTTATATACCTTAATATGACATCTTCGACATTTTTTAATATCGAATATTTCGCAGGCTACAAACTACAACAAGAGAAGAAATACGGGCACAACACAATATACGCGCAGCCGTCTCAGATCATAGCGGGCTTCAACAACATGACGATGTCGCGACACGACATGAGTCCGCTAGCTCTCCGCAAGAACATCGCGGCCCGTTCTCATAGCGCAGATAGACATGCTGAACGTAAGTATAGACACAGAATATAGAATAGTACTACATACAGAATGGCCACTCCCTGCCTCTCACTAGCTTCAGATACCGCACCCCTCACTTCAGGGAGGGTTAAGAGGGTTTCCGAGAAACTGTTATGCAGTTTGGCATAAAATCTATATACATTACTGTGTAATGTACTGTGTTTTGTGAGAAAAAATGATGTTTTTAGATTATAAATGTCAATGATCTCATTGTATTACGTTAAAATCTCATCATACTCGTACCTATTTTAATTAATTCGATACCACAGATTTTAGATCATTATTGTGACGAACTAATCACTTGCCGTATAATCTCGAGCTCGCTTTGCTCTCTCCAAGTTTTTGGTATCATTGCTACACCCTTGAAGGGCCGAGGGGCGCCAATGTCAAGTTTTTGCCCCGGCTCGGAAAAATCGTAGAGATCCGGGGCCTCAGCCTCGTGCGAGTTATCTGGAACACGCAAAATGACATAAGCTCCCCCTCACTCCTGCACGTCTAGCATGATTTTTTTTTTTTATTCATAATGAATGGACTTCTTGCTTGTGCGTTAGCACCGCATTTCCGCCAATGTCAAGTGGTTTGAGGGAGTATCTATCCAATCCCAATTAGAGTTTCTGGCCGCATCTTCTCTACAGCGACAACACGTTCCGACGCGGTGGTAGCTTAAAAAGGTATTGACGTTTAATAAGTGTGCTTCAGGCTCCTATATTGAATAAATGATTTTGAATTGAATTGAATTGAATCTCGAGGATTGTTTTTGAGTAAGAACAACTGAGAAGGATTGTGGAGCCTCGTGGCAGGCTGAAACGCGAACCGCGCGAACACCACGCGAGAGACAAGTGTTCGGGGCAAACCCTGCAACGTGGCTCAATGATTTCTCTACTTGCGCGGGACGATTCGGCTTTTTTCCATAATATAAGTCGCAGCTCTCCGAATAGCACGGGAACTAGACGCGCTGTATGTGCCATTGTACTTTAGATAGACGCATGCACTTCTTGTGGCTTAATGGCGTCGATGACAATGATGATGATGATGAATGTTTGCTTACAGAAAGCGGTTTGATAGCCAGCTTAAGTGCCAAGTTAGCGCCGCAGCTGTCACCCAGGACGACGCGACGGGCTATTTCCACGATCACCGCCGCCGATCCACCCTCTAAGGGAAAAGGTAACATTCGGATAGGATCTATGGAGGTGATACTTGGGAATGTTCCTCCATTGTAAAGGGAAGATCTTCCACCAGGCTTAGTGTGAAGCCTGGGGACCAGCCGTGGTCCAACAGTTCTTAGTTTGACCTTGTATATTATATCGAATCTCTGTGATTATTTCTCTTGCGCATTTTATGTCTCGCACTCGATTGTGAACCTTATTGTAGTAGGTTACGAGTTACGTATTTACGGTGAACGTTGTCTTTGTATGGAGCATATTTCCGTGAGCGACGGTATCGCCATCTGTTAGCTTCTTGCTATAACTTGTGGGTGTTGACATCTATGGCAAGTCCCCACAGATCGATAGCTCGGTCGGGAAGGGCGTAGACTTTCAATCATGTGGTGTCCGGGTTCCAATCCGCACTCACAACGGCTTAGGCGCATTAGTTTATTTTCGCCAAAGGTCACATATCGTTTTTGCAAAAAGTCTAGTTTGCAAAAGTTTTACAATTTTTTTTAACTTTGTAGGAGAGCTATGATAGCCCAAACGGAAGAGAGATTGCGCCTCAATCATGAGACGGCGGTTCTATTCCTGGCCAGTACAACTAAGTTCTTCTTTTTTTATTATACCACCGCGTCGAAAAGTGTTCCGTTGTAGAGAAGATGCGGCCACAGGATGTTTTGCAAATATACCTGATTGAAATTATGCATAATATGGTCCTTCTTAATATGCTGACACTTTTTAAGGGGATGATCAGAACATCAAACTGAACAACTTTCTCTATGGGACCAATATCGAAATGGCAATGGAAATTGGCTCGAGTAGGTTTGCAGTTTTGTTTGGAAGTGCAGATTTTTTTTTCGCGATTTTGATGGTCCCATAGAGAAAGTTGTTCAGTTTGACGGTCTGATCATCCTCTTAAAAAAGTGTCAGCATATTATTAAGTTGGACGTTAATGTTCGAGATTTAATAAAAACTAGGTACTGCACCGATTTTAATAATTCAGATTGAATCATCCGAATAGTCGATAATTTATTGGTTCTGTTATTTAATAAAACTTAAACAACAGGATATTTTTTTAAATGAAGTCAGTTCTCTAATCTAAATGTATTATGAAACATCAATTCAAAATGACGTGATCGTGTCGTCTATATACCTAGTCAAAAAACTTTACTCATTTAATTTCAACATTTTTGATGTACACACGGAGACTGCTCTGGCTACCCTGTTTGGACTTTGAACTATTAGAAGTTGAACGCTGCGAATCGTGCGAGAGGGTGCGGTATGTTGTTGTTGTTTCGTCTCACGGCACGCTGCGCCCGCGCCGGCAGCCGCGTCTATGCAGGCTCTCTACCGCACTATTTTGTGTTTTGTACGTAGTGTAGCTATGGGTATATAGGGTGCGGAACCTGATGTGTCGCCGTGTGTACTTACCTATTTGGCCAACTTAATATGCTGACGGTTTTTAAGAGGATAATCAGATCATCAAACTGAACAACTTTCTCTATGGGACCAACATTGACCAAATCGCGAAAAAATCAGATGTCTCGTTACATTTGGATAGAGTATGATTGCAGTATTCTATGGAACCAATGATATTCTATACCCAAGGACTTCGCATCAGCCCGCTTTAACGGACAGATAAGTTATGCTTAAATTGATTTACATTACTGTTTTGTTACCAAATACATTTGAAATATAGGGTCCTTCTTAATATGCTGACACTTTTTTAAGGGGATGATCTGACCGTCAAACTGAACAGCTTTCTCTATGAGGCCAACATCGAAATCGCGAAAAAAAAACAGTTGTCCCATACAAAATTGCCAACCTAACTCGACCCGAATGTATGGGACAGCAGATTTTTTTTTTTGCGATTTGGATGTTGGTCCCATAGAGAAAGTTGTTCAGTTTGACGGTCTGATCATCCCCTTAAAAAAGTGTCAGCATATTAAGTTGGACCCTGTATTTGAAAGGACTGGAATGTCAGCGCCAATGTATGATTGCCGAGCATAACTGATGCTTACAAAGGAATGGTGACATTATAGACCAATGTTCCATTGTTTTGGTCTTATTTATTGTATGACGTGGTGAGTCCATGTGAGTCCAATGCCATTGTATGGAACAGCTAATTTTTTGCTCGATTTCGATGTTGGTCCCATAGAGAAAGTTGACGTGATTGTCATGCGATATTGAGCTCATGTTGACACGAAAGAAGAAGAATATTTAAGCAGTATAAGCACACGACTATATTCCCCGAGGGGGTAGTCAGAGATATTCTGAAACCTCAGAACATCCACGTTTCACTAGTAGTTACCGAAACTCTATCCAGTGACAGACCAGTCAGTTCAGTCTAGTCAGTCCTATCTGAATATTTTTTATTTATTTATTTATTTTATTTTATGAGTTCAGGGGAGACCTTTGCCTAGGAGTGGGACGTAACGTTAAAGGTTAAAATAAAAAAAAATAAAAAATTATTTCCTTTTTGGAGAACTTACAGCTAAGTAACAGTCAGATTTCCAAAAGACAAATTAATGGTCAGATGCTGACAACAAGGTCCCCAAAATATTTAAGTAGGTACATAAAAATATACGAAAACTGCAGTAATTAATGAGTAAAATTATATTGACTAGGTATACCTACAGATAACACGTTGCTAAACGTTATTTGATGTTTTATATTCATTCATTCATTTCATATTTTATGAACTTTACTAATTCAACAAATATACAGGGTCCTTCTTAATATGCTGACACTTTTTTAAGAGGATGTTCAGACCATCAAACTGAACAATTTTCTCTATGGGACCAACATCGAGATCACGAAAAAAAAATCTGCGGTCCCATACATTTGGCTCGAGTAGGTTTGCAGTTTTGTTTGGATGAGCTGATTTTTTTTTGCGATTTCAATGTTGGTGCCATAGAGAAAGTTGTTCAGTTTGATGGTCTGAACATCCCCTTAAAAAAGTGTCAGCATATTAAGTTGGACCCTATATTGTTGCGTATTCGGATGATTCTTAGACTTAACTTAACTATGGACAAGTTACGCGTGTAGTTCTACTAACAAACTTTTCTGACACTTTTTGCGGGGGACGAGGTAGCATGCAATCCGCAACTTTGAATTTTATTTCATTAATTTAGATTCTAATTTTGATTGTTAAAAATAGTCTCGTGTGAAACCCCAAACGAGACTAGTTTGAAGTTATTGTTCCGAAGGATGATCCAATCTGAATCATAAAAATAGGTAATCAAAAACTACTGCATTTTTATGATTCAGTTTGAATCATAGACGATTTTTTTTTTTCGCTTACGCTAGTAGACCGAATATCAGTGTAACCGGGTATGAGATAGCGAATTATATTAAGTGACATCTCTGAGTCAGGTGGTTGTCCCATACAATTTATATGAAGTGACATTTTGGAGTCAGATGGCCGAAGTACAAAAAAGTGGATACGTCGATAAGGAAAGCAATAAGTAGCAGTCTCCTTTTTTAACTAGAGCGAATTTGCTATGTGCATCTCTTAACTCGTGATATGACAAGACACGTGCTTCCTTCTAGTGCCTTCTCTTTCTACGGTTTGAATCATCCGAATAGGCAACAATATATTTGTTAGTATTAGTCAATAGTACTAAAACCAGGCCACATTAACTGTGGACCTTTCTGGAATACGATGCCCCTCTTGCGCCCCCTTTGACTTTTTAAAGATATTGTCCTGTTTAAAAATGTTTAGACCCTGTATTTTTAAATTGGCAGGTGTACCGGCGGCGGTCCAGCCGGCTTTCCTCGACAAGCTGTCGGCCACGATACAGCAACAACGCAGGCAACTAGACTCGCCCCGAGCAAGCTCCGTGCGAGATATTATCAACGCACATGCGCAGGTTAATATTCCTTACCTTTAATAGTTTAATAGTTTATTAGGTACACCAACGACACCTAATAAACTATTAAACTATAACACTTACTTACTTTAATAATATACATGGTATAAGCAGACCATCAAACTGAACAACTTTCACTTTGGAGCCAACTTCTAAATCGCGAAAAAAAACAGCTGTCCCATACAATAAAGCTGTACCGACTCGACTAAAATGTATGGGACAGCAGATTTATTTTTTGCGATTTCGAAGTTGGCTCCATAATCATAATAATTTATTCCTTGCTTGATTGTGTACAATTAGAGTTCTTTTATTAGTTTTTAGGTTCCAACAATCTACCTCGTCGAGGTGTACAAGTATTCAGTTAGTTGATTAGTAGGATCTTCAGTTAATTTAGGCTAGTTTAGTTTAGTTAGTGAAAGTTGTTCAGTTTGATGGTCTGAAGCACCCCCTTAAGTATTACTAGGGTGTTTTGGTACATTCTGTATACGTTCCACCACGCGTGCACAATGCGGATTGGTAGACTTCACATACGCATCAGAATTTCTTCTTCAGCGTATGCAGGTTTCCTCACGATGTTTTCCTCTACCGTTTGAGAGCAGTTTATATTACCAGGCCACCGTCACTTGGCCGTAGGAACCGACTGGAGATAAGTACCTACACTTTGGCGCACTATAAGCGATATGCTTGCTTGATTTCTGCCACTCGATCCAGACGTCAGCGTCGAAACGCTGAATTAAGCGCATTCGATTTCTTGATTTCTTTCGATTTCTACATTTTCGTGCGTAGGTTCTGTCTGGCAGTTGATAATTAAGGCCAGCTTATCCAAGTGCAAGCGTCTCTTTCTTGCAAGCATAAGTTTGCAATTAGCCATCCCGCTCCAATTGAAAGCAGGATCGCAAAAAAACGTGTTTTTCATCAATCTCTTTGCTCATGGGTGTTTCTAAGCTAAAAATTCTACGGAGTTCACTAGAAATATTTAATGTATTTAGTTAAGTACAAGAATAAAAAGTTACATATCAGCAGTTTAATCACAGTATTGAAAAAACATAACCAAAAGGGGTAACTTTGGGATTTTTTTCTATCTATTAAACTTAATCTAATCGTGTAATTGAGAACGGTCGCCTATCAGCCAGATCCTTAAATAAGACATAATTGGTTTTCAGACTTTAAAACACGGTTTAAAACACTTTCGTTCGTGTTCAAAAAACGGCCTCGACCGGATAACAGCGTCTTAAAGCGTTAAAACATATCGTTTTCTAAGGAAGTGATGTATCTGTTACTAAGCAAACAGTAATCTGTGGTGTTACGTACATAAGTTAAATGGAAATGATATCAAACTACATTATCATTATAGTAATATATGCAGAACAATGTAGTTTCAAATCATTAATTTGCTTTCCTCTGCAAACCGCAATTTAATTAGTATAATTATTATACTCTTACCTATAATTTCATTACCACGTACTTCAAAATCAAGCTTTTTGACGTCATAGCGGTGAATATGGTAACTGCTACAGTTAAACCGATAATTCAAAATTGCATTTAATTTAAACACTAACTTAAATACAGGAAGTACAGTAATTAAATGCATCACATATTTAAGGTGGTGCTGCAGACCATCGAATTGAACAATTTTGACCACGGGACAAAAGCTGACTTAATAATAATAAAAATAATTTATTTTCAGACAACATGATCCAGAGCGTTAGTAATACAAAAGTTAGGTCTATGTTAGTATTTAATTTGAAGAAGTGACTTGGTAATATGGCACATGTGACTTAGAAATGGACAGTTCCCACCATCAGCTATCTCTCTCAAACACGAAAAAAATAATTTGCTGATCCATACATTTGGGTCGTCGGGTACTTCGTGTTTGTTCAGAGTATCTTTAAATAGGTCTTCAAAAACTATTATATAGAAGTTTCTAATTTATTTTTTATACAGGGTGAAATCTATATCATTAGCATCCTTTTAAACTAAGAGTCTACCCATCAAACCGAATAACTTTTACTATGGGAGCAAACCAAACGGAGCAAAAAAAAATCTGCTGTCCCATACATTTGAGTCGTGTCGGCAGCCGCGGCGGGTGCAGTTTAGTATGGGACAGCTGATTTTTTTTGTGCTCCGATTGGTTTGCTCCCATAGTAAAAGTTGTTCAGTTTGATGGGTAGACTCTTAGTTTAAAAGGCTGCTAATGATATCGATTTCACCCTGTATATTTTACATTATATTTTCTCACTAAAATGCGTTATCTTTCCAGCCGGACCCTCGAGTGTGTCACACTTCGTTAATGGAACAAATAAAACGCGGCGCAACACTTCGCCGCAACAAGCAATGCAACGATCGCTCTGCGCCTAAAATACGTTAGTTTTTACGTACGTATTGTAATGTATAATGTATAGTTTATATTGTTTAATTGTATTTTTAGTTTTAGCACCACAAATTGTTTAACTTTCTGAATAAACACTTCTATCGCTAATAAAAAACTAAATTCACAATCGACGCTTCAAAAATAACATCCAAGATGCATCAAATGAACATCTGAGGGCGCACTATGATCTAAAACCCATATTCTCAGTAGTTTCCTCGAATTCTACCTCGACTCGACCTCAGTCAAAAAATTCCCTGATTCGTCCTCGAAATCTGTATTCTTAGCTTTAATCTCTAGGTTCCTCTACTGGGATTGAGGCCAGGCCTTTAATAGCCGAATATGGAGTACTATTTTCTTTTTTGGTGTTTATAATAGCAAAAAAGACAAATATGTTCAATTAAAATCTTCGGATTCTGATATTTTTTACGCAAAGCTATGCGTTAGCGAAAAATGCATCTCGAGGAGGTAAGTCGTAAGCTACATAGAGTCTAACGTTTGTTTTATCCACTATTACTCGACTTAACAGAGGATATTTCTCTAGTCGAGGACAATGTATCATACATACAATTTGACTGAATGAAGGTCGACTCGAGCGGAGGAAATCTCGAGGGAGCAACTAAGAATACGAGTGCTAGTATCGAGTTATCTCGCTGACAGTAAACAAGTCAATATAGACACAAATTTGCTAAGATTTTACAGGAGACTGTGCATCTAGTTTTTTAGTAGTGATCGAAGATAATACATAACTTAGCAGTAATCCTAGATGGTCAGAAATATTGCTACAAATACCTGATAATTCAAGTGTGCATTTGCAGCAAGGTCACTAATTATAAATATAAACCAATGGCATTCTATACACAAGGACTTCGCATCAGTTTTGTAAGATTCGAAACGACTGGAATGTAAGCGGCAATGTATGACAGCCGAGCATTACTGATGCATACAATGGTAACATTAGTACCATTTTTGGGTTCTGTTATTGTATGACGTGGTGATACCATCTGTATAGAATGTCATTGATATAAACAGATAAAATGTTTATTTCACAAATCTCCATCTACATTTCTTCACTGGTGGGGATTGTGAAATGAACACAGCCTATTGGAGATTTATAAAAAAGCCTGAAGTTCCGGGGTAGCCAGAAACTCTTTTACCTATTACCAACATCATATTTTGCAGGATTCACTTTAGGGCATTAGGTTGAAATTACGTGACAAGCTTTTTCCCACAGAAAAACTTGAAATAAAAGTTTTCCCATATTTCATTATTATCCAGGGAAAATGCAGACATCATCATCATCAGCCTTTATACATCCTACTGCAGGACAAAAGCGCAGTATAAGAAAGATTATGGTACTACTACTACTACATACAGTAAGGACACTCCATGCCCCCCGCCGATATTTACCTCACCCCCTCGTGGCAAACGGGTGGGAGAAAACAGTAGGAAATGGTGTATTCCTCTCTCACTCGCACTCACTTAGTATCGCTCATGCTCTTGACAGTTTTTAAAATTTGTATGAAGTGTCCAGGGTGTGCTGGTAAACAGAAACTTTGTAACAAAATGGAAAATGCTAATTGTCAAAACATATCTATACATCTACATATTGACATATCAGTTTTATATCATTTTGTATTCCTACACATACGATAATTATACAGGGACGTCATTAAAAAATGCCAGGTTAAAAGTAACCGAAATCGAAGGGAATGTATGACAAGATGTATGGCCCTAGAGGAAGCAAGAGAGGTGTGTCGGAACCGCCCAAAGTCTAGATCCATAGTCTCTGCCTCTCCCTCCGGGAAAAAGGCGTGAGTTTATGTATCTATGTATGTACGATAATTTAACGAACAAAAAGACATTTAAAATATTTAGGGAAATGATTTCCCAGGCGGCACAAACGCTGTGTAAGATTTGTCTTATAAAGCATATAATCATTAAAAGGCTGCGTAGCCGTAATTTATAAAACACGCAATCGGATAGAGGCATAACATATGATTAATATCTTTCTTTCATCATAAGCTTAATAAAAAAGCGGTGTAAACGTTTAAACAGCGTTTTTAAATTGCTGTCATTTAACAGAGTTTGAAATAAGCCATGTAAACGTTCTTATGTCAATGTTGAAAAGCAATCGTAAAAGAACTTCTTACGCAGGCATTAAGTTGTTACTTTCTGTATAGACGTAGAGTAATTTACTTTTATACTGCTTTAAGTACATATAACAGTGTTAATAATCACGGATACTCAGCTTCATACAATTATCATAAAAAAGCAATGTAAGTTACATTTGTATAGCTTTTCGCCACTGGAATCGATAAAGTGCTGATTAAAAGTTGTTACTATTATCACTAATTTGCTGGCCGCTATATAAGTAACAAATTTGATTCTTCTAGAGCAATAAAACACTCTTAAAATGCGTTACCTAGATAATATTTTAAAGCTTCAAGTCATTTAGTCGTTTGGTGACCTTCGTTTTGTGCTGTTTGTGTGAGACCCGCGCGGTGCGTTTTTTTTAAATGAACATAAATCGATGGAAAAGATTTAAAGGTGCAGAACCGGAGAAAGGTGCAGAATGAACTCGGCAGTATTTTAAATAATTTAATTTTGCTATAGATAGCAAAATGAAAGCAAAGAGTAGATAGTTTGCTTATTTTACAGCTTTTGTCAATTTAGTAGCTACTTTACTTGCTAACAGCAACATAAATGCTACTAACGCAGCTAAAAGCAATTTAAGAGTATAAATTTAGCATTCTTCATTGCAATTAAACAGTATTATACCCTTTTTTGTCATATAAACAGCAACGCCATATTTTTTTGTCTCTTCTATTTGCAGAATAAATCATTGAACAATATTAAAACGTATTTTCCTTGGCAAATACTACTATACAAGTAATTGTTAAACCATTGCTTTGTTTAGCTGATACAAAACGTTTGTTTACGCCTTTAATGAAAAATAATACAATTATTGCTTTTAGAAATTTTGATTTTTTTATATCTATTTCGTAAAATAGCAGAATATTAACGGCGCATTAAAAATTTACACAAAACATGAGTATAAATTATCAGTAAAATTTGATTTGCATATGAAATAACGCTTCTTATTCGTGTAATCACCTTAAAAATATCAAAGTTTTATTAAATAGTCGCCATTATAGTTGACAATGATTACTATTCTGTAAATTGTTATAATAAAAATTTTGATTCATTTTGTTTCACATTATATTACTTCAAGCTGCAAAAACTAACATCTATATAATTATGAGTCGAATAAAAGTTGCTTATCAAGCAATTATTTGACAGTCGAAAAGCATCTTAAATAGCTACTTCACAGCTTGTATGCAGCAGAGGAAGGCTATATAAAGTGCGCCCAAACGGGCCGTATAGAAGCTGTATAGACGTTTACATATACCCTTATATGACAACCACTGTTGTAATAAATACGTTCTCATAGCTTTTATATCAACTAAATTGGCTACCTGGGTTGGAATAAAATGGATAAAATTATTACAAGGTAACTAAGCCAACGACCGTGACGCATTCATTCATAAGGCTAAAACAATTTACAAACATTTATTAGATAAGAACTTACGTTTACCTAGATACCTAGGTACTATTAGTACTGTAGTGAAGGTACTATTTAATGACGAAAATTTTTATCAATTGCAGTTTTGAAATTATTGTAAGGTACGACATTAGTGATATAATAAGCGGAGTCTCAAAGATCACATCCCGCCGTAACGTAACGGGCATTTTTTGACCATTTTCATTTAGTCTTAAAACTTTCTACGGCATTCTAATACTGTGTACTTACCTCATTAACTGCGAAAATTCTCTTTACTGCTTTTATTTTTATTTGATATTATATTTAGACTAGCGGTCATACAAAAGTCAAATAAAACCGCGAACAGACGATAGGCCATTTTAAAGGTACAGGAAAACAAGATCGTATTCTAAAATAAATTAGTTACTTTGATTGTACTTATATGGTTTTCAATAATTGACTAAAAAAAAGGATCAGTGAAAATAAATATTTTATTTTACTAATAAGGATTTCAATAATTAACAAAAAACTACTATAATTAGCTTTCAAGGAAACATAATATTAATGTTGGAATCGAAAAAAAAACTATTCGTTTTAATTTCGAAATGAAAATAAGTAACTACCTACCTACTAACCTAAATTATTAAAAAGTTATTACAAATTATGTGGAAAATAAACTGAACTTAATTACAACATTATTCTATATAGTAAAAAAACACTTATCTACTAGCAAGGTAAAAATACTTATCTACTGTTTAAGATAACCTATAAGTCGGATGCAACATATTTATATGTCAATGTCGGAGTCACGTTGCAGGGTTTGCCTCGAACACTTGTCTCTCGCGTGGTGTTCGCGCGGTTCGCGTCTCAGCCTGCCACGAGGCTCCTAAATCCTTCTCAGTTGTTCTTACTCAAAAACAATCCTCGAGATTGGATAGATACTCCCTCAAATAACTTGACACTGGCGAAATCTAACAAGGAAACGCCATTAAATAAAAATAGAATAGAATATGTCAATGTCAACAAGTAAGTATATTTTTTACCGGGAAATCGCTCGTGATGGTACAGTCAATGTTTACCGAAATTTATATCGAAATTAATCTTAAACAAATCAATATTTTACAAAGTTAAATATGTGTCATCATGACATGGAAAAACCTTTCTATGATTTCATCTTCAGCGTATGCAAGTTTTCCTTCACCGTCTGAGGCAGTCTGTATTACTTTCATAAGTTAGAATAACTCATTGATACATTGCATGTCGTCCGTACGTATTATACAATTTTACTCCTTATCTCTTACCTATATAATATAATAATAATGTAATGTGGGTTTCACGCTGCGGTTAGATTCCTGTAATTCATTAACAAGACGATATCTTTAACCTTTTTTGGCACGTAATGAACATTTAAGGATATATTAATATAATCTGTAATTTGCGGTTTTCTTAATTAAACGTTTTTAAAGTCATAAGAACCGACCGACAGCAGACTTTATCTTTATGAATAGCCATCCATAAACAAAAGAATTAGATGCAACATATTATGTTCTTTATGCTAATATTATTAGTAAATCTTTTGTCTGAATCATTTGTAGTTCATACCTTTTATTTTTTTTCTTTTTAAAAGAGGCTCAGCCCTACTACTTTTTCCCCAAGAAATGGTTTGGACACGTCTTAAATTTATTTATTTTTATGAAAAAACCCGAAAGTCGTTTTGAAGTCCCGGCATTGCTAAATATTTTACCACCATACAAAATATCATAGAAATTATATTAAAATTTTTGTTTTAATTTTAATTTATGATAATGCTGTCACATAAACTGACCTTTTATTCTACAAAAGGCTTTTAGAATAATAGAGGTCAGTAGCACTTTTTTAATTTAGGCTTTCTGTATTGAAAAATCTTTATTCAATATTGTGATTAGGGAGCCACTGAAACGGTAAAACTAGCCTAAAGGTAAATATGAATGAATTAATTATTTGAATGATTTATTTAAACAAAGCGCCCATATATCCGATCATTCATCTTATCGTATGAGCAAGCCCTGGTGTCAGAGTTTTTTCAGACCGCCTTACGACCTTGGACGTGGTTTTTATGTAACCACCAGATATAGTAGCCGGGACACGGATCCGAAGCACGGAATCATCTTTCTTTTCAGACAATCAGGTGATTTAGCCTTCAATGTCCTAACCAACTGGGGAAAAACGCACAAAGTTACGTATCACTAGGTGACCGTGGGAATCGAACCCACGACCTCCGTGTCAAGAGCCCAATGCTCTTAACCATTAGAGGTAGTCATTGATGATGACATTGATGACCAATCACTTTTCCAAGCGTACCTATAGTGGTAAATTGGGACTGTCATTTTCGGATATGGTCGCGGTATGTCGCAATTTTGACGTAATATTTGGTGAAGCATCGTGTCGTAATAGGTTATGTGGTTGTGAAATCATAAAATGTATACACTATTGGGATTAGCTCACTCAATAGGGAAAAAAAATCATAAATTGAGGACAATTGGAATTAGTTCACTCAATAGAAAACAATAAAACAAAAATCTTTATTCGTAGAACAAAAATAATTAATTTTGTTGTTTGATTTTACATATAGGTACTAATTACAACTTGGATTAGTTTCTTTCTGGATGGAATACTCAAACATTCATTCAATAATTTTTAATATTTTTTTTATGAAATGAAAATTGAATTTAAAATTACTCACATAATCCACTTCAGCAACATTGTTGTCAACCATCTTAATTAAAACAAAATCTGCTTCAGCAACATGCTTCATTTGAGTTACATCGTCCAAGATATTTATTTGCAACATGTTTCGTCAAATTTATACAGAACCATTCCGCAATAAAACGTCAAACGCTTAATCAAAAAGACCGCCCCTTGCCATACCCGGCCCAAACATAAAACTGGCCGCGTTTCCGCGCTGAATCGCTAACGAAACGCGCTGGACCAGGCACGAGCCAACACGGAAATCATTTCCCCTTTCCCAGATTCCTCATAAGCCTTTGCTTCAATAATTACTTTTCTATATAATTATAGATTAACCGTCATTGATTAGTATTATTTAATATTTATTTGTAACAAGTTTTTGCCTTCATCTCTTGGATTTGTGAAGTATGAAATGGATTTAAATAGGGATTGAAATAATAGTAATCAATGACGGTTTCATACTTTTCCTAAAATGGTGGTTACCACATAGGCAATTAAATAATATTTTAAATGGGTATTACCATTCCATTATGCTTGTACCTAATATTAATATTTTTAACCTTATTAAATACCAAATTTAAAAATTATATCCATAATATACAGGGTCCAACTTAATATGCTGACACTTTTTTAAGGGGACGATCAGACCATCAAACTGAACAACTTTCTCTATGGGACCAACATCGAAATCTCGAAAAAAAAATCAGCTGTCCCATACATTTGGCTCGAGTAGGTTTTCAGTTTTGTATGGAGGGGCAGATTTTTTTTCGCGATTTCGATGTTGGTTCCATAGAGAAAGTTGTTCAGTTTAATGGTCTGATCATCCCCTTAAAAAAGTGTCAGCATATTAAGAAGGACCCTATATAGGGTCCAACTTAATATGCTGACACTTTTTTAAGAGGATGATCAGACCGACAATCAGAATAACTTTCTCCATGGGACCGAAGTCGAAATCGCGAAAAAAAATCTGCCCTGCGATACAAAACTGCAAACCTACTCTAGCCAAATGTATGGGACAGCAGAATTTTTTTTCACGATTTCGATGTTGGTCCCATAGAGAAAGTTGTTCAGTTTGATGGTCTGAACATCCCCTTAAAAAAGTGTCAGCAAATTAAGAAGGACCCTGTATTTTGTGATGATAATAAGATGTTTTCAATTAGGGATTTTCCGAAAGCCGATAAAAAAGAAAGAATAATTTCGAGTTAGATGTGCAGGTTGCTATTAATAAAATAAAAATTATTATCATACAGTATAGGAAAATATCGTGAGGAAACCTGCATACGCTGAAGAAGAAATTCTTATGCGTAAGTGTACTCTACTATGTCTATATCCGCATTGTGCACGCTAGGTGGACTAACGCCCATACATCCTCCTAAGGGCGCCTGTGCCCTGCAGTAGGCCGTATGCAGGGAATTAATAATATATAAATAAATAACGCTCACAGGCACATACATTGTAATGATCCCAAGTAAGCCTAAGGCTTTTTGTTATCGGAACCATACAACAACGGCACACACACATAACATCCATGACCGAATCGGGATTCGAACCCAGGACCCTGGTTTGGCAGTCCGGCGTGGTAATCATTACACCAACCGCGTCGTCAGGGAAGACAGTTGCATTACTTAAGTGGGTGATTGTGTTCATGATCCTGAACAACTTTCACAAATTCTCAATAGGGGAAATTAGCAAAATAATTTACTTTTCATGTAAATGTTCGATCAGCTAATTTCCTTTAGATTTCTTAGGGAAAGTTGTTAAGTATCATGTGTACCCTTTATAGCAGGGACTGAATTACCGAAAAATTCAGGTATATTTATTTAACGGTAGTCATACCGATAAATTCTGTTTAAAGAAAAATTTCAAGTATTCTTAAATACCGGTACTTAACCTTTATGAATAAAGGTTTTCTTTGATAAATCTCCATGCCGCGCTTCTACCATGCTTCAGTGCTTCAATTCGTTTCATTCTCTACGTGGCAGAAACAATGACCAGCCGCGTTTTTCATTACGTACGTTTACCTTTATAAGATAACGGTACCGTACCTTTATAGCATTACGGTACAGTTACGTTTTTACGGTACGGTCAAAGTGTAAGATAACGGTACCGTTATGCCAAGGTTATGCCTAACCTTTATAGCATTACGGTACGTTACATTTTTACGGTATTGGTACCGTGTACCGTAACCGCTTTCAGTCCTGTTTTATAGTAATCAGTAATGCAACTGTTTACCCTAACACTATATTAGTTGTGACGTATAGTGACGGCATGGTTCTAATTGTGTGGTAAGACATGCATGGGTAAATACCAATTGACACTATGATTTAAGTCTTTGATTACTCATCAGCTTAATTAAAATAAATCAATATTACTTCACTATAACTTATATCTTATGTTAATTTACGTCATAGGTGTTATTGAAAATGCTGTAGTACGTGACAGTATCCGCGTTAACATGCAATTTGCACCCTTAGATCAACGTAAAATTAATGGTATGAATTACGGGAACATTTCAAACCAGAAAAATTAGGCAAATCAAATTTATATGTAACTGCCCTAGATTTGACAGATAATGGCGCTAGTTTGTATGGACCAAGTGCCCTTGCTTCAACTTAACGTGCTTTAGGCCTATCCATAAATTTTTCTTTGATCTAAGTTTGCACCCATCATATTAGGTACTATCTTATTACGGTTTTACGGTTTGAGTACCTGTCAAGAAGATAGCCCTCGCGAGCGCGTCCGTACAAACGAATTTAGATCCTATTTTCAACACTAACCAATTAAATTCAATTACGTTTTTTAAAAACTATTTGGGTACTAATCTCCGTGACTGTGTTTTGGCAGATTTCAATTAAAATTATACAGTTTTAGTGCCAGGATTTATTTAAGATTTGTATGGAGATCTTTGAGCCAATGTAACTTTGAAAAACTATAAACGAAAACATTTACACGAAAATCTGACAAAGGCACCGAGATTAATTTCTAGATCATGTTTAAAAAATGGAATTGACTTTAATTGGTTCATATCCAAAAAATATCGAATGCGCTTAAAACGACAGCGAAGATCTACAGGGTGCTAGGGTAAACAGTTGCATTACTTTAAGGGGGGATTGTACCCATGCATGACACTGAACAATTTTCCATAAGAAACCTATAGGAAATTCGTAAACAAATTTTTGGACTTTTCATTCAAAATGTTCGATCTTGTGACTGAAGTTGGATCAGAGGAAGCCAAAATGATAAGATGGTGTCGATTCAGATTTTTTATTGTCGCTGGGTAATCGGGCAGCGATTCGTTATGCAGCTCAAGATTATAAAGAATGACAAAATTCAAAATTGTAACGCCTTATATACACTCATCAAAACAAGTCGATAACTATGTTAGCCTGTTTAACAATTAATTTACATTGCATATGTTTAGAAAAATAGAATAGACCAAATATTTAATTTGAAATAAATACATGTTGAAATTATAATGATAAATTACTAATTAGAACTCATTTCTATAATTGTAATCACTGAAAGATGATAATCGGAAGTTTAGTGTAGTTCCTCATATGGTCACGGGCGCGGGGTGGTGTTCTTGGCGCTAGGTGCATCCATCAACGCTAACACTCGGCCATCCTGCATCGGCCGTGTCCCACGGTCGTTGACCCACGGACGAGTCCCGTTGTCCTGGCCCTGGAATAAGAAATGATACGCAGTAAATTGTTGAGAAAACATAATGTTTTAATTAAAAGTTTGGGAGTCGGGTACCATCATCATAATGTTATGATCATCATCATCATTACAGCCGATGGATGTCCACTGCTGGACATTTATGATTTTATTATACTGCTCTTAAATTTAATTGCTGGAACTCTGTACAAATTTAATTATATTCCATTTATGAGCCTGGCGTATTCCCAGGACATATCAACAGAAGGGTCACATAGTGCACACAGTATTATATTCACACAGTAATCACACAGTAACACACAGTCCCCTTTTGGTCTCCTTATTCACATTCACATAGAAGGACTTGACACACAGTAGATCTCAAAGTAGATAAAGATAATGATTTGATCACACAGCCAGCTATCAGCAAAGTTTAGTTCTATATTAAGCACAGCAATGATCAGTTTTATATTGATAAAAATATTATAATTATGTTTTTCGCATTATGCTCAGGATTATTGCACACAGTTTTATTTCATTCTGAATTTTATTATCATTAGTTACTATGTGATAATGGACATTACCTAAGTAATTACCCAGTAAATAAAATGACCATAGTCTGTTCATTCAAAAATGATATATTACTTATTATAATTAACTATGGCTCTTTACAATGTTAAATACCTATTACTTACCTATTTCTGATACTAGATCTTTGTTCACATATATTAATCATCATCGATCATCTTTGATTATCCTAACTACGTTATAAAATAAAGAAAAACAAAACAGATTAGGTATCGATCGTAGTTCTCAAGAGCACACATTTGATAATAATTAATTGAAAATTTAACTTTCTAATAGATCTATAAGGTCATCTCTATCAGCCTCTCGATCACTACCAGATGTGTCATCGTCCGACATGGTAGTCTTATATGGTCGGAGAGTTTCACCCCGTACTACTGCACAGAATCGCCTGTATCCTTTCAGCCCTTTTATACTAGTTATTGTATAACGATCTAACGTGTGGTCCGCTTTGTTTACTTTATATGGACCCGTATACAAGCCATCTAGCTTCCTTGTCACCCTAGCTGAAGAGTCCCTTGCACTGCCACCTTTCCATAGGACTAGTTGGCCAACATTATATTTCACACATTTTTTATGCTTGCGATCAAACCTACTTTTCATGATTGTCATATTTCTATCTATGCGGAGTTTAGCAGTTTCTCTCCTAGCCTGCAGTTTCTCTTGACGAGACTCTAAGTTTTGAGGAGCATCATTCGGATAAGCCGGGTAACGTGTGTTGGGATGACTAAACATAAGATTGAATGGTGCGATACCAGTAGTAGCATTGGGTGTGTTATTAATACCCCAGACAACATCAGGCAATCTGTCATCCCAAGTGCATTCAGTATCGGACATTGTGTTCAAACCGTTAAGTAAAGTGCGGTTTACGCGCTCCACTTGACCATTTGAACGAGGACTAGCAATGGCATTCAATACGTGCTTGAATTGGGTCTCTTCAGCAAATGCTTTAAAATAACGGCTAGTGAATGCTTTTCCTCTATCAGTGATAATCCTTACGGGATTTCCAAACTGCTTGATGATGTCTTTTAATAACCTGATGGTTTCTAAAGAGCCGCAATTTCGGGCAGATTTAGCAAAAACGAATTTCGTAAAAGAATCTATCACAACGAGAACGTATGCATTACCTTTACGCGTTCGAACAAAGGGACCTAAATGGTCTGCGTGTAGAGTATGCATGGGGATGGCTGCTTTGCTAATAGGATGCAATTCTCCTTCTAATCTACCGTGATTACCCTTACCAAAAGCACACTGCATACATGAATTAATATATTTTCGTATGAACCTAGTCATCTTTGGGAACCAGAACTGATCTTTAATAGACTTTTCGCATTTTTCAAAGCCTGGGTGCCCAATCTGATCATGTAGTTTTTGTAACAGTCCGTACTTCGCTAATTTTGGAATAATAAATCGTTCCCCTGCTAACGTTTTCCTATACAAGAGACCCTCTTTAGCTACATAATTGGCAGTTATATCACTACTAACGTTTGTGTCACTTAGCTGAGTTAAAATACTTTGTATACTGTCATCTTGCATTTGTAAAGTCTGTAACCAGTCAGATGTTTCAATCATAAGGACTGTGTTTGACACGGGATTCCTGCTCAATGCATCTACATGCTTCATGCGTTCGCCGGGCCTATATTCAATTTCTAAATCAAAATCTTGAATTGTTAGCCACCAGCGTGCTATGCGTGGTATTAAATCTTTTTTAGTTAACGTAGTTCTTAAGGCCGCGCAATCAGTCACCACTTTAACAGGAATCCCGATCAGGTAAATTCGAAATCTCTTGAGTGATTCTACCACAGCGAGCGTTTCGAGTTCGTAACTATGATAGAATTTTTCTTCATTAGTCGTGACTCTACTGAAAAAGGCAATCGGTTTCAGACTACCATCTATTTGATTTTGCATGAGAATACCGCCTAGCCCTAATTTGCTAGCATCTGTATGTAGCTCGGTCTTAGCATCTTTATCATATATCCCTAAAACAGGTCGTTCAATCAAACGCTGTTTTAAAGTTTGAAATGCAACTTCTTGTTCCGTGCCCCAATGCCAGTCGACGCCTTTTTTTGTTAATTCGGTCAGAGGTCTGGCTATTTGAGCAAAGCTATGTACGAATTTTCTAAAGTAAGAGGTTAGACCAATAAATTGCCTTATTTCATGAACGTTACGGGGCCGGCGATACTGAGCTACACAGTTTATTTTTGCCTGGCCCGGCTGGATTGTACCAGCGGAAATTTCGTGACCTAAGTATGAAGCGGTGTTCTTAAGGAACGCACATTTTTTTAAATTTAATTTCAAATTAGCTTCATTTAACAATTTCAGAACCTGCTCTAAAAGTTTCAAACCGTCTTGAACTGTTATTGTCGGTATCATTGCGTCATCTAAATAAAGGGCAATATCTTTACTAACTGTACCTAGAGTCATCTGAATTAACCTCGAGAAAACAGCAGGCGCATTGGCTAAACCAAAGGGCATTTTCAAAAATTCGTATTGCCCTGATGGTGTGACGAAAGCAGTTTTACTTATAGAATCTTCGTGGAGAGGCACTTGGTAATAGCCCTGTGCGAGGTCTAAGGTTGTAAAGAATGCTTTGCCCGCTAACTTAGTTACCTGGTCTTCTATATAAGGTAAGGGATACCGATCCTTTATTGTACGTGCGTTAAGCGCCCTATAGTCTACACAGAGTCGAAAATCCCCTCCTTTTTTCTTTACAAGGACGACAGGACTTGCGTAATCGGATACGGATTCCCTGATTATTCCTGCGTCTAATAAGTCTTTAACTTTGTCATTAACTATTTCGTTTTCTTTGTACGAAAGTCTATAAGGCTTACTATAAACAGGCTGGTCCGTAGAAGTTTGAATGTGCATGCTAATTAAGCTTGTGCATCCTAAATCTTTCGTATCCCTTGCAAATGAATGAGAGGATCGATTCAAAATTTCTAACAACTGTTTAATTTCGGATTCAGTAAGATCCCCGACGTCGATATCCGATAATTGTATTTCAGGAGCACCTTGGTTGTTAATCAACAAGACACTTGATTGAAACTCATTCTTCTCCTTTGTCACTAATTCTGCCCTAGCTATTAGCTTATTAGCCGACCACAAAATATCCTCTTTGCCAACGTTAAAGACTTTCAAATGGCATTGTTTCGAACTGATAACAGACTGTGGAATAAAATAAGATAATCCTCCCAATTCAAACCATACTGCACGCGTCATAAATGTGTGTCCTTGTTCACTATCAATATTACAATCACGGTCAATAAATACTTCTACAAAAGCGTAACTTTGCTTAAAAACGGTCGTGTTATATTTTACACAAACAGGAAATTTCTTAATAAATTCGAGCGCGTCTAAATCAATGTGTGTCAAAAAGTGGGTGGGTATAAAATTTACAGAATTCGCAGTGGTTACCATGCTTACATTTTGTTGATTTATCATGTTTTGACCGATTATTAAATCAATATCGGATAAATCACAATTTGTTAATTCTACTTTACCCTCCAATACTATATCATCGATGTGTACAGAAATGTTGCATGTACCGAGTGAAGGAGTGTATGCGCCACCGAAGCCTTTCATTACAATCTGAGATGGAGTAATTTCTAATTTTAAATTCTCTGCATTTGATAAAGTTAAAATATTAAGCTTACTCCCTGTATCAATATACGCAACTAAAGGACACCCATTAACAGTAACATTTTTCTTATAAATGTCTAAATAAATATCGTATGAAATTGCATAGATATTACTGACCTGAAGAGCTCCCGATCGCGAGGAGCCGGCAGAAAACCAGCATGTCGTAGCGGTGTGTCCCAGCCGGTGGCAGGTCTCGCAGCGCTGCGACGCTCTGCAGTCTCTCGCCTCGTGCCCCGGTCGACGACATGCGTAGCAGATTTTTGGTGGTAGTTGTTGAACTGTAGCTTTATCACCACCTCTTCTCCACGTCGATTTCCGAGCAGAGTACGCTGATTCTACCCTCTTGAAATTTTCTAAGGATGATAGATACCCATAATAAAGCTCTTCGGGAGTATCACACCTGTAGGCCTTTGCATTGGCCCTCAGCTCATGTGGCAACCCGCGTATGATGCAGGAATTTGCCTTTTCACCGTCGATTTCACATTTCTTGATAAGAGAAAGTTTTTCATGGTAGTATTTCGTCATAGTTTCTGCATCTCCCTTCGTCCTCGTCAGCATTTGTTCTAATCTATCTACGAAATCTGTAGACCGAGGAAATGCAGTTTGAAGTGCTTTCTTCCATTCTTCCCAGTTGAGGTCATAATTTTCTAGATCGTCGTACCAATCTCTTGCGGAGCCTCCCAATCGAAGTTGCATGATGAATTGTCGGTCCTTAGTATCCCAACCATATACATCACCGAGTTGATCTATTTTATGAAGCCAGCTGGATACGTTACTCGTCTTGTTATCTGGTCTAAACTTTGGTATTAGTTCAGCATCAGTTGGTGTAACTCGGCGTCTTTTTTTCAAATTTTGTTGTAACGGTTGCTCTTCGAAAAAAAAATTCTCGTCTTCATCTCGATTTTCGTCCCCTGTGCTCGTAGAATCTTCGCTTTTTCGTCTTCTTTTGCCCAATCCTTCGATATAAGGGCCAGACATCTTTTCTTTGGCCAGCATCCCACTTCTGAAGATGTGACTGAAGTTGGATCAGAGGAAGCCAAAATGATAAGATGGTGTCGATTCAGATTTTTTATTGTCGCTGGGTAATCGGGCAGCGATTCGTTATGCAGCTCAAGATTATAAAGAATGACAAAATTCAAAATTGTAACGCCTTATATACACTCATCAAAACAAGTCGATAACTATGTTAGCCTGTTTAACAATTAATTTACATTGCATATGTTTAGAAAAATAGAATAGACCAAATATTTAATTTGAAATAAATACATGTTGAAATTATAATGATAAATTACTAATTAGAACTCATTTCTATAATTGTAATCACTGAAAGATGATAATCGGAAGTTTAGTGTAGTTCCTCATATGGTCACGGGCGCGGGGTGGTGTTCTTGGCGCTAGGTGCATCCATCAACGCTAACAATCTGCTGATTGCATTTATTATGGAAAGTCCAAACACTTGTTTGCGGTTTCTTAGGGAACTTGGGTTCCCTATTTACATCAAAGGAATATACGTCAGACGGATAGCCGTTGACGGATAAGGATCATCATAACTTTATTATATATTATATATATTATCTTAACTATTATAAAACCGTAAAATCGTGAAGAACAAAAAAGTAGCGGTTCACTTCATAATAAACTCAAATAACACTCGATAGCGCGATTTAAATGACGTGCAGCGCCATCTATTGACAAAATTGTTTGTTTGTTCGCGCATCACGCAAAAACTACTGAACCGATTTTGATGAAACTTTTTTTGTTTCATAGCTTATAATCTGACTTAAAATCTGGTATATAATTTGTGCGGACGAAGTCGCGGGAAAACACTAGTAACTTTATAAAGTAACATTTTTACGTAAATGTTTTCACTTCTGAATGAATGTGTCCAATGTCGATTGAAGATTATTCGATATAGTTACCCAGTTTTAAATATGCAAAATATGTTCATGAAATCAGAGCAAATATTTTTGTAAGTATTATGTTCTTTCAAAGACTTTGCAGCCAAAGTAATGATGTGTTTTTCAAGACTAGTAATACGAAAAATCTATCCATTCAAAGTAGCGAGTTGTCTTTCAAATTATAACCATCATAATCCTATTAATGAATCAAAAAATTGCTTCGTAAAATAAGGGAACCGATAAAAACGAATCGGAACACTTTCGATACGAGAGCTAAGTTTTTACGACCTTTCAGTGTCTTTGAACAATATTTTTTTGTTAAAAAGCCTCATTGAGTTTTGACGTTCTGTGTTTCTGAAGAACTTTGTGTAGAAATGGTCATTAGCAATGCAATTGACACAGATTTCGACTAATTTGATAATTTCACTCCGTCTGTCTAAGGTGCCCATATTTGGATGACCGCATCTTATGTGGTATATACAACGATGTAAAGACCGCAAAACGCGCAGTGCGTCAGGGGGAACGAATTTGCTTATGTCTACGAGTATTTATTTTTCCAAGAAAGTTTTGTCACAATTTACGAGGATGAATGTTTAGGAATCGCTTTGCAAGTCTGTTACTGCGGTGGCGTATCAGGTTCTCTTTGGCTTGTGCGTGGCTCTACCATTTTATATTAGCTCAAATGTGTTTTTGTACACAAAATAATCTTTGAGATTACGTAGTCCCAAAACTCACTCGACAGAGGCATAAATGCAGTGCTAGGCACGAGCAAAACACCATTCATTTAAAATTGGACATCGAGGGTTCTGGCTTACCATAAAGTGTGTGGATAGATGTGTAGAAATGTGCCGAAACCATGGATTTACCAAAGGATGCCACTCCTCCTTATAAGCATTGAAACAAGGAAATTGGCAATGGCGTCGTCGATATTTCCAATTTTAGGTGTGTCCCTTTCTATCCAATGATGTAGTTACGAAAATGACAGGAGAGGAGCTAATATTTTTGACGTTAGATTAGAAAGGGACAAAGTTAACGTCACAAAAAACAACGACGCGACGGAAAAGAACGATCATTACCGACCACCAAGGAGTATTACCATGTTTCACCGCTTACTTGTTAGGCAGTCTGTCCTCAATTATAGGTATTCCAAACTTCTTGGCGGAAGCCAATATAGTAGTTAATTTCTCTAAAATATTTGTATGTCTGTGTCAATGCGATCAATGTGGAATCTAGTTTGCTACGTAGATAGAAATTTGTACTGAATTTAATAGATAAATCGACAGGTTTCTGACTAGCGAATAGGCTCTCTTATAAATAAATAGCGTTTAAGAAAAATATATCCCACTGTTAATCCATGTTTAATATATGAATAAAAACGATTTTGGTAATAAATTAAATGTTTATCTACGACTTTGGAAGCTCGATCGTCTTTTACATGTTTCTAACATTTCATATACAATAATATATCGCACATATCTTCTGAATTGAGATGGTTTATACACTTTGTAATCGGGTATCAAAAATGTGTAGGTATAAGTGTACCCGCCATTTTGAAATTATATAACTTTGATGCTCCGTTGCTGAAAATGTTTCGTAACATTTATATTGTATCAGAATGTTTATATATAATATATATTTTAAATAAATATAAAGTTTTATAGATATCGAGTGTAGGGTTTGATAGTTAAATGTGGCAAGCTAAATAGGAGGCTAATGTATTAATTTATTATTTTTTTAATCTTGCAACTTGAATATAGCATAGTCAATATGTATAACTATATTTTATAGACGCGCTCGTTCCTGTAAAATATTTTTCTAATTCCTAATTTTTAACGCATGTTTTTATTTTTGCTATAATTCTTTTTTTAACTCTTTAGGATTTAAAGTTGATTTTTGTTTGTATTGGTAACGAGCAGTACTGATTGGTAGAATACTAATATAGTTTATAAGTGTGTTTATAGTAATAAATAGCTGTGTAGGTAGTCGTTCTTAACATATCTGATATTAAAACTTGTATAATGGTAAACGTCCAAAAATGTTTAATGTTGTGCTCGAATTTATATAACTTCTCGCTTGTTGGTGGAGTGACAATTGTATTTTTTCAAAAATTGCCCAAAGATCGGCGCTTTTTTCGACTTTTCGATACGATTTGAAAAATTATAATTTTCATGAAAACCAAACCCCGTAATAGTGACTTCCGAAGCTGTTTGTCGTTTAAAAACTGTATTAGGTTAAGGAAAGATTGCGTATGTAATTGATAAATTGGTGAAAATAAATGAATATTATGTCCAATAATTTGTTTCATTTAAATACTTTATCATAAAAAATGCACCCAACTTTTTAGGTGTTTATTAAAATAAAATAATTTATTTTTAATATAACAAAACATCCTAGTAATATTTAAAGGGGAGATTTAGACCATCAAACTGAACACCGTTCACTATGGAGAAAAGGTCGAAAAAATCTGCTGTCGCGTAGCAAATAAAGTACATTTGCGTCAAATAGGCCTACCTATTGCAGTTAGGCATGAAACAGGTTTTTTATCTATATAACCATCTGGACTCCATAAGGAAAGTTTGTTCAGTTTGATGGTCCAAACCACCCATTTTAATATTACTAGGGTGTTAGGGGGTATCTTGGTGTATCAACACCAAGATATAAATCTTAAACTAATATCAATTTCACCCTGTACACACCACTAGTTTATAATTAGTAACGAAACTTTAAGGGTGTATTCAGACCGTCAATCTGAACCACTTTCCCTAAGGAACATAGGTTGAAAAGCGAAAAGATAATTTGCCACTCCCATACAAAAGTGCGGATCGGCCGATCGATTTTCTATGGGAGGTCCAAAAAAAAATTGCTTTTTTCGACCCATGTTCCTTAAAGTTGTTCAGATTCACGGTCTGAATACACCCTTAAAGTTTCGTTACTAATTAAAAACTAGTGTTGTGTAGCTACTGTAGAATTAATGTGCTAGTAGTCAGGGGGAAAACAGAAAATATTTGTAAATACTTCCTTAAAAAAATGTTCAATGACCTAATATTACGTCACGTAATTATGTCAAACCTTACTAAATTAATGCCATTTTCCGGTCTACCACTGGATATGACGTCAAATGCCTGGCCTTTGACTGTGATGGGAAATCACACCTTCAATTATAATTATCGGTTCCAGGAAATTTTTGAAATTAATTTGATTGGTTAAAAATAAACGTAGATATAACACAGCCCACAGTTAATTAAGGTTTGTACATTTTGATATCGAGGTTGGCATAGTCCCGATAAACTTTTTTTAAGATCGCATCGCTAATTAAAACTTAAATTAGCATAGCTTTAGCTTTTATTAGCTTTATTGGGGACATAATATAGGGGGAATCCATCCTTAGACCATTTATCTAGTCAAGTTAAATAGTCTGAAGGTACTCAATATGCTGGTTATTTTTATACGGATGATCAGATAATCATACAGAACAACTTTCTCTACGAGACCAACATCGAAATCGTGATAAAAATCTATACAAAACTGCAAACCTACCTACTTGACGTAAATGTATGAGACAGCTGATCTATGTTGTTGCCATAGAGAAAGTTTATCAGTTTGATGGTCTGATCATCCCCTCCAAAAACCGTTAGCATAATAAAAATGAGCCTATAATTATGTCCCCGATCCAAATATTTAAGATACATACGTATGTAACGTGATTTTGAAAATTATGCCAACTCAGGTAAGTATCAGAAAATAAAAATATTAAAAATAAATAAAATATATTACGCCGGCACGGCATGCCGTGGTTGCCTTTAATTGAGGTGGCACACGTCTTTTGTCATTCTATAATTTTTTATTTATAATTAATGGACTTCTTGCTTGTGCGTTAGCACCACATTTCCGCCAATGTCAAGTGGTTTGATATCTATCCAATCTCGAGGATTGTTTTTGAGTAAGAACACAACTGAGAAGGATTGCCGAGCCTCGTGGCAGGCTGAAACGCGAACCGCGCGAACACCACGCGAAAGACGAGTGTTCGGAGCAAACCCTGCAACGTGACTCCATTCTATAATTGGTATGATATTGTTCACCTTGTCGAAGATGCTAAAGAAAAAAATATGTTAATAAAATTATTGGTTATTAACGTGTCATGTAACTATGTTGTGTTTTATTTCATTTGATACCTACCTTTGATTATTTAATGCCGACTTCTTTATCTCTCGCTTCTGCACGAACCTTATTTCTTTCGAGGATAGTCGTACCCACAAACGATGTTAGATCCTATTTTCAATAGGTAGGTACTAACATACCTACTAACCTTACACTACCAATTAAAGTCAATGACATTTTTTTAAACACTACTTATCTAAAAACTAACCTGATCTGACAGATTTCCGTAAAAATAATAGGTTCTACAGTTTCAATGCTAGTATTATTTTTAGATTTGTATGGAATATACTTAATTTAAGCCAAAAAGCTATAATATCTAGGTGTATTCTATCGAAAATCTGTCAAACCACTGACGAGTGGGAGTGAGTTTCAAGATCGTTTCAATAAAATACTTTTGAAAATAGGTAGGATAAGAATAATATTTTTGACTTTTGCTAATCTAAAACCACACTAAATAAGCAGAAAGAATGAAAAAAAAGCTATGAGAATTTGAGGATAAGAGCAGGAATTTTCTGACAGAATATTTATTTAATTATTTTTATTTATTTATTTACACATTACAGGCACAATTAATGTTGTCTTGACAGATGACACCCAAAGCGACGACATTTTGTTTGCACATCTTACATAAAAAACATCTTAACATCTTACATTAATAATGTACACAGTTCAAATATAAATATTTTAAAAACTTTCATTTAAAAAATTTACAGTTCCTAAATCTAGATAACACATTTAATTATCTACAAGTAAATCTAAGAGCTGCTTCCGTGAACTGGGCCTGCGAACAGTGGAATAAATAACTACCTACACTCAGAGGATTAGTCGAGCCACATATGGCAACGACATGGTTACGACAAGTTGCCATATGAGGCAATATTTCAATATTCTACGGGAATAAACCACATCATTTCTTTTTGTCGCGACAGGAAGAAAAAGACCAAAAAAAGTAACTAAAATTAAACATTCTCAGGGTTATGATTTGTTTCCAATGGCACAAAAATGCATTGATTTGTTTACATACAATAATAAAATAATTATTTTAATATTTCCAATAAATAACTAAGTCATTTCCCACCGTACATCCCACCCACGTCTCGTTTCAATTATGATGACCCAATTAATTGCGTGTTTCATAATTTTACGTTTACAGTTCCTTGTCGTGACGTCGGAGGAGGAATAATGTTGCTATGTGCCATAATATATAAGCTATGTATTATTATTGGCTTTGCTTTGTCATTTGTTAATCATTATAATATTACTTGGAATTTAAATTGGATTGATTCACGGTAGGAATTCAGGTACAAATAAGGCTGTCTTATAGCTATGTAGATAGGTAGAAGAAATAAAAAAAGTACTTACTTAATAAAATTATTTTTGGAACAGGACGTTTTGTGACTAACTTAGGGCTCATTGGCACGGGCGTAATTCTTCTGCGTGGTTATGTATGGTCTTATTCATTATAAATAAATAAATAACGCTCATAGGCACATACATTGTAACAATCCCAAACTAGCACTAAAGGCTTTTATTATGGAAACCATACAACAACGGCACGAACATATATAACATCCATGACCGAACCGGGATTCGAACCCAGGTCCCTGGTTTGGCAGTCCGGCGTGGTAACCATTACACCAACCGGGTCGTCATTCATCAGCCTATATACGTCGCACTGAAGAGCACAGGCCAATCCGCATCACACAAGCCGAATGCAGGTTTTGGTAGACTTCACATACCTACAAATCAGAATTTCTTCAGCGTTTTTCAGAAGTGTTGTTGTTCTTCCAGGTTTCCTCACGATGTTTTCCGCTGAAAATGGCGATTAATATAAAACAATAGAATATAATTTTATTAAGAAACACTCTGTGGTAACTGGTCAACATTTATCTAATAATGAGAAAGGGCAAAGGCCATATTCCGCAACATTGGCTCAGTGTAATTCATGTAATTTAAGTAAGTAGCCGACTTTCTGCTTTAAGGCCTCCGCTCATTGCAGCGATTTTATCGAGCGATAATATCGGAGCGACTTTGCGATAATTGTTTCCAGTACATTTTGTATGGGGACGCGCGCGATCCTACACACTGCCGCGATACTATCGAGCGATAATATCGCTGCTATTTTGTTCCGACGCAATCGATTTAGTGGTGCTGCGCATGCGTGACATATCGCTCGATAATATCGCGGCAATGTGCGGAAGCCTTTATTCTGCCTCTAATGAAGTGTTAATTTGTTTTGGGGTGTTTTTGCCATGCAGTAGAATAATTCAGGTTACATTATGACGTGTTGTTTTAACCTTACAAGGTAATTTTCGTTTAATAAAGTTGTAAGACTATATTAAACATACAAACCGACTAATAACTTAGTTAATACTAAATGAAGGAAAAGGTGTGAGGTAATTTTATGTATGTGTGTATTATGTTAGTAAATTACTCACTGATTCATTATAAAATGTGGAGTGAATGAATTATCAGGGCATTTCCAGCGGTCATACCGACAGGAACGGACCCTATATTAGGCTTTGCCTATCGGTGGTCCGGTACATTACGTCTCCTGTAGTCTTCGAAAGAAGTCTGGAATAATTCGGTGATCCTGAAAATTTATTTTCTTTTAAAAATGCAGCTTGTTTTTGTGATTTGTGTTTTCGCGAGTGTAGTTTTTGCTGTGGAATCGGCATCTATTGATAAAATGGATACAGTGAAAGGAGATGACGGTAAGTGTTATATTTTCTAACATTTTGATAATTTGAACAAAAATTTAAACTTTTAAATGTTTTTGTTACTAATTGAAAAGATTGTTTCTTTAAAAGATTTTGTTCATTCTGACTGTTGGAATATTTTGTTATTTATGTTTGATAAATAATAACAACATATATTTAAAAACAATACTCTCTATTGCTAGTTGTTTCTCTTGCTAGAAATATTGGTTAAACTTTTAAAAGTTTTAGTTACAACCTTTTGTTAAACTTATTTAATTGTGTAGGTATACGATTTTGTTTATTTTATTACGTTATTTACGATTAACAACAAAATATGTTTAAAAACAAACATCTAAGCTATGCTATTTGTTAAAACATTCCATGTTAACTAGTCACTACTTTTATGAGAAAAAAACTATAATGTCTTAATATTAAAATCCAGTTCAGTTTTAAGAAAACATTCCATTAAAAATACATTTTCTCGAACAGCTCATCAATGCGGCATCGAAGCCAGTTCGAACTTAATCCATCACAACCCGTGGATGGTGTTCCTCGAATACTACAAGGATGAAGAAAGAGACCTGACCCGATGTGGAGCCACTCTTATTGGGACTCGGCACATCGTTACCGCAGCCCATTGTGTTAAAAGTTCCACTTTTACTAGGTAAGTCATCAAACATTTTACTCAAAAATTGTGTCGGGCTTGAGGGGTTAGGACCTATTATTAATCAAATAATGTTTTGTTTATTTTTCGCACTTATTTTCGAACCTTGCCCTACATTCTTAGAAATTTAGATACTATGGTATTATTAGGTATTATTTAGGTATTATTAGGAATTATGGATATTATGTACTTATTCGTGAGGTACCTAGTTATCACAAAACTTTACAAACAACAGTAGGTACCTACCTAACTAAGCAGTCTCTAAAATTCTTGCAAGAGTTTTGAAAAAATATATTAGTAATGGAATTTCTTCCCCAAAAACATACAAAAAAAAAAAAAAAACATACGGGTCGAATTGAGAACCTCCTCCTTTTGTTGAAGTCGGTTAAAAAGGAATCAAACTCCACTTTTGAAAGTATTCGTTTTAGTACAAGAGAAATCTGACCGATCTGAAATCAAATCTGTAGGCAGTGAATTGTCGTAATTTTTTTTTTATAAATCTCATTCATTCTTTCAATAAGTCATTGGGGGAATTTTAAATAAGACAACACTAAATTGCATTAAATTTAAGATGGGTTATTCCCTTTTTCGTGGACGTAAGTATATTATTTGTCATAGTAGTAATAGTATGACGCAAAGAACATTCACACATAAAGTGTCATAAGCTACCCTCCTTGCGTTTAATTACCGTTGGCGTATTTAACCACAGATTTTACTATATAGAGTTATTCTTTAATAATTATGGCAGTTTTTAAATGGGATGATGAGACCATCAATCTGAACAAATCACTATGGGACTAACATCGAATTCACCAAAACAAATCACCTTTCCCATACCACGTCGAGTAGGTTTGCAGTTTTATTAGTACAGCTGATTTCTTTTATTTGCTCATAGAAAAAGTTGTTTAATTGGATAGTCTGATCATCCCCTTCGAGAAACTTTAGCATGTTAATAAGGACCCTGTAATAAAACATCATAGAACACAAATTAATAAAGCAATTTAATTTTTCCAGACTAGTTGCCAGACTCGGTGAATACGACTTATCTTCAAAACGTGATTGCGTGCAAGAAGTCTGTTCTGACCCGGTCAAACGTATCAACGTTGTGAAGATATCTGTACCAGACACTTACGATGGAAAGGAAGACGATATTGCAGTGTTGGAGCTGGAAGAAGATGCCCCTTATACCGGTAAGATGCTTAAAGTAACTAATTAAAATTCAATACTGAATCTAGGGTAGAATAACATAATTGAAACGTAGTTTGAGACGAGTCTTTTTACCTACGCCTACGGGAAATTATAATTATGAGATAGATTTTCTATCCCAATCAGAGATTCACCGATAAATAATATAATTAAATCAAAATTGTTTATTCATAATTAGGATATCAGATTATATGTACAGATTTAATATGCAAAATGGAAATATAAATGAAAACAGCTAATATATACAAGTATTAACATAAATAATAATTAAATAATATAAATATAAGGTAATACACGACATAGGCACTCATGACATTGGTAAAATAGTCGGTATTGGTAGATAATACAAATACGAGTATAAATAAATAATATGATTGTCACACAAGTGTGCAATCACAAACTAAAAAAAACTTACAGTTTTAAATAGAAATTGGAATTGATCGGTGCAACCAATGATATTAATGGTGCAACTCAGAAAGAGTTGTAAAAGTAAAAGTGGTAGTAGTCCTACTTTCCTTCCACTCTAATTCCCAAAAAATCTTTTTAAAACCTAAATATCTAATCAAAAATTACTTTCTTTACAGAATTCATCCGACCGGTCTGCCTGCCTACCGGAAAAATCCAAGATGACGTCACATTCTCAGCAGCAGGTTGGGGACAACTCACCAGCAATTACATTTACAGCAACGTTAAGAAAATCCTACCACTCCCATTCTGGTCTGATAAGAACTGCCGTAATGCTTATAAAGAATTAAACCTTCCGCATAAAATGATTTGCGCTGGTGGGGAAGAAGGCATTGACACTTGCAGGGGCGATTCTGGCGGTCCATTAACTTGGACTAAAGAAAGGGTTGAATTGTGGGGCGTCACAAGTTCTGGGAACGTCAGATGCGGTACCAAAGGCACCCCTGGAATTTATACCGGTGTGTTAGACCATTTAGATTGGATAAAAAGCGTTAGTAAGATTTAAGATGTTATTTACCTGATTTTTGGATTCAAATTGAATGGTGAATTCCATAACTGCATTGTCATTGCAGCCAATGCGGGCTTGCTTGCATCAGGTGGTAGAAAGTCATTGTTTTATGAGATTGTATTTGGGAATATGTTCCTGAACAATGATAGAGATTTAGTTTAGAAATATCTCTTTACAATTTGTATAAAAAATTAAAAAAAGTAGTGATAGGCAAAATTCAAATAGGCGTAAGGCTCTACTTAAATTGTCGTTAAAAGTTGGAGCCTTCCTAGGCCCTAGGCTAGGCACAGATTATGGATCTCCATTGTGGTATCCTTCTATTGCCTCCCCTAGATTCATACATTGTTATACATTCTCGTTGAGGCACCTACCCACTTTTGAACTATCATTTTAGGATCCTCTAATTTGTTCTCTACGCATTCTACGATACCATATTCTAGGGGAGTCGCGTGGCTAAGGGGGTAACAAGTAGTCGTGTCGGCTTGCGATTTAATTGGCCACGTGGCTCCGCCGTTTTATGGCGATTTCGAGTGTGCGTTTTTGTTTTTTAAACGGTGCTTTTTGATCGCCATATCCTATTACCGTACAATATCTAATAAATATATCTTCAACACTTGACACTTTCGAAATCTAACAAGGAAACGCCATTAAATAAAAAAAAATAGAATACCATATTCTAAATTATGACAATATTATGAACTTATTTAAGATAACATCCTACTAGTGAAGCGTATTAGTTATTTAAATTAGAAATTAAAATCTTTGTGATAATAAAATAGAAATCGTTGATTAAATTCTTTGCTGGTTCCAAGACAGATTAAAGGGCTTTGACCTTATTGGACTTAATGGTCTAGTACTCTAGTGTTATTAGTGGTCACCACTATTGGTCCTGGTTAACACCAGTTACAGTAGTGGGATTATTTGTGGAGGAAGTAATATTTTTGCAAAATCACACATAGATGAACATGAAAATATTTGCTGACCTCCGTAGCTCGATTTGTTACAAGAGTTTTATGTAAATGTTATCGGCGAATTTCTTTAGGCTATTTCGTCTTCGATTAGAGCCTTAATTTTAAGCATTTTCACTGTGATTGTAATAAGGCTGAAAGTAAATGCATTTAATTATTTATTCTTAGTTTTAAGTAGGAATCAATTTTGTACATTTGATATTAGAAATGAAATAATAAAATTATGAATTAATTTTGTTTGTTTTCTTCTCTTTTGACCCAGCAAACATTTAGGTCGACAAGAACATAAACGGAGTCACGTTGCAGGAATTGACCCGAGCTCACGTCTCGCGTGGTTTTCGCGCGTCGCGTTTTTGTCTGCCACGAGGCTCCGCAATCCTCAACCTCTTCTTGTTCTTGAACAAAAACAATCCCTGAGATTGGGATAGATACTCCCATAAACTACTTGACACTGGCGGAAATGCAGTGCTGACGCACAAGCAAAAAGCCATTAATTATAAATTAAAAAAAAAAAAAAAACTGCAACCTATAGATATATAGGGTCCAACTTAATATGCTGACACTTTTTTAAGGGGATGATCAGACCATCAAACTGAACAACTTTCTCTATGGGACCAACATCGAAATCGCAAAAAAAAAATCAGCTCTTCCATACAAAACTGCAAACCTACTCGAGCCAAATGTATGGGACAGCAGATTTTTTTTTCGCGATTTCGATGTTGGTCCCATAGAGAAAGTTGTAAATTTCATGGTCTGAACGTCCCCTTCAAAAAGTGTCAGCATATTAAGTTGGACCCTATATATCTATAGGTTATCTATAGGTTACAATCATCGTCATCATCTCAGCCGATGGACGTCCACTGCTGGACATAGGCCTCCCCTAAGGTTCGCCACATCGATTGGTCCTGCGCTGCCCTCATCCAACAGGTTCCCGCCGCTTCCACAAGGTCGTCGGTCTACCTTGTGACTACCCACGCTGCGCTTTCCGGTTCACCACTCGAGAATTCTTCGGTCCCACCGACTATTGCCCCTGTAGTTCAGCAATTCTTTGGGCTATGTTGGCTAATTCTTCTGCGAATCTCTTCATTTCTGATTCGATCTCGCAGGAATATTATGGTTTTACTTACTGCTTGATAAAATTATTATATTACTGAAACTAGTCCGTAATATTGTGAGAACTGGAGTCGATTGACAATAATCCGGACGCTTATATGTTACTACGAAGATAATAAGTCTTTCACAACTATCCCTGCGACACAAAAGTACACAAGGAATTAAAAAAAGATTTCGAAACCAGATTTAAATCATTATTCTAGTTTTCCTTGATAAAATCAAGTTGAAAGTTAATGCCCTTTTTTACAGTTAAGGCGACGAGAGATGTAATGAAAATAATATTTATATTTTAATTCAAATAAGTATAATTTATATTTTAATTATACAGAGTCTCCTCTTAATATGCTGACGGTTTTTTAAAGGGACGATCAGACATCAAAAGGAACAACTGTCTTTAAGGGACCAACATCAAAGTCGCCAAAAAAGTCAGATAGTCCCATGTAGCTATTAGTAACTCTATAGACTTCAGTTTTTGAGTGTTACGCGACTATTATTTAATCTAGAATTTAACATTTTAACGGAAAATTTTTAATTATAAATTTCTTTAGACTGCACTGTAAAGTCTTGTAAGTGGTCGCCGATGTTGCTATTGGTTTACTAATCAATTAATCAATATTTATTGCCACTAGAATTAAAGTAGTGGGAATGTGTAGTAGGCCTATGCCAGTAATAAAAAATAATCTCTAACCTCTCGTGGTCCATACATCAAGATGTACCTAACACCTAACGACATTCATCAGAAAATGTGTTGTATGAATTAAACATTTTTGCACGTTGTAATAGCCGTCATCGTGATTATTGAAGCCGTGTTTGATAGAAGTAAAAAATATTTACCTAGGTGTGGTGTACTTATTTAATATAATTTTCTTTTTTAATTATTTTGATATTCTTATTTACGTTTTTACATAAAATTTTCTGCACAGGGCACAGGCCGAGCCTCAGGAGGATACCACATACTTTCATAATATACTTATAGTTTGTTGAAAAAACAAAAATTACACATTATTTATTTATTCAATCTTTATTTTACACACGAAAATACATATGAAATTGGATTACAGACTATTATAGAGGAAATATAATGATGTACCTACCTACCTATTTATTTTATAGTATGTTTTAGGAACTTCATTTTTTTAAGTTTCTTTTTAAAAAACGTTTTCAATAAAAGTACATGTAAGATCAGAAATTCTATTATTTTAGTTATGAAATATGAATGTTTTGTTTCTATAAAACTGTTTAATTTAGCTTCACCGTACCATTTATTTATTTTTGGTAACGAAACCGCTTGACTTAAAGTTGTTTTTTAAACTTTATTCTTATTTCAAACTATAATTTTAATTTATTCTGAATAGGTACTTGCGGAAGTATAATTCTTTTGCTTTACTGGTCACCTTAAACTTGTTTTAAATAAGTAATAAGTACGTTGTTTATCCCATAAAAATAAAACAAGGCCGAAGCTGGCATCCGGGATCGTAAAAATAAGGTTCTGTTTATAAAGTATTGACATTTGCGAAAAAAAAGTACCTATACAGGGTCCTTCTTAATATGCTGACACTTTTTTAAGGGGATGTTCAGACCATCAAACTGAACAACTTTCTCTATGTGACCAACATCGAAATCGCAAAAAAAAAATCAGCTGTCCCATTCATTTGGCTCAAGTAGGTTTGCAGTTTTGTATGGAAGAGCTGTTCCCGATTTCGATAGTGGACCCACAGAGAAAGTTGTTCTGTTTGACGGTCTGATCATCCTCTTAAAAAAGTGTCAGCATGTTAAGTTGGACCCTATACATGGTGTAAACTTAAATGCGATAGTACATACTATAAGGGGTTTCTTCAAACCATAAAACTGAACAAATTTTACAATTAGAATATAAGTTAAAATATAAAATAAATAAAATTAGGTACCTACTTAGTTACACTGATTAACACTACAAGCAAGCACGTATCCAGACTTTTGTTTCTGGGGGGGACATTTAAATTTCGGGGGGGGATATTCATATAAAAACAAAGAAAAAGTAAGTGCTCTAATCACTTTTCCATACAAATATTCGGATTTCGGGGGGGGGGGGGGATAAATCCCACCTATCCCCCCCCCCTGGATACGTGCCTGCACTATCAAAAATTGAAATTGATATCATAAGCATCCTTTTAAACCACAGATTTTTAAACTAAGAGTCTATCCATCAAACTGAACAACTTTTACTATGGGAGAAACCCGTTTGGAGCAAAATAAAATGTAGTCCAATCATTTTAGGGTTTGACCTTAACAATAATTCATCTATCGCTGAAGCTTTGCAGTGTGATAAAGTAAAGTATGCAGATTACGGTTGACAAATAATCTAGGTTTAATTTTTTCCAGTCCTGGATTATTTGTCAACCGTAATCTGTATACATATGTTATCTTATTATCACACTGCAAACTTTCAGCGAAAGATGAATTATTGTTAGGGTGTCCATACAAGGAAACTCTAAAATGACTGGACTAATTCTGCTCTCCCATACTAAACTGCAATGCCTACTTGACTTAAATGTATGCAACAACAGATTTTTTTTTGCTTCGATCGGCTTGCTCCCATAGTAAAAGTTGTTCATTTTGACGGTTAGACCACAGAGGATTATATGTTAGACTCTAGGATGCTAATGATATCAATTTCACACTGTATAAACACAAATTTGTTACAAAATAATGTATCTCACACCAAATACATAGTACCTACCACAGACTTAAAAGAAGAACCAGACAGAATGTCATCTAATCATGAGTGAAGCACCCATTTCTTTTGTGTGCGTGCTGTCACGCGGTACATAAGGTGACGGGTTGTCGGACCTGCGCCTAGAGCTAGTGCATCTGTGTGAGTGTAGATCCCTTGTAGAACAAACGAGATTGTATTACTTTGCATGCTTCACATCTTTTTAGTGCAATACTCGGTCCGTATTTCTTTCAGGTCCGTGGTACTACCTAAAGTATATAGAGAAAAAGTGCAGACAGGAAATACCTACATAAGGTTCAAAATAACGCGATATTATCGCTAAAAAGCGAGTTCTTCCACACAACCTTAATCAATTTTTATATTCTTACTAGCAAAAATCAGCTTCGCCCGGGTGGGATCTAAACTAATATAAGTAAATATATTACATACCTAACAACATACACATCACTTCCGGAAGAAATTATCTAAATGTCTTAGATCAAAATAAAATTAATCGATAGGCCTAAAAAAGCGCGGTAAGATGAAGCAAACTACTGTGCACTTGGTCCATACAAACTAGCGCCATTATCTGTCAAATCTAACACAAAACTGCACTTGCATACAAATTTGAAGTAAACCTTTAATTTGTTTTGCCTCATTTTTCTGGTTTGAAATGTTCGCGTAAAAGCCTATCCATTTTATTTTGATCTAAGCTAAATGTGTCAAAAACCGTGTCAAAATTCGTTCCGTGGTTTAGAGGAAATAAGCGGATAAGAAACAGACAGAAGGACAGACGAGAGAAAGACTTTGTGATTTACTATTTAGAGATAACATTGTTACAAAAAAGATTCAATCAAGCTCAAAACTCTATTATTTATTCTTTCTCTTATATGTCTACCCCAAAGAAAATCGACATGATTAAAATTTTCAACAAAATAAGAGTCGACAACATTAGGCAACGAATTTTGTAACCTCATCACATCGGTAATATTAGCAAAATAATCTTTGTTACTAAAAAACAAAGCAACCGGTGCTGTAACTTTACCAAGAGGATAATCAGGAGGTTCAGGCGTTCCATACTCTTCCAAATTTCCAGCCGTTCCATAGTCAAAATTTCTAAAGAAACCGGACCTAACTAATTGCAAATAATGGGTTACCTGCTTCGTAGCACTTCCCGCAGGAGCATGTGTAAATATCACTGGCAAATTGGTCACATTTAACTCTCCCCTATCGAAACCAAATATGCTATACGCTGTATTACTACACGCGACCAAAGCTAAGTTTTCGTTCGCACAAAGCACTGCAAACGCTGCCCTAATCAACGGACTGAAGGGCAAAAATTCGTTGATACCAATAGCTGTAAGCAATTCAGGAATACGATTCATCGCCATGAATCTTACAACGGGACTTATTACGTTGGGCCCAAAAACTATAGGCGATAGTGCTATCATAATAGATATTTTCTTATTATACTCCGGTAGCACAGAGCCCATGACGAAAAACGCTGTGTTTCCTTGTGAAAATCCGACGTAAGAAAGCTTGCTTCTATTAGTAGACGCAAGTACATAGTCTATCGTTGTTGGAAGATCATATCGTCCCATCTCATTCCATGTGAAGTTGAAAAACCTCGCACTTTCCGTGTCAGGCGATATATTCGTGTTATTCCTTGAATACTTGCTTCCTCGAAAATTTCCGATCCAGACGTCATAGCCCTTATTAGAGAGCCAATAAGCCAATGCAGCTTGCGGTCCAGCAATAAAAAAGTCATCTGAGCTCAGTAATATTCCATGCATTAAAAGAACTGGCGGTCCATTATTGGGTAGTCTAAAGATTCTCAAAATGTACCCATCGTCCGTCGTAACGAAGTGCTCTTCTAAATTGTATCCATTTTTTCTGGTGATCTGACTCACAGTTAGAAACATATCTTCGTTAGGTCGGGGATCTCGAAACAGAAGCTGCTGGAACGTCGCAATTTCTGTGACCACGATATCGTCAAGCGGAATCGATTGAAAGGGTAAAAGACTCATCGTGTTGATTGATTGAAACGGTAGAAACCTCATAATGTTACCGATATCCATATTTTGAATCAACGCAAAGCCATTGCAGTCTCGTAATGCATATAACAACAATATTGTAAGGCGATGCATTATTATTATAAGTAATGTGTTTTCCTTATCTAGGTGAAGTAGTAGACTGATGTGTCAAGATCAAGACGTGTAGTTTTTATTAAAATAACCTCCCTCCATTCGCACGCGAGGACTTGCTTCTTGTTAAAGAAACACATATAGTTAGTACCTTGTATCGAATTATCGATACAAAGTCACGCATATGACTGAACAATACACGTTAAACAAGAAACTACAAGTAAATAGAACTGTAAAGACAGTCGCATGAGAAAATTATGTTATTCCATTTCCATTTATGTGTGACTATCTGTAGGTATAGACTTTATAATGTAGGTATGCCATATAAGATTTATTTTAGTAATTTAGTACTTACCTATAATACTCGATGTGATGTGGTTAAGAAAATAATCCTTGTAATCCATGCAAATAAAATTTCGTTCCGTTTTCAATATTAACCGATGCAATTTTTTTACACGATCTAGTAACTAAATCTGTGTACCTATTTTGTTAGATTTGATTATAAAAGTATACCTACAACATAATAGACAAAACTAATTAAGAGAAATAAAAGAAAAAAAACCACAAATAAACTTTTTCAGATTTCCGTTAAAATATACAGTTCAAAGTTACTTATCTTTTAAATAAATCCTAGCATTAAAACTATCCCCGGGGAATATAGTCGTGGATATATGCTATGCTATGCTATTAAAACTATAATTTTAAACGGAATTCTGTAAAAATTTGTAAGTACCTACATGAGCAAAGATTAATTTCTGGATCGTGTTTTAAAGTGGTCATAGCTAGGGTCATAGACTTTTATTGATTGTTATCATTATTAACGTAAATTGGCGACATACTTATAAAGGGCCAGCAGATCTATTCGAAACCGACGAGCATGCATGAAAGGTCTTATGAATGTAGCAGGTGGAGTTCCGTTCAGGGCCGGATTAAGCCATGCCGAGGCCCCTAGGCAATGCAAGGCCCGGGGCCCCTATCTCCATGGGCGAAGCAACGATTTTTTCCTATGGTCGCAGTAAAATAACCACCAGTCAAACAACACATTAAAAACACTAAAATGTGGAGCGATTGAAGTGAGCTCGAGCTTTTAATATTATAAAGTCGTTGCGCAATGCGATCTAAATCCTGGACTGAGCAAAGTGATCTCGAATTTTTCATCATTGCAACAACCGTCTCAAACCAAGAGCGAGCAAAGCGAGCTCGAGGTTTTACTAGAATATTATAAAGTCACGTTTCGTAATGCGATAAAAATTCTGGAACGAGCGAAGCGAGCACGAGATTATACTGCAATCAACTGAAATACAGTTGTCTCTTACTTTCATATTTCCTTTGTCTGGGGTGGGCCTAAATATTTGAGTTTTCACTTATTTTTCTCCCGAGCCGCGGGGCCCCTTGGCAGCTGTGGGCCCATAGGCTGCAGCCTACTTTGTCTCTATGGTTAATCCGGCACTTCCGTTGTCTCTGCTACCCCAGTGGGAAACAGGCGTGAGAATATGTATGTATGTATCATTATTAACAAACGAAGTTCTTTCCTGTTGGATGGAACTTCGTTCGCAGCTCGCTTGGGGTCATCCAAACCGATGATGACGGATATATCTGTGGGGATTTGCCATAGATGTCAACACCCACAAGTTATAGCAAAGAAGCTAACAGATGGCGATACCGTCGCGCTCAGAAATATGCTCCATACAAAGACAACGTTCACCGTAAATACGTAACTCGTAACCTACTACAAATAAGGTTCACAATCGAATGCGAGACATAAATCGCGCAAGAGAAATAATCACAGAGATTCGATATATATACAAGGTCCAACTAAGAACTGTTGGACCACGGCCGGTCCCCAGGCTTCACACTAAGCCTGGTGGAAGATCTTCCCTTTTCAATGGAGGAACATTTCCAAGTAGCTCCTCCATATTGGTGACCCTCGACAAAGAACATCGCAACCTGAACACCGCAGAGCAGCACCCAGCTCTTAACAATATCCAAGACATTATTTTGTGGACAATGGAAAACAATATTTGTTACGAGCACATCTGGTAGAACATATAGATCTCGCTATCTACCTTTTGATCTGTTTAAATGATCAATTATGTCTATCATTGTGCTAGCATTGTTTAAAATTTTATTATCTTGCGTGTTTCCGAATAGATTTTATTGCTACAAGTTTAAATTGAAAATTAATAATGGTTAAGTGTATGTTGTTAAAAATCATCTGGATAGACAGTTGGCAGATGTATTATTAGAAATCTGAGCTATTCAAACAACGGCAACCGCGTACCGGAAAGTGCAGCGTGTGTAGGCAGTGAGCTCCACAAGTTGGACCGACGACCTGGTGAAGGCGGCGGGAACCGGTTTGATGAGGGTAGCGCAGGACCGGTCGTTGTGGCGATCTGCGGGGGAGACCTATGTCCAGCAGTGAACGTCTATCGGCTGATTATTATTATGATGATTACTCGTACATTGTTGTAAATGGCGATTGTGTTTTTAATGGCGAAAGGTGACATAAGTAATTCAATAGGTAAAATAACGCTAAATTCACATTTTCAAATACTATTTTTAATAAGTTACGTACGTTACGTTACGTAAGTTAAGTACGTACGAAAGAGATATATGGAGCTAAAGTGAGTGGAAGTGTTGGCAGAGGGCGCCCTCGTAGGACGTATTCTGATCAAATCAGTTGCGTCCTACAAAAAGGAGAGGTGCGGAGTACTCGAAACCGAAGGGCATATATGAAGAGATTTATGGATGTGAATGAGGCAAAAGAGATTTGTAAGGATCGTAGTAGATGGCGCGCTCTGGTCTCTGCCTACCCCGTTGGGAAAAAGGCGTGACGTTATAGATAGATAGATAGATTTTTAATAAGTAACAGAATTGAAGAATAAAAAGTACCTACCTAATAACAATAAAAAGTAACGAAATGTAGGTAGGAAGCCGTGGTGGTCCAGTGGCGAGTAACCTTGCCTGCCGTGCAGGAGGCGATGGTTCGATCCCCGTCCAAGCCGACTCGTACCAATGAGTTTTTCGGAATTTATGTACGATTTGTTACACCACTGGCTTTTCGGTGAAGGAAAACATCGTGAGGAAACCTGCATGCTTCAATTTCGAGGCATGTATTGTACCCACTGTCCATTATAAGTGGCGACGGGCTCACCCCCCGTCACACTGGACAGAGTTTCGGTACTACTGGTGAAACGTGGATGTTCCGAGGTTTCAGAATATCTCTGACTACCCCCTCGGGGAATATAGTCGTGAGCATATGCTATGCTTATGTAGGTTTTGTTCATACCATGCGTGCTAAGTCAACCCTATACCTTTCAAGTCCGTGCCCTACACATGTCAAAGCCAATTTGCACCAAGTGCGCATGTGCGAACGCCATCATGTCAAATCCAAAACGTTGTTTGAAGTGCCGGACCTGTGCTTTTGGTCTTTTTTGGCTTATTAATTCCTTTTTCTCCCCTCCGGTCGGAAAGCGTAAATTTTCGTCCCGCTGCGCTAAACGAAGTTGCCGCTTTCCACTTCGGTCGAGGAGAAAAATAGTATACTAACCTCGGACAGTAAATAAGAAAGTCGGCTCGGCTTCGCCTCGGTCAACAATTACATGAGATCTGAGCAGGATCTGAGACCTTTCTTACTATCTTTCCTCGGTGTCTAATCTACAATAATATGTTGGCTTGTTGCATGTAAGTATTTATTTGTCGGTTAATTTATTTCATACACATTTGAAATACAATTAGATACTTATTGTTTTTTTTCTTTATGAGTTTAGTTTAGCAATTTTCCTTGAACACATTTTGTATATTTTATTCTACTAGGCACATCATGGTCCAATGGGAAACAATGGGAGCTATAAGAAATATAGAAAAGCATTTAATAGCCTTTGCCTATCGCGCTTGCAATGGAGGGAACTCGGATATTAAATTTTCCTACTCCTCCCATCTTCTTTGATTAAATTCATTGCGGGCTCCAAGTCAGATCAGAGTCATCCCTCGGGTTAGCTGGACTTCATTGTCAAGTGTTGTGAATGGATTTCACGAGTTACAGCGGTAGGAATGTGTGGTGGGCCCATGCCGGAAAAATTGGGGCACCCACAATATGTATACGCGTTTGCCAGTTCGTGATCTCCACCTGTTTTAATATACGCATACAACAAAACTTGTTTGAACATCCCTGCATCAATGAAACATATAAATAGTCCCTTTGTTAAAACCTTATACATATTATTATAAATGACTCAAATTGTGTTAAATATAACAACAGCGTCTCGAAGTAATAACCCATAATTACATTGCGCATATAATTATCCTATATTATAATTGTTTTAGAACATGAACTGAGCTACTTCAGTACGTCGGTCGTGCAGTTTCATACATACATACATGAATACATAATTCTCACGCCTGTCTATCATTCATTATATCATATCGTATGGCATTTTTGTCTTCCTGCTTGGATCCGAGGGGGGTTAAATTTCCAGGTCGAGGTGTTTCAGCCAGTCTTCCGCTGCCGGGGTTAGCCTGTGGAGTTCTTCGATTCCACCGGGGAAACGGCGCAGATTGCACTCGTTTACCACATGGGAGAGGGTCTGGTCATGTCCGTCTACCATTGATACATATCGACTGCAATGATACTGATGCGTCAGTTCGCTTCTTTTAAGAGGATAGGAGGGCAGAAATGCTAATTTGGAGAAAACGTCAATTTCCGACTGTATAGGTACTCGTATTTGTTCGATCGGTCCCATCCATACATTAAAAAGTTCTGTACTATGTATTGTTTCGATTTAATCATTGTTTGGGAAGGCACTAGCTCCTAGGGTTCAGGCATCTAGATCAGGAGCTAGGGTTTTCAATGTCATATTCTTATTGAGATTTAATAAAGCAAATTTTAATTTTTGTTTCTGGCCGCATCTTCTCTACAACGGAACACCTTCCGAAGCGGTGGTAGAATCAAAAATGACGTCAAAAAGTTATCTATGTGATATTATTTTGAATAAAAATTTTGACTTTTTTTTTGACTTTTTAATACACCCCGCCCTGCGGCTCGGACCGATTTTATCGACATAAAATCTTCGAAATCAGCATTTCGTATTCCCCTGTTTCCTTCTCAAAAACTAAATCGATATTAATAATTCTTTCAAGAATAAATATGAGAAAGACTTTCGCTATGTCTGTAGGTATGTTTTGCTTTTTTTTATATTCGTCAAAGGGCTTTGAACTTTTTGGCATAGTGGTAACCATAATTTTGCAGGAATTTCGGAAATTTTTCAAAAATGCGGCGCATCCTGAAACCTATGTATATCGATAGAGTATGTATAGACGAACAAAAAATGTCCTATAAACTATAGTCCTAAAGTGCAAAGATTTCGAGATAATGCATGTTAAAGATGTTGTGTATACAGGGTAAAAATAAATACTTAAAACTCTTAAGGGGGTTGTTTAGACCATAAAACTGAACAACTTTCACTATGGGACCAACATCGAAATCGCGAAAAAAAAAACTGATATCTCATACAATATATTAATTTTTTTTCCCGATTTCGATATTGGTCCCATAGTGAAAGTTGTTCAGTATGATGGTCTAAACCACCCCCTTGAATGTTTATTTGTATTTTTGTAACACCTTGTACCTACCTAAAGGGTGTAAGTGACAGCCTAGCAAATACTGAAACGGTGAACTCAAACCATCAAATAGAACAATTTTCACTATGGAGGCTACCTCAGGAATCGCGAAAAAAAATCTGCGGTCCCATACAAAACTGTTATACCTACCTGACTAAAATGTATGGGACACCAGATTTTTTTCTTGCGTTTCCTGAGGTAGGCTCCATAGTGAAAGTTGTTCAGTTTGATGGTCTGAGTTTACCGTTTCAGTATTTGCTAGGCTGTCACTTACATCCTGTATAAAATCCTAAAACATCCCCCCCCCCCCCAATTACCTATAAGATACGATCATATATCAATAGAATCGCAACGCTGCGTCGGTAGCGAGTTGCAGAGAGCTATGGAATTCAATCTTGAGGTCCAGGTCTGAATCCGCACGGATGACATATGCCATGTACCAATGAGTTTTTTCTGACTTATGTACCTACGTAGCACCAACTGCTTCAAACGGCATAGGAAAACATTTTGAGGAAACCTGCATACGATGAAAAAGAAATTCCGATGCGTATATGAGGTCTACCGCACCGCATTGTGCACGCGTGGTGGACTAACGTACATACACCCTCCATGAGGGTAGGCCTGTGCCCTGCAGTGGGACGTAGGTGGTGGACGTTTGGGGTGGATAAGGATCTACCTCCTCCACCCCGGACAACGCCGCCACCACAGACTACCAAGTTTGTGGTGACGGCCGAACGATCCCCCACAGCGGTACTAGGCTCCGCAAGGAGCCGCCTGGCTTGCGCCCACCCTCCTGCTGGAGTCTTGCGCCAAGCAGCTTGCTGCATTCCGTCGGTGTGCAGGAGTGCCAGTGCTATTGGGGAATGGGAGAAAATCAGCTGTGCTGTTCGGAACCGGTCTTGGCCTCTGAGCAACACTGTACCGGGAAACTCATTCTGGAGGGTAGCGGGATCCGAAGCACGGTGACAGTCGTGGGTCGGTACCGCAGTTAGTAGGGGGCCCAAGTAGTGCGCTCGCCACGTGTGAAAGGCTGCCCCACTGCAGCCTTGGCGACTGGAAGGGAGGTCCCGGTGGCCATTGCAGGGGGGATCGGGCGTCCCCGCAGTCTACAAGTGAGTTTCCCATCAGTCTGTCGGGCCCAAGAGGTCCATCAGGGTAACTGAGGAGCGTATCTCGACGGAGCGGAGCTTGTTTTTCTGGGGGACTTAAATGCCCACCACAGCGAGTGGCTGTTCCTGTTCCAGAAAACTATCCATGCTGGCAGAGAGACGCGTAAGTTTGCGTTATCGTTAGATATCACCCAGCTGGTGAATCAAGCAACGCGGGTAACGGATGTCGATGGCCATACGCCCAATCGTTTAGACTTTCTGCTGACATCAGATCCAGACGAGCACTCAGTATCGGTCTTTGCACAGACTGGCATCCTACCCTTCTGGTAGTAAACAGTTCTGGTCCCTTTCAAAATCGGTCGAATCCAATTTCTACCGTCCCCCTTTGCCTTCCATGCAGAAACCTGGTGGGTCACTGACTGAGAAAGCGAATTTATATGCTTCTCTGTTTAGGAGCAATTCACGTCTGGACGCTCGTGCCAAACAGCCACACATGCCGGAGATGACAATACACACGAAAGAGGTCCGCAGAGCATTGCGTAGTCTGCATGTGAGGCCAGGTCCTGATGGAATACCTGCAAAAGTGCTGAGATATTATGCGCCTGAGTTGTCTCCTGTTTTAACACGCCTGTGTCGCCTCTCTCTCAGAACAAGAACGATTCCCAAGAAGGGCATTCGTTCCGACCCCTGCAACTACCGACCTATAGCCATCACTTCCATTCTCTGTAAAGTCATGGAAAGAGTACTTAACAGTAAGTTGCGGACATACCTACAAGATAATGATCTACACAGTGATCGTCAATATGGCTTTCGCCGGGGGCGATCGACTGGGGATCTTCTTATGTCAAACTCAAACTCAAAATAATTTATTCAATATAGGAGCCTGAAGCACACTTATTAAACGTTAATTCTTTTTTAAGTTACCACCGCTTCGGAACGTGTTGTCGCTGTAGAGAAGATGCGGCCAGAAACTCTACAGCATAACACGACTTAATACTATTGCAATATAAATTCTTACGCTAAGGTTATTTAAACAGTAATACATAGTCTATTTAATTAAATTAATAATTGATGGATGTCACGCACTGGTGGGGCGAGGCCATCGAGAAACACAGCGAAGCACTAGTTGTGTAATTTGACATCTCGAAGGCCTTTGTCAGGGTATGGCACGCTAGATTGCTGAGCAAGCTTCCTGCTTATGGCATCCCTGCTGATCTCTGCAGCTGGATATCTGATTTCTTGAGTGAACGGTCGATTAGAGTTGTCATTGACAGCTGCTCAGAGGTCGGAAGACCTCATGGCAATTGATGCTGGGGTTCTTCAGGGGTCTGTTCTCTCTGCGAGACTTTTCCTGCTACACATCACTGACCTCTTTGTGTCAGGTATTATTGGGTATGCAGATGACAGTACTGTCACAGAGAGATATCTATCCGGCGCTTGGGGCGGGGATGAAATACGTTCGCAGAGGGAAGCCATGGTGGAGCGGACAAACTTGACTTTAAGTCTTGTCTCCCAATGGGGTGACAATAATCTAGTCAACTTCAACGCCACCAAAACACAGGCTCGTCTGTTCAACGCCAAAAGGAGTTCGTTTATTCTGGTTCCTACTTTCCGGGGAAGATAAATCTGTCCCTGTTTCCGACAGTCTTGAGCTTCTGAGCATGGGTTGACTACGAAACTCAACTTCGGCGCTGACATCGAGTCTAAGGCTCAAAGTGCAGCCAAAAAGCTGGGCATCTTGGCGACAGTAATCTGGTTGGTGGAAACCAAGCTTCATAGCCTAGCCCACCGCCGCAGAGTAGCCTGCTTGTCGGTCTTCTACAGATTGTACTGCGGTGAGTGTGCACCAGAGCTGCATGAGCTCATCCCGCCTTCCCCTTTCTACTATCATCGGACTTCCAGACGCACCGCGGGATACCACCCCTTCTTGGTTGATGTTTATGATACCTACCTAGGTACACGGACCTGAAAAAAAACCTGACGTAATCTTGTCTAATCACGAGTGAAGCACCCATTTATTTTTGTGTGTGTGCTGACGCGGTACAAAATGGTGGCGGGTTGTAGGTCCTAAGCCTAGAACTGGTGCATCTGTGTGAGTGTAGGTCCCTTGTAGAACAAACGAATATGTAGGACCTTGCATGCTCATGCTTCACATCTTTTTAGTGTCACATTACGTCCGCCTTTTTTTCAAGTCCGTGCTTAGGTATAAACGTTTTCTATTACACCTTTCTCTTTTTGGTGAAAAAATACAGCGGTAGGTACTTTATTTCGAAAAAAGTTCTCATTCGATTTTTTGTTATTTCAATTAAATTGTAATTGCAATTAAGTAAAACATAGACATAGCACATGATTAAAATATATTCCATGTGGACATAGCCCAGACAAACATTTATTTCATCTGTTGAGGTACAATAGCAAATACAACCTTCACGACGACGCACTACACACTGCCAGTATTTTTTTTTTTTTTTTTTTTGCTTAACACTGCCAGTATAAGTTGACCGCGAAGTATGCAGCGCGTCGTGAGGCGTATTTGTACTTACACACAGCGACACATCAAGCTGTTCATAACCAAAATAAGCTGGCCGCGAGTAGGTTTAGGTTGCATGACATTTATGAGTCGTCGCGCGGCCAGCTTATTATTTTGGTTTTGTATAGGTTGATGTGTCACCGTGTGTACGTGTGTGGGGACTTGCCATAGATGTCAACACCCACAAGTTATAGCAAAGAAGCTAACAGATGGCGATACCGTCGCTCTCAGAAATATGCTCCATACAAAGACAACGTTCACCGTAAATACGTAACTCGTAACCTACTACAAATAAGGTTCACAATCGAATGCGAGACATAAATCGCGCAAGAGAAATAATCACAGAGATTCGATATATATACAAGGTCCAACTAAGAACTGTTGGACCACGGCCGGTCCCCAGGCTTCACACTAAGCCTGGTGGAAGATCTTCCCTTTTCAATGGAGGAACATTCCCAAGTAGCACCTCCATATTGGCCACCCGCCGAGCTCCAGTCGGCCGCCGCCTGCCACAGAGCCGCACAGAACGCCTGCCGCGCTGCACCTGTATCGCTACGCCTTGCAAATACCTACCTAGTGCTTACGCGGTCTAAACCTGGCTATCCAAATACGCTTACTGCTTGCCTGTACTTAATGCGATACTAAGTCATTAAATCTGTTAAGTGGAGTCTGTGTTTACCTACCTCATAGATACCTACACCACACACGCGACCCCACATTGGTGACCCTCGACAAAGAACATCGCAACCTGAACACCGCAGAGCAGCATCAACACAGAGCAGCAACCAGTTCAACCAACCCTTCCTACCCCTCGACCAGGTCAAACAAGCAGCAGTCACACGCCATCAACCCGGAGCCGCACCAGGTCCATCGCAGCTGTCTTCACACCGCTTCCTGGGCCTGCAGCTTCCTCAACGACAGTCAGCGTCTGCACAGAAGGATCTCCCGCAGCCCACGTGTCTGAGCTCACCTCCACGTGGCAGTTCTGCTCGCCTTCTCCACGCCTGTCACTCACCCGCATCACATCAGGACTGGTCTCCCTGACAGATGCACACACTCGCAGCACATCGCTCGTCAGACTCACTTGACTGGAGCACTGCACCTACACGGATACAGACTGCACACTTCGAACAACTCAACGACCTCCGGTCTGAGGGGGGAGTACTGTGGGGACTTGCCATAGATGTCAACACCCACAAGTTATAGCAAAGAAGCTAACAGATGGCGATACCGTCGCTCTCAGAAATATGCTCCATACAAAGACAACGTTCACCGTAAATACGTAACTCGTAACCTACTACAAATAAGGTTCACAATCGAATGCGAGACATAAATCGCGCAAGAGAAATAATCACAGAGATTCGATATATATACAAGGTCCAACTAAGAACTGTTGGACCACGGCCGCTCCCCAGGCTTCACACTAAGCCTGGTGGAAGATCTTCCCTTTTCAATGGAGGAACATTCCCAAGTAGCACCTCCATACGTGTATACCTGCACAGATGAAATAAATGTTTGCCATTAATACAGGAACTTTTTTCGAAATAAATTATCATCAATAAGTACCTACCTACCTCGGTATATTTCTCATACTGGGTATTACAGAAAGGTGTCATAGAACTTGTTTATGCCAAAAACATTTTCTATTCCATACATCTTCTTCTTCTTATCGTGTGGGCAAGCCCTGGTGTCAGAGTTTTTTCAGACCGCCTTACGGCCTCTGACGTGGTTTTTATATAACGAATAATAACCACCAGAGATAGTAACTGGGACCAACGGCTTATCGTGCCATCTGAAGCACGGAATCATCTTTCTTTTCAGACAATCAGGTGATTCAGCCTGCATTACCCTAACCAACTGGGGAAAAACGCATAAAGTGACATATCACTAGGTGTCCCCCATGGGAATCGAACCTACGACCTCCGTGTCAAGATCCCAAGTCTTATAACCATTGGACCACGGAGATTGGTATTGGAGGAAAATGTGATAGGATTTTTATCATACAAGATCCTTAACATGGATTATCTCGAAAACGTTGCACTTTAGGACTATATGTTATTAGACATTTTATGTTCGTCTATAGATCCTCTATCGATATACATAGGTTTCAGGGTGCGCCGCGTTTTTGAAATTCCTGAAAATTTATGGTCATCACTATGCCAGCCTCCCACAACATGTATACAAAGAGGTTCAATGGCCTTTGTTTGCTGGATGTCTGAAAACGGGTTGTAAAATTTGTCATTTTCGTAGGTCCCTATGATCATACACTAAATAATTAATGCAAAAAAGTAAAACATAGCAGAGGTAACATAGATTGTAGGTAAAAATGTTATGGCTCCAGTGTCATTATCCAGTGAAGAAACAGTGGAATACGTTTGTATAGAAAAAAAAAACGGTTAACATAAAACAAAAGGACGAGGTAATGAATAGGTAACAAAATTTAAATGCAAAAAAATCATAATATGAAAAGCATTGGGATGAAACAGGCTCATAAAAAAAGCAATGCAAGATCCATTTCGGGTTCCTTGAGCCAAGATTCACAAACAAAACAATTTCAATAAGAAACAAAACAAAAAAAAGTAATGTAAAATCTTTGGTTCTGCAATTTATGGGGACATGTCGACACACCAAAAACTTAATCAACACCCAACACCAACACCAAATCAACATTGGGTAGGTATCTAATTCTTTCACGCAATTTATCCACCTTTTCCTTGGTCTGACTCATTTATAATCACCTTTTTTCTTTATAATTGGCACTCTGTCCTCCGCATCACATTGCCGTGTTTAAAAACAAATTGTAGTTTGTTTGTTCTGCCATCATCATCTATTCACGCCTCATGTACCGTAACCAATTCTGAAAACTGTGCAAACTATATTTTATATGTTGTTGTAGATAGTTAATTTGGGTTTTGTCCAAAATTCCAATTACACACATGAGTTAACGACCGAAGTTCCTTTTCGGAGTGGTCACTTTGTTATGTAATTCAATGCCCGCATACTTTCAATTTGTTTGCGTTTGCCCATGGATCGACACACATAATATGAGGTACAGATTATTAGTTACTATGAAATAGATACCTATATCACTTCTTTAGAAAACGATAAATTTCCATGCCCTACTGTCAGACGGTAGCGCAAAAATATATCTAATGAAGCATGACTCAGCGTTGTTATAACTTTGTACAGCGCCCGACGTATGCGACGATTGCGTCTGGCGCGAGTGGCAGAAATCAAGCATGTGCATCGCTTACAATGCGCCAAAGCATTTATCTTTTTTTTCACTATGACCAAAGTGTCGGTGCTTACGTCGGTACCTACGACCGAGTGATGAAGGCTGTAGTGCTATTTTTGAATCGTGTGATTCAAAATCGAGTCAAAGTCAAAGTCAATTTATCATTTATTCAATATAGGAGCTTGAAGCACACTTATCTTTTTTAAGCTACCACCGCGTCGGAACGTGTTGTCGCCTTGTCGCTGTAGAGAAAATGCGGCCAGAAACTCAAAAGCATACAGCATACCTACATGTTTGAATGATGCACAATCTCCATTTAGTAATTTTGATTATTTTGACATTTTCTACTGCTAATATGAACGTGTGATTTTTGAAAATCACACTCCTGGTATATACTTACAGATAAACCCAATATAAACAGAAATCTGTCTTAGGTCTTGTAACTTTTGATCTTGTTTAGTTCCAAATCCATCTAGGTATTACAGACATTAGCTAGTATTAAATGGTTATTATACCTAGTCCTAGATGGCTTATAATCACAGAATTACCTCATATAACACCGAAAAGACTTTGACAGTACCTACACCTAACTTGCCTCCACCAAACCAGACTTTTCTCGCGTAGTCCGATTACGGGCTCACTAGTTTTTCGTAAGAGGAGAACTGTGCTCTGCAGTGAGACGTAAACAGGCTGGGGATGCTCAGCCGATGGACATAAGCCATATGCCCCCAAGGATCCCCAAAACGACCGGTCCTGCGCTGCCCTCATCCGACGGGCTTCCGCCGCCGTCACCAGGCCCTCGGTGCACCCTGTGTCCACCTACCCACGCTGCGCTTTCCGGTACGCAGTGGCCACTCGAGAACTCTTCGGCCCCATCTGTCATCGATTCTGCGAGCAATGTGCCGCTCGTATTTAGTTTAGCAATTCTTTGGGCTATGTCAGTTACTCTGGTTCTTCTGCAAATCCGTAGGGCATTAGTCAAAATAACGGATTTTCCCAATTGCATGTAACATTTTTAAAATCCATGAAATGAGAATCCAACTGTCTCATTGTCATTGTCAAAAACACTTGGAAACAATGAAGTACTTTACCATTGTAGTCATTTTGTCGATCATATTAACTAATATTATTTTCTCGAACGCTTCTTCAGACCTTTCAGAATATGAAGTTGCGAAGATAACAAAGTTACTATATTCAGTGAAGTCTTTAGCCAAACTTAATTCGAATGCAACGACAAGTTCATTGCAAAGAGACGTAAGAAGATTCAACTCTGGCTGCAAGAATGAAGACATAAAACTCTCTGATACAGAATTAATCGAAAAATATGGATACAAGACAGAAAAACATGAAGTTACAACCGAAGATGGTTACATATTGACTGCCCAAAGAATTCCGAACGAAGGACCAGTTGTATTTCTTATGCATGGACTTTTTGGAAGTTCTGCTGATTGGATTTTAACCGGACCTGAAAGTTTAGCATTTTACCTTGCTTCAGAAGGCTTCGATGTCTGGATGGGAAATGCAAGAGGAAACAGGTATTCGCGAAAACATAAAACCTTAGAACCAGATTGTAATGAATTTTGGGATTTCAGCTTTGACGAAATTGGAAGATATGATTTGAAAGCAAATATTGATTATGCGCTTAAATTGACGGGTCAAGATAAACTGGCCTTTATCGGACACTCTCTGGGAAATACTGCAGCTTTTGTTTTGCTTTCGGAACTCTCTGAATATAATGATAAATTAGCACCACTAATAGCCTTATCACCATTCGCTTGGATAACACATGCCAAAAGTCCAGTATTAAAAATTTTATCTCAATCAGAATCTATTGACAATGCATTATTAAAAGCATTCGGAAAATATGAAGTGAAACCAAATGATATGGCTGTTAAAGTTATAGCGAAGGAACTATGTGGTGATAATCCATTTTCTAAAACAATATGTGAAAATTATGCATTGCTAACAACTGGATTTAAAAGGCAGAATATTGATTTCGCTAATGTGCCAGTTATATTCGAACATTTTCCAGCCGGTACTGCAACTAAAGTACTACAGCATTATGCTCAAGTGATTTATTATGATCAATTCAGAAAATACGATTATGGAAAAGGAAATTCGGACCGGTATAATTCGATTTTACCACATGATTATCCTTTAGAGAATATTAACACGCCTGTAGCAATTTTCTGCAGCGATTCAGATTGGTTTTATAGTGTCGAAGATGTGATGGTTTTAAAAGAAAAGCTGAAGAATGTAGTCGATTTTAGTGTAGTGGAGAATTATTCTAATATCGATTTCGTTTGGGCTAAAAGTGCGAAAAAATTGGTATACAATAGAGTCTTGGAATTGATTAAGAAACATAATCATCACTAATTATTTAACAGAAATCTTATTCAAAATTTCATACTTTATTTTTGATTAGGATTGTCCATACTATGAATAATTTTTTGGGATTATATTGTGTATATATTTTTGTCAAAATTTGATTAAAAGCAAGATACTTAATTTAATTTGCATTTGATTTGGTCGCATTGTCTATTTTATAAAACAGTTCTCAAGAAGGTAACCTCCCGAAAGAAATAGTGTTTGTGAGATCGATAAGTGGTGATGATGATAAGCTTCTGCGTGTTGGCTTCGACTCCATGCACGGTTTTCAAAGGTCCGGGGCTCTTTATGTCCCGTGATAGGAAAATTACAAACATAATAATGATTTCTCCCCTCCGGACGGAAAGCGTCGATTTTCGTCCCGCTGCGCTAAACGAGTTGCCGCTTTCCGCCTCCGTCGAGGACAAAAATAGTATACTAACCTCGGGCAGTAAATAAGAAAGCCTCAGATCACATTTGTTTGTTGACCTCTGCTTCGCCTCGGTCGACAATTACATGAGATCTGAGACCTTTCTTACTTTCCTGCCCTCCTCGGTGTGTAGTACGCTTATAGGTAGTTAGTTCTAAAATCACGCAGGATATTTTTATTTGGTCTGTTGCCAGATGCATTGCTTAAATGTTGATCATCATCATCATCAGCCTATACAACCTGTTAATGAATAAGCGCAAAACCTCATACATCCCTACTGATTTATAACAAAATAATTAGATTGAAACAACAAATTCATTATTTTGATAGTTAAAATTTTGACAAAAAAAACCTATGTTGAAACGATTCGATTCTGCTCTCTATTCTAAACAAATTACTTTCTAGTTTTGCGTTAATTCATTAACACGTATACGTACTTTCCATTGGGCATACGCTTAACTTCAAGGAGGCTATGAGTGCAATAGTCTATCACGAGTGCCCAATGCGATCATGATTCATGGAAGACTTCACATACGCATCAGAATTTCTTCGTCAGGTTTCCTCACGATGCTTTCCTTTACAGTTTGAGAGCAATCGGTATTAAATGGATAGACGAGTACAGTTTTCTCCATACAAACGTATTCACCTGTTTTCTCCCATGTCCGTATGCCCAGCGGGGCCCTCGGCCCTAGGGCTTTGAAACCTAGCTAATCATTTAGTGCTCTCTGAATATGTATTGCTTATATTTAGTGCTTCAAAGATAACGGAGTTATATCAAATCTAAGCTAGCGTCCGCCCAGCGGGGCCCTCCTTTATTATGGACAAAAATGATTAAAATGTTATATCAATATTTAGTGCTCTGAATTCCTATTAAAACTGTATCAAAAGATTTGATCTAGCTGGTTTGGTTTAAAAGTTATAGCATTTTTAAGTTTTTAATTTCCAGCGGGGCCCTCTCTTGTTTGACTATATAAGTGGCTGTAATTAATGTCGCCATTTAGTGCTTGATGCCAGGTATCTGTCTGTATAGTTAATTTACACATTTTGCTTCAAATAAACCTGGAAAATGCAATAATATATCGCAATTTTGATTCATATTAATTGACATTTCGTGGACAGTCGGCATCAGAAGTATTCGAGAGCTTTACTATTTTAACTAGTCCGCCTAAAATTGTGCACCCGTATTTCTGATACATTGTCTACATCTACGTCGTATTTTAGTCCTGGTGACTCTTGATGTGATATTATCAATTATTCGCTGCCGTATGACTTCTACTAGTACCAACACGTTCATGAGAGTGCACGTGTGTGTAGGTAAGTACTTATTATCTATCTATTATTATAATATAATACCTACTTAAAAGGTTTGTCTGATTGTTGGCGTATCACACTATGTCTAAATGTAAGTGTATGGACACACCTGCGGAACGTTCGGCACCGAACGTTCGGTTGAATACGCGTGCAACGCTTTTCCCTAAACCTGCGACACACCAGTGCGCACCATTACGCACCATATTTCCTTGTAGACACGTATTCAACCGAATGTTCGGCACGGAACGTTCCGCAGGTGTGTCCCTACACTTAAACCACCGGACCGATTTTGATAAAACTTTGTGTCTGAAAGCTTAGACCGTAGCGCCTTCTAGCGATCCCCTAGGAAACCACGGACAAGTAAAGCTCTCATCTACTTCTGATGCCGACTGTCCACGAAATGTCATTTTATATGAATCAATGTTGCGAGATATTATTGCATTTTCCAGGGTTATTAGAAGCAGAATGTGTAAATTAACCATACAGACAGATACCTGGCATCAAGCACTAAATGGCGACATTAATTTCAGCGACTTATATAGTCAAACAAGAGAGGGCGCCGCTGGAAATTAAAAACTTAAAAATGCTATAACTTTTAAACCAAACCAGCTAGATCAAATCTTTTGATACAGTTTTAATAGGAATTCAGAGCACTAAATATTGATGTAACATTTTAATCATTTTTGTCCATAATAAAGGAGGGCCTCGCTGCGCGGACGCTAGCTTAGATTTCATATTACTCCGTTATCTTTGAAGCACTAAATATAAGCAATACATATTCAGAGAGGACTAAATGAACACTAAATGATTAGCTAGGTTTCAAAGCCCTAGGGCCGAGGGCCCCGCTGGGCATACGGACATTTTTCTCCCTGGATAATAACACTAGAGCAAATATTTTTTTACTATAAAATCTATGTCACCTCTGCCATGTCCCTATGTTTTGCTTTTTTGCATTAATTAATTACTGTTAGAACTAGTGACCTTCGAAAATGACCAATTTTACCGCCCGTTTTCAGACATCCAGCAAACTAATTTGACGAATATAAACAAATAAAGCAAAACGTACAGACATGGCCAAAGTCTTTCTCATATTATTCTTGAAAGAATTATTTAAATCGGTTTAGTTTTAGAGGAGAAAACAGGGGAATACAAAATGCCGTTTTCGTCGATTTTATGTAGATAAAATAGGTCCTAGCTGCAGTTGTCTCTTTCGCACTCTAGTCGGTGGGGTGTATGGGTTGGGCGGCTCGGACAAATATATAAACGGTTGGAAAAGTGATATATTCTCCAAATTAGCATTTCAGCCCGTCTATCCTCTTAAGTACATAAGTTAGAAAAAATAAATATTACATGGCATGTCGTCCGTGCGGATTCGAACCTTGTCCCTCATGATTGAGTGTCCATACCTCTCCGCAACTTTCCTAACGACCTTTTGTTTGTTTCGAAAACGACCTAAAAAAAGTAGCGGGGAGCGTGAGGAAGGCCGAGGACAGAGTTTTGTGGCGCGCCTTGGGAGAGGCCTATGTTCAGCAGTGGACTATGATAGGCCGATGATGACCTCTCCGCAACGCACCACCGACACTCTTTATGTGATTAAATGTTTATGCTTATGCTTTTCTAAAGGATAATAAAAGGCGCTTAATTATTTATCTAACATTTATTTTATTCATTTAATTTCCTAGATCAAAATCGTTTATAAAACAAAACAACCATCGATTAAAGATAAATAATCAGTCTTTTTGTAGATATTTTTTTAGCAATTCGCTACGAGTATATAAAACTGGACTATAAATTAACATATAATAATATATATATACACAATGTTTAATGCATAAATATCTAATAAATATTATAAAGTGTATTTTTAATACATAATTTAGGTAAATACATACAATAACTTGCGTAGTTATAGTCCGAGTTAAAAGCCAGAAAAACCTCATAAAATATACAGGGTGTTAGGAAAAGTATCATTAACCTTTAAACCACATACTCTACCCATCTAACTGAACAACTTTTACTTTGGAAGCAAAAAGATCAAAGCAAAAAAAAAGTCAGCTGTCCCATAGATACTAAACTGCAATAGTTACCTACTCGACGCAATTGTATGGGACAGCTGATTTTTTTGCGCTGATCGTTTTGCTCCCATAGTAAAAGTTGTTCAGTTTGATGGGTAGAGTCTGTGGTTTAAAGGTTAATCATACTTTTCCTTACACCCTGTATATTAGTAATACAAAACGGCGTCTTTTTTAAAAAAAGAGTTTATTTTGAACTTCAATAAAGTCTGATGTGTGATTTTTAACTTTTTTTATACTTTCAATTTTCTTGTACGAATATTCCTTTTTAAGATCGGGCCTTTTCTCTCTAGGACCTAGAGGTGAATATGTTGTCTAATTTACCTTGATACCTCTGAAAGTAGACAATTCCTTTCACTGCGGTGTCAATTTCAACAAGTCTTTAGTCGCATTGGATATGATAACATCTACGTGTTACATCCTTCGATCAAAATAAAATGAATGGATAGGCCTTAAGCGAACATTTCAAACCAGAAAAATGAGGCAAAACAAATGAAATTTTTACTTGTCACTTGTATGAAAGTGCCCTAGATTTGACAGATAATGGCGCTAGTTTGTATGTACCAAGTGCACCAGTAGTTTGCTTCAACTTACCGCGCTTTAGGCCTATCCATTCATTTTATTTTGATCGGAGGTTACATCATGTTTTCAGGTGGTTTTCAGTGAATCTATCAAACACATTTTTAATCTATAGGTACATAAGTGAAATTATTTGTAGTTATTTCTGCCTACACCAATGGAACACAGGCAGTTTTATGTAAGTAAAGTATTTACAGCAGTAAGTATATCTACACTTTTCATTTTCAAATAATTCATTTTGCCTAATCATTTAACTCTATTTACTATTTAATTTAAAATATATTACAATATTTCCGACAGCATGTTTTTATTTTTGGCCTCTTAAGGCCTTTCTGAACATTGTATAACTAGTACCAAGAAAAAATAGGGTAGGAACTAAGAATATATACATTTTTTTAATTGAATTTTCTTAACACAACATTACAAGAAAGTACCTAGTTACCTGTTTATTTTTATCAGCAATTAAAAAATGTATGTTGTGACATGGGTGTGACATGACATTGTGAAACATAAAGTAACATAACATCTAATATAGGTTCTATCTTAGATCAAAATAAAATGAAGGTTCTATAATTATTTACTGTTTGCTCAAAGCACACAAAAAACATAAGAAATAAGATGAACACAAGTATAGGTACTAATGGCAGTATAATCACTAAAACGTTGACTTTTTTGACATTTTACAAAAAATATTTCCTACAGTGCATTCACTTGACAAATACCTTAATTCTTCCTGCACACGCTTGCTTTAGGCAAGTACGCTGTACATATAATCGTCTGTAAAGTGATTACTGGCATAGGTACTTTATAGAAGCGCCAATGTACAGCGGGCTTGCCAAAGCGCAAGCATGTGGAGGAAGCAAGGAAGACAAAGCACATCGGAGCACATCGGAGAGGATATAAGCGTAGCAGAGAACACTACCGAACCATCACCGGAGGATCTTACGCTCCTCCTACCAGTTCATAGTCTCCCCTTTGAGAAACTTTTGGGAATTCCCAAATGAGTTCATCAGCAGATGTCACCAGCCCATTGCCGCTCCGACTCCTGCCGAGTTGCTCGTTGACGTAGAAGCTTCGGTATTGGAAATGGTTACCAAAGATAAGCAACGTCAGGTCGGGCCAGTCTTTGGATGGGTGACCGTTTTAGTGGTAATATTTTATATCGAGCGCCGTGTTTCGGAAGGCACGGTAAAAAGTTAGTTCCGGATAGAACCAGATCCTGATAGATTGGCCCTGTTGGTTGGAAAGAACCGACATAATCGTGCTTTGTGCTAAGTTCTCAGAAGATGGTAGATAGACGTGCCCTCTTTTTCGGCAAATAAAATGTATTGAACAGCGAAGAAGTGGTCCATTTTGTGGTTGGAATATAATTCCTTGTCCATTTGATTCAAAACGATAAAATTTCTTTCTCTAGTTATCTGTGATGCGGAGTTCTGCAGATTTCTGTAAATAAAAATAACCCATTAGCAGGCATAATTTTTTAATGAGGGTTTCCCAAACCTGGAATACAAATATAAAAGGACTTACTTCTTGGAACACTTTTCAGCGTAGATTTTGATATGCTATCACTATCTTCAGACTCTGAACACACTTGAAAACTGGTTTCTGAAATAAATAAAAAAATAAGTATGTACACACGGCGACACATCATGTTACGCACCCTATATACCCATAACCATAAATACACTACGTACAAAACACAAAATAGTGCGGTAGAGAGCCTGCATAGACGCGGCTGCCGGCGCGGGCGCAGCATGCCGTCAGACGAAACAACAACAATATACCGCACCCTCTCGCACGATTCGCAGCGTTCAACTTCTAATAGTCCAAAGTTCAAACAGGGTAACCTGATCTGTCGCCGTGTGTACAAGATATTATAACTACTAGGCGTTACATGATTTTACCGATGCACCTCAGAGCACAGAAAATAAGGGTTGAATTGAACCTCACCTTGCAGCACGGAATCGCATTTTCTCACACTCCATCCTTTTCTGTCGTTCAGCAACGTCATTTGTTAGAGCGAGAAAGGTAGTGGGAATGCTATAGCACGCGGCAGCACCGGCAGTGCTGCGACCTTTCTCGCTCAAGCAAATGTCGACACTGAGTGATAGAAAATTCCGTGCTGTCATATTATGTGGTTCATCCCTAATTGAATCTTATTTTTCACGTAAGAACATTTGCTCGCATTTTTGGCGCAGGGCAAGCCAAGCAAAAGGAGATAAGTAGTTAGGTATTTTCTTTTTCTGGTTTTATGGAGGATTCTTCTATCAAAGTATAATTACCTGTGTCATATCTCTTGTTATGACGGCTAGGCAAGTCTTGGTTCTCGACGTGGCCAAACGTTCTGAATCCAACTGCGAACTGCGCGTACGGGCTTATTTCGTACAACTCTGAAAAATTACGTTGGTATATTTGTAAGTTGGCCAGATATTATATTGAATTGCGTTATGTGTGTTAAAAACCGTGGTGGTCCAGTAGTGGGGAGCAATCTTGCCTGTCGTGCAGGAGGCGAAGGTTTGATCCCCGTCCATGCCGACGCGTACCATTGAGTTTTTCGGAATATATATGGACGTTTTGTAACACCACTGGCTTTTCAGTGAAGGCTCAATAGTGAATGATGTTTAGTTACTGTTTGATGGTCTTAACTACCCCTTTGAATATGATAAGGGTGCTTCTTCTTCTTATCGTGTGGGCAAGCCCTGGTGTCAGAGTTTTTTCTGACCGCCTTCCGGTCTCTGACGTGGTTTTTATGTAACGACTACTACCACCAGAGATAGTAGCTGTGACCAAAGGCTTAACGTGCCATCCGAAGCACGGAATCATCTTACCTTTCAGACTATCAGGTGATTTAGCCTGCAATGTCCTAACCAACTGGGGGAAAACGCACAAAGTGACATATCACTAGGTGTCCGTGTCCCTCGTGGGAATCGAAACCACGTCCTCCGTGTCAAGAGCCTAATGCTCTTAAACTTTAGACCACGGAGGCAGGTGCTGGTGTAGGACTAGGGTTCTAGAGAGGGTATTCTCTGTTTCTCATCATCATCAGCATCCATTGGTTTTTGTCGAAATGACTACTTATACAAGGTGTTACAAAACTACAAATAAACCTTTAAGGGGGTGGTGTAGACCATCAAACTGAACAACTTTCACTATGGGACCAATATCGAAATCGGGAAAAAAAATATTTATGATCTATACTCTACAAATCGACTAGAGCTAAAATATGTATGAGATATGAATTAATTTTTTTCGCGATTTCGATGTTGGTCCCATAGAGAAAGTTGTTCAGTTTGACGGTCTTAACAATCCCCTTAAGAGTTTCAAAAATTTATTGTTACTTATGAAACACCTTGTATATTACCTACTTGGTACAATCTACTCACCATGTTTACTGTTATTCCTCATATGTATAGGAGCGCTATAGATCCTGTTCTGCGCGTTCATAGTCTGCGCATTCATAACGTTTTCCTTCACGTTGGCTAGGTTAGTATGCGACGTGTTGGCCGTAAGGTTGCCACTCTCTGATTTATTGTCTACTGTTATTGAATCCCTGTAGTCAGTGAGACCGCTGAAAATATAATTATAACGTATATGAAAAAACGGGCCCGATACGAGTGGGATTAGCGCACCGTGGGTTCCGTACCACATCTATAAAAAAATCTCCTACAAACTCTTGTCCGGTTTTTATTGTTTTACTTTAGACATAGTATGCTCTATAATTACACTAAGTTTGACGCTTGTATGTTCTGCCGTTTTACGATAAAGCAAACAAAAAAACCCTGCAAAAACACGTTTCTTGTTAAGGCTGCGTTTCCATTAGAGATGTGCGAGGTAGCGAGGTGGTGAGCGAGGAAACAATCCTGGCGGATTGTTTGTTTCAATAGAGCGCTCGCGCGATCACGTCATTGGGAAATTGATGCACTCTCACTGGCCGATTTTTTCCTCGCTCACCGCCTCGCTACCTCGCACATATCTACCACGCCATCTGGTGGAAAGGCAGCCTTACCCTTTTCATATCTAAGTTTGTACTTTCTGCTGTCGTGTTTTGTTTTACAGATTCGCGACACGCCTCGATACTTCGATCAAAATAAAATGAATGGATAGGCCAGGCCTTACGCGAACATTTCAAACCAGAAAAATGAGGCAAAACAAATGAAAGGTTTACTTCAAATTTGTATGCAAGTGCCCTAGATTTGACAGATAATGGCGCTAGTTTGTATGTACCAAGTGCACCAGTAGTTTGCTTCAACTTATCGCGCTTTAGGCCTATCCATTAATTTTATTTTGATCTAAGCCTCGATATTGTCATGTTGTGCGCAGGCTTTTGTGTTTTGCTGAATATTTTAGTTAGTTCTAAGATAGCAAAGCGATCTCATTTGGATTGGATTTCAGAAAGCTGGCTGATTGTGATTGCCAAGGTTGTGTTGGACGTCGGACTCGAGCCGAGTCGGTAGGTAGTAGTTTTTTTTAACTTTCACAGAATGATCATGATTATGAAATTGAAATAGAGAAATTGTGTAGGTAGGTCATAGGTTACACAATTTCTCTCCAAAACTCAATAAGGCCTCGTTTAGGGAGACATGAGAGAGACGCGGGGCGACATGCGGCGCGTTGGGCGGGCAATATATCTATGACAATTTGACGCGTGCAAAAACGCTTTTCCGTGAACGTTCTATACATCGCCGTATGTTTGTGTTTTCGGCAGCCCGCTCCGCGCACCGCGGCCGGCGCCTGACGCCCCGCGTCTTCTTGAACGAGGCCAAGGAATTTAGCGGGAGATCCACAGTTACTGCGTGACGTTAATTGTTATGTTATATATAAGTTATACTATTTAACGCGAGGCGTTTTAAGATACGAAATGATAACAGTAACATACCTTTGCCTTCTAACGATAATGTAAATGCTGCAAAGCACGCAAATGGCTAGTAATACTGAACTGCACATTATCACCAGGGTGTTGAGGTCCATGGTGTCTGATGGTGGTCCTACTTCACCTGAAATAAGGGGGAATTACAACATCATTATCATCAGCCTGTCATCGTCCTCTGCTGAACATAGGCCTCTCTCAAGGCGCGCTACAAAACTATATTCCTCATCCTATCTCTTCTTTTTACTTATCTCAGGTCTTCGGTCTTGTGCCCAGCGTCCTATACTACGCCTGCTAGTTCGTGGGCTTGATCATGTGTGGAAGAAGTGTGTATAATTTGTAATTCAAAGATAATATTTAGATGAGTGCCTTCATTGCTTCAGTTATTGGAGATACAGCGTGTACTTTTAAATTGTTACAGATTGTAAAAGCGATACGAGTTCTGTTTTTGTTCTTGGTCGCAGTCGCAGTTTAAACTTCGCCATGTTCGTTACTCGGTCCTCGATTTTGATTTCATGCTTTTATAGAAGTCATGTCACCGCATATACTTTACTTCGAAACATGTGGTTTCTAGAAGATTTAACGGTACAAACTTTATAGGGTCTTGGGGCAGTGTCCATGTGGATTTTAGAGCAACAACCACTTTGCTGTTTTTATTCGAATGAATCAGTCCTCTTGATTTTATTATTGTTTTTAACCTGAAGATTTTATTTTGTTCATATTATGCGAATGTGTGTGTGTTCAGTGTTCTTAGATCATAAAGTTGGAGTATCTATAAATTTTATCAATAATCAGTCCCACTGCAGGGCACAGGCCTACCCTCTAGAAGGGTGTTTGAGCGTTAGTACACCACGCGTGCCCAATGCGGATTGGTAGACTTCACATATGCATCAGAATTTCTTCTTCTGCATATGAAGGTTTCCTTACGATGTTTTCATTCACCGTTTGACAGCAGTCGGTAATACGTACATAAGTTAGAAAAACTAATTGGTACGTGGGATGTTGTTCATGCGGATTGGAACCCGGACCTCATGATTGAGAGTCCATAACTCTCCGCAACGCGCCACCGAGCTCTATCTATCTATGAGAATAATTCTTACTGATATTTCAAAAAACTTACTTCCATCCTCATTCTTGGTAGCGTAGCTGTACGTCGTGGTAATAGTACCCGCTTCATTGACAGCTGTCACCCTGACCTGGTACCAAGTCCCGGGCGACAGGTCAGCGATCACGAATGAGCTGGGGCGGTAGGACTTCGCTTGGTACAGGGCTGGCAGGTCCCAAGAAGGGTGTTCAGAGAACGACTGGAAAGTTAGATGTTCTTTTGGTGCTTTTAAAAATCATTTTTTCTTGCACTCAGTATATTCCCTCGGAGGGATCAGTGAAAGTCTTTACAACCAAAAATATTAAATACTAGATAGAAGTGCCTTATGAACGAATTCTATTCGTGCCATTAATTGAGTAAATGCGCATACATAATTGTCAGAGATAACACGGGCCGTGTTTCTTTGCTATGTATTGTAACTAAACCGCCGTAAATGCTATACAATGCATGGAAATAACAATCGTTCAGAGATGGACAAATGGTAGTCAATTTTTCATTCATTATGCATCATCAGCCACTACACTTCCCACTGCAGTGCACAGGGAGAGTGTATAGGCGTTAGTCCACCACGCGTGCCAAGTGCGGGTTGGTAGACTTCACATACGCATCAGAATTTCTTCTATAGCGTATGTAGGTTTCCTCATGATATTTTCCTTCACCGTTTGAGAGCAGTCGGTATTATGTACAAACCTAAGTTAGAAGAACTCATCGGTAGGTATATGGCAAGTCATCCGTGCAGATTCGTACCCGTTCCCTCATGATTGAGTATCTATACTTCTCCGCAACGCGCCACCGATGCCACCGATGCGACCGTAGTCAAGTACGGCACGAATATTATAAATTCATTACAGATTTTCTGAGTTTATCATTAAGCGGTGCGTTAACCATTAATGATACGCATCCGGTTTTCCTTACCATAGTATTATGAGCTCTGATCCAACTCCTGCCGCCCAGCTGCCTGTAATCTATCTCCCAACTCCTCAGTTCACATCCACCGTCATCCCAGCCAGCGAGCTGGACATAGATGTGAGAGCAGTTGCTCCACAACCACTCGTTTGTTGACGGCGATATTGGTACTGAAATAGAAAAGAAGAGACCATCATTATCAAGCACAGTGTTCACGAAAAGAGCCTGATGGACCGTCGATACGTCTTTCGCACCCTGGGTAATTAAAATGCAAGTAGGAAAGTGTGGTCAAAAAATCACAACCACTATTGTGAACCCACCTCCACCTAATGTGCTGACATCCAGATACGCTGGCTGCGACGTCCCGACACGGTTAGTAGCTGTTATTCGCAACGAATACTTCGTTCCACACTTCAGCGCTGTCAGGGAATGTTTCTGGACACCTGACAGGTTTGGTAGTTTGTTAGTGGGCCAGGCTTCCTGCCATGGACCGTTGGCTTCTTTCCACGTGAGGCTGTAGCCTGGAATATGAAACTGATTATTTTTATCGGGATTAGACTTGTAGTTCAGTGTTGGCATCAGAGGATTCGAAGATATTGACGATGTCTAATGAGATTATTAGCTTCTTTTGAATCTCTTCTGGGCTGGTGGTATTTAAAGCCAGAAACCTCACGGCATCAATCAATGGAATTATTGAAATCAAGATAATTGCAGACAAATAAAATCTAACAGAAACTTGGTTTTTTGTTTAGTAGAGACCATTTAAACCTTACACACTAAAGTATTACATAATAATGATAAGATTATGAAGGCTTGAGGGAGGCGCAGTGCAGAGGGAGGTGGGTAGGCCCCCCACAAGATGGACAAACGACCAGGTGAAGGCGGCTGGAACCCGTTAGATGAGGGCAGCGCAGGACCGGTCGTTGTTGCGATCCTTTGGAACGGCCTATGCAGAGGACTAACGAGAGGATGGTGAAGGGTCTTAGAGAACATGATGACAAAAATAGCTTACTGATCTTATGGCTCAAGCTCCTATTGTTAACAGGATAATACGGTTGCTCCCACTCCACAAGAATCGAGTCTTTGTATGGCGTTGCTCTAAGCACAGGTGCATCTGGCAGGGGGAGTACTATAACGGTGTATTCCACTGAGTCAGAACCGTACAAGTTCTTAGCCAGGCAGGTATAGTTGCCGCTTAGGGACTGGTCTATGTCTGGAAGAAAAAGAAGTGAGTTATATTTGGCAAAACTTACGGTTTCTGAGCGGATACACGATTCGGTGTGTGTCTACAGGAGATACGATGTCCAGCAGCGAGGGAAAAATCCACTCATGCGCATGCGAGGAGTTTTTAGCTTCCTAATGACGCGATTGAGAGAGAGCTGTTGATGGATTGAGTTTCCTTTCTTACTCTACTCTTCGCTGTATCATATTTCGTGATACCTTATTCATCTCTAAAGAAGGTATCACCCCACACAGCAGACAGTTGACTTTTGTTGGTAATTGCCAACTTAAAGGTGGAAAAGTTTTAATAAATATTCTAGAACAATTGGTTTTAAAGAAAAGTTCTGTACTTAAATCTATCCATCGAAATACGGTACAGTCGCCAGCATTACACACAGGCACATAATTTAAATCTGCCTGTGACTTTACCTTTATGAGTAGACATTGTCCTTGGCTTAACACTTACTATTAATAAGCAGACTATCATCGTGGTTCCTGGTGAACCTCGGGTGATGGGTGATGATGTTATGTTTGTGGTACCACACAGTCCTCGGTGGTGGAACTCCCACACATTGGCAGACAAGGAGTAAAGAACTACCCACTCCAACCGAGATTGTTCCTCCGAGAGATGCTACCCCTGCAACCACTAGAACAAAAATTTGATTTTGGAGAAATAATTTTATAAATATCTTATAGGATTCCTTGTCGATTTCGACTACGGCGACTTTACAGAAAAGCTGTCAGGTAAGCAGGATGTTTTGAAGTTCATAAGTGCGTTCACACACGATGACGCACTGACGGAGCAGGAAACGTCAGTCCGTCATTTGTGAAGCAAGGAGTTGTAAGAAACCGCACGTAGGCGTAGAAGCACACACGGTGACGGATTGACGCACCGTGTATGCTTCTACGGACTGCCACTCCGTCATTGCGTCATCGTGTTTGATCCATAAAGGTATTATACCTTACAGGAATAGAGGAACTGACATGAGTTGTCAAATGAAACCGTTTTTGGATGTTTTCAGGAGACTATTTGCAGGCAAAAATTCTTATACTGTCTATAATTCTGAGTCTAACGTGAAATCGTTGATAAATTAATGAAGAAATGTTAGTTCACAAAAGTATCTACGATTTCACTTAAGATTCGCAATTATTCACGAAAACCGAATTGTAAAAATTTATAAGAGACCAGAAAACTGTTCTATTGCCTCGCGTCACGTACCTATCTCTTTCTACTATACAGTGTTGCCGCTAGGTACATCTCGCTCTCTCAGCTGTCAGTTCCTCTATTCCTGGTATAATACCTTTATGGTTTGATCCCATAGTACGCTCTAAACACAGATACACTCTCTCGTCCTCGTCCGACTGTTTGGTCAGATGGAATGCGAGACCGATACTTCCATTGACTTAAATGTCACTATTCTGTGTTAAAAGACGTTCTTTTGCAATTTTGCTAGTTGGGTAGAGGTATAGACTATGTATTATTGTATACCATAACCGTAGCTTAAGAATTTTATTGTAATAGTTATTAAGTCGTGTTATGTTGTAGAGTTTCTGGCCGCATCTTCTCTACAGCGACAACACGTTCCGACGCGGTGGTAGCTTAAAAAAGATTTGACGTTTAATAAGTGTGCTTCAAGCTCCTATATTGAATAAATTATATTGACTTGAATTGACTTGACTTATCTCGTTCGTTCACGTGCAAATAGAAACAGAGCGAAGGTGTGATAGCGCTTTATCACGGTGTCATGCTACTTATGCTGGAATCGAACGAAATCAATGGTCCCTTCAACAGTTACCTCTCTGCGCAGGAGTCTGTGACACCCGTCTAGTGGCACTTCCTTCACCAGCCCTCGTGCTGGCCGTCACCCAAGCTTCGTAAGTCCTGGACATGAGCTCTTTGACTTCTATGGTGGTGCGTCCTGGTTCCACCCGGTAAGTCTGTGGTGCACCGTTGCTGTGGATTTAGATATGTTTTTTTTAAAGGAACTGGGGGTCTTGGCAGACTTTCGCCTGTATCACTGCGACTTTTGTCTAGCAGATCTAAACATACCTGGAAGTGGGTTTCACATACACTGTGTAAAACAACAGCTCCCCGTTCGGATGTTCAGGCCTCTTCCAGCTGATGAGCAATGATGATGATGATAGGACCAGCACCTTGATATCTGCTGGTGGACCAGGCACTGGAAAATGTATAGTTTAATTTATTTAGCCATTCATCTACAGGGTGAAATCGATATCATTAGCATTCTTTTAAACTAAGAGTCTACCCATCAAACTGAACAACTTTTACTATCGGAGCAAAAAAAAATCTGCTGTCCCATACATTTGAGTCGTGTCGGCAGCGGCGGCGGTGCAGTTTAGTATGGGACAGCTGATTTTTTTTTGCTCCGAATGGTTTGCTCCCATAGTAAAAGTTGTTCAGTTTGATGGGTAGACTCTTAGTTTAAAAGGATGCTAATAATATCGATTTCACACTGTATATCACTAATAACGCCCATCTTTCTGCTTACAGGGAAAATTTAAAAGAAGAGGTAAGCATGTGCGATACCTTATACTGAGTAAATGCGATGGAGTCAGGAATACGTGATTGGCGATATTTTCTGCCACGCTACCTACCAGCGGCGGTGAGGTTAAAATTTGTGGGTTGGTTGGTGGAGTGTCTGTACTGTATGCAGCACTAGATACTATTTCTTATAGTGAGACAAAGGCCAACTCTCACAAAACAGGGTGAGAGGGAGTGAGCCACACATCACCGAGGACTGACTGTAATCCACGGCTGTTAATTGAACTTCTAGGAACTTCATGTCTTTTGAAAACTTCGATAGCGCGATTCGTGCAATCATAATTATGTGGTGTCTTTCTAGAACGTCTGTTTAGGACAGACAGAGTGTTCATGTGTTCTCTCTTGCTCTTGTTCGCCTGTAGTTACATGTTCTGTTCGGTCTCGGATAACTCACCATCCTGCAAAGTAGCACAAACGATGGGGTAAGAGAATGGGCCGGCGCCGTAGTTGGAATAGCCAGTGACTTTGACTGTATAGTTGGTGTACTTCATCAGACCCTGAAGATAGAGTTCTGTGTGATGTGACGTTTGATTCTGCCATGCACCTTCTGTGAAAATAAATGTGTAATTAATAACACGTATTTCCTCGATCTTATTTGGTGTTTTCAATGATGCAAATTACTTTGTGGTGGCACTGACATGAGATATGGTATATTTCCAAGTTATTGATAAAAGAGGTGCCGTGGTGGTCCAGTGGCGAGTAACCTTGCCTGCCGTGCAGGAGGCGATGGTTCGATCCCCGTCCATGCCGACTCGTACCAATGAGTTTTTCGGAATTTATGTACGATTTGTAACACCACTGGCTTTTCGGTAAAGGAAAACATCGTGAGGAAACCTGCATGCTTCAATTTCGAGGCATGTATTGTACCCACTGTCCATTACAAGTGGCGACTGGCTCACCCCCCGTCACACTGGACAGAGTTTCGGTACTACTGGTGAAACGTGGATGTTCTGAGGTTTCAGAATATCTCTGACTACCCCCTCGGGGAATATAGTCGTGAGCATATGCTTATGCTTATGCTATTGATAAATTTCGGTCATTATAAGCAGCTTGTTTTGATACAGATCGAATATGTCAGTAGACTTATGAAGATAAGGTAGTATTTAATTTGATTAGTTTTTTTGGTCACACTAGTTCCCAAACTAAATAGCCTATTCTACAGGTTCTCTTTTCTGCGTACGATTCATTGGCGGTCAAAGACGTTCTAACAGACCCAATCATTTGAGATCCTTCTTAAACAGCTAATGGTTATCAACATTTGTCATGAACTGTTTGGCATAAAAGAAAAACAAATCATGAAATTTTTATCAGAACATAGATATGAAAGATATGAGAAATAATCAGGGAAGCAATCGTTTATGTGATAATCCAATAGGACAGAGAAGTGTGAAGTGTATGTACCTTCAGTAGCATATAAAACGGTGTATCCTATGAGAGAGCTTCCTTGACCGGGTAGCACTATGGGCTGCCAGCCCACTCGTAATGACGTCGATGAGACTGCTGTACATTCCACTGATGAAGGAGCTTGCTCTGGTGCTGGAAAATATAGAGATGATCAGATTAATAATACGCATCATACATAGAAACCCTCACGATCAAAATATGGCCATTTAGGCCGTAATACAGGGTGAAAGGAAAAGTATCATTAACCTTTAAACCACATACTCTACCCATCAAACTGAACAACTTTTACTATGGGGGCAAATCTGTCAGAACAAAAATGGAACAAAACAAAACAAAATTCCATACGTTTGCATCGAGGTATTGCAGTTTCGTATCGTTCTGTACCTACAGATTATCTGCAGAGCTGTGTACACGTCCTCTCGCCGCGACGACTGGAGCCAAAAGAACGTGCGCGGCCGCCGCACGAATATTTATACAGTGCGACGAGCGCCGCGGGCAGAGGTGCGGCGCGAAGGGCGGGTGCACAAGACCGCGGCTCGCGCCTCATTCCCATTAGCCAATTAGAATCCTATTAGAATTATTGTAAACTCTGGTATTCCCTCACTAGTTGTACATACTTTATTTTAGATATATTTAGCTTAAGTTTTACAATAAATTATTCACTTCTACAAAGCAACTACTTGTTTTACTTCACTACTCCGAACTCGCTAAAGTTCCATACTAAACTGCAATACCTACTGATATTTTTGTTGAGCTGACACATTTGCTCCTATAATAAAAGTTGTTCAGTTTGATGGGTAGTGTATGTGGTTAAATCATTAACCTAATGATACTTTTCCTTACACCCTGTATACCTATTCCTTTTGGAGCGATCGAAAGTTTTAATGCATCTACCAACCCTTTAGGGTGCTTTAGGGTGGTTGTTTTAGCAAGCTATCACTTGATTTTGTCTATGCATCCTAAAACTTTAGAGAGGTTTACACTCAGTTGCAGAAACGCTCATTAAAGTTAATCCTCCATTAAATCTCTTGCTAGCTTTTACTACGTCAACAAGACAAAAAGTGACAGCAAGAGATTAACTTTAATGAGAGTTTATGCACTGCGTGTTAGAATAATTCTTGGCATAACTGCAATTATAATGTTATGTCTAATTTTGAAATATTTCTAGGATTTTCATAATCCAAAATTGTAATCGAATCTCTATGGACTAGTTTGTCAATTAAAGTTTTTAAGAAATGGTAATATTGATTTACCTCCTTCTCTAGTATCTTGGTATACAGGCAATGAAAAAGGTCCAGTTCCAGCGCTTGTGAACGCTGATATCGACACGCCATACCTGAGAATAAATGATAATGTATTATGAATTATTTTCCGACACATTGTATCATATCTTGTATTATATCACAAATATTGGATTCTATCATTAACATTTATTAAGTACATTGGAATTCAAAATCAATAGGTTCTTTTAATCGGAGTTACCTTGTGTTTTTAAGAAGGCCACTTAGCAAGGTTTCTTGTTTTCCAGATTGCTGAGAAACTTTTAATGTCCTCGTATCGGTGTCATCTGAAACTGGATGAAAATTATTAACGTACCTATATGACAAAGAAGGAGACATGCGGCGACTGGCATGAGTCAGGGAAGAGTGGCATAATAGGGAGGAAGCTTATGCAGCTGCAGTGGGTGGTCAAATTAATAAAATTATCAATTTGAAGAATCATCAAGTTCTCTCGACTTTTGTGGGCAACAATAAGTAGGCAAAATTGATAGTTCTGGTATTATTATTAGATAAGGTATTAAGGTAAGTAAATTATTATAGGTATTAGATAAGGTAATACAGAACAATAGTTAGTTTAATGTTTCCATTTAACTGTAATCGCCAATCAGGCTCCGAAACGTAGTATAGGTAATTCGTTCGATGCCCTTTTAACAAAAAAGGTATATTTGTCAAACCTAGCCTAGCTACTTCCATTTCAAGCTTCCTCCCAGCATATAAAAGAATTTACCAACCTGACGCAACATTCTGAGGCACAGCTTTGATATGGTAACCCATGACAAGTCCATTATGTGTGTCCTTCAGCGGAGGAAGCCAGGACACGTAGAGTTCCCCAGGGTTCTCTGTCTGGTCTACTTGCACGTTGATCGGGGCAGATGATGGTGCTGAGGATCAAAGGTTGTATAAAGTCAGTATCTTTGTTGAAATATCAGATGTGCTCTAAAACAGTTGCTGTAGTTGGTGTCGGCCATAAGATACCAGATGGCGATTTGAAGGTGGTCAAACTTTAGAGGATGGATTAGCCCATCAAACTGAACAACTTTAACTGTAAGAGCATTGAAATAAAAAAATTGTTACTGTGCCATTTGGAACTATTAGACCAGTGGTTCTTAACCTTTTTGGACCAAGGACCACTTTGATTGTTTTGGGACTACAATGTTCGAGAATTGAAAGTGTTAAAAACATTTCATTCACCACATAAACAAAAGATGTAACAAAATCGGCATAGCTATACAATGTTACAAAAATACAAATAAACCTTTAAGGGGGTGGTGTAGACCATCAAACTGAACAACTTTCACTATGGGACCGATATCGAAAACGCGAAAAAAAAATTATGTTCCATACTCTACAAATCGACTAGAGCTAAAATTATGTATGGGATATCTTTTTTTTTTCGCGATTTCGATGTTGATCCCATAGAGAAATTTGTTCAGTTTGTCGGTCTAAACAACCCCCTTAAGAGTTTTAAATATTTATTGTTACTTATGAAACACCCTGTATTGACACCAACTCATTCAACGCCTATTGCTATCAAAATCAAAATTTATTGGCCATTTAGATTTGCATAGACGTGTACTCCAGAATCAGACCTACCTTCTTCATGTGTTGTAAAATGAACTGGTGAAGTGTAAACGCTTACACCAACTTGGTTGCCAGTAGCAACTTTTATTCCATAAGCTGTTGCTGGTCGAAGATTTTGCAGTTCAATAGACTGGCGGATATCACTTTCTTTTCTGGAAAATGAAGATTGATTATCATTGTTTGGTATTAAACAATAGCAAGGTAAAGTAGCTGCAGTCGAAGTTGGCTATGTGAAATCACTCACATTACATTGAACTAAATTACGTCTACGTCCTATTTATAAATAGCACTGCATGTCACAACGCTGTCCCATTCTTTGTAGCGCTATCGCCACACTTTCTTAGTAAAATCGCTATCGTCATCTCTTTCATCCACCTGCACTTGTCGTACTCTCATGTGGCGCACGACGTTTGTTTCTCGTGTTAGTTTCTAGCAATAGCACAGATTATTCAATAGTTACTATTGTAACAAACACCACACCTTCCCGATTTTTGAAAAATTTCTAACTTTGCGCTTCAAGAACGACGAACTAAAATGCGCTAGCTTTATGCATGTATCGCATGCGATACGCGGCGCCGTAGGTACCGCACCTGTCAAACGTGAGCGACGCAAAGTCTGGATTTCGGCTTTCATAGACTTATAATCTTTATTTCTCAAATGTCAACTTTTATGCTTGAATATGTTTTGGAACACCAACTACATGTCCAAAAATATCAACATTATGGAATAGAATTGCAACCGCATAATTTTTCCCAAAATATTTGTATGGAGCTGGCAACAACAATAGTTATATCTCCGCTGTCACACAGTTGGCCTTAATTATTTTGCAGGGGGTTAATCCTTGAATTATTTTGAACTTTTGGACATACTCCATGTAACGGCCAGACGGTGCACTGATAGGTTTAATGTCACATTATGTTCAAAGTTAGACTCACCTGGTAACATTAACAGTGTTAGCGTGGTCCCAAACTTCTGCGTAGTTCATAGGAGCATACTGTAGCGAGTAGTACCGCGCATGCGCCCGGAGTGAGTCCCTCCACGATACTGTAGCGCCGCGGGCGCGCACCGACTCTACGCGCAGTTCTGTTGGGGGTGTGGGGGGCTCTGGAACCATACAAATAAAGTATTACTTTGCATTACATCTAAGTTTAGTTCTAAAGAAGGCTGGCAAATTTGGACCCTTCTACAGGTTATTACAGCCAATTTACTTTTTTGCTAGTTTTGTTTCACTCTATACGTATTACTAAGTTTCATTCATGTACGGGACCTCTAAGTCTGGGTCTCAAATTACATGGCCGTACGCCAAACTTCTATCGGAGTAACGCTTCATCATCATCATTCTCTTGCCCATTTCCCATTATTTGGGGTCGGCGCAATATGTCATCCTCTTCCATTCATCTCGCTTGGCCGTCGTTTCAGCATTCCCTCCTTTCTTACACATATCATCCTTCACACAATCCATCCATCTTTTCTTTGGCCTTCCTCTCCTACCACAGCCATCCACAGTCATACTTAACACTCTTCTCGTAACATGAAATTCGTCTCTTCGCATCACATGCCCATCCCACGATAATCTATTGCCCTGCAATTTTTCCGTTATAGGTGCTACTTTCAAACTTCCTCTAATGTACTCGTACTCATTCCTAATCCTGTCCATTCTAGTTACACCACACATCCATCTCAACATTCGCATCTCAGCTACCTTTCCTTTTGTGGCCCAACACTCTGATCCGTACATAACGACAGGTCTTATATTTACTGGTCTTTCGGAGTAACGCTTGTGATGAAGTAATGCTTGTACCACACCACCACACCATAGCATACCTAATTATAATATGGTGGAACGGCTCAGCGGGTGCGGTGGGTCTATCACCGGCAATGTCGGTCGGTACCGCGCGCAGGTAAGTAGGTACTGGGACACGCTCCCCCCAGCCCCCGTATACAGCGCACGATTGACCTGCTGTGACCGCCGAGCGGAACCAGTAGTTTAAATAACACTATAACCACACCCTTGTCATTGAGGAGAGGCTGATTATGATGACGAGATTTTCTATTTCCCAGATTGGCTCGATCTCCAATTTTTTCCTGTGGATATTGTAGAGGCAACAATAGGATATAGTTTGTATACCTGTTGTTATAATCATCATCACCTCAGTCAATAGACGTCCACTGCTGGACATAAGCCTCCCCCAAAGATCGTCACAACGACCGGTCCTGCGCTGCCCTCATCCAACGGGTTACCGCCGCCTTCATCACGTCGTCGGTCCACCTTGAGGGAGGACTACCCATGCAGCGCTTTCCAGTACGCGGTCACCACTCGAGAACTTTTCAGCCCCATTGGTTATCAGATCTGCGAGCAATGTGCCCCGACCGTTGCCACTATAGTATAAGCAATTCATGATCAACTTACCCAGTATAGTGAGATGTACATTGAAAGTGGCGGCTCCATAAGGATTGTTTGCTCGGCACTGGTACAACCCCGCGTCTGCCGCCTCCGAGTATTGGACGCTGATCGCGCTGGTTAAACCCAGATTTGTTTTCGATTCTGATAGCTTGAATCTGAAATACAACAACGCTTTCAGGCGCCATCTTCAGGGTGAATTAGAATCCTTTCAAACTAAGACTCTACCTATCAAAATAAATAACTTTGGGAGAAAACCGGGAATCGATGAAATGTGGGAAATTGCAAAAAAAAGTCTTCTGTTTCGTATTTGAGCCAAGTAGGCGTTGCAGTTTAGTATAGAACAGTAATTTTTTTTAACGGTGATTTCAATTTTGCTTCCATTGTAAAAGTTGTTCAGTTTTATGGGTAGAGTCTTATATTAAAAGTATATATTATAATACATAGTGTAAATTCAAATGCGTTACATACTTAAAGGAGTGCTTCAGGCCATCAAACTGAACAACTTCCACTACAGGATCAATATTTGAATTGGAATTAAATGGGTCATTTTGTAGAATTACATTTTGAGAATCGGTCATTTGTAGAATCGGTCGTTTCACAAATCAGAAATTTTTATAATTAGTCATTTCACAAATCAGTCATTTAAAGAGTATAAGGTACTAGTCATTTCTAGAATCGGTTCTTTATTCCGGTTCCGAATAAACCGATACTAACCTCTGATTCCGGTACTCAACAATGTTACCATTGTGCGTCCAAACAACCGTAATCGGTTCATCACCAAGCGGCCGGCACTCCAGTGTGATTGGATGTCCAAGGCGTGACGTCACATTAGTCGATGTCGCCTCAAAGTGAACTGGTTCTGAAAGTTCGGCCAAGTCAGCATTGAAAATTAGGACAGAACTGTCTTCGCGGGAATAGATGACGCAAGCTCTCCGTGAATTCGTGCCCCAAAGTTGGAACTAAGTTTAAGTTGGCTCTTAGAACCTATTCAGACGAATCACAACAGCACCACAACGACAAAACGGGGTTCAGGCACGAATTCATAATGAAAACGCAGAGTAACATCTCTACACTTACGTAAGATACTTTCGAGTCAGTGGTTGCGTGCGACTGCGATTTTACAAACACGTGGATGATAAAAGGACATCGCAGTCATCGCAATCATTCGCAACATTCTTAATAGTCGTATTCGTGTATACAACTAAATCGCGACTAAATTGCATAGTACATCAACTTTAAGCAACTTATACGGCGACCATATTATGTATGTCATTATACCATTCACACACAGCGGTTACCACAGCCTGGTGACCATTTTGTGGGTATAGTGTGATTGTGACGTAGGCTATTTGATTTGATCCTTAGCTCAGTCTCATAAAGTCTGAGAGGTAGTCTTTAGAAAACTCAAAAATGTCTGATTGATCAAATTCTTCAAGAGTGCTAACTTACTATTGACACTCATCCAAACAGTTTTACTAAGCGGCTGCCCGACCCCGTTCTCAACATTGCAGGAGTAAAGGCCTTCATCTGCTAAGGACACCTCTTCAATCACCAGAGTACCATTTGGAAGGCTGAGAATCCCACCTCCAGCTAGTTCCAGGACTGGTTGCCAGGTTCCAAGGATTGCTGTAAAAAGCATACACAATTGATTTAGAATCCTATTGGTGTAATATTTATCACGCCTGACTGTCATATCTGTTACGATGGTTATGGATATAAAAATATTATATAAATTTATGTCATTGTTGTCTGGCTTCCACAATTACAATCTATCTACACACCACGTCATACAATAACAAAACCAAAAAATGGCTCATAATGTCACCTTAGTATGCCTCAGTAAGACTGCGTTTCCACCAGAGATGTGCGAGGTAGCGAGGCTGTGAGAGACGAAAAAAATCGGCCAATAAGAGTGTTTCAATTTCCCAATGATGTGATCGAGCGAGCGCGCTATTAGCGGATTGTTATCTCGCTCACCGCCTCGCTATCTCGCACATATCTGTTGGAAACGCAGCCTTATGCTAGGCTGTCATACATTGCCGTTGACATTCCAGTCCTTTCAAATATCCTCTATCACAAAGCAGTAATGTAAAGCAATTGAGCACATTTTAGGGGTTCCATTAATACTGATGGCAATTCCTTGTCATTGGGCTTCCACAATAAAAACCTTGTAGTAGCTTCAGTTTGGGGTCAGAAGGTAGGCTATGACCTACAGGGGATACTGTATAATAATTATACTGTATAATATAATGCAATATCGCGTCGTCGGGACTTATCTGGTCTGCCTAGATCTCCCTAATGGAAATCACAGTTAAAGTTTCCTATTTACCTACCATCTTTCTTCATCCAATGAACTTGTGGCTGAGGATATCCACTAGCACTGCAGGATACTGTCCCTCTCCTGCCAAGAAGAAGTGAAGAATTCGACGGCTCTTCCAGCCATTTTGGTGCGACTGAAATGCGAATGTGTAGGTAATTATTACAATGTTATTGAAATTGAAATTGAAATTGAAATTGAAATTGAAATTGAAATTGAAATTGAAATTGAAATCATTTATTTGCGTTGAATAGGTAGGTACAGTAAGGTGATATAACAATAGATAGGTACAAAGTTTCTTCTATCCAGCTAAATTATGTGGCATGCAAATATTCATTTAATTATTAATAATATAAGTGAGATCTAATTATAATGCAAAGAATTCATTCAAGTCATAAAAACTACTGTCAATCAACCACTTATACAATTCTTTTAATAGTAATTTATTTGGCAATGTTCTTATTCCATCTGGTATTTTGTTAAATATCTTAATACACATACAATGGCAATTCTTTTTATACAACTTAATTCTAGATCGGTTTTCAAAAACAAGGTCATTAGGTCGTCTTAGGTTTCTATAACGGACGTTTCCAGCTGTTTTGAAAAATTCTGGATGCTGAATAACAAATTTGATAATTTCAAAAATGTACATGCAGGGAAGCGTTAAGATTCCTAGTCTCTTGAAATGTGGTTTACAAGTATCTCTAGGACCAATACCACATATTGCTCTAATACACTTTTTTTGTGATATGAAGGCTTTCTTAATGTCTAGACCATTTCCCCAAATTATAAGGCCGTATCTGAGGACGGATGCTACGTATCCGTGGTAGGCTGTCATCGCTAGTTTCTGCGATACCAGTCTTCTCAGTCTACGGAGAACGTATACAAAGCGATTTACTTTTCCACAAACTTTTTTTATATGTTTACCAAAATTTACATCTTTATCTAATAAAATTCCTAGAAATGTCACTTCATCAGTTCTAGTCAAAAACTGTCCATTATAATTTACATTAATATCAATTTGTTTACGTCCTTTTGTTATAAATTGTACATAATTAGTTTTATCAAGATTTACATTCAAATTATTCATGTCAAGCCATTCAATTATAGATTTTATAGTATTATTAATGTCAGATTCATATTTATTTAGGTTGTCAGTACTAGATGTTACAATAACTGAAATGTCATCGGCAAATAAGATACATTGGTTATTTGTTACATTAGGCAAGTCATTTATGTACAAAATAAATAATAAAGGTCCAAGTACGCTTCCTTGCGGAACGCCAAATTTGTTATGTCTTAGACAAGAGGTAAAAGTAGACACATTTTTGCCTTCGCTATTGATGCCAGAAAGTTCGACTCGTTGGTGCCTGTTTCGCAAATATGATTCAAGCCATGAGAGAGCGGGACCTCGAATACCATACCTTTCCAGCTTCTTGAGCAGTATATCATGAACAACGAAGTCAAAGGCCTTAGACATGTCAAAAAAGAGGACTGTGACATGTTGCATGGCATTAAGGCTCCTAAGTACATTGTTCATCAACGTAAAGCATGCTAAGGATGTGGATTTACCTTTTTGGAATCCATTTTGTTCTGTTTTTAATATATTAAATTTAGAGCAGAAATCAGAAAGCCTCTTGTGCATACATTTTTCAAAAATTTTTGATAAAATGGGAATCAGTGTGATTGGACGATAATTGCCTAGATCTGTTACACATCCTTTTTTAAAGAGAGGCTTTACAACAGACAGTTTAAGCTTATTTGGAAAACAACCGGTTTCGAAGGACAGGTTGACGAGGTACGTTAGAACTGGGGCTAATTCAAACACACATTCTTTATGATGCATAACATAGTTTTTGAATAGTGCCACTGTAGAATTTTAGGTCCTCTGTTTTTTTCACGATGTTTAGAATAGCGAAAAACAAAATACTTGCCACAATTTTACGAAAAAGTATGTTTCAACTTCGTGTAGGTAGGTCGCGATTTACCTTGAATTTGACGATTCTTTTCTCTACTATTACACGACTCGACTGAGGAAATACCTCAAGTCGAAGACGCCTATGTCATTTTTGTTTTAAAATTTGAGTCAGTGTATGTCAACTGGAATTAAACAAATAAGAACACGGATCATCATCATCTCAGCCAAAGGACGTCCACTGCTAGACAAACTGCTCACTGACACTGCTCCTCCAAGGATCGCCACAACGACTGGTCCTGCGCTGCCCTCATTCCACGAGATCCTGCTGACTTCACCAGGTGGTCGGTCCACTTTGGGGGGCCTACCTACGCTGCCGTATCATCCATCGGTTTTGCGAGCAATGTGCCTGAAGAATACGGGTAAGTGCTTCAAAAGTATGATTGTAAGTTTACCTGTTCTGTAGATCGTATTTCAGTTTAAAGTCATCTCTCAATAACTTTTACTCCCCTTCGGATATTAGTTCTATAAACTATGCCTCGAATACTGGTTGTACGATTCCCCAGTTTCACACATTCCTGAATCGACAGTATAAATAATATCTTACCTTTAATATAAAGTTCCGTTGAACGGTTAACTTTAGCGACATGGTTAGAAGCAACGCAAGTGTATGTGCCGCAATGTTCTAACGATACCTTCTTGATGACAAGGGCACTGAAGAGTTCTGAACTTCTTTCTACCACCTGTAATTATAGAAGATCTTATTATACTGATTAAAGGAATGCTCTAGAGTCACTGGAAATAACCTAAATTTTTGACTTACTCCTCCATAATTACGAGAAGAATGAAATTGACAGTGTAGTCGACGTTTAAGCTTAAGGGGTCGTCCGCACAACGATTTTTATTCGCGCGAATGATGTGAATGTGATAATATAGGATGACTTCTGACAGGACACTTATATCAAGACAATAAGTACGAAAATTGCTTGTTGCACGCGTCTTCCTATGTGAAAGTAGGGTGTGGGGGGTCGTTTTAGCGGTAAACAGCATAGGAAGACGCGTGAAACAAAAAATTTTCGTACTTAAGCTTATGACATAAGAGTCTTGTCAGAAGTCATCCTATGTTATCACATTCACATCATTCGCGCGTATAAAAATCGCTGTGCGGACGAGCCTTTAAAAAGGGCAGTCCATGAGTCAATTTCTGAGGAGAACAAAATAAACCAAACCACATTTCCCGCAAATGATATAGTGAAAAGCTTATATTGTAGGAGTCCAATGGGTAGTAAAAGGAATAGATAAGGGCGTCACCCAATATTTAAATAGATTTGCTGCGTAAAAAAGGCAGTTTTAATATCTGGAAAGGACTTAGTACGTTCAGCTGAGTTGGAAATCTACACTTAAAGTGTGATTGTGATCTACAGAATGATACTGATAATGGACCAGAAAACGGAACAAAGCAAAGAAATGCTAACAACAAACCTTCAAATTGTTAGAAATCCTCTTTCCATCTTTCAACCACTCAAAATGTATCGGCAAATCTCCGCTCCGAACATTACAGTAAATATTTACAATCTGCCCTTCTTGCAGATTGTTTCCTAGAAGCAAATCTTCTAGCACTGGAGCTTCAATGACTTCTATCTTAAACGCTCTTCTAGCCATTTCTCCAGATGGGCTTGTTACTATGCAAGTATATTCTTCTGAATTAACTTCTTTGGTTACTTCTGGTATTGTTAGGATACCGTTTATGTTGACTGTTGGTGCATTCCTTCGGGTTTTTCGTTTGGAATGATAACTTCTTTTGTATCTTTGGAAGAGATTGTTGGAGCTAAGGGTTTCACCTTTGTGTTCCCAGTCGATTTTGCTGAAAGCAATTCATGGTTTGTTATGAATGAATAAATGAAAAGAGAGTTTATAATACGCTTCAGAATAATAAATACGTATTTGTTTTAATGTTAAGTCAATTACGGTTCAAGAACAACATAATAGTCATCATAATCTAGTGCCTGTAGCGAGTTATGGAGAGGTGTGGTCTTTCAATTATCCTCATAATTGTTTTGTATCAATCCAATCCAATCCAATCAATTGACATGTAATGTACTTACTAGTAGTCTAGTAATACAGACTTCTTTCCTATGGTATGAAAACTTTGCTGAATCAATGTATATCTTATATTTACATACCTTATTGGATATCCATAGTACGGACACCTTAAGTTAACCGATTCTCCACTCTGCACTTTAACGGGTAATATTGTTCTAATATACGGAGGTCCGTAGACATCCAGTCTATTCTCATGATAGGCAATATGATCACCTTCCTTTGCTATACAGGAGTAGAGACCGCCGTCTTCGACTCGTACCCTGGTTATGTTGAGTTGTGTGACAACTGAATTGTCTGATGTCATCAGTTGACCGAGGGCGTACCTGGTGAAGACGAGATTGTTGAGAATTAGGGGTAGGTAGGGCCTGGAGTTGACATGGAGGACAAGTGCTTCCAGTTTTAGATGCTTAATTTCTTAGGTACTATTTTTTTGGGGCATTATACTACAAAGAAAAATGATGCGAAGCAGATTCGAATCCGTAACCTATTGGATAAAAGCTATACCTATGCATATACCTATTCTTCACGTAGCTATCTTGCGAGTGGGATAAGGGATAATGTTACTTTTGGAGTAGTAATGTCAGTTAAGACAGTAGGTATGTGGGGTAGAAGGCTAGCCAAATAACACAATTTGAAACATTATTTAATCCTGAAACCTAACTCAGCGAAAAGTATAATATCTTCTCCTATAGAGAAAATATGAACATTCATTGTAAATATACTTAGTAGGAACGAGGAATCTGTTAGCAGGTTGGTCTAGGAACCATCCGTTGTCCAACAGCAGCAGAAAATTGCTTAATATTTCTGATGTTTTGAAAACTTTATTAGCGTGATTTAGGGTGTCTGGCAATGTCCAGTAAGTAGTAAACAAAATGTACCTCGCATCAGTATTGCTTGACACGACAATGCCATCTCTTTCCCAGACGAATTGCGGAGGCCTGTCTCCAGATGCCGCACATTGCATACTGATCTGAAACGTCAAGGTATACCCATTAGGTAGTCTGATGAGAAAAACTTACAGAATGTTGAGGAGCGAAAAAAGCAAAAAAAATATTCTATGCGTTGGATGGCATTTAATCATTATCTCAGACAAAAGACAAACATTTTTTCTGGTTTACCCTCATACAACGCTCGTTAGGGTTAGGCAAACAGCGTCTTTCGGTAGGTACGCAATCACCCCTCGCAATGTGTTGTTCTCCAAACGATGTGCCCCGCCCATTGCTACTCGAGTTTAGCAATTCTAATCACGTTTTAAGGGATAATTAATTATAATTTAAAGCCACCCTGAAAGGGATCCTCAATATGCCTAAAGTGAATGACATTTTTAGCGGTATCTTACCGCCTTTTCGTATATTTGAATTCCCGATATTTCGGCAATGTTGCAACAGTTCCTCAGTCATTCTATGATCATGGCAGTTGCTACACTGCCGAAAATCGGAACTCAAATAAACCAAAACGCGGTAAGTACCCGTTAAAAATGTTTAGTTGTAAATTAAATAATAACCGCGTAACTTTCAAACCCTAGGCTAGACGGGAAGACGGCCGGTGAACAAAGGTAATATCAGACAGTTGGCCAAGAGAGGGACGGAGGTCAGTAGGCAGACCACCAGCAGCTTGGTCTGATGACATTGTGAGAGTGACGGGTTCGCATTAGCACAGGACCGTGAAGCATTGTGTAATAAAAGGGAGGCCTATGCCCAGCAGTGGGTTGATGTGGGCTGATTTGATTGATTGATTGATTGAACTCTCAAAAACTGTAAATAAATGTTTCTGCTACTTACGTCACCGCCCGGCGTGACAGTTCTTTCAGTGAAATGTTGAGTGATCACCACACGGGAATCTGGTAAACTGCGCGACACTCTTTTTCTTCTGCCTGTATCTGAAACAAGCATATTTTTAAATCACTGACAGCCTTTATTATGTCCTGGTAACAGGTTGAGACATTATCGGGACAAACAGTACAAGGAAAAGGGCTAAGACTGCGTTTCCACCGGGATTGATACTCTAGATCAACATTCATAAGATCAACATTTAAAATATCAACCAGAGATGTGCGAGGTAACGTGGCGGTGGGCGAGGAAACAATCCGCCAATAGCGCGTTCGCTCGATCACGTCATTGGAAAATTGAAGCACTCTCAAACGCGATACAACCACGACGCAAAACGTTCGTAATATTTGTTCAGACATTCGTCGACAGCCTTTGTCACAATGAGCACGACTGCATCGGTACAAACAGAATCGCTACAATCACGCTTTTGAATCGATACAAACACCTGTTAATCGCTAGTGTAGAGATGCAGTCACTCGGTTGACAAACGCACGTTTTTATAGCTGCAAAAAGTCTTAGTTTGTAAAGGGCTTACTTTGAATTGATGACAGTTTGACATTGCCATGAGAAAATCTATAGTAGATTACACACCGAGGGCAGGAAAGTAAGAAAGGCTTCGGTCAAACGAGGCGAAGCCGTGGTCAACAAACATGTGACCTGAGGCTTTCTTATTTACCTACTGCCCGAGGTTAGTATACTATTTTTCTCCTCGCCGGAGGTGGAATGCGGCAACTTCGTTAAGCGCAGCGGGACGAGAATTGGCGCTTTCCGTCCGGAGGGAAGAAATATTTATTTACTTTTCTTCATTAAATACCACGAGATTCTGGTAGACCTAATAGCCAACGTAGGAGACAGAATATGCTAGAAGTCCTTCCGTACTCTACCTACTACCTATTACTGTTGCTAGGCAACCAACGGTTCACGTCATCAATATCCCCGTCTCTGCGTTCTGGAAAGTGGTAGACCGTAAAAGCGTTGATTAGCACAATTATTGCATTTGAGTGTCCACTTTGAGGCAGGATAAAATCAACATTAATGTCAAATTACTTAGGTTCAAAATTGGTTGCGGAGGAAAATTTAATTTGTATTTATTCGTAATTGTATCTGTTGTTTTACTTTGATTTGATACATTTTTGTTTTAATAGGATATATGCCATCACCAGCCTCCACCGTAACTCCTATGAACCAGGATCAACAGCGGCGACCACTCACAACACTAGACAATGAAGTCCAGCGAGCCCGGGAGATGACTCTAAATTCAAAGCGCGCTCCATACAAACGAAGTCTGTTCATATCATTTTAATACTAACCAATTGAAGTCAATAAAATTTTTCAGAAACAATTTAGAAACTAATCTCTATGCGTGTATGGTGTCAGATATTCGTAAAAATTTATGGTTTTAAAGTTACAGTGCTACAAACATTTCCATAAAAATCTTTAATTCTTTTGCGTACCGACTATTCTTTTGCGCTACTGTTGTCCCTTAGTCTGGAGCAGCTGGTAACGTAAGTGTATCATAATTGAGCTCAATTATAAATCTACGGAGGCGTAGATCTGTCGCAATTCCATCTCACTGATGCAATGTGCTAATTTGAGCTTCCGAAGCCCCAAGTTACGTTGTGTAGCGCAATTAATAGCTTGTGAGGCGAAGCGTGAGTTGAAACTTGGAACTATTGAGACGTAAAGTGAAAACAAAGCTAATTACTGAAAATGTAAACATTGAGAGGGAGTGGAAGAGTATTTCTAATGAATTTGTAGAGTCTAGACAAGATTCGATTGAAGTGTGAGCCAATTTATGCTGCTGAAATTGTAAGTAGGTATTAGGTTAAGAGCTTAGATTATCAAGATAGACAGTCAAAGCTACAAAAGCGTCGAAAAAAATAGGAACCAGTACTGGTTCCAAAACCCTATACATATACACGCACACATACATAATTAGTATGGCGCCTCACGCACACCAACCTAAGAAACGGAGCCCCTTTTGTTTTATACGGAACAACTTTTTCTAAGGTTAAGAGGTTAAAAAAAACGTTCTTGGAGACAGCTAACGCTTTATGATTTAACGCCATGGGTCTTGTGCCTTATAAACAAATAGATTAATTCTAAGCTACAAACTTCTAAAAATATACCAATCATATTATTGAGATTTGAGTTCTCAAAAATCCACTTGCAGTTGTGCAGTCAACCTATGGCTATGTTATGGCAGTTATAACACTGTGATTATGGGTAATTGTATGGAAAAAAAAAAGAAAAATCAATACTGTTATCAATAATGAATCAGAAGAAGAATCTGATCTGTTTTAGTTCACTGTTTCCTCTACCCGAAGGTTGTTTGTAAGAAATCGCTTATTAGCGATAAAATCGCCTTATTTTGTACCTCTTGTATCTTTTCACTGTGTTTTACTGCTTATGTTTTAGCATAGCATATGCTCACGACTATATTCCCCGAGGGGGCAGTCAGAGACATTCTAAAACCTCAGATCATCCACGTTTCACCAGTAGTACCGAAACTCTGTCCAGTGTGACGGGGGGTGAGCCCGTAGCCACGTATAATGGACAGTGGGTACAATTAATGCCTCGAAATTGAAGCATGCAGGTTTCCTCACGATGTTTCCCTTCACCGAAAAGCCAGAGGTGTTACATAAATTCCGAAAACTCTTTGGTACGAGTCGGCCTGGACGGGGATCGAACCACCGCCTCCTGCACGGCAGGCAAGGCTACTCGCCATTGGACCACCACGGCTTTCGCCACTGGACCACCATGGCCACAGATTATATAATACTATACAGTACAGATGCCCAACGTCAAACAATGAAACGCGACTGCCGTAACTCGGGCAGTCTTCGGGCAAAGTAAATTGCTTGATTTTCCGAGGCTCATGAGTTTTTTTTGTAGTCAGATCATGTATTTTTAGTAACAATTTACACTTTTACGTAAACATTAATTACAAATCGATATCATAACGCCATATATTGCTATTTTTGTAACTAACATTTCATTTGTATGGGATGGGACACCATGACCATGGCTTATGTTTTGGTGTAAAAAAATATATATGATTGCTAGATTGTTTTTTTCTAGAAAAATTTAGAAAAATCCTTCTGTTTACCATCTTAGCGACAAACATTGGAGCACACTTTAACGAAACCTACTTGCCCATTTATATAGGAAACTAACACAAGATGGATACGTATTAATTCTAGAATGTATTAATTAATAATGTTATAAAGCTTGCTCAAGCGAACTGAGCATTCACGTGTTGATAATTGCTCAAATGTGTGTATCATCAGACGAATAATATTCTATGTACCTATAACGTCACGCCTCTTTCTCAGTGGGGAAGGCAGAGAGGAGGGCGCACTGCTCTTCTACTCACATTAGCACCATTTATCTCTTTCGTACATCTGCTGTAACTCATCCTGTCCACATGACCAAACCAACGAAGCATTTAAGCCTAGCCTTTCTCTATTATTGTCTCAATTTAGATCGATCTCTAATCACACAATATCTCTCAGCGTTACTAACATACTACCTACTATACAGGGTCCAACTTAATATGCTGACACTTTTTTAAGGGGATGATCAGACCATCAAACTGAACAACTTTCTCTATGGGACCAACACCAAAATCGCGAAAAAAAAAATCAGATGCTCCATACAAAACTGCAAACCTACTCGAGCAAAATGTATGGGACAGCTGATTTTTTTTCGCGATTTCGATGTTGGTGCCATAGAGAAAGTTGTTCAGTTTGATGGTCTAATCATTCCCTTAAAAAAATTTCAGCATATTAAGAAGGACCCTATATTATTATTATTTGTATACACCACTAATTTTTAATTAGTAGCGTAACTTTAAGGGTGCATTCAGACCGTGAATCTGAACAACTTTCCCTAAGAAACATGGGTCGAAAAACGAGAAATTTTTTTGGACTTCCCATAGAAAATCGATCAGCCGATCCGCACTTTTGTATGGGAGGTCCAAAAAATTTTATCTTTTTTCGACCCATGTTCCTTAGGGAAAGTTGTTCAGATTCACGGTCTGAACACACCCTTAAGAGAATATTATTCCGAGAGCGAAAATGCGCGCTGCATACAAACGTACTATGGTGATATTTTCAATACTAACTAATTAAAGTCAATGAAATTTTGCAGACATAATCTAGACACAAATTTCTATGCTTCTATAGAGTCCGATTTTCGTTAAAATATACAGTTTCAATGCTAGGATTAATTTAAGATTTGTATGGAAATCTTTGAGGCACTGTAACTTGAAAACTATACATTTTAACGAAAATCTGACTTTATACAAGCATAGAAATTTACTTTTAGATTGTTTCTGCAAAATTTCATTGACTTTAATTGGTTAGTATTGAAAATATCACCATAGTACGTTTGTATGGAGAGCGCTCCGAATATACCCTTAAAGTTTCGTTACTAATCAAAAACTAGTGGCGTACCGTAGTACCTATGTCATTTTGTATTACATAGTTTCAGCTTAGACTAAACAACCCCATTGCTTCGCGTGGGCAACCGTGTCGTGGGCGAGTAAGAAGAGATTACTGTACCTAATGCTTTTGAGTCATAGGCGAAGTATTTTTCGCTTACGCTGATAGACGTAACATCAGTGTAACCGAGTATGAGACAGCGATAGTCATAAAATCCTATACAATTTGTATGAAAATAGATGTCTGACTCCGGAGTCAGACAGCCGTCGTAGAACAAAAAAGTGCCTACGTCGATAAGGACAGCAATAAGTAGTGATCTCCTTTGATACCTCTCCTCTCCTTTGACAAGACGCGTGCTTTCTTCTAGTTCCTTCTCTTTCTACGTTTTGAGTATTGTGGGCGAAAAGGCCATGCGGGCTAATTCAATATGGCAGCGTTAAAAATAATCTTTTCTATAAAGCATAGCTATTATATCTCTGCAAACGAAATGTAGATTGTTTGCATCGTGCGCTATTGGGATAAAATAAGGCTGAGAAACATTGACCAATGATCAAACAATTATAATGGTAATTTTAAACTAACGAACTATACATTTTCTTGGTTAATGTAGCTAAAAATGTAGTTCGGCACTTTAAAATTATATATGCTTTGTTACTTAGGATCCATCCATATCATAAAGGTACTATTCCGTAAGGTATATTATCTTTATGATCCATATACTTACAATTACAACCGATAAACTTCGAAATGCAAAGCAAAACATCACTTCAATCAAAACCAGCAGTCAGAAGGGCTAGTATGATATGCACTACAAAGCGACAAAACGAGTAAAAATTATATCACATATTAGCTTTCTGTCATCATTTTGACTTTAACATTGCGTCGGAAGGTGTTCCGTTGTCGAGAAGATGCGGCCAGAAACTCTACAACACACATCTTTAGATAAACATAAATTATAAAAATATTGTCAAGACTAGCCATTTTGGTAATTCAAATAATCATCGAGTGTATAAACCTTTTTACAGAGGACTTGCTTAAGGATCTTGTTTTTGTCAGACAAGATAAAAATGTAGTATATAATACAATATTTAGTAAATAATATCCTCCAGTATCTTATTATAATAGGGCAGCGTATACAGGCTCCTTCTTAATTTGCTTACAGTTTTTTAAGAGGATGATCAGACCATCAAATTGAAAAACTTTCTCTACAGGACCAACATCGAAATCGAGAAAAATATAATGGAATACTTATGTCTTTGTTTTCTCAATGGCGGCATGCTAGGCCCACCGGTGTCAAAATGTACATTACATGTCGCAGTCAAATCCATTCGTCAGGCAGATTGCGGCACGTCTGCGTGTAATCAGATTGCCGTCCGTAGATTGCCTGGTGACGTAACGAGGGAACGTAATCAAGTAGCCACTGGCTATGGCGGTTAATAGCGTTTTACTTGGGGGTTTGGTTGAGGGATGGTGAAATTATGCTGTTTTCATTCCGATGACACTTACTTTGGAGGACTGTGTAGCTGAGAATAAAATGAAAAACTTTTTCATCTAATCTAAACTATTATAAAACTGTACAGTGTGAAGTATTCTGTCTGTACATTGAAGATATTTACAAAAAAAAGATTACGATATGGTTTTTAAGTATCCCTGAATTAAATCCACCTTTTTTAGAAATTTTATCTGTCTGTTTGTTTTGTTGTTTGTTTGTTCGCGCATCAAGCAAAAACTACTGAACCGATTTTGATGTAACTTTTTTTGTTTGATAGCTTATGATCTGATTAAAAATCTGGTATATAATTTGTGCGGACGAAGTCGCGGGTCAACACTAGTGCCTTAATAAAACTGAAAAACTTTTTACTCACTACACGGTGTTAGGGTAAACAGTTGCAATACTTTAAGGGGTGATTGTACCCGTGATACTGAACAAATTTCTCTAAGAAACAAAAAAATTCGGGCTTTCCGCACTAAACGCAATCAGCCGATCGAACGTTTGTATGAAAAGTCGAAATGATTTTACTTTTACTTTCACCTATTTAGAGCAGACAGTTTACTACTAGTCGGTCAGAAAAAACTCGTTGGTGCATGACATGTCATACGGATTCGAACCCTGATAGACATGATTAAGTGTACATACCTCTCCGCAACGCGCCACCTACGCTCTATCTATTCAGCACTATAGTATAGATCTTGATGAGTGTAAAATAATTTTGTACTTACCTAATGTCCGACCTCTTTCTTTGTAGAATTAATTATATCCTGAACTATACAGGTTGAATTTAGACCATCAATCTGAACAACTTTCACTATGGAGTCAACATCAAGAAATGCAAAAGAGGAATCTGCGGTTTCAAAAGATTGAAACAGCAGTTTTGTATGGATTTTTTTCGCGTTTCCTGAGGTTGGCTCCATAGAGAAAGTTGTGCAGTTTGATCGTCTATGAATTTATAGTTTCAGAATTTGCATGGCTGTCTTTTAAACCCTGTGCATAAAACAACAGTGTTAACACCATGCTATTTGCGGTGTTTTCCTTGACTGATTTGGAAACCACAACAGCACGACCTGTTATTGTGCTTAGTTGTGGTTTAAATATGTAGGTAAGCGCATTCGTCTAAAGTACACATAGGTTTAAGGCTAAGGTTTTAGAAAATTATTTTGCATAAGAATATTACATATTCACTTAAAATGAGACAATATTAAATTTAAAGTAAAATGCTACGTCTACATCCGATGACGTTCCGATAAACTTAAAATTATAGTTACGATAAATCAATCACTAAAAATAACATCAATAACATAACCACATTATTTTAGAAACAAATTAAAATCAAATTCAATGACGCATTACCTTTATTACCCCGTTTATTATCCTCATGTTTATTTTACATACATACAGGACAAATTATTTATAATATTCACAATTATAAACATCTTACCGACCGACGACCAAGTTGGTGTGATGGTTATCACGCCGGACTGCCAACCCAGGGAGGGTTCGAATCCCGGTTCGGTCATGGATGTAATATGATGGTTATACAGGGTCCAACTTAATATGCTGACACTTTTTTATGGGGATGATCAGACCATCAAACTGAACAACTTTCTCTATGGCACCAACATCGAAATCAAGAAAAAAAAATCAGCTGTCCCATACATTTGGCTCGAGTAGGTTTGCAGTTTTGTATGGAGCGGCCCATTTTTTTTTTGCGATTTTAATGTTGGTGCCATAGAAAAAGTTGTTCACTTTGATGGTCTGATCATCCCCTTTTAAAAGTGTCAGCATATTAAGAAGGACCCTATATATATTATGTGTGCCGTTGTTGTATGGTTCCCATAACAAAAAGCCTGAGGCTTACTTGGGACCATTACAATGTATGTTCCTGTGAGCGTTATTTATTTATTATGACTAAACAAAGTACCTATTTAAATACCTAAACAAAAAATAAAAGGGTACCTACGTAGATTTTAGCCACTTTCGTCCGCTATTTTCTAAAATGACGTCCCTAGACTCCCTTGATAATTCCTACAGAAATCGATTGCTAACGTCAATAAACAAGATATATACTTTGGCAAATCCATAGCGTCACATTTCGAAGATATAAGCATAAAAAGTTTTGTGAAAATTTACGGTTGCTTCTATCTTCGAAAAACTACACATTACGATGATTTCCCTCAACATTTCTTGTTTGTATTGATGTTAGTTATCAATTTCTGTAAACGAAATCCGGGAATACTGATTTTAATCATTGTTTACGGTAGGTATGGAGGGATGCATGCAAAAAAAAATTTTTTTTGGACCACTTTATTCGAAAGCCTCGTTCAGGGACAGGTGCACGCGAGGCGTCGCGTGGCTTGTTGGGCGGGCAATGAATCTATGACAATTTGACGCGTGCTTCTCCGTGAACGCTCTATACATCGCCGTATGTTTGTGTTTCCGGCAGCCCGCTCCGCGCACCGCGGCGCCTGACGCCCCGCGTCTCTTTAGACGAGGACCTATACGAGGACTAAAGGTTGCTCCTGACCATACCCATACCAAAAGTGCCAACTGTGCTGGCTGAATTTCCCCGCTGCCTATAGACACCTGTTGGACTTTATCTTTTAAACGACGACTCAGGTCCTTAAGAGGATATGTGAAAAAAATAGGATTCTTAAAAGCGTCATATATCATGAAGTCCGAACAGTAGGAGTATGATTTGTGTATATGTGTAAATTGAACATATAATTGAAGTTTTGATTGGAGCCAAAACAAGATTAACACACATTTTCTCTATAGAAAAATAAGCAAAAGTAGCCTCCGTCTTTATTTTTAAACGCTTGGAACTGCTAAACGGTGAATAGTAGAAACACAAGACTTGATTTATAAAAAAGAGAATGATATTTTATAAAGTTTGATTGGAGCAGAATTGAACTTACATAAATAGTACAATCACAATTTTAAAAAAGTCTGTTTTACGCTTGCGTCGGTCCAGTTTCGCGCGCCGCCCCATCTCTTTCTCTCGCATCAGGCCAGGGCCGTAGCTAGGGGGGGGCATCGTGGGGCAATGCCCTACCTTAAAATTCCAATGCCCTACCTTAAAAATCACCCAACCATTACTTCTTTCCTACATGGGCAACGTCTTTACAATATGGGCAAGTAGGGCAAATTCCCTTACAAAACTGTCAGAATTCTGGTCACATCAAAGTTCCATTGCTGTGAAATTTCGGGCTCGCTTCGCTCGCTCCAGCCTTTAAATTGTTTTTTTAAGTGAACTCGGACTGACACTGTTTTTAGACTTGGTGTGTGAAATTTCGAGCTCACTTCGCTCGCTCCAGCCTATGATATTATGAGCGTGGGTAGATTAATGGAACTCATACCATCACCGTTTTGAGCCTTGGAGTTTGAAATGTTGAGCTCGCTCTAGCCTATGATATTGTGCAAATCAAATCAAAATAATTTATTCAATATAGGAGCCTGAAGCACACATATTAAACGTCAATTCTTTTTAAGCTACCACCGCTTCGGAATGCCGTATGAGTTACCAACACCGTTTTAAGTCTTGGAGTGTGAAATTTTAAGCTCGCTTCACTCGCTCCAGCCTATGATTATTATGAGCGTAGGTAGGCTAATGGAACACAAATGTCAACACCGTTTTGAGTCTTGGACTGTGAATTTCGAGATCGCTTCGCTCGCTCCAGCTTATCATATTATGAGCGTAGTTTAGGCTAATGGAACTCATACCAACACCGTTTTGAGTTTAGGAGTGTGAAATTTCGAGCTCGCTTCGCTCGCTCCAAGCCTATGATATTACGGGCGTAGGTAGACTAATGGAACGCATACCAACGCCGTTTTGAGTTTTTGAGTGTGAAATTTCGAGCTCGCTTCGCTCGCTCCAGCCTATGATATTACGAGCGTAGGTAGACTAATGGAACGCATACCAACACCGTTTTGAGTTTTTGAGTGTGAAATTTCGAGCTCGCTTCGCTCGCTCCAGCCTATGATCTTACGAGCGTAGGTAGACTAATGGAACGCATACCAAAATAGTTTTGAGTTTTTGAGTGTGAAATTTCGAGCTCGCTTCGCTCGCTCCAGCCTATGATATCACGAGCGTAGGTAGACTAATGGAACGCATACCAAAATAGTTTTGAGTTTTTGAGTGTGAAATTTCGAACTCGCTTCGCTCGCTCCAGCCTATGATATTACGAGCGTAGGTAGACTAATGGAACGCATACCAAAATAGTTTTGAGTTTTTGAGTGTGAAATTTCGAGCTCGCTTCGCTCGCTCCAGCCTATGATATTACGAGCGTAGGTAGACTAATGGAACGCATACCAAAATAGTTTTGAGTTTTTGAGTGTGAAATTTCGAACTCGCTTCGCTCGCTCCAGCCTATGATATTACGAGCGTAGGTAGGGTAGAAGAGGTGGGCGCCGCGCCGGCGCGGCGCCGCCGCGCCGGTTAACCCGTGCCGCCGCCGCCGCCGAGTTAGGCGCCGACGGCGCCGGTGTCCGTCCGTGGTTGCTGTGTGCGTGCCTACTGCCGGCGCTAGTTGGCGTGCTAAACTGTACTTTTAGATGAGCTTTCCGCTGACGGCGCCAGTCGCTCATTTGTTTTCCGGCGCTGGTTATCCATATCAGTGCCGGCACTGGTTGCCAAAGCTAGCTGCCAGCAGCGCCCCGGTTGACGAGGTAGATGACGGCGCTAGTTACAGGCCTAAACTATACTTTACAAGGGCTACTCTCCGCTGACGGCGTCAGTCGTTCATTTGGTTGCGGGCGCTGGTTATCTATATCTGTGCCGGCGCTGGCTACCGACAGCGCCCTGGTTGCCGAGTTCAGTTCCGGTGGCGCTGGTTGCTGAGGTAGCTGCTGGCGCTGACAGCCAAGTTGGCTGCCAGTACTAGTTACTGGGCTAAACGGTACATTATATAGGCTCTCTGTTGACGATGCCAATCGTTCATTTGGTTGCCGGCGTTCGTTATCCATATCAATGCCGCCGGTTCCCAATGACGTTATTTTTGGTTGCCAGCGCCGGCAGCAGTCTCCAGAATACGATTTCTATAAGAAGAATGTGTTCTCAGGACTTTCTACACTTGCCGGGATTAGTCTAGCGATTCCTGCTAATACGAAATACGAACCCCGTTGTTTTTTCTACACCTGGATTGGTTTTGAATGCTGAGAAATCACGTTTGTAGTTGTAAAAACATTTAACATCAGAATTTTTTTTTAATTTCTTATTGTGCATCTGGAGCTTCTAGGTAATACATTTAACACCTAAAGTGAGGATTTAAAAAAAAAACACCAGCGCCGCGGCGCGGCGCCGCCGCGCCTACCAATTTCACCCGGCGCGCCGCCGCCGGCAAATTTCGGGTCGGCGCCCACCTCTAAGGTAGACTAATGGAACGCATACCAACACCGTTTTGAGTCTTGGAGTGTGAAATTTCGAGCTCGCTTCGCTCGCTCCAGCCTTTGAGTGGTGTTGAAGGGGATAGGTAGGCTAATGGAACTCAGTATCACCATCGTTTTGAGACTTGGTATGTTTTTTTCTCATCTCATCCAAAAAAACTGCTCTTTGCTTCCGCCCTACCTTAAACCTCCTATGCCCTACCTTGAATCCAGTCCTAGCTACGGCCCTGCATCAGGCAGTAAGTGGGCAGTAACATGCCCATTTCGCTTCAATTATTTTTCGACATAGGGCCTTTTATTCTATTTTTAAGGTTATGGCATCCATCTTGGTGTAGATGATTTTGCCAATGTCGAGTTTTTGTAGCAAAAGTGCTTGACGTTGTTATGTTATATTGATATTTTGGTGACTTCAAGGGTTTTTCTTATAAAAGAACAATATCCTGAGCCACCACTGGAATTCCGCTGTAGGCTGGGGATGGGACAACCGACAAGCGACCGCCCAATAGCAGACCCACAACGCAACTCGACATAGGCCCTTAAAGAAAGCTTTGGCTTCGAATCGCAATGGCCCTGCTGTCATCGATGACAGGTACGAACAGGTAGTCTTGCTATAACAACGAGCAGCAGCAGCCGTAGCATGCTACACGGGGTACGGCTGTGTCACGTCTTTTATCTGGTTCGTTCGCGCGTTAATAGAAAGAGAGCGAAGGTATGATAGCGCTGTATCACGGTGGCATGCTACTCATGCATGCAGGTATCTAAGGTCCTGAGGACGACCATAAGGAGGAGAGAGTGTATAATTTTAGCACACACATCATCATCTTAGCCAATATACGTCCACCTGTTGGACATAGGCCTCCACTAGGATCGCCTCAACGATCGGTGCTGCACTGCCCTCATCCAACGGGTTCCCGCTTTCGCCAGGACGTCGCTATACTCTGGAGAGCCTATCCACGCTGCGCTTTCCGGTACGCGGTCGCCACTCGAGAACACTTCAGCCCCATCGACCATCGTTCCCGGAGCAAAGTACTCCGTACATGCTACTTTAGTTTAGCAATTCTTTTGGGCTATGTTAGTTACTTTGGGTTTTCTGCGAATATCTTCATTCCTGATTCAAACTCACAGGGAAAAAGTGCGCATAGTCCTCTTCATTGCCTGATTCCACTCTAGTTTAGCAATTCTTTGGGCTATGCCAGTTACTCTGGTTTTTCTGCAAATCTCTTCATTCCTGATTCGAACTCGCAGGGAAACTCTGAGCATAGTCCTCTCCATTGCCTGATTGATTTTCAGCCCAAACACATCCACATAAATACTATATCGTGATATAGCTTAATAAGCTACTGATTTAAGCTTTAGTCGCCGCTTTGAGCGTAATCAGTTTTCGAATTTATTTGTGTACGAACGGATAGAACAAATAGTGAAATTTAACTGCCCTATTGGTTTGTAGACCAATATCTCGGTCATCGGGCCGTCGAGGCCGCAAATTCCAATTATGTAGGTAGTTTGATTGCATCCCCTCTGATAGCCTATTTGAACGCTTGCAGCTTAAGGTTGGAAACATACCAGGCACTACCGAGCTGCGTTCCGGGCGCTTAGTAAAATTGTATGAAATTTCATACGAATACACATGCACTGATAAGAGCGTATAGCTCTTAAAAAAGATGATGATAGTAGTGAAACATGCAAGAATGAAATTATCAATTTATCACCCATCCAAGATAGCTAGATTTACACTCAGCTGCAGAAACGCTCATTAAAGTTAATCCTCCATTAACTTTAATGTGCGTTTCTGCAACGGAGTGTAAGTCTCATTTGATTTGGTGCACTATACCTACCTCCGTGGTCTAATGGTTAAGAGCATTGGGCTCTTGACACGGAGGTCGTGGGTTCGATTCCCACGGGGGACATTTTATGCGTTTTTCCCCAGTTGGTTAGGACATTGCAGGTTGAATCAAGTGATTTTCTGAAAAGAAAGACGATTCCGTGCTTCGGACGACAAGCTCGCTCAGGGCTATTTCTGGTGGTAGTAGTCGTTACATAAAAATCACGTCACAGGCCGTGAGGTGGTCTGAAAAAACTCTGACACCAGGGCTTGCCCACACGATAAGAAGAAGAAAGAAGTGCACTTTTCCTGTGTGTACCTAAATAAGATGAAAAATATTTAAAGGGCTGGTTTTGGCCATCAAACTGAGCAACTTTCAATTGGGTCTAACAATTAAATCGTAAAAAGATGAGATATTTGACGTATTTGATTTGGGTCGTGTATCTATTGACGTATTCTTTTCCAATGTTGGCTTCATACTGAAAATGGTTCAGTTTCATTGTATGAAACACCCACTAAAGTTTACACCCTGTATACTATCAGGTTTATGGGTTTCGTTTACAACAAAATAGTTATTTTATGCGTTTCACTGTGACAGAAATATAAATTGATTTGAATTGAATTTGAATCTGACTTTTATTAAACTAAACACAAAGTGCGATTGATGCAATTTAAGTTAAAATATAGAGTTCAAAATAATCCTGAAACTAGCCAACAAACCAACAAATAAGTCAGTGGCAGATTTAGTCGTAACACAAAATACAAAGAGAACAGAAAGTTTAGTAGACTGTCAGCGACTAAGCGAGAAAACGAGGAAGCTGTCCAGCGCACTAACTCTTTCAGAGACAGATCGACAAGCCAAGATTATGGGCATTCGAGGTCATTCATAAATCATTGTTATGAATGACCTCGAATTATGTATAAAGATTAGTGTCATATTACAAGACGATTTTTGATATGAATGTGGATGGCTGCATGAAGAGAGGACGACCAAAGAAAAGATGGATGGATGGATGAAAAGAAGGGCTATTCCAAAACCCTTCGAGCCGTCGTTCAATCATAATCATTTATTAAAAATAATATCATATTAGACACTTTCTGAAGAATTTTTTTGTGACTCTACCACCACTCTGGAAGGTTATTGTAGAGAATATGCGGCCAGAAACTCTACAACATCACATTTTTAAATAAAATACAGAGTACAAGGTAAAACATACAACTTTGAATTACATAAAGTAACATAGTCTTAAGACAAGACATTTTATTCGTAACTACGTAATGTTATAATTTCTTGATTAGACTATTGTGGCTGAATGGTCGTTAGCAAGTGCCCCTTTTGTTCTGTCAGTATTTAATGCTGGTAGTTGGTGCTTTGTACGTTGTCGGATGTCTGTAGTGAGTTATTAGTGTATGTACGTTTGTTGTGCACGCTTAGTAATTATAAGCGAACGTAAACGTAGAAAAGGGTTGAAAACGGTGTAAAAATTAAGTAACTACCTACCCATCCAACAATGTGGTCGTATAGGTGTCCTATAGTCGAACATTAGACGCATAAAGCACCAATAAATGACGAAATTACATGTATGTATTATAACTTTTATTTCTCCCCTCCGGACGGAAAGCGTCAATTGTCGTCCCGCTGCGCTACACGAAGTTGCCGCTTTCCACCTCCGTCGAGAAGAAAAATAGTATACTAACCTCGGGCAGTAAATAAGAAAGCCTCATATCACATGTTTACACAATTAATGATGTCTGAGACCTTTCTTACTTTCGTATCCTCGGTGTGTAATCTACTAAAACTCAAAATAGTTATATAAATGTGGGCCCAATACCACGTGCCAATACCAAATCACCCCAAATTGTTTGCTAGGTATAGTGATTACAAACCGAGGGCAGGAAAGTAAGAAAGGTCTCAGATCTCATGTAATTGTTGGCCGAGGCGAGGTTAACAAACTATGATCTGAGGCTTTCTTATTTTCTGCCCGAGGTTGGTATACTATTTTTCTCCTCGACGGAAGTGGAAAGTGGCAACTTCGTTTAGCGCAGCGGGACGAGAATCGACGCTTTCCGTCCGAAGGGGAGAAAACAATCTTGAGTCGACGACATGAGCTTTTCTAACTGACGTACGTAATACAGACTGCTTTCATTTCAAACGGTGAAGGAAAACATCGTGAGGAAACGTGCATACGCTAAAAAAGAAATTCAGATGCGTATGTGTAGTCTACCAAACCGCATTGTGCACGCGTGGTGGACTACTGGATATACACCTTCCCTGAGGGTAGGCCTGTGCCCTGCAGCGGGACGTATTATAGTTGTTGATGATGGTATTAACATTTTCGGTCGCATTAGGGTTGTCTTTTATTGACACATAAATAGATACCAAACTAAATATTTGCATTTCATATAACATTAAGATTTCAACTAAGTTTCCTATTGCAACATTTTAGTTGGTTATAAAGACAATAGGCGCGTTTCTCATATAATATGTATACAGGGTGTTTCATAAGTAACAATAAATGTTTAAAACTCTTAAGGGGGTTGTTCAGACCGTCAAACTGAACAACTTTCTCTATGGGACCAACACCGAAACCGCAAAAAAAATTTTTTTATATCCTATTACATATTTTAGCTCTAGACGATTTGTAGAGTATGGAACATCAATTTTTTTTTTCGCGATTTCGATATTGGTCCCATAGTGAAAGTTGTCTACACCACCCAATTAAAGGTTTATTTGTATTTTCGTAACACCTTGTACATTCGCCTGAACCTATGTGTACCTTCTGTTCCATCTATGTGCCTCTTTATTGCTGGTATTTGGGTACCTTGTCGGATGTCTGTATTGAGTTATTAGTGTATGTATGTGTCTTGTATAGGTTTATAGAGCTTGCTGAATAATTATTGGTGAATGTTTAGTGCAAAACAACGTTACACGTAGGACTGTATTGAACTGGTCCTCCTGCTTGTTCAGCATTTAACAAAGATACAAAAATGTTTGACTATTACACATTTTTTGAAAAGGTTTGCCTTAGACTCAAGTATGCTGATCTAATCCAAAGACTAAACAATACGTACTTAGCTATGAAGGGCGAAATGAATTAGGTAAGTCATAAACCCGGAACAAAACACCCTAGTAATATTGTAAGGGGTGGTTTAGACTCTAGGGTGTCTTCTTAAATCCTGTACAGTAAGGAAAAGTATCATTAACCTTTAAACCACATACTCTACCCATCAAACTGAACAATTTTTACTATGGGAGCAAAACGATCAGAGCAAAAAAAAAATAGTCAGCTGTCCAATACTAAACTGCAATATAACTGGCCCTCATATTACAAACTTTACTAGTTTGAGGACCATGAGTAAACTGTAACACTGAACAACATTTTTACTGTCAACAAGTGTTATTATTAGCAATTAAATTGTACTTACTTTTGTAAAAATGTTGAATAAAATGTATTTGTATTTGTATTTTGTTGTCTATGTTTACTTACTCGACGCAATCGTATGGGACAGCAGATTTTTGCTCTGATCGTTTTGCTCCCATAGTAAAAGTTGTTCAGTTTGATGGGTAGAGTCTGTGGTTTAAAGGTTAATTATACTTTTCCTTACACCCGCACCCTGTTTATAAAACAGTTCCCTGACTGACTGACAGACATCATCATTCCCTTGCCCATTTCCCATTATCTGGGGTCGGCGCAGTATGTCATCCTCTTCCATTCATCTCTCCTAGCCGTCACTTCAGCAGTCACTCCTTTCTTACACATATCATCCTTCACACAATTCATCCATCTTTTCTTCGGCCTTCCTCTTCTACCACAGCCATCCACATTCATACTTAACACTCGTCTGGTAACATGACACTCGTCTCTTCGCATCACATGCCCGTACCACGATAATCTATTACTCTGTAATTTTTCTGTCATAGGTGCTACTTTCAAACTTCCTCTAATATACTTATAGGTGCAGGAGGGCCTTCATCGCAAACAGATCACTGCTTAATAGTAAAACTACCGATATTACACAGAACTAGCGATCCGTCGAGTTATGCGGTGGTTCAGCCATTTCTATTCAAATCTTCAACTGCTCTCATCTTGACATGGCTGTCAACCACCTTTTCCGACACCCGACGTTCCACTAGACCGACACCAGGCGGCGCTGTAGCAAGGCACCGTCATTAGTGTGCGATCTTGTTCTGTTTTAACTTGAGAGATGGCGCCAGGTGCCGTAGAGGGATGGCACCAGGCGCCGTCACGGCCAGACTGACTGTCGACCGTCCTCGGGCGTATCTTACTGCGGCCCTGCAAGAAACAAGCAAACATCAACCATACGGCAGATCTGAATTCCCGCTCGTCCAGCCTGACAATCGCATTATCGTCAGACTGCATCTCGACATGCTCTTCACCGTTGGGCCGGGTGCGTCCCTTCTACCAACCAAAAAGGTGTGGCACGGACGGCAGCCCCCCCGTCCAATCTCACAACAACCTGGACAGACGAGTGCGTCCCTCCAACCAACCCCCACACACAAGGGGTATGGCTCGGACGACACTACGACCGCCAGAATTGCTTTCACCGTGCCGCTACTCCATCAATTATCTTATCACATAGCATCTTTGACTATGTACTTATATGAGGACTAGTAACGCGTGTAATTCTACTTACAAACATTTCTGCCACTTTTTGCGGGGGGCGAGGTAATATGCAATCCGTAACTTTGGATTTTAGTCCCCATAATTTTAGATTCTAATTTTGAATGTCAAAAATCATGAAAAGCAGTCTCGTGTGAACCCCAAACGTTCTAAGTTCGAAGTTATTTATTTCGCAATTATAGGCTGTCTCGTTTAGTGAGGTATAAAATTGAATGTAAACTGCACATGATCAATTGATCTTATACCGTGGTAGAGGGGAAATGCTACCGCAAGGCGAGTCCCTCATATAAGTAGTCAATGCATAGCATAGAATTCCGTTTCCAAAAACACGGGCCATTAAGGTGACCCGTGTTAACTGTAACGTCTTCTGGCGCCGTCATGGCACATCCAGAAAAAGGCGGGCTCACCGCGGTTCATGCTTTCGAGGTACCTCTGGACATTCATTGTTCACATTGATTAACCTCCTTCACTTGACAAGAACTCTTCTACTGCTTTTTCGGTCTGATCGGATGGTAGTCATGCGTCCTGGCTTGCCGCAAACATAACAGGTTGACACAAAGCAAGTTACAACGTTTGTCTCGTTTATTTATGCTCTTTTGTGCGCGCTGATCTCGACGAATCTTCTCGCTTAAACAGACAAATTAAGGTACACATTAGATCTTTATTTTTAGACATTCTCACATAGATTACCAAGGTAGAGCAAACCTAAGCACCAGAATTTAGGCCGAACCTGCATTGTGGTGATTAGACAACAACATAAAATACATCTTTATGGACACAAACAACCATATCGGAAATCACAAGACCTACGACGCTGCGCTGCGCCAGTGATAAAGTACAAACATCGGCCAACATGAGAGCAAGACCTACTGTATGCTAACCACATCTTTGAAGTCTGTAGTTATCTTATCCTTCAACCATGGAGCCACTACAGCTAGACTACAACGTCAAGAAATAATTGCCGAAAGACTCAAGAAAACAGCCATTGACTATAAAAGGGTCTCACAGCAAACTGAACAGTTTATCAAATACGCCGTATCAAAAAAAAAAAAACTGAACATCATACCTATAGCAAGAGTTTCAGGATAAACATGTACCAAGTTTATGATAAAGACAGTTCAAGGTCAACCCACAAAGAAATACCCTCGGAAACGGACGAAGCAATTAGTTATCAATTATCTCAACGTCGAGACACTAAGCACTAACATGCACTTTCGCACAGAACCAGAAGAAGAAGTTTCACATTATAACTTTTTCAAGGAGGTATACTAATATGGATTGTTATTGCAACTGTACTCTTCTATAATCCGTGACTGGAAGAAATAATTTCGGCGATTTAGGTATGTTCAATAGTAAAACAACATGTGCATGATTTGATGCTCTGAGAAAAGCCGCATAATAATGGCTATTTGGACTCTGTTTTGGGTTATGGCATTGTGAACTCGGCAATTTTTGTACGGACAAACCACATTTTCCTAATCCATAAACTGCATCGGGATATATTCGGCATTGGCTGTAATGATTCATGCATCCCGTACATATTTAAATTAAATACCAGATTCATGTTATTGCAGTTTAAATAATAACATCTTTAACAACAAAAGCAGGGAATTAGAAACCTCGTGTAAATCTGACATTAGAACGTAGTAATTTTATGCTCTTTGACTGACATTGGCTCCCAAAAGAAAAAGCTCCCATATTTATGTCTACACATTGACCACGAAGTAAGAAAAGGAAACCTGAGATACCACCACCATCATAATATTGTCCAAACTAAATACAGCACACCATCTTACAACAGAACCACGAGTTCGGAAACAGATTATCCAACAGTTACCTACTACCGTAACAGATAGGTACCGCACTCATCACAGTTTCGCGCGCTTTTCGAATTTCAAACTTTGGTCTTCAGAAACGAGAACTAAAATGCGACTTATATCAATACGCGACACCCTGTACCTCATGGTTATGAGATACAAGGCGCCGTAGGTAAGAATTTATCGCAGCTGACAAACGCGAGTGACGAAGAACTGGTTCGGCGCATTGAGTAATTATGTATAGAGCAGACAACGCGAACAAAATCTGTGCACCATGATCAGCAGTGTGGGGCGCGTGCTGGGAGCGTCAAGCTGCGACAAGCGCCTGGCTCAGGCTAAGTGGATCAGAGCGCGTGCACCCTAACGCGTGTTACACAACATTACTTCTCGGTAGCTTCTCTAGTTAACATAGTACCTCGATGGTTCGGCGTCGATATCTACTAGATAACCATGAACGTAGTAGAGAATTGTGTTTCATTCATACAGTATACCAGCACTCAGTTAAAAAGGGATGTAAATCCTTACTTTGTCTTCCTCCGCTAAAAAAAGGCCTTCTAAACGAGTTCGTTGTAATATTTCATATTTCACAACAAAGATATTTCGATCTTACAATGCTTCGATGTATGCAGTGCCATTTAGCATCAAACACCTACAGCACGAATTTATTTGCTCAATTCGATTCAATATTTGTTATTTATTTGCGATATGAATCAACAATCAACAATCAACTGAACGTCATCGTGACAACGACAATCAAGACATTATTAGTTTGTGAATCAAGAACAACAATAAAAGACAACATAAAAAAAACAACACTTGGAGTCGTCGTCCAAAGAGGTGGCACGCCTGCTCGACCATGCAGTTGCGTTAACACTTGACATCCACAAAACACAATCCTGACTTTTATCTACGAAAACCATCACATAATAACCACCGTTACCTTATCTCTTGATCAAAAGTTACATACATACAGAAACTCACGGCAATAATCCCTTTCGGTGTGGCCAGAAACATTGCATCAAAAATTACAAGTCCATAAACCGCAATTATAAATTAGTAAAAAATGTGTGCACACTCACAATAGCCCAGGGCTCGGCGATCAATTTCAACAATGTGCAAATACAACCACCATTTACATTACAACCCAAATTCAACACACAATAAGGACCTTGTTTCACTTCTAAATCGGAATCGGAAGTCGAGGACAAGTTCCAAATGCCGTAATCTTGTTGGAAGGATGATGTATGAAGGAGTTTCGGAGTTTGGCCTGACCTGACTGAACATGAAGCGATTTACGAGCCGACAAAGAGAGCTCTTAATCGCCTATTAAGTTCCACATGGCGTCAGGAACAGGCAGATTGAGACACCTAAATTCTTCAGCAGCATCTAGGTACAGAGTTACCTTGTACACAGAAGCAAATACGAATAAGTTTTTATTGTATCAACAACAGAAACATGCCTTTGAAATAGAGTGTATACAGGCATGACGGCATGACAATAGCATGGAAACCATAAAAGCCATATTTTATAAAAATTTAGGCTTAGATACTACAGCGATGTTTCTGACTACACTGCCTGCATTCAACGAACTATCGTAGTATCGTATGATCACAACTATGTTCCCTGAGGGAGTAGTCTGAGATATTCTAAATCCTCAGAACATCCGCGTTTTACTAGAAGAACTATTGTGCTTTCTGGAATATAAGTTTACAACTCAAAAGCCCATTCTAAATAGATGAAACCAGGTAATGAGGGCACACCAAGCACAACACAGCAATATCCGACAAAATTCTCACCAATAATCCGTGACCAAAGTATATTTCGAACCACAAACATTAATTATACCATACCAACACGGAGATAACTTGCCCACTATCTCATCCTGGACACTTCATACAACAAGGCCGGGCCAAACGCTGGCCTGGCATTAGCAAAACCATATGTAGACGCTGTAGTTGTCTTCCATCTGTCTTCCACGAAGAAGTGTAGGGAGTGTCCGTACTGTATGAACTGTATTATGTATCCGTCGACTTTACTGTAAATCATTCGTCAACTGGTGGGGTTGAAAATTACTGCTCGTCGTTCCGCCACTAGCCATATGAGTAGGCAGGACATACGTTAGATCATGTTCCATGTATTTAGAATGCAGATTGATGCAAATGCAGATTCAGCCGCTGTTTCTTTCGCATCGATTTGGAACCTCGTGATAAAACTATCATCAGGTCTTGACTCTTGAAACAAAAGCTAGGTTTTAGCTGTCAAATAACCATCAACATTTTTCTATAGACGATTTTATTTCTCTTGGGCGCAAGTTTGTTTACACTTCTGATATAGGTGCAGGAGGGCCTTCATCGCAAACAGATCACTGCTTAATAGTAAAACTACCGATATTACACAGAACTAGCGATCCGTCGAGTTATGCGGTGGTTCAGCCATTTCTATTCAAATCTTCAACTGCTCTCATCTTGACATGGCTGTCAACCACCTTTTCCGACACCCGACGTTCCACTAGACCGACACCAGGCGGCGCTGTAGCAAGGCACCGTCATTAGTGTGCGATCTTGTTCTGTTTTAACTTGAGAGATGGCGCCAGGTGCCGTAGAGGGATGGCACCAGGCGCCGTCATACTCATTCCTTATCTTGTCCATTCTAGTTACACCACACATCCATCTCAACATTCGCATCTCAGCTGCATGTAGTCGTTTCTCATCCGTCCCTTTTGTGGCCCAACACTCTGAACCGTACATGACAGCAGGTCTTACTATGGTTCTGTATATTTTGCCCTTCAATTTGAGGGGGATTCGGGGATCGCAGATCGTTCCCGTAACCTGCCGCCACTTCATCCATCCTGAGTTGATTCGGTGCTTCACGTCCCGATCTATTTCTCCGTCTGACTGACAGACAGACAACGAATATCCAAAGTCGCTGAAGTTAGAACCATGTTTGAAATAGTACAAACCTATTTCAATAATGGTTCTATCTTTACAGATCTCTACAGGGTGTAAATGTAAATTCTTTACGTAATTAAATAGGGTGCTTCATACTAAACAGAACAACTCTCTCTATGGGACTAAAGTCGAAAGCGCGGAAAAAAATCTGCTGTTCCATACAAAATTGCAAACTTAATCGACCCAAATGTATGAGACAGCAGATTTTTTTTCCGCGATTTCGATTTTAGTCTCGTACAGAAATTTATTCAGTTTGATAGTCTGATCATCCCCTTAAAAAACCCTATACAGGTTGTTACATAAGTAAGAATAAATTTTTAAAAATCTTAAGGGGGTTGTTCAGACCGGCAAACTGAACAACTTTCTCTATGGGACCAACATCGAAAGCGCGAAAAAAAATCTGATATCCCATAAATATTTTTGCTCGAGTCGATTTGTAGAGTATAGAACATAATTTTTTTTTGCGATTTCGATGTTGGTCCCATAGTGAAAGTTGTTGAGTTTGATGGTCTAAACCACCCCCTTAAATGTTTATTTGTATTTTTGTAACACCTTGTATAATTCTACAGAAGATGTCAAAAGCTAAGTATAAAATGAGGTGTAAACGCTTGTATGAAAAATCATAATCCACGCGGACAAAGCTGCAAACTAAAGCTAGTAAATGCATAAAATGTACCCGAAAATGACGAGCTTGTACAAATATAGTAAAACCGAGGCAATAACAGAACAAACATAAGAAATCATATATCACCCCGACTTGCCTGCTAATAAAGCATCTTCACACAAAATAAAGCGGAGTTTCACACGCTGGGTCCCCATTCAGTCGGAGTAAATAAATAATGGCTATAAATAATCTGCCGCTGACACCGGCCGTGTGGAGTGGCCTTTACTTCGCATCATACCCTATCGACGGTTGTAGGTTACACCGAAGTGTGTCTAGCTCAAGAAGATTAAAAGATTTCGCAGCGGGATGCCTAAATGAAAAATATGTATCTACTCAGTGTAAATCTAAACTATACGTTATAAGGATCAAAGAAAGATAGAAACAATCATTTATTTGGATCGGAGGCCACGCTGGGTGACGGGACCAGGACGACTGCAAGTTAGTTTGCCCAAAGAATAAGCTTACCCATCCAAGGGTAACGCTAGCCGCCTAGTCGCCTAGGACCCTGACGATAGGCCTAGTTCAACAAGTCAAAGTCGTTCAGAGAGCTATAGAGAGATATGCTCTATGTTTCACTGAGAGATCACATCAGGATGATGCATCAGAAAACTAGTGGTTGATATAGCCACAGGTCCGGCACTTCAAACAAGATGATGACTTTGATGGCGTTCGAACATACGCACATGGTGCAAATTGTCCTTGCATCGTATGAACATGATCTACATTTCGTTACTTTTTATTGTTCGATCTGTTATTAAAAATATTTGAGCTAAAGAATTGAAAATGTGAATTTAGCGTTATTTTTCAACGTTTTTTGTGCACTGAAAACACTCAATTTTATGTTGTCAAATCCAATGGGTGCGCGCGCCTGACTGCATTCCCTTGCTCGGCTTCCCTCAAGATTCCCAGAAAGCGTGTGGTGAGGTGGGGTATCTGAAGTCAGAGGGGGCAGGGAGTGGCCATTCTGTATGTAGAACTATAATATACTATGTTACCTATTCTGTGATATATCTCAGAAAATCAGCAAGCTGAAGTAGCCTGCCGTAGAACTGACAACCGATGAGTCAGAATTCTAGAGTGGAGACCACTAAATGGAAGGCGTAGTGTGGGGCATCCTGTAGCCCACTGGACCGACGTCCTTCTTATCACGGCACGGTGCCTTTACGCCGTACCACGGTGCAGCACCGTGGAGATATGGCTGGGCTCTATCTTCACTCTTGATATTCTTGTAGCAAATAGTGTCTAGTTGAAATTCGCTAGATTTCGCGATGCGGCGACAGTGTGATAGTCAGATTTCGTTTATTGGAATGCCTTTTGTTTAGTCCCTGGTATATTCTGCGCTTTGTTTAGTGGAACCCTTACCAATGATTCATAAGGTCGAATATCCTAATGTAATTGGGGTGTTTATGATGTGGAAATGCCGGAAGAAGGTGACCTAGTTATACCTTGAACATTTAGCTGTCTCTTTTATTCGCGCAAATTGGAAAAACTGACAAGAAGAGGTAGTTATAAGCGATGCTGAGTGCGGGTGAAACAGAAATATACTATTGCATACAATTTTTTTGCCACGCTCCCTAGCAAGAGGGGGTAAGGTAAAAATTGGTTGGGGCATGGAGTATCCGTATTGCATGTAGGTGCCATTGATTGATTCGTGGTTGGGCTATTGCAAGCAAGCGGTCGTTTATGTAACACTGAGACCATCGCTGGTCCTTTGTGTTCGCCCCAAGCTCACCCACATTTTTTGCATACCTTCGAACCTCAGAATACAGAATAATCCAGAAACTGTCAACGCGCTTGAAAGTGAGGCACTCACAACAACTCCAAATTAGAGTGGCTCGATATCTAATTAGTCAGTAGATGGCCGACGCGCGCATCGGTAATTAATTACTGTACAAAATCCTAATTAAATAAATAAATTAATCCTATCTATTAAATAGATTAGGATAAATTTTTTTTAGTAATTAATTAAGGCTTTGACTGCCAAATGACCAACAAACAATGGAAAATTTATTGTTATTGGGACCCGACGGCGTTCAACGTGTTAATGTGTAAAGAGAGCGGGTGGGCCGGTGTTGTGACATTATTTTGGACACAGCGCGCTGCGTACAAATGTAATCGAACACTCCTTCTGGTTTATTCTATATTCTGAGCTTCGAACTTACGGTATTTTCTTTTCTCGGGAATGCAGGTTTCCTCACGTTGTTTTCCTTCACCGCCGAGCTAGTAAATGATAAATTTACAACCGTTCATAAATTCCGTAGAACTAGCTATCTAATTTAAATTTCGGCGGATCCGATAAAAAAATATTCTATTCTATTTTTTTTTTTTTGTTACATCGTCGTTTGTTTATGTGATGTCGAGTGGATTCGCGGACGGTTGTTAGAAAACAATATCTTACCTGTGGACTGCTGATTGTTTGTATTGCTGAGTAACTGTATGTTTTCTCCATACCTGTAACAAATAAACGATATTTTAAATTATTGTATTATAATGGTGTAATGTCACGTTACTTTAGGGCATGCATTTGCATACCTATTTAGCTGAGTCAAGGAAAGGCTAAAAATGCTATGACCTGTACCCATTTAAGGCTTCCGCACAATGCAGCGATATTATCGAGCGATTTTATCGAGCGATATTATCGACAGCGATATCGCGACAACTTACACACTGCAGCGATTCCGCGATTCGCGTCACGCATGCGCCCTTCACTGAATGTAGTAGAAAAAGATTGCGTCAGGTTGCGATAATATCGCAGCAGTGTGTTGGATCGAGCGCGTCCCCATACAAAATGTACTGAGAACAATTATCGCAAAATCGCAGCGATATTATCGCGGCAGTGTGTAGGATCGCGCGCGTCTCCATACAAAATGTACTGAGAACAATTATCGCAAAATCGCAGCGATAATATCGCTGCAATGAGCGGAGGCCTTTACTTTACTTTACGAATCTTTGTGGTTTCACCAAAAAATCTTCAAAATACCCCCGCATGAATCATGTATAGAATAAAGTATAGCCTAGAAACGTGAACTACGCAACGTGACAGCGCAAATTCAACATTTTCATGCGAGAGTATTTCCACGAAAAACTGACAGCTTTTTCCAAACTTGGTAGCCAAAGTACTTCCCAAAAATATCATGAGAGGTTGCAAAATCCAAGCACCGACGTAGTAAGTCTGAATAATTCATAATTCAGGACATCTACTGCTTCTGCACGTTAACATCGGTGAGCAAGACGGCAAAGAGGGGTAAATCCAATTTAGATTAAATTTGGGATTATGTAAGGAGTTTTATATTTGTACTTAAAGTGGATTAATATCAGCATAATTTGTGTTGAATATAAAAGTAACATGGTAACTCATTTTGAGCCTAAAACTAAAGAAAACAAACGCATTTGAATTTGCCTTTCGAAGCCAAAACGAAATAAAAATTATTTTCTCTTAGTCGCCTCGTTCGACAATCTCGTAAAGGATTGTTTATTTTTTGGTCTGTCTTAACCAAGCTGGGATACACAAGTTGAAATTATTTACATCGAAATTAACATTTTCTGAATTAATTCATGACAGTTCAGGCCCTCAGTTTAACTAGCTAATCTTTCAAGTACTATTGAGTCTGAGTACTAACTTCAATTTCAAATTAAATCCATTTTGGATACCAATCCCTTTTATACCAGGGTACTTGGGAAACCACTATATTGGACTTCTGAAATGTCGCTAGTAATAACCTTAAATTATGCCACGACTAGGGTATAATTACGAAGTCTCGTAATCTTTGAAATACAGGGTCCTTATTAATAATACTTTTTTAAAGGGATGATCAGACCATCAAACTGAACAACTTTCTGTATAGCACTCACATTGAAATCGCGAAAAAAAAATCAGCTGTTGCATACAAAACTGGAAACCTACTTGAGCCAAATGTATGAGACAGCTGATTTTTTTTTCCGATTATGTGTTGGTAGCATAGCATAGCATATAGCATAGCATAGCATAGCATAGCATATGCTCACGACTATATTCCCCGAGGGGGTAGTCAGAGATATTTTGAAACCTCAGAACATCCACGTTTCACCAGTAGTACCGAAACTCTGTCCAGTGTGACGGGGGGTGAGCCCGTCGCCACTTATAATGGACAGTTGGTCCCATTGCGAAAGTTATCAAATTCTGTATATCAAAATGAGATCAATAAAAACAAGCAAGGCGAAAGAGCCAAACAGATATTTTTTAGTTTTAAATTGAAAAAGATATACCCAGCATTGGTTAGAACTTTTAGGTATCGATGTTTTGTCAAAAATGTTGTTAAAATTTTTGGACGAAACCGAAAATTCACGCCGTTCAGTTACGCAGTTTTTCGTGGTGCCGAGAATATTTTGCCGCCGATGTGTTGTGAGTGCTTCTAGTTCAGCGGAGCGTAAAGTTCTCTGGGAAGTTCAGCTTTTTGTAATAATTTTTTTTTGGGTCTGGATCTTTTTAAAGTTTTATTTAATTTTACCTTTAGGTTTGATTTCTATCGGTGCCGTTTGTTCGTTGAGTTATACAGGGTGTAAAAAAATACTATAGAAATATTTAAAGAGGTCGTTTAGGTTTAGATGGGGTTTAGACTAGTTCTAGGGTTTCTATCAAACTGACCAACTTTTACTATGCAGGAGCAAAACTGAAAAATAAATGCAGGAGTAAACCTGAAATTGTAAAAATTATTTCAGGTGTTCATACATTCGAGTCGAGTAGGCATTGCAGTTTAGTATGTTTGGAGGAAAAGGGAAGATCTTCCACGGCCTATTTGGAATGCCCGAGACCGCGGTCCAAAAAACGCAATGGCAAGTAAACACAGTAAAAACAGTACCAATCATCCTATCATCTACAGGCGTTGTCCCAAATACACTTCACACAAGCCTCAAAACACTAGACATGCATCCATTATCATTCACACTCTTACAGAAAGCCGTCGTACTCAACACCTGCAGAATTGTTCGAAAATTTGTATCGAACTAATTCCTCTTTATGCACTTGGCTCAGGCCCGTGCCATATTTCCACCTCTAAGGACAGAATAAAGTAATGTTTTTCAAAATAATAATTATAATACTTTATTATTTCGGTTACTTTATTATAAAGCCGTGGTGGTAACCTTGCCTGCCGTGCAGGAGGCTATGGTTCGATCCCCGTCCAGGCCGACTCGTACCAATGAGTTTTTCGGAATTTATGTACGATTTGTAACACCACTGGCTTTTCGGTGACGGAAAACATCGTGAGGAAACCTGCATGCTTCAATTTCGAGGCATGTATTGTACCCTCTTAGGGATTGCAATCCGGTTTTCCGGATCCGGTAATCCGGCGGATCCGGCACCATTTACGGTCTACCGGATCCGGCACCAGCTAGCCGGATCCGGTCCGGATCCGGCAAATGTCTTGAAAATAGCATAAAACCGCTTTTATAATGAAAATTCTCGCGGTGGTGGTCGCTTACGACGTTACACGCATAATTACAATAGAAATTTGTAAGTTTTTAGGACATTGTATACTTTTCAAAAATAAATGCGCAATGTTTATTATAATTTTTCACCACCAAATTCTTCAAATATCTTTTTGTAATCATTACTTTTTGAGATGATAGATTAATTTATTAACCAAGAATAGAAGGCCTCTATGAAAATTAAATTTATAAATTCAAAACATTATTCTCTAAATAATGAAAAGAATATGGTTTTTCGCTTTATTAATATTCAATACGATGGAAACTATCATTTCGTAACAATAATATTTTGTTGCTAGACACCTCTATTATTTTACAGTTGAATTTAAAAATGAAAACGCAAATTACTATGGATATTACCAATCCGGTCGGATCCGGCGGATCCGGCCGGATCGGTGAAAATCCGGTCGGATCCGGCCGGATTGAAAATTGCACCGGATTGCAATCCCTATACCCACTGTCCATTATAAGTGGCGACGGGCTCACCCCCCGTCACACTGGACAGTTTCGGTACTACTGGTGAAACGTGGATGTTCTGAGGTTTCAGAATATCTCTGACTACCCCCTCGGGGAATATAGTCGTGAGCATATGCTTATTATTTAGGAATAATAACAAAGTAATACAAATGAAATGAGCCAAATAATAAATATGTCTGACTTCATAATTACATCATACTTACATTTAAATTGATACAAAACAATATGTTACTCATACGGAAATATCTAAGTAATTTCTTCCTTTTAGCCAAAACAAAAGTGTCAAATCATCATCATAATCATCGAAAGCCGATTTCCACTTCTATCAGTATAAAGTTGATCAGTTTGATGGCCTGAGTTCACCGTTTCAGTATTTGCTAGGCTGTCACTTACTCCCTGTATACCTACATACAATAAGCTCATGCTTTTCCCACAGCAACAAGCTACAATTCTCACTCACTTTAGCCTCATAATAATTATAATATTTCGCAGAATTTCGTGATAAAGCTGTATGAGATAGGAAATATAACAAAGTCATATTTAATTAAATGAGCCAAATAATCAATGTGTCTGACGGACGGCATCATTACATCATACTTACATTTAAATTGATACAAAACATGTTAGTCATACGGGAAAATCTAATTTACTCCTTTTAGCCAAAACAAAAGTGTCAAATCATCATCATCATCATCATATCTTATGGAATTTTTTTTGTCTTCCTGCTTGGATCCAGGGAGGTTTAAATTTCGAGGTCAAGATGTTTTAGCCAGTCTTCCGCTGCCGGGGTTAACCTATGGAGTTCTTCAATACCACTGGGGAAACGGCGTAGGGTGCACTCATTTACCACATGGGTGAGGGTTTGGTCAGGTGCCCCGCAGTCGCACATCGGTGATTCCCTCAGGCCCCACTGGTAGAGGTGAGAGTTGGTCCTTCCATGGTTAGTTCTGAACCGGTTCAGCTTAGCTTAGGTTTCATCATCATCAGCCAATACGTCTTACTGCAGGGCACAGGCCCATATAGGGCGTGAGTCCGCCATAGGTGCTCAATGCGGATTGGTAGACTACACGTACGCATCGGAATTTCTTCTTCAGCGTATGCAGGTCTCACGATGAGTTTGAGACTTTCCTTAACCATTTGATTCCGAACATGCTAAGATGCTTATCTCATTTAATAGTCGCTGTAGTTAAAATCTATGAAAAATCATTCTCGGTATTTTTAGAACAATGTGAATTAGAACAAGCCGGTTGGTGTAATGGTTACCACGCCGGACTGCCAAACCAGGGTCCTGGGTTCGAATCCCGGTTCGGTCATGGATGTTATATGTTCGTGCCGTTGTTGTATGGTTTCCATAATAAAAGCCTTTAGTGCTTAGTTTGGGATCATTACAATGTATGTGCCTGTGAGCGTTATTTTATTTTAATTCTACGGCACGGCCCCGTTAGTACTATTTCACAACGCCGCCGTTGCGTTGCAGGAAAACGCGAATGTCATCATATCGTATGGCATTTTTTGTCTTCCTGCTTGGATCCAGGGAGGGTAGCCACGACATTCGTCAAATTCTTGTTTCGTCAAATTCTTGTTTCGTCAAATACTACATTCGTCAAGCTCTTGTTTCGTCAAATTCGTTTTTCGTCACGTCCGCTTTAGTTAAGCTTATGGACAATCAATGACAAAAAGGAAAAAAAACTAAAAATAATTGAAAATATTATTTATTAATCGACTTAAAAAACATACCTAATTAAAAAAAACCGCCTTCAAATAAAAACTAAAAAGTTTATATTATTAATATACAAGGTCTAACAAAATTAGCTGAAACTATTTATATGCGTGCTGTCGCACTGTCACGCGGTACATAATAGTAGGTACTGTAGCCACGGGACTTTTTAATTACTAATAAAAAGATTGCCGATTGCCGTTTAGATATTAACAGTTTTTTATCTTTTTTGCGAAAACTATAATAGAAAATAAAAATTTCAAAAGCAAAATGCTACATTATCCGTGATGAACATAGGCTAAAAAAACGGCCAAGTGTGTGTCGGCAAGATTCTAATGCGGTACGAAGTTCGCCGCGGTCATCTATTCTACATAACTGTACTTAGATTTGACGAAAAGCGAATTTGACGAAACAAGGACTTGACGAATGTAGTATTTGACGAAACAAGAATTTGACGAAACAAGAATTTGACGAATGTCGTGGCTACCCCAGGGAGGTTTAAATTTCCAGGTCAAGATGTTTTAGCCACTCTTCCGGTGCCGGGGTTAACCTATGGAGTTCTTCAAGACTACCGGGGAAACGGCGTATGTGCGAACGTAATCTGTTTAGACTTGATTTTTGACTAACGGCCTTCCATCGAGTGACGAAGGGCGTTAAAAGTATTCTAAAATGTTGTAACTATTTTTGATAAGAGAAATAAAAAAAAAAAAAAAAAAAAAAAAAAAAAATCAAAGTCTAAACAAATTACGATCGCAACGCAGTTTTGCATGACACTGGGCCGTGAATTTGCCGGTACGTCGCGTCGGCGCCACGCAGTGGTTATGTGGTCCGACTCCAACTATAGACGTATCCTTTTTTGGTTACAGGAAAGTATATATATTAATAAATCGTATAAATTAAGACTATAGGTTTTAAAGTTATTTAGTAGATGTAGAGCATTCATTTGAAGTAGAACTATTAATATAATGTTACTTGTATTTTGATAAACAAATGCGGTACCAATAAATTCGATATCATGAAGTTTGTGCCGTTATTTGTAGTGTTTGTAACATCGTGTCAAGGACAGCGAGAGCACAGAGGATTCTATTACAATCCTCTGTGGAGAGAGTATGAATCTGATTATTATAACGAAGACTATGCAGGTAAGTCAGTGTGTTCTGCCAGTGATGGCATACGGACACTACGCCCGGAGTTTTCCTGCGATGATCATGGGCCTTATTTCATCTAAGTAGATGTTTCAATCAGCGTCTGTTTGGTTTAGACACCGACGTTCGTGGCTGTATTAGCCAATTCGGGAGCGACAAGACCTGCCGCATTTGCGGAACTTGTGCTGTGTGTCGGTTGGTGCAGGAGCCTGATCGTCCCTGTGTATTTTGGCTCGCTTTACGGCCAGAGACTCGAACCGGACTTCATCGTGGGCTGTTCGACCGTCAGCTAGTACCTTCCTCCACTCATCCCTATCACTTGCAAGGCATTCCCACCTCGAGTGGTCAATTTCAAACGACACCATGTCACGCTTGGCACAGTCCTTAAAACGTAACATGGGTCTTCCGACGTTTTGCTTAGCGAAGACTACTTGACTCAGCATAACTCTAAGACTACTTGATTCGCAGAATAACCAGAGTAGCTGATATAACCCAAAGAATTGCTGAACTAAAGTAGCAATGGGCGGGGCACATTGCTCGTAGAACCTTTGGCCGATGAGGCCAAAGAGTTCTCGAGTGGTGTTCCTAAAAGCGCAGCGTGAGTAGCGAAGGGTGGGCACAAGGTGGAACGTCGACATGGTGAAGGCGGTGGGATCTGCTTGGATGAGGGCAGCGCAGGATTAGTCTTTGTGGCTATCCTTGGGAGAGGCCTATGCCTAACAGTGAACGTCTATCGGCTAAGATGATGATGACGATGTAGTTGTTCTAAGCTCAGCAATGATTTAGCCGAAGAAGAAGGCGCAATGTGCCTTTATATCTGAACCTGACATGTTCTGCACCAAAATTGGCAAAACGAACTCTTTTTGAATCGGATTTGTCCATCCGTCCTTCCTAAGACTACTCAATAATTATAATCCAGGATCCACCTAAATAGCAACTTAAGTATGGGCGACTCGAGGGCTCCAAATTAAAGTCTGCGCGCGAGAGTTGATCGCTGCAACCCTGTCCACGCCATCACATCCTTATTTAAGGGTCTTTCTTGTCTTGTCTTCTTTTTGCAGTGGGATCCTACATGCTTAATTAGTCATTTATTAATTTCATTTGTTTCTTTTCTTTTCTTTTCTTTCACTTCATTTCTCTCATTTCATTTCTTTCTTTTCATGCCTTTCATTTCTTTCATTTTATTTCATTTCTTATTTTCAGACAAGGAAAATATATGTAAAATGTCTGCTGCTTTACCCGACCCTGAGTCCCAATGCTGCGGTATTGACAGTTCAGTCAGCAGGCGTATACGGAGTAAGTCAGATTTATTATACTTAGGCCTCGTCCAGGAGTGCCATTTTTGAGCATCATACGATCAACTCGGCAATAGAAAATGTCAAAATTACTATGGGGATTTTGCATCTTTCTACTGCCGAGTTGATCGTATGATGTTCAAAAATCGTACTCCAGGGAGATGCTGATTGGTTTGGTTGAACAGATAGTACTATTCAATTATTCTTAATTATGTTGAGACCTCCTTGTATGCATAAATTTGAAAGATTGAAAGAGTATATGGGTTGAACTACACCAGACCAGACAGCACGGAACCGCATTTTTCCGTGACTCCATCCTTTTCTGTCACTCAGGAACGTCATTTGGTAGAGCATATTAGCGCAGCACGGCCGCGTGCGATCACGTTCCGTCTATCTTATATGCTCTACCAAATGACGTTCCTGAGTGACAGAAAAGGATGGAGCAACGGAAAAATGCGACGGAAAGATGCAGTTCAACCCTAAGCATATAAAGATTACGTATGTTAGATTGAGATTGATAGACTTAGATTTTTGCCCTGTTTTATTATTAAACCTTAATTTATTGTTTTAACAATAATAGTTATTACAGTAGGTACTTTATAATAATAAAGTTCTAGTGATTAATGAATTTTGCGAGAAATTAAGAATGCATAATTTTATCAATTCTTTCTAAATTGAATTTGATATGCACTCCTTTGCCTTTCAAAAGTGGACGTAATTTCGCTGAAACGGTAATTGATGATTTTTCAGATGGTGATGCAGCCGACATCAGACAATACCCTTGGCTAGCCTTATTAGAATACTTGAACCAATCATACGATATAAGTACTCGGTGTGGTGGCTTTCTTATTAGTGGAAAATATGTTATGACAGCCGCTCATTGCGTTGATGGAGAGAAGTCTAACAAACCGTGAGTACTCGTTATAACAAAATAAAAATAAAATACAGGGTCTAAACCTTTAGTTAGGGTTGAACTACACCACGTAGCACAGCATCGCATTTTTCCGTCGCTCCATCCTTTTTTGTCACTCAGGAACGTCATTTGCTAGAGCATATAAGATAGACGGCACGGAACAGCACGGAACAGCACGCCGCGTGCAATCCCGTTCCGTCTATCTTATATACTCTAGCAAATGACGTTCCTGAGTGACAGAAAAGGATGGAGCGACGGAAAAATGCGATCGCGTGCGGCCATGTGTACTTAGTTCAACCCTAAACATCATCTACATTTCATTACTTTTTATTGTTCGTTTTGTTATTAAAAATAGTATTTGAGCTAAAGAATTACTGAAAATGTGAGTTTAGCTTTTTTTTTCAACGTTTTTTATGGACTGAAAAGACTCAATTTTATGTAGTCAAATCCAACGGGTGCGCACGACTGCATTCCCTTGCTCAACCGAGCAAGAAGCGAGGGAAGCCTCCCTCAAGTTTCCCAGAGCACTCTCTTGAGGGGAGGTGGGGTATCTGAAGTCAGAGGGGGGCAGGGAGTGGCCGTTCCGTGTGTAGAATTAGCATATAAGATAGACGGAACGCTATCGCCTGCGGCGTGCGATCGCACGCGATCGCGTTCCGTCTATCTTATATGCTCTAGCAAATGACGTTCCTGAGTGACAGAAAAGGATGGAGCGACGGAAAAGTACGATCGCGTGCGGCCATGTGTAGTTCAACCCCTATTATACTTTTACCTATTCTGTGGTTAGTGGGTGTTTCTGCTTCAGTCCATCAAACGGAACCACTTTTACTACGGGGCCGATGTTAAAAAGACGTAAAATTTTGCTGTTGTTGCTTAGAACATGTTAACCCTTAAACAGGCATAGTACGATTTATCGACCACATAAAAGTAACTGACAATGTACCTACTAAAAACTTACAATAAGGTTCATTATTGAATTTAAATATGGTGGCCAAGGCCTGTTTAAGGGTTAAAGGCTAAACGACCGTGGAACTGCAGATTTTATTTCGCGATTCAAATGTTGGTCCCATAGCGAAAGTTGTCCAGTTTACCGGTCAGCATACTAAAAATACCATGACCAAAGGTTTTATTTAACATGTTTATTTTAATTCCAGGATTAGCGTACGTCTTGGAGAATACGATAAGAGATACAGAGGTTCAGATTGCGATACACACTCGGGTGAATGCTCAGACGGCGATATTAGTTATACCATTGCGGAAACTATAATTCATCCAAAATACAAAAACAAGCGGTACTGGCAATACGATATTGCTTTGCTTCGGCTTAAAGAAATGGTTCAGTTTACAGGTAAACACTATTATTGGGGACTGTGGGGAAATGTTCATCAATTGCTTTTCAAAGCGCCTATAAATAGGAGGGCTGGCAGCTATTTTGCGCAAAGTATTAGTCTAGCGATCCAAAGAGGCAACGTTGCCAGCCTTCGAGGCACTCGCCCCGAGTAGGGGCTTTAGAGGACATTTTGGACCTATAGGGTGTTAGGGTAAAAAGGTGATTGTACCCATGATATGAATTCTATAGTAGGTAAATGTTATGAGCGGATCGATCGTTTGTATGAAAAGACGTTTTTTTTTTTGCGTTTTTCTCCTATGTTCCTTAGAGAAAGTTGTTCAGTGTCATGGGTACAATCACTCCTTAAAGTAATGGAAATGGAATCGTATTTTTTGATGTTCCATCCTTTTCTGTTGCGAGCGGTTGCATTCCCGCTATCGTTCTCGCTCTAGGAAATGACGTTCCTGAGCGACATAAAAGTTGGAGCGTAAAAAATGCGATACCATGCTGCCAGATGAAGCTCGAGTTTAAAAACATCTCATAAGTTTATGTTTTTTAGATGAATTTTTTATTTCTAGATTTCATACGACCTATATGTTTGCCGACATCAGATGTTACAGCTGATTCTCCTAAAGATCTTTATCTATACGCCGCCGGTTGGGGAGCTACAGATAGTTTTTACAACGAGACCTACTATAAAGAATTTTTTAAACCGATCAAACAACACGTTGAATTACCTTTTGTACCATTGCAGGTAAATATTTTAATGTTCTCCCTTGCATGTTTAACTGATGTTATTGAAGTGAACTTTTTTTGAAATTCTAATCTGCAACCTTTTCGTGTGACGGATATTCGAAATTTTTCTCCCCTCCGGACGAAAAGCATCAATTTTCGTCCCGCTGCGCTAAACGAAGTTGCCACTTTCCACCTCCGTCGAGGAGAAAAATAGTATACCTACTAATTTGCTGATTGCAGTTATGTTTGGAACATCAGATATTTTTTTGGGAAATTTGTTCAGTTTGATGGATGGATATATCTGATTCGTGATTGAATGACTTAAGAGGATATAATTCGGAGCGCGCTCCATAAAACGAAGTCTGGTTATATTTTCAATACTAACCAATCAAAATCACTGTAATTTTTCAGAAACATTCTAACAACTAATCTCTATGCTTGTATGTTATCAGATTTTCGTTAAAATGTATAGTTTTAAAGTTACAGTGCCTCAAAGATTTCCATACAAATCTTAAATTAATCCTTGCATTGTAACTGTACAAGCATAAAGATTAGTTTCTAGATTGTTACTGAAAAATGTCAGTGACTATATTGAAAATATAACCAGACTTCGTTTTATGGAGCGCGCTCCGAATTTTATCCCCTTTAGTTTAACCTTATAGGAGAAAATAAAAATAAATGAATTTTTTAGCGGTGCAAGAAATCAACTTGGAAAGTGGACGAGAAACATATTTGTGCTGGTGGTTACAAAAATCAAAGCACTTGTGCTGGTGATTCCGGAGGACCAGTTATGTATAAAAGAGATGGTATTTACGAAGTTGTTGGTATTGTCAGTTTTGGTAAAAAGTTTTGTGCAAAGATTGGTAAACCCTCAGTAAACACTAAGGTGTTTGCTTATAAAAAATGGATTGAAAGTCAAATTCGGCCCTAAAAATTTGTAATAAAATATGATTTTAATAAAATAATCGTGTTTTTTCTATCAGTTATGTTATTTAATTGTTCTTAAATAAATTCAAAACTGCAAATCTACTTGAGACAAATGTAAAAAAAATTAATGTGAACCATATTTTTGCAAATAAATTATGATTATTACCTATTGGTTTATTATTTATTTTTTACAATGATAATGAAAATGTAGTTTTACGGTAAGTAATGATAAATTAGAAATTAGAGAGCTATGCTCGGTGTTTCTCTGAGGGATCACATTAGAAATGAAGTGATTCGTCACAGAGCTAAAGTGGCTGACAGAGCTCAGAAAATTAGCAAGCTGAAGTGGCAATGGGCTGGTCATATCTGCCGAAAAACTGACAACCGATGGGGTGTCAGAGTTCTAGAGTGGAGACTGCGAACTGGTAGGCGTAGTGTGGGACGCCCTGCTGCCCGCTGGACAGACGACCTAAAAAAAGTAGCGGGGAGCGACTGGATGAGGAAGGCCGAGGACAGAGTTTTGTAGCGCGCCTGGAGAGGCCTATGTTCAGCAGTGGACGATGATAGGCTGATGATGATGAATGATAAATTATCATGTATCTTCTATCAGGGTCCAACTTAATATGCTGACACTTTTTTAAAGGGATGATCAGACCATCAAACTGAACAACTTTCTCTGTGGGACCAACATCGAAATAGAGAAAAAAATATCAGCTGTTGCATACAAATCTGTAACTATAGGCTTCAGGACAGCTGATTTTTTTCGCGATTTCGTTGTTGGTCCCATAGAGAAAGTTGTTCAATTTGATGTCTGATCATCCCCTTAAAAAAGTGTTAGCATATTAAGAATGACCCTATATATTACTCTACACTATAGGGTGTAAGAAAAAGTATCATTCACCTTAAACCACATACTCTACATACATATTTTACTATGGGAGCAAATATTATGTCAGAAAAAAAAAATCTGCTGTTTCATACTAAACTGCAATGCCTACTAGACTAAAATTTATAAACACCGCGACAGAGAATTTTATATATTAGAAAGAAAGAAATATAAATAAACATAATTATGCTCACGACTTTATTCCCCGAGGGGGTGGGTTGGTAGTCAAAGATATGATTTGACATGAATGTGTAATTATTTTGAAGTCGGTTTAAATTTTATGAATAATAACAGCACACTCCACAACTTTATAGTTCTTCTTCTTATCGTGTGGGTAAGCCCTGCTGTCAGAGTTTATTCAAACCGCCTTAGGGCCTCTGACGTGGTTTTTATGTAACGACTACCAGAGATAGTAGCCGGGACCAACGGCTTAACGTGCCATCCGAAGCAAGGAATCATCTTTATAAGGTGGATTCAGCCTGCAATGTCCTAACCAACTGGGGAAAAAAAAAAACATAATATCACAAAGTGACATTATCACTAGGTGTCCCGCGTGGGAATCAAACCCACGACCTCCGTGTCAAGAGCCCAATGCTCTTAACCATTAGACCACGGAGAGTAGCACAGCATAAGCATTGCTTTAAGGGGCGATTGTAACAATTCTATTCTATTTTTAAGGTTATGGCGTCCATCTTGGTGTAGATGATTTTGCCAATGTCGAGTTTTTGTAGCAAAAGTGCTGGACGTTGTACGGTTATGTAGATATTTTGGTGACTTCAAGGGTCGTTCTTATAAAATAACACTATCTTGAGCCACCACTGGAGCCCCGCTGTCGACCTGGGAGGGGGCAAACAACAATCGACGAGCGACGTGACCGCCCAATAGCAGGTCCACAACGCGACTCGATTGTAACAATGATACTGATCAACTTTCCCTAAGAAACCTAGAGAAGATTAGCAAAAAAAATTAAGACTTTTCATACAAACGTTCGATCACTTTGCAATTTTTTTTTTCTAAGGGAAAGTTGATCAGTATTATGGATACAATCACCCCTTAAAGTAATGAAACTGTTTATCCTAACACCCTGTAGATAACTTATAATTTATGGTAGGTATATTATATTACTATAGGTAGGTAAGGTACTGTACATAATAATATGACCTGGTCAAATGATACACATATAGCAATGTTTTAAAAATAAACATAAAGTGGGTAATCCCATTTGATAATTTTTAGTGTTGAGTATCATATTGATTCAAATCACTTTAGCGATACATATTCAGAGAACTGAACTTAATTCAATAAATATAACTTAATGAGTTAGGTAGCAACTATTAAATAATCTGTGGAGTTAGTACGAGATTTATAATCAGAGTATATATTATTTCATATAAGAATAGATGATAGATGTATGTACCTATATGTTATAGATTATTTTTCATTTTTACTTAAAAAGTATATTTATACACTCATTGGCATTCTGGATTTATTGTCTCATGATTATCATCTGATTGATATTGACAGCCTCTGGTCTAATGAATAAACTGTTCGCTACCAATGAATACACAATAACACAAAAACATTGTAGTTTGTTGAACTTAAATGAACAACTGCACAAAAAATTTATCATTACAAAATACCAAAACGTCTTTCACATTGTCACCATTCTTCTTATCGAGTGGGCTGCAAAGCCCTGGTGTCAGAGTTTATTCAAACCGCCTTACGGCGTCTGACGTGGTTTTTATGTAACGACTACTACCACCAGTGATAGTAGCTGGGACCAACAGCTTAACGTGCCATCCGAAGCACGGAATCATCTTTCTTTTCAGACAATCAGGTGACTCAGCCTGCAATATCCTAACCAACTGGGGAAAAACGCACAAAGTGACATTTCACTAGGTGCCCCCCGTGGGAATCGAACCCACGACCTCCGTGTCAAGAGCACAATGCTCTAACCATCAGACCACGGAGGCAGTTGTCACCATTATAATCCTATTTGATGAATAAAAAATTGCTCCCTAAAATTAGGAAATCAAGAAAAACAATGAATACCGTCGATCCTGACAGGTAATTTTCAAGATTGTATCCCATCCAGCTGTGCCGAAACAAACGGTATAAAAAAACAAATACACGGATTTGTGGCTTAACTAGCGGTGTCACTAATTGGCTATGATCTGATCAGTTTGACCGCGGGCCTTTTTATTGTAAAGCCCGACCAGAAATATAAAAAACCTCGCCATATTGCGGAAAATCATTGGAACTAATATTTGATAGATAGATAGATAGATAGATAACTCATTTATTTCATCAGAACAATACAGGACAAACTGTGACAGACAAAGGCAGTAGGTAACATTATACAATAGAATCCGCATAAGGAGGTCCGTGCAAAGCCGCAGCAGCAACAGGGAGCTCCCATGACGGATCAATCAATAAAACAATATATTTTAGGTATAGTTGTTGGAATATGACACCGTGCGACCCGTATTGCGCCAATGAAAAATGTTCTGACTCAGCATTTATGCTGAAGCAAAAGCTACAGCGCTGTTAATTCTGCCAGAACACTATGGTTCGAGCGTGCGTTCGCGCAGCGCGAAACAAACTGTTAAATAAAATTAGTTAGGTAAGGTATACAAGTGCAAAAAATACAGCTACAAATAATATATATTTACCCATAAATTAATTGTATGTGTGTAATAAATATGTTTATACGTAATTTTTGTGAAAAGTAGATTATAAATAACTAATAATAAATGCGTTTACTGTCTACTTCTCTTCCATCCTAAAGAGCAGCCAGTAAGATCCCTTTAACTAGTCAAATGAGTTACTCTTTATCGGTCACCACAACGAAACGCGCAGCGCAGCTACCCAAAAAAAGAACACTGCATGAAACAATTCAACTGACGGACATTATGATCATTTTCAACTCAAAAATGTTGACAATATGAGTCAAGTATACAATATAATACGTGTCACTTTAAACTGAGTAGGTGAATTTTTTATTTAATATTATTGTTAAACATCCATTTGTTGACTAAGTCAGCTTGTGTCTTTCTGGAGTTTGAGCAAATATGCTCGGAACGCTAACGTTTGTACGCTACGTAACGGTGGCGGGAGATCATTCCAACATTTGGTAGCTGCAAATCTGAAACTGCCGCGAAAGGCAGTTGTCTTGTGCCTCGTACCGATAAGCTGTACTGAGCAGGATCTGGTTGCATAATGGTGACGAGAATGACGCCAGGTAAGTTTTTTATACAAATACTCTGGTTTCTTTGTCTTAATTATATCAAACAACAGACAGGCAAGATGGAGCTTTAAACGACCTTCCATTTTCAGGATATTTGAGCCATTTATATATGGAGTGACGTGGGTTCTTGGGGGAATACGGAAGCAATAACGAGCACAAGCATTTTGGACACGTTGAATAAGCTGCATGGATTTCTTCAAAAGGCAGGGGCCGTAGACTGTTATGCAGTAGTTTAATTTTGAAAGAACCAATGAATCACACAGTTTCACCCGCAAGTCAATGCTTATGAACTCGCGAATTCTATACAATATTTTAAGGCGGTAAAAGCAATTGCGCACAAGGTCAAGAACATGAGTTTGGAAGCGGAGATTATTATCTATTAGCAGACCCAGGTTACGCGCTTCATTGACTTGTTCAATGGGTTGTCCCGCGATGGTAACTAGGGGATTATGAAGTTTAATATCCTGAACCTGAAATTTGGAACCTGTAACCATGAATTTTGACTTAAGCGGATTAAGGACAAGAGAATTTTCAGCAGACCAAGTAGATACTCGGTTTAGGTCCTCAATGATGGAATCTACAGCCGTGTCAGCTTCATCTGGTTTAAATGACAGATATAACTGAAGGTCATCAGCGTACAAGTGGTATTTACAGTTCTTGATGCAATTAGCAATGTCAGCGCTATAAATAACAAACAGTAGTGGCCCCAGGATTGACCCCTGGGGCACACCCCTGTCTACTACTTTCAAAGATGAGCAAATTCTGGAGCCATCAAGTCCCGATATCACCACCTGCTGACTACGATGACTGAGATAGCTATTAAACCAGCAGACCGCAGAGGTATCGAATCCGTAAAACGATAACTTAGAGAGTAGCAAGGAAATATTTATGGTATCAAAGGCACGTGAAAAATCGAGTAGAGTAAGTATTGATCCTTGGCCTGTGTCCTGGGCGGTAAGGAGATTGTCGACCACGTCGTGCAGAGCAGAGCACGTGCTGCGGCCCTTACGGAATCCGGACTGCAGCTGAGGCAGTACATTATTTGCCTCACAGTATTTGGATACTTGGGTGCAGACTACCTTTTCAAGTATTTTAGATAAGAATGGCAATATACTAATAGGCCGCAGATCCTTTATATCAGTCGGGTTATTTTTTTTAGGTATAGGCCGGACTAATGCCGTTTTCCAGGGCGCAGGAAAGGTGTTCGTTACGATTGACTTATTCATAATAGCCGTGATTACTCTAAGTGTGCAGGGAAGGGTCATTATGATCATGTCCAGGCTAATTTTATCAATTCCTAACGCATTTGATTTAATGCCCAGGATAATTTTGGCTATTACGCTTTCATGTACGGTCTGCAATGAGAACAAAGAGTCACCATATCTGTGATGTTCGAACCATGTCAAGTCCGATATCTTTACTGTGTTATCGCCAGGTAAGTTTAGAAAATGTGCATTGATGATTTGTACTTGGAACACTGACATTAAAGGTTATAGTCGATTGCAGCGCCCCCAAACCAGGTTTTTTATATTTCTGGTCAGGCTTTAGTAGATTTTAAGTAGGTAGCCAAAAGTACTAACCTGATTAGTAAAAAAAAAGTTGGCCGTCACGGGACGCCCGGAAGATGTGAAATTTAAATTTAGAACCTCCGCTCCCGATTTAAATATCGAACTTACGTCACACAAAAAGGTCTAATATCCAAGCACCAATTCAAAAAACGTCATCCTCGAGGATTCTATTGAGTGTTTTTGTTTACTTACAATTTGCTTTTTTAAGAGAATATTATTCCGAGAGCGAAAATGCGCGCTGCATTCAAACGTACTATGGTCATATTTTCAATACTAACCGATTAAAGTCAATGAAATTTTGCAGAAACAATCTAGAAACAAATGTCTATGCTCCTATAGAGTCAGATTTTCGTTAAAATATACAGTTTCAATGCTAGGATTAATTTAAGATTTGTATGGAAATCTTTGAGGCACTGTACATTTTAACGAAAATCTGACTCCATACAAGCATAGAAATTTGTTTCTAGATTGTTTCTGCAAAATTTCATTGACTTTAATTGGTTAGTATTGAAAATATCACCATAGTACGTTTGTATGGAGCGCGCTCCGAATAATATACCCTTAAATGTCAATAAGAACAGAGCATTGAAAACTCTAGCTCCTAATCTAGATGCCTAACCCTATTAGATTTATTCGAATCACAGTGATGCTAAATTCACAATCATTGAATCGTAAAAGATGAGTCAAATCAATGAGTAACCAAATTCAACTCTATAAAGGGAGATAACCCGTCGGTTTTACCTACTCACTATACGAGGAAAAACAGAATGTAACCACTTAGTACATTTATTAATTGTCATACATCAAACATTTATTAGTTTTTTATGTTTTGTACCTCACGCACGCAATCGGCGTCTGCCGGATATTGTGAAAATGAAACTTTTAATAATATTTTCTTTATATTTTGTGTCATTTTCATCAAGTTATCGTCATAGGTCGTATAGTGGTCGTCAAAGTAAGTAAACTTTTTATTTAATACTATACAAGGTGTTACAAAAATACAAATAAACATTTAAGGGGGTGGTTCAGACCATCAAACTGAACAACTTTCACTATGGGACCAATATCGAAATCGCGAAAAAAAAATATGTTCTATAGGTAGGTACTCTACGAATCGACTCGAGCTAAATGTATGGGATATCAGATTATTTTTTCGCGGTTTCGATGTTGGTCCCATAGAGAAAGTTGTTCAGTTTCACAGTCTAAACAATCGATAAGAGTTTTAAAAATGTATTCTTACTTATGAAACACCTTGTATAACCTTTTAATTTTTTTAAGTTTGTAATTGTTTTTAACTATATTTGTATTGTATTTGTTATTTATTGTGTGGTTAATTTAGGTAGTTGTTCAGCAAGTATTTCTCCCTCAACCGATGAAGAGCGCTGACCGCCCCAATTTATCTTGCCGATCTCTTAATTTCATCTTGTATAGAAGAAAACGCAAGCATACAATTTTAAACCGCTATCATAAAGCTCCGGACGTTTATAATTATAAATACCTTTGCTTGTAAACAAGATGAAAACGTTCTGCCAGATAAATCAGGGCGTTCAAACATCAAATTTTAAAGCGCAATTATAAAGCTCCTGAAAGTTTATAATAGCGCTACAAATTGTATGCCTTTTCTTATAAACAAGAAGAAAATGTTCTGCCAGATAAATCAGGGCGTTCAAACATCAAATTTTAAGACGCTGTTATTCGGTCGAGGCCGTTTTTTGAACACGAACGAAAGTGTTTTAAACTGTGTTTTAAAGTCTGAAAACCAATTATGTCTTATTTAAGGATCTGGCTGATAGGTGACCGTGCTCAATAACACGATTAGATTAATTTTAATAGATAGAAAAAAATCCCAAAGTTACCCCTTTTTGTTATGTTTTTTCAATACTATGATTAAACTGCTGATATTTAACTTTTTATTCTTGTACTTAACTAAATACATTGAATATTTCTAGTGAACTCCGTAGAATTTTGAGCTTAGAAACACCCATGAGCAAAGATATTGTTGAAAAACACGTTTTTTTGCGATCCTGCTTTCAATTGGAGCGGGATGGCTAATTGCAAACTTATGCTCATGGGCGTAGCAATGATTTTTTCCCAGGGTGGGCCAGGCCCCGGTTCGTTCGGTGCAATAAAATCTAAAACCTGGAGCGAGCGAAGCGAGCTCGAGATTTAACTGAATTCTGGAGCGAGCGAAGCTATGTGAGCTCGAGATTTTACTGCAATGCGTCTAGGTCCTTGTGATACAATTGTAGCCAGGAGCGAGCGAAGCGAGCTCGAGATTTCACTGAATTCTGGAGCGAGCGAAGCCAAGTGTGCTCGAGATTTTACTGCAATGTGTCTAGGTCCTTGTGATACAATCGTAGCCAGAAGCGAGCTCGAAATTTTACTGAAATATAGTGAGATCAGTGTAATATCATTAAAATTCGTTGAGCGAGCGAAGCGAGCTCGAGTTTTTACGACCTAAAATCTGGAACGAACAAAGCAAGCTCAAGATTTAAGTAGCTTTACTATGAAAAGATAGAGCGAGCGAAGCGAGCACGAGATTTTGCGTAATTCTGGAGCGAGCAAAATGAGCTCGAGATTTTACTGCAACGTGTCTAGCCAAGAGCGAGCGACGCGAGCTCGAGATTTAACAGCACTAGAGATCAGATCAGTATGTTCTAAAAACAGGAGCGAGCGGAGCGAGCTCGAGATTTTGCTTTATTATAGCTCGGCTTTTCTAGCTCATGCCAAAATCGAGGCAATTCATGCTTTAAACAAATAGCTGAAACGAGCTTATATGCTTATGATTTCGCTACATAATAACTCGATTGTAGATGTCCTATACAGTAGGTAGGTAAGTATATTTGTGTATAAAATAAAACCAGAGCGAACGAATACTACCAACACTGAACAAGTAATCACTACGTACTACCAAGATTATGACTCGGTTGTTTGTAGCAAGAACTCAGATTAAAAGCATATAATGCTACCAAAAATGCCGAGCGAGCGCAGCGAGCTCGAATTTTCGAAGTACATTCTGACCACATTGATTTTTCAAGAAAGCTTAGTGGACATGAGAAATGAAACACAAGAAATTGTGTTTATTTAGATGTCTCTTATTGTTAGTAAGTGATTCATTTGATTTCTAGGGTGGGCCAGAAGGATTCTGGGGTGGGCCGGGCCCACCCGGCTCCCCCCCTTGCTACGCCTATGCTTATGCTTGCAAGAAAGAGACGCTTGCACTGGGATAACCTGGCCTTAAAGCGCAATTATAAAGCTCCTGAAAGTTTATAACAGCAGCGCTACAAATTGTATGCCTTTTCTTATAAACAAGATGAAAATGTTCGGTTAGATAAATTAGGGCGTTCAAACACTCAGCCCTTACTGGATTTCCATTTACATTCAGAGAAATTATACGATGACACAAAGGGTTCAGATTGTTTCTGCCGTGGTGGTCCAGTGGCGAGTAACCTTGCCTGCTGGTTGGTTCGTGGTTCGATCCCCGTCCAGGCTGACTCGAGTTTTTCGGAATTTATGTACGATTTGTAACACCACTGGCTTTTCGGTGAAGGAAAACATAATTTCATTTATTTCATTTCATATGAGGTTTCAGAATATCTCTGACTACCCCCTCGGGGAATATAGTCGTGAACATATGCTTAATTACTTCTGTTGTTTGCTTCGTCTGGTTAGCATTCATATTATTTTTATGTTATCTACAGCAGCAGAATAACAACTGATAATATTGGTATGCTAAATCTTTATCTAATGAATTCTGCGTAAAACGAAACATTACAACGTGTTACAAAACAACATAGTAATATTTAAAGGGGTGGTTTAGACCATCAAACTGAACCACCTCAGAAAACGAGCAAATAAATCAGCCGATTCATGCATTTGAGCCGGGTAGGTACGAGTATACAATTTTGTATGGAACAGCAGATTTATTTCGTGTTTCATGAAGTTGGCTCTATGGTAAAAGTTGTTAAGTGTGATGGTCTGAATTCAACAATTCAGTATATGCCTGGCTATCTCTTACATCCTGTATTATGTTAGTTAAGACACATATTCACCAGAACTAATAGAAGAGCGTATAAAATGCTATACATCATCATCATCTCAGCCGATGGACGTCCACTGCTGGACAAAGGCCTCCCCCAAGGATCGCCATAACGACCGGTCCGGCCTACCCACGCTGCGCTTTCCGGTACGCGGCCGCCACTCGAGAACCTTCCAGTCCCATCGGCCATCGGTTCTGCAAGCAATGTGCCCCGCCCACTGCCACTTTAGTTTAGCAATTCTTTGGGCTATGTCGGCTACTCTGGTTCTTCTGCGGATTTCTTCATTTCTGATCCGATCCGATCCGCAGGGAAACTCTGAGCATAGCCCTCTCCATTGCCCTTCGGGTGACTTTCAGCCTTTTTATGAGGCCTTGAGTGAGCGACCACGTCTCTGTTCCATATGTCATCACTGGCAACATAGAGTAAACAATATTTCCTTTCCAGATTCATGCGGCTCAACTGTCATGCCTCCAGACCCAGCATCTGGGTGCTGTGGAATCGACTCCAGCAATACCAACATGATCATTGGTAAGCGTTCATTCGTCTTATGGTTTACAGATTGTTGGTTAACTTATCGTGATCACGAGTGTCCAGGGTTCGAATCCGCACGGACGACATGCCATGTACCAATGAGTTGTTATTGTTAACTAGCGCTCTTACAGACTAGCGACACTTTGCGGTCGCAGAGTGTCGCACGACGTCGCGCGACAGTTGCTCTCATAGACTTTACGGTCGCGTGACGTCGCGCGACCCTCTGCGACCGCAAAGTGTCGCTGGTCTGTAAAGTATGAACGTAATACTGACTGCTCCCGACGGTGCATATACGATTAGAGGAAATACCCAAGTCCAATACTTTTGAGGAATAACATGGGTTGGGTAAAACCGCATACCTACCTACATAATTATCAACAACTTTAGTCATCTGCTGTCTGCTGATATACGTTTATAAATAGAGGTTAAATGTAATAAGTTTATGCTTTTGAAGGTCTTTAATATATTATGGCTAGTTTAATTCATACTTCAATAATAATATTATATTTTTCATTTTTATTTTTTCATTTTTTTTGTTTATGTTTTTTTTATTAAATGCCTACCTTATGCCATTAGGCTTTAGTCCACGACGCGTTCCCAATGCCGATTAGTACACTTCAGATACGCATCAGAATTTGTTCTTCAGCGAATACAGAATTCCACACGATGTTTTCCTTCACCGTTTGAGAGCCAGCAGTCGGTTTACGTGGATAAGTTCGAAAAACTCATTTGTAAATGTAATTTCTCCATTTTCCAACCCAATCACGATGGAGTGTCCATACCTCTCCAAAACGTGACACAAACGCACTCGATGGTCCGATCATCTTCCCAAAAACCCTTCAGCATTTAATAGGAAGGACCTTATATTTGTCGTATTATTTTCCAGGTGGTAAGAAGACGCAGTTAAGACAGTACCCATGGCTCGCTCTGATCGAATATAAGAACAACGACGGCACATATGGAGAAGATTGCGATGGAGCCTTAATCAGTGGTGTATTTGTTTTGACAGCTGCGCACTGTGTATCTAACCTTGAAGAGACTAAACCGTGAGTATAAAACCTAACCACGTGTGGCGAGTACGGACCTGAAAAAAGACGGACGTAATGTGACACTAAAAAGATGTGAAGCATGCAAGGTCCAACAATTTCGTTTGTTCTACAAGGGACCTACACTCACACAGATGCACTAGCTCCAGGCGCAGGTCCTACATCCGTCACCATTATGTACCGCGTGACAGCACGCACATAATAGAAATGGGTGCTTCACTCGTGATTAGACGAGATTACGTCCGTCTTTTTATCAGGTCCGTGGTGGCGAGTAACCATTCCAGCAGTGCAAGAGGTGATGGTTCGATCCCCGTCCAAGCCCACTCGTACCAATGATTTAACGGAATTTATTTACGATTTGTTACACACACTTTTCGGTGAAGGAAAACAACGTGAGAAAACAGGCATGTTTGATTTTGGAGATGGTAGGTTTTGCTTGTTGCCAAACAAATAAGCAGACAGAAAAAAAAGTTTGTCTTTTGGAGTCAGGGAAAGGAAAACACCATGTCGTAACTTTTCTTGAAAATATTTTCAATGTACACACTATTGTAGATATTTTTTTATTGGAAAGCTTTTCCGTAGCTCGAACCTTTGCGTGACGGACCCACCATACCATATGGACATACCCCTGGGGGTAAGGTGGGACAAAACCACACCCCTATAGTACGTACTAATGTGACCATCATTGGACGGCTTGCATGTGGACACAGATCCAACACGTCTCTTTTAGACACTTTTATCTCCATAACAATGGGATGCAAGAATCGCCGTATAGCTCTGAATGCTATGAGAGACAAACCACGTTCGGTGCGGGACTAATTGTAGAAAGTACAGAAAATTACTTTGGTGGTGAACAGGGTTAACCGGGAAATCTGGGTTATTGTGGAGAATCGGGACGCCTTCCTGTATCAAACGTCTCAAGTTTGTCAAAAATGGGCACCCAAAATACTCGAAGCGACGAGGCTACCTCTGAAAATAATGGTTTTGGTTCATGCTTAATAGATTTCGAACTGCTTGTACGTCATAGCGTTCAGTAAGATTTCGTAGGTGTCTATTGCGTGTGAAATTCGTCGAATTTTCGAGCAACACGGTTCATGACAACCCTCGAGAAGAAGCTGTTCTGTAGATGTGGTTAAGGAGTGAGAAAGTTTTGTAGTTCTTGAGGAAAGATGTCTATTCTCTCTTGATGAACAAGATCACAATAGATTTACACTCCCGCTCTAGAACTCATTATGACTAGTGAAGTTAAAACTTATTTCATATACTGTTTAAATATTGAAAATACAGATAGTATATAGGAAAATAATATAATTATCCTGTTTATTTGCAGAAATAGCGTCCGTCTTGGTGAATATGACAAAGGCAACAAATCCTGAAAATACATATAGCATATAGGAAAATAATATAATTATCCTGTTTATTTGCAGAAAAAGCGTCCGTCTTGGTGAATATGACAAAGGCAACAGACTTCGAAGCAGAGACTGCGTCTACCAAGACCATAAGGACGACTGTACAACTGGAGCAGTAAGAATCCCTATAGAAAGTTACACGGCTCATCCAGAGTATGAGAAGAGAAGACAGAAGAATGATATTGCTATTATCAAGCTGGCGAAAACCGTCTACTATACTGGTAAGTTGTACCAGAGATAAACTAATAATAACTATGGGTCCGGTTCTAAATTTAGGGCCCAGTTGCAAAAGTCCCTAAGTCCACTTAGGGACTTTTTGATCTGTTATCACAAACGTGAGAAATTAAGTAAGCATATTAAGTTGTTGCCTGATCTCAAATATACGTTGATTTATTCATAATATACTGACGTTTCATTTTTAACCCTTTTCTCATATGGAAAATTTCTAGTCCTTTTTAAAGACTTTTACTCTCTCTATTCTAAAACTCATTTTTTGGACTTAGGGACTTCTGCAACTGGGCCCTTCAAATGGCCCTCTATAAATAATTGACAATCTCAGAGAATACTGCAATCCTCTGTGATACTGCACCGAATTCTAAAATGTTTTTTTCTCCTCTCCGAACGGAAAGCGTCAATTTTCGGGCCGCTGCGCTAAACGACGTTGCCGCTTTCCACCTCCGTCGAGGAGAAATATAGTATACTAACGTCGGGCAGTAAATAATAAAGTTGAAGTTAGCGGGTCGTATACCTGACGCTCGTCTGTGGATTTCGGCAACTACTCGTCACACCTTAAAAAAGTTCTAACCTTCCATCTTCTTCTTATAGTGTCGACTTAAAATTTTGAACAAAGTCGCTATATAGTACCTTGCCAGAAGTGGGCAACCGATACTGCACCGTCGCTAGCCGCTACCATGAGCTCCTCCGGCGTGCAGGTGTTAGGGCACGCAGGGCACGATGTGAGATGGGCCATCGTTTGTGGAGCTCCACTCAAGCAACTCACATTTTGCGCATCCGAGAATCACCACCTGAACATGTTGTCAGCTTCCATGAAGTTACTTTACTATCTCTTTTCTTTGGCCTTATGCTGCGAGTCCGCTTGTAACCTCTAGCAGCTGCACTTGGTTCAAAGAATTTTTTCACAACTTACTATTTGTGTTCCAGATCATATCCGTCCACTTTGCCTGCCGTCTTCAGACATAACGATAAATCCTCCGAGGCACCTACAACTTGTGGTAGCCGGTTGGGGAGTGATGAAACAGATCCATTACGACGAAGGTCGTAACGATATCGATACAAATGTTAAGCGACATGTAAAAGTACCTTTTTGGACTTCAGAGGTAGGTTCTTTACCTGAATAGTTTTCATTCTATTGGGCTTCTTCATTCGAGAATGTTAGCTGTTAGCAGAAAATTAGCAAGCTGAAGTGGCAATGGGTTGGTCATATCTGCCGAAGAACTGATAACTGATGGGGTATCTTAGTTCTGGAGTGGACCACGAACTGGCAGGCGTAGTGTGGGACTACCCGCACTACCTATGCTACCCGCTGGACAGATGACCGACGACGTCGCCGGCTTGCCTGGCAAAATCTTGCGGCAAATACCTTTTCCATTATGATTTATGGTACCATTTTTTCCACCTATCTGTTTGGGAAATAAATGAGATGCCATCTGAAGGAGACCAATCTGTCAATCACCCTGTGCGGCATTGTAAACACCCCTGTATAAACTTTCCCTTAAATCACATTTCATTCGCCAAACAAATGGGTGCATAATTTCGCGGTCGGGTCTTAGTGTATAACACCCTGTAGAAATCCGTAAGACTTATAAATTGTGGTAATACTGTACTTAATAATCAAATAATTTTCCAGAGATGCAAAAAAAGCTGGCGTATTGTAAATGGTGAGAAGCAAATCTGCGCGGGAGGAGACGGTGTTCGAGGCACTTGTATGGGTGATTCTGGTGGTCCTCTGATGTACGATGACGGTGGAGTCTATCAAGCCGTGGGCGTTGTCAGTTTTGGCAGTGCGGATAGATGCGCTAAGTTGAATAAACCAGATATTTATACGAAAGTCTTCGCGTACAAAGGCTGGATTAATCAGGTCATGGAAGAAAAAAAGGAAGAAAAGAAGGAAGAAAAGAAGGAATATAGGACTTTGAGAAACCATCCGAGGAGACCAAAATCATTTAATGATCGTAATCACTAACAAATTTGTTAATGTTTTTTTGCCAGCGACTTCGTCTGCGTTGACACGTATTCTTAGTCGATTCTTTTAACTCTTCCGGACACCACATCAGTTTAAAAATGTCCTTCACTCATCCACAAAATCTGTATTCTTAGCTATAATCTCGAGGTTTCTCGGCTAAAATATAAAATGAAATAAAATTTGTATCAGACAACATTATAGTCCATGCAAAAAATGTTAGCTTATAAACTATGTTTAGAATGATAATTTTTAATAAGAATTCTACTATGAAAAACAGGATCATAGCCTGGCTGAATACTCATATTTTGTTTATGATAAATAAATTAATATACTTACAAGGATTTATGCTTTTATTTCAATGATGACAATGCTTTTATCAATACAGGGTGTTGAGAACTTTACAAACTGAGATATTGTACCACTTGCTCGTAATTCTAACAAAACACCCTGGTAATACGTAAGGGGGTGCTTCACATCATTAAACTGAACGAATTTACACTACGGAGCCAACGCCAAAATGGCGAAAAAAAAATCTGCAGTACTGCAATTTTCTATGAAATATCTTTTTTTTCTCGACGTTGGCTCCATAGTGAAAGTTGTTCAGTTTGATGATCTAAAGCACCCCCTTAAGTATTACTAGGGTGTTTTGTTACACCCTGTATAGGTTCCTTCTTAATACCCTGACAGTTTTTTTAAGGGTTTGATCAGACCATCAAACTGAACAACTTTTTATATGGGACCAAGATCGAAATCGCGAAAAATAATCTGCTATGCTCCGAGTATGTTTGAAGTTTTGTATGAAACATCGGTATAAACTTTAATGAATAATTAGAATAAAACTTTAAATGCATTACACATTTTTTTAATGATGTCTTTAACGGCTCTGGATACTAGTCCTTTTGAGCCATTCGTTATTTTTTTTCTTTATATTCTTTATTTTGATGATAGGATGATAAGTCTGATTTTGATAAGTCTGTGGTCGATTTCGTAAGCTCACGCGTTGCCGCCAAAATGACCATGAACGAGTTAACTTGAACCAAAACTTATGTTCTGTTATCGTATTTATTTGAGATTCCCGTTACGTCGGTCGCTTTACGCAACTGTTTGGTACAAAATCCGCACGAAATTATGTCATAAATATCACTAAAACCAATTTTTTACGAATTTCAAATACGACGAAACACAGCAAAAGCAATGGCGCCAAGAAAACTCCCTGCATTACACACTTTAGTTTAGGGGGTCCTTCAGACAATAAAACTGAACAACATTTACTACAGGACCACTATTCAACCACTTTTCTCAAGAACGGGTAGAGGTCAACCTGAAATTAATAACAAAATACTAAGGTCCGTATTATTTTATTTGTTGGTGATTGTATATTGTTCCGCCAGATGGCGTTTGTTACTATTAAGGCGGCTTGAAAATTCTCTTACAGCAAGTTGACCACTAACTTGCCTCCACCAACACGCACTGGGCCCTCGTGGTGCAGTATGGCCCACTCCTCTCACCCTTATTCGTGAATGGAGGCCTTTGCCCTGCAGTGGGATTCTACAGGCTATAACTTACTTTAATTGTATGCAATATCTGCCTCTCATTTATCTCTTGTCACTGTTGCGGGTCTGCTGGAAGAAATTTCATAAGAGATAAGCTCACTCTTTGTACATGTCTTTTCTGTTGTTTGTATCAATGGGTTTGTGTGTACAGTAAAGTATAACATATAATAAGGTCTACGGTCCCTTGGAGGTAACAAATTCAAGATTCTAAGATAACTCAATCAAAAGACAATTTAATATTTTCACATATTTTTAATCTCGCAATTTGAAAACCAAAACTCTAGAATCATGAAATTTGACAAGTCTCTGATTTTTCAGAATATTTATTTACCTACTTATTATTGGGTACATAATTTAAATAAATTAAAATAATAAATAATTAAATAATAATTTAAATGTAACATAATTTATTTAAATTTTATATTGTTCTATGCTTATTATTAGGAAGTCAAAGTCAAAGTCAAAGTCAAGGAACCTACAATTATATTGTTTATTGTTTATTTTCGAGATCTGAATTCTTTGGAAAAGCCATAGGTTATCGGCTTATAAAGTAAGAAAACATTACTCTTCTTGTAATACGGTTTGTTTATTATTATTTATTCTACCTAGAATCGGACTAAATAACCTCTCAATAACAACTGCGCACAACAAAAATACATCCATAAAATCACAACCGTAATCCTTTCGGGGTGGTAAGAAACATGCGCACATCATTAAACTTGGTTTGGCGCATTGCTTATGATGCGCCTAAATTCGGTTCTCATCTTGGTACCTACGGCCGCGTGACGGCGGCTTGGTTTGGGCCATAGAGAAATTACACGCTCCTCTTGCTTGCTCCTTTGGGCACCTATCTATAGTCAATGAGCGTTTTTCTTTTATTTTTTAAACTTAGTTCCTAAAAAACTCGACAGATGGCATGTTTATCGCTCCATAGAGCCGTTCGCGAGATACTGTCAAAATCTTGTCAAGACCGTGCCTGCTTTTTTTTAAGGCATCGAGCCCATACAACCATGTCAGGCGTAAAAGTTTCATAATCTCTATTAAAATGATTAGTAAACAATGAAATATGCCTTCAAAAGATGCGTTGGCATCTTTTTGATCCTCTTTTCCCTCTTTAATTTTGTCTCCCCTCCGGACGGAAAGCGTCAATTTTCGTCCCGCTTCGCTAAACGAAGTTGTCGCTTTCCACCTCTGTCGAGGAGAAAAATAATAGGACAGTAAATAAGAAAGCCTCAGATCACATTTTGACGGCCCGACAGCACAGTTCGTAGTGAAACTGCCTGCTGTACCGGGGGTCGCGGGTTCGAATCCCGTAAGGGACAAATATTTGTATCACGAATATGAATATTTGTATCCGAGTCATGGATGTTTGTATCTATATATGTATTCTATATCGTTGTCTAGTTATCATAATACAAGTCCATATATAATAATAGATAATTTGTTCGACACTGTCCAAGATATTAATAACATGTTTGCTTCGCCTCGGTCAAAAATTACATGAGATCTGAGACCTTTCTTACTTTGCTGTCCTCGGTGTGTAATTACTATAAAGAAACACTTTTTGATATTTTGACGTTTATTCGCACAGACCGTTGTGCCATCTATCGATCCCCTAGAAAACCAAAAGAAAAACGCTCATTCTGAATGAGGATGAGGATGTTATGATCATACCTTGTTTTCACCGGTGCACGACAGCTATTTCATAGTCTGAATCGTTCGTACACCGCTGATAACATGTAGCATGTGCAGGGCACAGGCCTATCCTATAGGCGTTAGTCCGCCACGCGTGCCCAATACGGATTGTTTTTTTTTTGGAAATGACTAATACACCATCTACTGCATTTTACGGCGGACTATTGGAGGGACCACGAAGGGTCTACCGATCCAAATGAGTGAACGTTAGCAACCAACCTAGGGGCACCCAGAGGGGTACGGACCTCGGCATAGGACGTTGCTGGGGCTACGCGGCGGATTGGGTGGCGGGGATCGGTGAGAGGTAAGGGGGTCGGTTCACATACGTATCGGAATTTCTTCTTCAGCGTATGCAGGTTTCCTCTCTATACTTCACAGTTTGAAAGCAGTCGGCTATGATCATGACGAATGTGACTTCCTTTACTAAATCATATTGGTACATAATTTATTTAATATAGGAAATTGAAGCCCACTTCTTAAATATCAAATGTTTTTTAAGCTAACCATCGCATCGGAACGTGTTGTCGCTGTAGAGAAGATGCGGCCAGAAACTCTACAATGAAACAAATATAATATTCTTAAGCTAAGGTTATGTATAGAGTTACACAAATGACCCATACATTTTGATCGTTTAAGTAATCATCCAGTTTATAACAGGCTTTTTACAGATGAAATTCTTGATCTTTCTTTTCTGTCCATTACAAGTTGCGACGGGCTCACTCACTCCCTGTCACACTGGACAGAGTTTCAGTACAACTAGTGAAACGTGGATGTTCTAAAGTTTCAGATTATTTCTGACCCCTCGGGGAACATAGTCGTGAGTCACGACTCGTGAGCATATTATGCTTTATGCTATGCTTTCTTGATCTGAGTTTTAATAGTAGATTATTAACCAAGGGGATAAAGCAGTGTCTTCTGTCGCGGGTGAAGATTTAAATCGCGAGCATGATGAAGGACTCCAGGTTTGCTCCCGAGCGTAGCGAGGGTGTTAAAAACTTAAATCACGAGCGAAGCGAGGGATTTAAGACGAGTCCTGAGTGTAGCAAGGGATTTAAGTTCACCCAAGACTAAGACAGCTTTATCACCGAGGAAAATACTCTACTTTTCGTACCATTTGCGAAAAAATTAACACAATAATAATATGAGATAAGCATTTATTAAAAATAATGACAATTAAAAGTAAAAGTTATCATTCGAAACATTGGTCCAATTATTGATAGAGAGAGTTACATTTTTGTTTGCAAAGGCATCAAGGTCATTACGGCCTCGTCGGTTTTCGTAATTTTATTTAATAATCATAACTGCATAATAAAATATCTTGACACATAAACAATTGTATTTCATAATAAAATAATCGATCAGCCATGTTTTTTTTAATCAATAGCCTTGAGTATTGCGTCCCGTCCAAAAATTACCTACATAAATGCGTATTCCTTTTTCAAAAAGATGTATAATGCTTTATACAGGGTGTTTCATAAGTAACAAAAAATTTTTGAAACTCATAAGGGTTGGGTTGAAACTCAAGGGGGTTGTTTAGACCGTCAAACTGAACAACTTTCTCTATGGGACCAACATCGAAATCGGGAAATTTATTTTTTTTAAATCCCATTCATATTTTAGCTCTAGTCGATTTGTAGAGTATAGAACATAAATTTTTTTTTCGCGATTTCGGTATTGGTTCCATAGTGAAAGTTGTTCAGTTTGATGGTCTACGCCACCCCCTTAAATGTTTATTTGTAGTTTTGTAACACCTTGTATAGAAACTCAATGGTGTAAACACAGATGTTAGTCCGGGCGCTTGTCTAAGAAAAAAATTGTAAACCTTTAGAAATCATGACTATGGCTTGAAACTTGGTACAGTTGCTCAGGGGGTCATAAAAGACCGATCAAGATCGGTACCCCACGGGAGCCCCCCCTCCGGGGCGGGAGGGGGGGGATCAAAGGGACGCTCCGACCGGACAAACTCAAACAGTTGCAAACGATAGAATATAGCTATCAGGTTAAGTTTGGTATCATTTTCGTATAAATTAAGGACGAGGAATTCATTTCTGGCATTTTTATTTCATTTTGTGCAAGTAGTTCCGAATAAAACATAGAAACGTCAAAAATTTAATCTGGAAAAATACGTTTAAACAGCTATAACTTTACAACCTATAAACAAATTAATATTTTAGAAATACTAAAATATAGCATATTTTATGTCGATTCAGAAAATATACCTTTTATAACGATAATCTTACAAAATTATGAAGAAAAATTATCTTGAACGTTGCGCCGCGTAGTTAAGTGAAATTGCGCTACCAACTCTTGCAGCAGAATCCAGACAATTTTCTTAAAAATTTGTATTCGATGCATGAGAATGAAGTGACCAAAAGAGATTTCTAGGTTAACTTCTCTAATTAGGCAAGTATTTCAATGTCTAAAAGGCTATGAGCGAGAAAAAAAAATACAATTTATAGTTTTTTCGAAATCAATGTATTTCAAAATTAGAAATATAGAAAGAAACATTTATTGTTATCTTTTATACGCACTTTCCTTCACATAATCGTTAGCTCCTCATCCAACCTAAAATGCATCGTAGCTCTGTGCATTTTAGGTTTGTTTTCTTACATTTACATCTCTGCTAAAAGCCTGCCTTGCATCTACAGCGAGTAGCACATTTTGCGCTTTGAACGTTTTACGTATTGAACATTCTGCGTGTAGAACCTGCCACTGCCTTGCCACTGATGGCTTGTTAGTCCAGTAGGGAGACCATTCGTTTCTATTTTTCCGCCAGCCCCAAGACGCTGGATTGGGAAGGTGATAAAAGGGCTTTAGCACGTGGCCCCAAATATGGAATCCCTGATCCACTGCTATTAGTGTGTGTGATACAAGGCCGCGACTGAGTAGGTGGTATTTTCTCTAATTGACGATCTTTTTTGGTGAATATAGGTGTTTCCTACATTCATTGACTGTTGTACATTGCCTTGACCTGTATAAGAAAGAAGTAATGTTGAATCTGATTAACAAAGTAAGAGGATTATGTAGGCAAAGAAAATAGTAGGAATAGATAAGTATAGGCATGTACGTACCTGTCATACATAGTAACGACATAGCTTTGTATGAAAGGATCAGCTTCCTCAATTTTCCCTTCCATGAGGAACTTGAATCCAGTGGTCATCATCATCTTATTTAAGAGTTCTTGTCGGTGGAGTATTCGCCAATCCGGTCACTTTTACGAGTGTTTTGAGTTTTTGATACGACACGACATCAACCTTTTCTTTCACTTGGCTAGATAACTCTGTCTGGGTCCTCTTTTCCCCTCTGTCTTCCCTTCAAGTATGGTTTTAAAGAAATTGTCGTTTCGTACCATTCTTCCTTTTTTCCTATTCAAACCCAGTGGTAGACCAGTAAAAGAAACTAGAAATTTAGATAAACAACGGTTTAGCTATCGTTTTTTCTATAACTATATCTGTGGATGTGCCATTGACGTCTTATAAGGATATGCACTCAAAGTCTCAAATGCTGTCTTCTTTCCTCTTCCATTAAAGCAGGAAACCGTGTCGCATCCCGTGAAGGCGTGGAAACGGCGAAGGTCCTTCCCCTTTTCCACGCCTTCATGGGATGCGACACAGTTTCCTGCTTTAATGGAAGAGGAAAGAAGACAGCATTTGAGGTTTAGAGTCTGTATACACACTCCACAGGCATAGTTATAGAAAAAAACGGTAGCTAAACCATTGTTTATCTAAATTTGTAGTTTCTTTTACTGGTCACGCATTTCAATCCGATAGTGGAATCTTGCGGTGGATTTTTTCTTTATAAGTACGAGCGTAAAAACATTATAACCACTTGGTTAAAATCGTTAATAACCGGCTTCAATCAATCATACTTCCGGCTTCGTGTATTTCCACAGGCCACCACTGGGTTCAAGTTGCTAATGGAAGGGAAAATTGAGGAAGCTGGTCCTTTCATACAAAGATAATGCTGTTACTATGCATGTCAGGTACGTACCTACTTATCTATTCCTACTATCACCACCTTATGTAACCACATGAAGCAATAAACTATTATAACTATGACTATGACTACTATTTTCATTACCTATAAATCCTCTTACTTTGCTAATCAGATTCAACATTGCTTCTTTCTTTTACGGGTCAAGTTAATGTACCTACAACAGTCAACACCTATATTCACCAAAAAAGATCTGCGTCTTGGGGCTGGCGGAAAAATGGAAACGAATGGTCTCCCATACTGGGCTAACAAGCCAGCAGTGGCAGAAGCGTGTAGGGACTTAACTCGCTGCAGATGCAAGGCAGGCTTTCAGCAGATATGTAAATATAAGAAAACAAACACAGAGCTACGATTATGTGAAGGAAAGTGCGTATAAAAGATAACAATAAATGTTTCTTTCTATATTTCTAATTTTGAGTTACCTACATTGATTGAGAAAAAACTATAAGTTGTATTTTTTCTCGCTGATAGCCTTTTCGACATTGAAATACTTACCTAATTAGAGAAGTTGACCAAGAAATCTCTTTTGGTCACTTCATTCTCATGCATCGAATACGAATTTTTAAGAAAATTGTCTGGATTCTGCTGCAAGAGCTGGTAGCGCAATTTCACTTAACTACGCGGCGCAACGTTCAAGATAATTTTTCTTCATAATTTTGTAAGATTATCGTTATAAAAGGTATATTTTTCTGAATCTACATAAAATATGCTATATTTTAGTATTTCTAAAATATTAATTTGTTTATAGGTTGTAAAGTTATAGCTGTTTAAACGTATTTTTCCAGGTTAAATTTTTGACGTTTCTATGTTTTATTCGGAAACCACTTGCACAAAATGAAATAAAAATGCCAGAAATGAATTCCTCGTCCTTAATTTATACGAAAATGATACCAAACTTAACCTGATAGCTATATTCTATCGTTTGCAACTGTTTGAGTTTGTCCGGTCGGAGCGTCCCTTTGATCCCCCCCCTCCCGCCCCAGAGGGGGGGCTCCCGTGGGGTACCGATCTTGATCGGTCTTTTATGACCCCCTGAGCAACTGTACCAAGTTTCAAGCCATAGTCATGATTTCTAAAGGTTTAGCGGCTAAACGCCCTAGCTATGTAGTTCAGTTCCAAATTTAAATCAAACTCTCCCCCTAGAGGATGAATGAAATTCAGTACAATTTTCTTTCCCTGTTTTTAACAGATTCGGGCGACGGCCCGACAGCACAGTCTGTAGTGAACCTGCCTGCTGTGTCGAGGGTCGCGGGTTCGAATCCCGTAAGGGACAAATATTTGTATGACGAATATGAATATTTGTACCCGAGTCATGGATGTTTGTATCTATATATGTATTCTATATCGTTATACAAGGTGTTTCATAAGTAAGAATAAATTTTTGAAACTCTTAAGGGGGTTGTTAAGACCGTCAAACTGAACAACTTTCTCTATGGGACCAACATCGAAATCGCGAAAAAAATAATTTCATATCCCATACATATTTTAGCTCTAGTCGATTTGTAGAGTATAGAACATAAATTTTTTTTTTCGCGTTTTCGATATTGGTCCCATAGTGAATGTTGTTCATTTTGATGGTCTACACCACCCCCTTAAAGGTTTATTTGTATTTTTGTAACACCTTGTATAGTTATCATAATACAAGTCCAGGCTAGATTCTGGAACTTTAAATGTGACTAGATAATTTGTGTGACAATGTCCAAGATATTAAGAAGATTAAAAATGACTATTGTTATGTTCGCTTTTTGTGGCATAGAATGTCACTTTTTTGAGCAAGTGGTACGAAACATGTTTTCGGAAAGATTAAAAAAGTATTTAGTTACCTACAATACAGTTTTGAATTCTCTAAACATGAAAGACGTGTTTACCTTACTAAGCCGAAAGTGTGGAAATAATATAATATAAATATTTATTCGAGTGTTGTTATTATGGACGACACTATGTTTTGGATAAAAAAGACAATTTTGTAAATTATTTAATTCAAACCTAAGTAAATGTTTTCATAAATAAACTTTCCATAAACTGTTAAAAACCCAGATAGGTACGGTGTTGGAAATAATAATTCTAAGAAGGAGCTTTTCACCTTAGCTTCTTAGAATGTTTATTTATGATGGATAAGGATGGTGCATGATGCAATAAATCATGCTTGGCTAAACCTAATCAAAATAAAGTCAAACATAGATTAATTACGATGGTGAAGACATTTATTGTCCCGGAATCATTAAATTAATTTGAGAAAATAAAAATAAAGGCTGTTTCAAAACGTAACGCATTTTGGCAGCAGCCTCAGCAAAAAAACAATGGCGAATTTGGACCCAGCCATTTTAACGAAAACTAAAAGCGGTCGGTCATAATCACTTTAAGCAGAAATAATTGCGGCATTTTTTGGAAAAAATTCCAACCCTCTAAAAGTGTGGATTTAACAGTAAAAATTACTAGTAAAGGGTTCTATAGTCAAACAATCCCTTACCTATACTTTCGTCCATCTGTCTGTATGTCTCAATAACCCGCTCCTTTTTAGGGTTCCGTAGTCAAACAAGGAACCCTTATACTTTCGTTTATTCTGTCTGTCTGTCTGTCTGTATGTCCCGTCTCAATAACTCGCTCATTTTTGCACATATTGAATCGAAATTTAGCATGAAACATGGCGTTGAAGGAAATTAAAGTGGTTGCAAATTTTCTTAAAAGTAAGAGAATCGAAATTACTGCTATTTTGTAATTTTTCTTATGCAAAGGCTACGGAACCCTATTGGCCGGTTTTTCAAATATTGAATCGAAATTTGACATGAAGGCAGATAACAGTTACTTACCCAAAAAGAGAAATGTGGTAGTTAGTTAAGAAAAAGCTGTTTTTTTTTCGACCTCTCCTTACAAGTACCTAACAACTGTAGAATCTGGTTGTTATGTTAAATATAGGCTATATTTAACATAACAACTAGATTCTACAGTTGTTAGGTACTTGTAAAAATTTGCTACAGGTAGCCAGATTGTAGAATTGGATACAAAAACTTAATAATTTGTATCCGTATGCCGTTTGTATCCTTTATGTATCCAGTGCAGGTAGCATGCTACACGTGATACGGCTGTATCACGTCTTTTCTCTCGTTCGTTCTCGGGCAAATAGAAAGAGAGAGAAGGTGTGATAGCACTGTATCACGGTGTCATGCTACCTATGCTGGACTCTCATGTTAAAATTGGATACGATACAAGAATTTATTCTTGCTTCTTTTTTTTAGCTTTAGCTAATTTTATAAACTGACTAGTGTTTTCCCGTGACTTCGTCCGTACAAATTATATACCAGATTTTAAGTCAGATTATAAGCTATCAAACAAAAAAAGTTTCATCAAAATCGGTTCAGTAGTTTTTGCGTGATGCGCAAACAAACAAACAAACTAACAATTTTGTCAATAGATGGCGCTGCACGTTTTTAAATCGCGCTATCGATATGTTATTTGACGTTATATGAAGTGAACCGCTACTTTATAATAGTTAAAAAGTTTTATAATAGTTAAGAAGAGCTCTGTTTGAATAAAATCTGCCGACAGCCCTGTACGAGTAGGTATATAGATTATTGATTAAAAACATGTTACTGCCGTGTTGCTGTTTTTCAATCTTTAATTCGATTAGGTTTATCCGTTTCATATCCTATCAAGATCCTTTGACCTTACCATAGTATAAAACACGATGTGCTTGAGATCAATTAACCAAAGAGGTGTTTAGGATACCTACTCTACTTAACAATGTCATATTCAATTAAAATTATGTTCTTTAAATATTTAGTACTTGTTATATTCGTTTTAGATTTTATTCAGTCTGCAAGTGCATCAAGTGAGTATTTACATAACATTTAAAAAACACAGTGTCAGTTGCAGAATTAATCCTCCAATAAATCTCTTGATTGCTTTTACTACGTCGAAAGGACAAAAAGTGACAGCGAGAGATTTAATGGTGGATTAACTTTAATGAGCGTTTCTGCAACTGCAACACAATTATTATACAGGTTGTAAAATTTAATATCGAACATTCAGACCATCAAATTGAACAACTTTCACTATGGAGAAAATAAACATGTGGCGTGTTCCATAGAAACTATCACTCAATACTTATTCGACCAAAATGTTTTGGTCCTTTAGTAAAAGTTGTTCAGTTTGCTGGTCTGAAGCACCCCAACAGATTTATTTAGAAATAAGTGCATTGAATAATACTACTATTATTACTACTTTATTGAACTGTTGTGACGAAGCCTACGTGTTGCTGATTTTGACTTTTTGTTAATTTAGTCGTTTTTTTATTTTTAATAATTATTATTGAATAATTTCATTATTTTATTTATTAATACGTCAGCAAAGAATGAAAGCGCTCATGGGTTCATTTTGAGAATCTTGTTTTGATTGTGGGTTGACACCGGGTTAAATTATACAAACAAATTAATTAATTAATATGTTGATAAAACGTAACCTATGTTGAAACCTTGAAAATTCGATTCTGCTCTCGATTCTAAACAAACAATTTTATAGTTTGGCGTTTATTTCTATTTTCCCAGATTCATGCAACTTAACAGTCCTAGCTCCAGACCCAGATTCTGGGTGTTGTGGAATAGACGCCAGTGGTAAGCGTTCATTAAAGGCCTCCGCTCATTGCAAGGATATTATCGAGCGATATTATCGCTGCGATTTTGCGATAATTGTTCTCAGTACATTTTGTATGGGGACGCGCTCGATCCTACACACTGCCGCGATATTATCGAGCGATAATATCGCTGCGATTTTGCGATATTTGTTCTCAGTACATTTTGTATGGGAACGCGCTCGATCCCACACACTGCCGCGATATTATCGCAACCTGACGCAATCTCTTTCTACTACAGTCAGTGGTGTGCGCATGCGTGACGCGAATCGCGGAATCGCTGCAGTGTGTAAGGTGTCGCGATATCGCTGTCGATAATATCGCTCGATAATATCGTTGCAATGTGCGGAAGCCTTTATTTATTATTTCAGACAGTAATTTTTATTTTCAGACACCACAAAACCCATTAATATTATAATTTTATTTATACTGGGTACAAAAGTAAAAATAAACATTAAAACTTTTATGGGGTCATTCGTGTATTGGAGCGCAATGTACACTACATTGCATTTCTGACACGTTCTTTTTTTATACAAGGCGTTACAAAAATACAAATAAACATTTAAGGGGGTGGTTTAAACCATCAAACTGAACAACTTTCACTATGGGCCCAATATCGAAATAGTGAATAAAAATCTGCTGTGCCATACATTTAGCTCGAGTAGGTTTGTAGTTTAGTATGGAACATCAGATTTTTTTCGCGATTTCGATGTTGTTCCATCACTAAAGTTGTTCAGATTGATGGTCTTCCACCACCACCCCCATCAATGTTTATTTGTATTTCTGTAACACCATGCATACAAAAATCGATCGTGTCAGAAACACTACACTGCGCTTCAAAACACAAAATGGGATTGGGACCCACCAAAAAAGGTGGGTAAGAATTGTCACGCCCTGGATCCCAGAAAACGGTCGTCGGCGTCCGGGTCGTCCTAGGAAGAGGTGGCGTGACGATCTGGATGCTTTCGATGACGAGTGGCCAGAGCATGCCCAGGACAGTGATAGTTGGAGGATTAAAGGGGAGGCCTTTGCCCAGTAGTGGGACGAAAGGGGCTAGTAAAAAAAAATAGAAAACTAAGTTCGTACTTTGACTTATCTAAAATACATGTTATATCAAGACCAGTGTGTGTGGCAGCAGCAAACATAAGGCTCCGAATTATGCTGGGCTTAGCGAGCTCAGCGCTGATTGACCAAACTGAACAACTTTTACTATGGGAGAAAAACTGAAATATAGTAAGACCTATTCCACACAAATGACTGGACTGGGACAGGAGTATTATTTTAATTTTTATAGGCGTTGTCTCCGTAGAAGCTCCGTAGCGTTATTGTTACCGCTTATTAGCACCAGGGGGTGCCACATTGTGAAATAAATTGAAAAATACGGTACGGTCAGGTCAGGCTCGAACCATAACCATATGACTAGATAATAAATTTGCCTCCGTGGTCTAATGGTTAGAGCATTGGGCTCTTGACACGGATGTCGTGGGTTCGATTCCCACGGGGGGCACCTAGTGAAATGTCACTTTGTGCGATTTTCCCCAGTTGGTTTGGACATTGCAGGCTGAGTCACCTGATTGTCTGAAAAGAAAGATGATTCCGTGCTTCGGATGGCACGTTAAGCTGTTGGTCCCGGCCACTATCACTGGTGGTAGTAGTCGTTACATAAAAACCACGTCAGAGGCTGTAAGGCGGTTTGAATAAACTCTGACACCAGGGCTTTGCAGCCCACTCGATAAGAAGAAGAATAGATAAGTAATAATAAAAATTTTGAGAGTTACGCGGTTATTAATTAAGCTAAAGTTAATCATTATAACGGGTTCTTACCGCGTTTTTATTTATTTTGGAGTTCCCGATATTTCGGCAGTGTTACAACTGCCATGAACACGGGATGACTGAGAACTGCAGGTAGATTTTTAATTAAATTCATTCAATACATTTATTTCGGAAAACAAGTTCCATAATTTTTTTTTTTTTTTTTTGTAAGTACATAAATGTCATCTTACACCCTGTTGCAAACTCTTTAGTTTCAAATTTAGTTTTCTTTCTTTTTGTATTGATTTTTATTGACGTTTGTCAGAAGCGAAACAAAACTTGTACGGTTTGCTTTTCCACATTGTATTTTTCTTTGATTTTAATTGATTAAACCCATTTGCTCATAATTTCACCTATCGTTTTCATTATACAGTCCACATCCACATTCAAACACGTTCATTACATTTTGGTCCTTCTCCCATTAAAATCAGTGCACATTTTGTTAGTTTTTAATTCATCTTTCGTATCGTCTTTCCATTTCCTTTCGTTCCATGAATACACGTAGTAAGACTAGAGCGATGTCATCCAACGCTGTACAATCATGTAGTGCCGGCGGTCCGCAACCCGACCAACCTGGTCGTCAGGATAGTCGGGCGCCTAGCATGCGGACCGCAACAACTAATTCTTCTTCGACTGTGAAAGCACAAAAAGCCGCTTTGGAAGCTCAAGTGTTACGTAAGCGTCTGGAGCGCGAGCAGGAGCTCGCCGCGAAGGAGCGTGAGCGCGAGCGGGAGCTCACCGCGAAGGAGCGTGAGCGCGAGCGGGAGCTCGCCGCGAAGGAGCGGGAGCTCGCTGCGAAGGAGCGCGAGCGTGAGCGGGAGCTCGCTGCGAAGGAGCGCGAGCGTGAGCGGGAGCTCGCAGCGCTGGAACAACAGGTGGCGGAGAGCGAGCTGCAGGCTGAGCTTATTGCTTTAGATGTTAGCGCGGAGATCAGCAGCAGCATACGAAGTCATCGCAGCAGTAGGGTAAGCCACGAAAGAACTAAGCAATGGGTAGAAAATCAAACAACGCAAGTACGGCGTGAACAAGTTTCACCCCCCGGTCAGCCGATACCCCAACAGGCGACCACACGGGCAATTGCGTCTAACAATAACCGTTTTGTCAAACACTCCGAGGCGGCCGGCGCCATGCCCCCGCTCATTTTCACGGAGCCTGACAAATACAACTCGCTTCTGTTAAAGGCTGTCGCAGACACGGCCACGGCGGCAAAAGCTCTCGCCTCCTCAGGCGCAAAGAAGATGGAGCTTCCGCCCTTCTCTGGTGATGCGTCACAGTGGTTATATTTCAAACGCACGTACGACGTCACTAAAGCTACTTTTTCCTCTTTAGAGAATTTAAATCGACTGCAAAACGCACTGCGCGGGCCCGCTCGCGAGGCTGTCGCCGCGTTTTTGATGACGTCACCGGACCCAGAGGATGTCATGCGCGCACTGGAGGACAACTTCGCGCGCCCCGAGCTCATCGTCTACCGGGAGGTGACTTCGCTAAGGAACCTTCCACGCGTAGGTAACGAACTCAAAGAGCTCGGAACCCTCACCAATAGGGTACGTAACTCCATTGCTACTATAAAACTCTTAAAGCAGGTAGAGTACTTATATTCCCCAGAACTGTTCCATGCAGTGCTGAATAAATTAAATCCAACACTTAAAATGAGATGGACCGACTTCGCCGTTCAGGACGGCACAGGTCGCCCCAAACTCGAAATACTATCTGACTTTTTGAGGCGCGAGCTAGATCAGCATATTCGGTTTGGTTTATCACCCGAGTCTAGTTCGGCCCAACAAACGCAGTTTCCCTTTAATAAACAACAAACAAGGCGGGAAAACATAAACACAACTACACACTCTAAATCCGTTCCTGTAGTTCCTAAAGGCAGTTCTACAAACAAACAAGAATGCTCATTCTGTAAAAAAGATCACAACATCAAGTCGTGTACCGAGTTTAAGGCTTTAGCAATGGTTGATAGGTGGCGCTGGATACGTGAAGCAAAGGTATGCTTCCGGTGCCTAAGGCAAACTTCACATCAATGGTTGAGGTGCAAAGTTAACCCATGCGGTATCGATGGATGCCCTTTACGCCACCATCCGTTGCTACATCTAAAACTAGGCGCTCCACTTGTTAACACGCTTGATACACACGACACGGACGATGACGCACTTCCAGTAACAGAAGCCTTAACTACCAAGGAACAAAATAAGCAACAAAACTCAAGTATCTCTAAACCAATCGAACGTGATGTGGTTGTATCCACTACGTCTACAGGCATTAACCAACCAAATACGATCTTAGCTCTTCGTCCGAGGGCCTACCTGAAGATCATCCCAGTCACCGTGTCTGGTCCTGCAGGATCCTGTGACGTGTACGCGCTCCTTGACGACGGCAGCACTGCGACCTTGATTGAGAACAGCATCGCTGCGCGCATAGGGGCTTCGGGGCCACAACAAACCATAACGGTAAATGGTATCGGCGGTCTTCAGCGAAAGACCACGATATCATATGTTGATTTTCACATTAAAGGCAGGTTCACACAGGAAACCTTCTTGGTGAAAGGTGCGAGGGCCATGGAATCTTTGTCCTTACACCCACAGTCAATTCAACGAGAAGCCATAGAATCGTTTTCGCACTTGACTGATTTGGTAGAAGTTTTGACGCATTGTGATGCTAAACCAACTGTTTTGATAGGAGCTGAACACTGGCATTTATCAATTAATCGTGAAGCACGTCTTGGTAGAAGAAACGAACCCGTGGCCTGCTTGACAGCTCTAGGCTGGACTTTGTACGGCGTTGCTTCTAGCAAGACAAAATTGATCGAATTCGTAAATCATGGTACCTTTATTGAGACGTCGGAAGACGAAAAGTTAGAGTCCCTTATCAAAGAGAATTACAGAATCGATTCGCTAGGGATTTCGAAAACAGAAACCATAAATAGTAAACAGGATCAACGCGCGGTAGACATTGTCGAAGCCACTTCACGACGTTTACCCGATGGTAGATTTGAGGTAGGCATGCCGTGGCGTGACGACATACACCGTGTTCCTGATAGCTACCCCCAGGCAATGTCACGGTTTTTAAGTTTAGAGAGACGCATGATTAAGGAACCTGAATTCGCTAAAGCCTATAATGATTTTATGAATAACATGATCACTAAAGGTTACGCCGAAGAATGCACTCCTGAAACGTACTACTCAGGTACCTCTAATCAAAGTACGTCTCAGAGGCGCCTTTATCTTCCACACTTCGGTGTATACCACCCACAAAAGCGTAAAATTCGCGTTGTACACGATGCCGCAGCTACCAATGAGGGAGTCAGCCTAAACTCTCTATTGCTCTCTGGTCCCGACCTGCTTCAACCTTTGATAAAAGTTTTATTTGGTTTTCGAGAGGGTCGCGTAGCCTTGATAGCAGACATTAAGGAAATGTTCCCCCAGGTCCGAATCAGGGAACGGGACAGAGATGCACTCAGATATTTATGGAGGCCAACAAAAAATCTGCCTATCAAAGAGTTTAGGATGACTGCCGTCATATTTGGTGCGTGTTGTAGTCCATTTATCGCGCAATACATAAAAAATAAAAACGCTCAAGAGTGTAAACACTTGTTTCCTAAAGCGGTAGACGCCATTTTACTTAACCATTACATGGATGACTACATAGACTCACTAGATGGCGTTGACGAAGCGGCCGAATTAGCGGAAGATATAATCACCGTTCACAATGCCGCCTGCTTCGAGATGCGGGGTTGGGTTTCCAACGACCCAGCCGCATTAAGCCTCGTCCCAGCTTGCTTGAGAGCTATACAGCCGTCGGAAATAGATCTTGGCACCTCAAATAACAACTTTCGAGCGTTGGGGATTGCTTGGAACCCCACCACCGACAATCTAAGTTTTCGGACTTGTTCGCCTAGTACGACTGCCATCCCACTCACTAAGCGCAACGTTTTGTCTCACCTGATGCGAGTGTACGACCCGTTGGGCCTTTTAGCACCCATCGTCGTTAAAGGGCGAATTTTATTTCAACAGGCGTGGAGATTAAACATTGGGTGGGATACGGAGCTACCAGAGACGGAGGCATCAAGGTGGTCCGATTGGTTCCGCGAACTGTCATCAGTTTCGACCTTAATAATTCCTCGGTGGTATTCAAGGGCTTTGGATTCGGAGCCTTCGCACAGGCAGTTACACGTCCTCGCAGATGCGAGTGAGCTTGCGTATGCCTGCGTTGCCTATTGGCGTTTAATTTACCCAGACGGCAGTATCAAGCTCGCTCTAATCTCCAGTAAGGCACGAGTCTCCCCCTTAAAGCCAATGTCGATCCCGCGTCTAGAACTTCAGGCCGCATTGATAGCTTCCCGCTTAGCTCTCACCATTAAGGATAGTCATCGCAAAAAACCGATACGCACTTACTTCTGGACAGACTCTATGACTGTCCTACAGTGGTTGCGTAGCGACGCACGGTCTTTCAAGCCGTTTGTTGCCCATCGTTTAGGCGAGATCTCCGAAAATACTGTGATCAAAGACTGGCGTTGGGTACCAACGGACTTGAATGTAGCTGATGATGCAACCAGAATGCATCCAATTAATTTGGGCCTCTCCCATAGATGGTTCATTGGCCCATCGTTTCTTTTTAAGTCCCCAGAGGACTGGCCCACGGAGCCTGTGAACGTCGCGCCAGTTCGCGAGGAGCGCAAATGCCAACCTAATGAACTGGTGGGACTCACCTCTGTTGATACAAATTTGCCTACGCCGATTACGGCGAGTTTAAGTCATTTCAGTGACTGGTTACGTTTGTTACGTGCTACAGCTCGGGTACATCAAGCTGCAGCAATATTTGGCAACATTTTGGTTTCGATTCGAAATTCAAAAACAGATGGTGGTGTTGACCATACCCGCCACGCATCTACGCCCACCACTCTTAAACCCTTAAACTCCGATGTGATCAAAGCCGCTGAAAGGCACATCCTGCAGCAAACACAACTAGATAGTTTTACCGAAGAGTTCCGGTGTATTGTAGATGCAAAACCAATCCCGAAGAGTAGCCGACTTGTGAAATTGACACCTGTGTTGGGGGAAGACAATCTCTTGCGGCTCGCTGGTAGGATCAAGGCAGTAACGAATGTCGATACAGATGTCAGATCGCCCGTACTTCTAGATGGCCGTCACCCCGTTGTTCGCTTGTTGGTACACCACTACCACCGCAAGGTCGGCCACGCCAATAACGAAACGGTCGTTAACGAGATGAGACAGAGATACTGGCTACTCGGCTTGCGCAGCGTGGTACGAACCGTTGCTAGTAAATGCCTCTTTTGTCGGATCAGAAAAGCAAGACCTATGCAGCCCATAACCGGAGACCTCCCGCCACAAAGACTAGCTCATCATCGTCGGCCATTTACGTTCACCGGTTTGGATTATTTTGGACCGATCTACACCACTATCGGTCGGAGAAAGGAAAAGCGATACGTGGCACTCTTCACGTGCATGACTTCGAGGGCAGTTCACCTAGAGCTTGTTCACACTCTCTCTGCTGACTCCGCAATTATGAGCGTACGTCGCTTCATAGCTAGAAGAGGTACGCCGGAAACGTTGTATTCGGACAATGGCACGTGTTTTGTCGGCGCAAATAGACTACTGAAGGAATTTTACCACAGTGACGTCCAGGACTTTGCCGGTAACAAAGGGATACGCTGGAGCTTCATCCCGGCCGCTGCACCGTTCTTTGGAGGCTGTTGGGAGCGCCTCGTCCGCAGCGTGAAGGTAGCACTGTACGCCACTCTACACGAAAAGGCGCCTAAAGAGGAAATTTTGGTCACACTTTTACTCGAAGCCGAAGCAATTGTCAATTCGCGACCTCTCAGTCACGTCTCGGTCGAGAGCGATGACCAGGAGACCCTGTCACCGTTCCATTTTCTCATCGGTGCTTCATCTAACCAAACCCTACCTCACACCCTAGACGACCAAGACCTACTTAGAAGGGCGGACTGGAAGAAGGCGTTAAGGTTGGCCGATCACTTTTGGAGCCGTTGGGTGAGAGAAATCCTGCCTACCATGCAACCCCGTCAGGTGACCCATGCCGAGCGAAACCTCATGGTCGGAGATTTGGTTTTGGTAGTTGATGAAAACTTGCCGAGAGGAACTTGGCCACGAGGACGCATTGCCACGGTTTTCCCAGGCAAGGATGGAGTGGTAAGGGTGGTGGACGTAGCCACCTCAGGGGGTTTGCTTCGTCGGCCTTCAAAAAAATTAGTCAGGTTGGACATTTAATTATTTTTTATAGCCCTTTATTTGTTAATTATTATGTATTGTCTTAGGTACTTAAGGCGATGCCTGTACCTACTTTCATGGGCACTTAAGGGTGGCACCCTGCAATATTGAAATGTTGACTGACTTGGCTAATTTGTGCGTTCATGCACAAGGGGTCGGAATGTTGCAAACTCTTTAGTTTCAAATTTAGTTTTCTTTCTTTTTGTATTGATTTTTATTGACGTTTGTCAGAAGCGAAACAAAACTTGTACGGTTTGCTTTTCCACATTGTATTTTTCTTTGATTTTAATTGATTAAACCCATTTGCTCATAATTTCACCTATCGTTTTCATTATACAGTCCACATCCACATTCAAACACGTTCATTACACACCCTATGTTAGTAAGTTACATTAAATGTCAGGATTTCAATGGAAATAACAATTCAAAAGAAAAATAATAATAATAAAATAATTTTGGATTTACAATTTAACATGAAAAATAATAAAAATTGAATCCAATGAAAAATTTTAAGAGCAGACAAATCTGTCTACCCTCATTCTTCCTCGTTTGCTCCGACCACTATCGGAACTCACTCGAAAGTCATCGTCACTTTTTTCTCGGTTTGTAATATTTAACGATACCCTTGGTAACCGCGATAAGAACCCGTTATAATGATTAACTTTAGATAATAATAGTACCCTATCGAAGCGAAACTATGGCTAAACCAACAAGAGATTGGTATGAATATCTTGACATTTTGTATTCGTATTTTGACATTTCACGCGGGAGTTTCGCTTCTATCATCATCATCATCAGCCCGGTAAACCCCACTGCTGGGTATAGGCCTCTTCATTTTCACGCCAACTAGAACGGTCCCCCGCTAGTCTCATCCACTGTTTGCCGGCTACTTTACAAATGTCATCCGACCACCTGGCTGCTGGTCTGCCCACTGACCGTTCCCCCTCCCACGGCTGCCACTCTGTCACTGCCCTCGTCCATCTGCCATCATTCTGCCTGGCCAAGTGTCCCGCCCACCTCCACTTCAGAGTCGAAATCCGCTTGCCGATATCAACCACCTTTGTTCGTCGTCTGATCTCGACATTCGGAATCCGGTCTAGAAGTGTGATTCCTAGCATAGCTCTTTCCATTGCTCTTTGTGCGACTTTGACTTTGTGCACTGCGTCCTTAGTCAGAGTCCATGTTTCGGAACCATACGTGAGAGTGGGCAAAACACATTGGTTAAACACCTTGGTCTTAAGGCTCTGAGGGATTTTGGAACCTTCGCTTCTATAGGGTACTATTATTATCTATTAATATGCCATAACCACCCGAATCATGATCCAGTTGTCTAGACCAACAAGGCAGTGATTTAATCTCTCACTAGTACAGCGGTGAGGTGTAGCGTGCTATCGCACCAGTTTCGATACGAACCCAAATTCAACACCATAGTGCTTCGATACGTCACCGATAGATGTCGAAAGCTGTCTACGTAAAATCAGCGGTTCACTAATCTTGTACCTACCAAGATAACAAAGCATGGATATAATTAGTTGGTAGCTGTAAAGTTTCTGACTCCCCTGAAAGTTATGGTCTTGAGTTTATGCAATGTTTTCTTGCCAAGCGACGACAAAAACTTGTATTATTTTCCAGGTGGTAAAAATATGCCGGCTAAGAAGTTTCCATGGCTCGCTCTGATTGAATTTAAGAACGTTTACGACGGTTCATATGAAGATGTTTGTAATGGAGCCTTAATCAGTGGTTCGTTTGTTTTAACCGCTGCGATATGCGTAGCTGGATTAGACGGCGGTAAACCGTGAGTATCATTACTCTTAAGAATGTCCTAAGATTTATTATTATTTATTACCTACTGTTATTTGTAAACCTAACAAACTGTACATAAACTGCAAGTATAGGTATCTATCTACCTCGCTGAACTGGGAAAGAAAGAAAAAATATAAATTTATTATGACTATGTTTGTCATTTCCTTATCCCGGGACAAAAATATCCCGAAAATTTGGATGGCGTGGGTGGGGTCGAAGCCAACACGTAGAGGCCATCAACTGGTGGTAACTACTATTTACCTAGTCAACTCTAAAACATAATTTTGACTCATTTTGACATCGGTCAAAAGCAGTTTTGTCTGGTTGAAGTAAAAAGTGGTTTTGACCGTCATTCCCCATTTACGTTAAAAACCCATCAGCTACAAGACAAAGGATAACCAGGAGAATATAATATCCTCATTTTGTTGCAGATCAAGCGTCCGTCTTGGCGAATACGATAAAAGCAACGGATTTCGAGGCAAAGACTGCTTCAACAAAGGCCAAGGGATAGAATGTACCCCTGGAGCTATCAGAGTTCCCGTAGAAAAAAGCTTTAGTCATCCGCAGTTTCAGGCGGAACAAATGGAGCATAATATTGCTCTTATTAAGCTGACAAAAATCGTCGACTATACAAGTAAGTTGTATTGCATAAAAACTGTACTTTTCAGGGTTCTGTAGTCAAACAAGAAACCCTTACACTTTCGTCCATTCTGTCTGTATGCCCGCTTGAGGCTTACTCATTTTTGAACCTAATGAAACGAAGTTTGGCATGACCCAAAAACAGAAATATGGTTTTTAGGAGGAAATAAAATTTTTCTTACCTCCTATGATGGGAGTCTAATCCTACCTCCCATTCAAAGAAAAGAGGCTGGCAAAAATTCGTTTTTTCTAAAAAATCTAGCGTGGTGTCGTTGGATAGATCTTGTAACGTGGAACAAAATACCCATACAAACTAAGTTGTTACAATGTGACCTTTGTATTTCGGGATATATGCGCTCAAATGAAAAAACAGAGCGATTCGCAGAAGAACCAGAGTAGCTGACATAGCCCAAAGAATTGCTGAACAGTGCCCATTACTCGCAGAACCGATGGCCGATGTCGCCAAAAGGTTCTCGAGTGGCGACGTGACGGTGGCCCCCCTCAAAGGTGGACTGACGACCTGTTGGCAGCGCAGGGCGGTCCTTATGGCGATCCATGGGGGAGGCCTATGTCCAGCAGTGGACGTCCATCGGCTGAGATGATGATGATGAAGGTAGTGGGGTATCGGCGAGGCTTGCCCAGCCCAGTGATACCTTGAGAATTGCACGTTAGGCTCGCTCGAGCATTTCGAGAGCAGAAGCTGCAGAACCTCCCCAGGCTAGCACACAGTAGTTAAGATTGATTGACAGAGCGCCAGGTACAGAGATTTTAGTAGTCCGCCATCAGTAGATTCTCGTAAAAGTTTCATTGTGTGTAAAAATGCGATTTCTTAAATAAAATAAGACCAAAATGAGAGTTAGGAAGACAGAATGGGTAGCGCGTCTACATGCGGTGCTCGGGTTGCCTTGCGGACGATACAAGGCGAAGCCGCGAGTACAACATAGATTTCCAACCAGAAAAACAGCTTATACAAACTCGTAGCGGCCAGTATACCCCACATCGATGTTTCTACCAAAAAGCCTCTCATTCTCGGATGTGAAAGTATACGAATTGTTGCACGCTGCGCATGTACGGGTGAAGGGCTGCCACGATCTTATATAAACCTTTTTTCCGGATGAATATATAGGTATTTTGTGGCCGAAGCCCACGTGTGACTGCTAGCGGCTACACTTGGTATAGGGAATTTTATTAACTGACTATTTGTGTTCCAGATTATGTCCGTCCACTTTGCCTGCCGCATTTAGACTTTACGTTAGATCCTCCTGAGGACCTAAATCTGGTGGTAGCCGGATGGGGAGTGGTCCAACACAACGAAGAGAGTAAACTTATCGACACTAACCTTAAGCGTCCCATAAATCTACCTTATTGGACTTCAGAGGTAGGCACTAGGCACCTTAATTGAACAGTTTGCCTTCCATTGGGCTTCTTCATTCGTGAATATTCAACGAATGTAAACCCAAAGTTGTAAATTCATGCATTTATTAGGATAACTTCACCATGCATTCTTCTCGTCGGAAAAAAACTTCCTTTCTAATTGGGAAACCGCAAAAAAATCTACTGACACATCTGAATCACATTTCAGTTGAATCACATTTTGGCTCGATAGTGAAAGTTGTTCAGTTTCATGAGTATTTAGTGAGTGAAGGCACGGTGAAGGTTATGCACTGACTAAAAATTTTAGTTGCCACAGACGCAAGACGGACGTCATAATAAATGCGCAATGTAAATCCTCATCCTCTTAAAGAAGGTTCACAAGAACGCTCTGGTAAGAATGCCACTAACCCAGACAGATGCCGTCAACATATCTGATGCACACACCGTGTGGCTACAGGTTTCGGTAATTTTTCAATCGCCGATGATTTGCTGTCATCTTTTGAGGAGTTCTATTGTGTAGCTCCGAAGCACTTCTGCATTTTTTTTTACTGCCGCCGCTGCCGGAACGATCCGCGACCGGGCTTGCATTCGTTTTTTTGGCTTGACACCGACTTCGATATAACAAATTACTTAATGTTCTTATGATGCGAACAAAGAAGTCATCGGCTGCAATATTATTTTTATGGCGGTTTTAATTTATTTTATTTTTGAAGTCGGTTAAAAAGCTTCCAGCCTATCTCGATCACGTTTCGTCAATGTCCACGTCACGCTACTACACTCTAGTACATTTTCGGATATTCCTCGATATGTTCATTTTCAAATGGTTTTTTTTGAAGTTGAAAGCCCTTTTTGCCATAATATTATAATATCCTTGTAACTACTTCTGGGGCTTAGTTTGGGGTGCATATGGAGACATTTGTAGTGAGACTATCTAAGTACTTCTATTTATTTATTTGTTCTATTGGAGTGTTGTTACCATTATTTTATGATTTAAGTGCGTTCATACACGATGACGCACTGACGGAGCAGCAAACGTCAGTCTGTCATTTGTGAAGCAAGGAGTTGTATGAAACCGCACGTAGAAGCACACACGGTGACGCATTGACGCACCGTGTGTGGTTCTATGGACTGACATCTGCCGGTCCGTCAGTGCGTCATCGTGTGTGAACGCACTAACATAAATTATCTGAAAACAGTATCCATAATTTGTAATAGTTCTTCTAATTATTTTGTTTTCTAACAATCTAGCCAAGCCAAAACAAAAACGTCTTAATACAACGATATCAGAGTCTACGTCTATGTCTTAATATTACATAAATTTTCAGAGATGCAAAGTACGCTGGCCAACTATAAATGGTGACAAACAAATCTGCGCAGGAGGAGATGGTATTAGCGGCTGTTGTATGTGTTTGGGTGATGCTGGAGCTCCTGCTTTGTTCGAAGAAGGTGGGGTCCATCAAGCTGTGGGCGTTTTCAGTTTTGGTGGAGCGAGATGCGCTATGAAGAATTCACCAGACGTTTTTACGAAAGTTTTCGAGTACAAAAGCTGGATTGTTGACGTCATGAAACAGGAGGCGTAGATAAAAACCGTATAAAATAAGAATCGTTATCTTAATCGTTAATCATATTTAATGTAATTGTCGTAATTGTTGTGTCGTTTCTGGTGCAGAGGCTAGCCGTAGCCATTCAGCGTGGCAACGCTGCTAGCATTATGGGCTCCTATGCACCGGGATCGACAAGGGGCGGGTTGTTTGACTGAGCTTGCATTTCATTTTTTTTTACGAAGCTTGTTGCTGTTTTATTGTAATACTAGCTGTGTTGCATTACAACTCACAACAAAAGCAACTCAGTAAAATGTTATTGCAATCCAACTAACGGTGTAGGAACGCATAATGGATAAACAAACAAACAGACAGGCAAACATTTATTTTTATACACATCTATATTTATAGATTTTTTTAGATTAGATTCACATTGTAATTTTCAACATACTTGCTCGTAAAGTGGCTCTTATTGCTTATTGCACCGCTTTTAGGTACATAATGCAGCTTATAGAACACGCGTGCGAAAATGATTATATTACCGCACTAGTGCGGTAATGTAACTTTTATTTTCTATTGTTTGTTTTTAAATCTCAGCAAATAGTTTTTACTAAAAAAAAAAAATTTTAACTAAATTAATTAATCGGTTTTAGTTAAAATATGATAAACAAACGCTACTACTACTACTTGTAATTCTTTATCTGTATTCAAATGTATGTTCTGTTTTGGTGTGCAATAAAGTATAATTGAATTGAATTGAATTGAAACGCTTCATTTCATCAAACAATTAATTTAAGTTACAAATTAACATTAATTTGTGTTATAAATACATTTATATAAAGTTAGCCACGTTTAGGTTGTTTGCAACAAAATGTCGTTGGTTGAATGGCGGCTACAGTCATCTCCTCTTTATTAAAAAAAATAGTCTAGCTCCATTTTCAAGTATAATTATTTCTATGGCCATTTTCCTCAAACATTTGTCTAAAATTATTGTATTTTACGAAATTTTAAAACTTTTTCCTCGCAAGTATGTTGAAAAACGTCGAATGAAACGCGTGAGCATTGGTCATTACAGACTCGGCTCTTATCGTCTGTAATGACCAACTTTGCTCACTTGTATCATAATGTACTATTAATGTCGTATTATGTAAACCTACTTTTTATAGGTAGGTTAGGTATTCTGTTTCGTTCAAAAGATGTGTGTTGTAGAGTTTCTGGCCGCATCTTCTCTACAACGGAACACCTTCCGACGCGGTGGTAGATTACAAAAAAATACGTCAGTAAGTTATCTAGTATGTGATATTAGTTTGAACATAATTATTAGTGGTATGGTTATCCGAACATCTAAACTTTTGCAATCTTTTTAGAGGACCTGACGTCAGCGTTTTAATGATTTTGAATTTTTGATAATTTTAATAATAATAATATCATGAAAAAGAAGATCATGAAGGCTGAATACAAAGATTTTGTTTATGATAAATAAATTCATATAATATAATGTACATCTTACTAGGATTTATGGTTTTATTTCAAATATGACTATATTTATTTCCCTTAAATATACAAGGTGTTTCATAAGTAACAATAAATATTTAAAACTCTTAAGACTTGTTTAGACCGTCAAACGGAACAACTTTCTCTATGGGACCAACATAGAAATCCAAGAAAAATTCTGATATCCCAGGCACAGAGGATTATATTGTACAGAGTTACAGCTTCAAACAACCTCGCAAAAGCGGCGCATCACTACATGCGCAGTATGATTGTGTGCGCGTTCACCTACGGGGCTCATGAACGAGGCCGAGGGGACACTTTGGCTATGCTTCGGGTGGTTACGGCGTAACGAGGGTGTGAATTTAAGGTGTGAGATATTGTCCATTCTTCCTTTCGGAAAGAGATTGGAGCCACTGACCTCTGTTAATATTAATATGTCTATGGATTATTTTCTGTTTGATCGTCACTGTCATTGTAGAACGTCATGTCATGTGAATTTAAAGTGTGAGATATTATTATCGTTCATTTTACTCGAGCATGTTTAAAAGTAGTTTAATAATATTAAACGAAATGGTTAATAATTGCACTGTGTGCTTTAATAATACGAGGAGGAACACAAACAAAAACATCTCCTTCTTCATATACCTACCCCAAAGATCGTGACAGGTAAGTCAATTTCTGAGTCACCCGCGTGGATCGGGCGGCAACGTTTTTTTAATTTTAACTCATTTTATTCAACTAAATAACAAATAATAAATAACACAACAAACAACAACAACAAAAAAGAAAAACAATATAGGTACCTACATTATTATAAAACATTATCCTTCATACTTCAATTAAATTTATTTCCTTTTAGACAGCCCTACAAGAATAGGCTAATGTAATCGAAGCTCCTATGAAGCTGTTGCTCTGTACAATATAATCCTCTGTGTCCCAGGTACATATTTCAGCTCTAGTCGATTTGTAGAGTATGGAACATAATTATTTTTTCGCGATTTCGATATTGGTCCCGTAGTGAAAGTTGTTCAGTTTGATGGTCTAATCTAAACCACCCCCTTAAATGTTTATTTGTATTTTTGTTACACCTTGTATAGGTAAATACAGGGTGTTAGGATAAACAGTTGCATTACTTTAATAAAATTTAAAACCCAAAGGAAACTCGCAAAAAATGTATTTTTTTGACATTCCATACTAATTTGTATGAAGTAGCAATTTTGCGAACTTTCCTTATGTTCCTTTGGGAATTTTGTTCACTTTATGATTACAATCACCCATTGAAGTAATGTAACTATTTAGCCTAACACCGTGTATACAGAGTACTATAAACTAAAATACATTACAAATGTGGCAGCTTGCCAACAGATGGCGCCATTAGCATAAATACGACATTATATAAATAAGTCAATTTGCGATGTTTTGTGAAGTTATTCCGTAAGTAAGTATATTCCGAGAGCGCAAATGCACGTTGCATACAAACGTAGTCTGGTGATATTTTCAATAAATACTATACAATTAAAGTCAATGAAACTTTTCAGAAACCTAGAAATTAATCTCTATGTTTGTATGAAGTCATATTTGTCGTCTTAAGAGAGCAGACGACGGTAATCATCTATACACACGTGTATCATACGACGTTTTTCAACACACTTTTAAGTTCTTTAAAATATTTAGTACTTGTTATTTTTTTCTTTATATTCTTTATTTTGATGATAGGATGATAGATGAAGATGAATCTGTGGTCGATTTCGTAAGCTCACGCGTTTCCGCCAAAATCACCATGAACGAGTTAACTCTAACCAAAACTTATGTTCTGTTATCGTATTTATTTGAGATTCCTGTTACGTCGGTCGCTTTACGCAACTGTTTGGTACACAATCCGCACGAAATTATGTCACAAATATCACTAAAACAATTTTTTTACGAATTTCAAATACGACGAAACACAGCAAGAGCAATGGCGCCAAGAAAACTCCCTGCATTACACACTTTAGTTTAGGGGGTCCTTCAGACAATTAAACTGAACAACATTTAAGTAGGTACTACAGGACCAATATTCAACCACTTTTCTCAAGAACGGGTAGAGGTATCAACCTGAAATTAATAACAAAATACTATGGTCCGTATTATTTTATTTGATGCTGAGTATAGATACATCAACTCTATTGATTATGAAGGCGCCTAGAGCGCTAAGAGTTTAGAGAACATTCTGTTTAGTTTTAATTTAATTTATATTTTATTTTAGCTTAATTAATTTTTGTTATGACGGAAGATCTAATTACTAACACCCCCATACAGACTGGACTCTCACACCCTTTATCACTCTCACAAAAACACCCTTCCTTACATATAAAAATCTATGCTTACCTCATGTAAATTATAATATATTAATAATGTATAAATTAGCAGTTTTAGAATGTAGGTAAGCACTGTAAGCGACCGATGGCCACTTACACAAGCATCTTTGTATCTGTATACTTAGATAGCTTAGCGTGGTCATTGGTATGCTTAAGGCTTAGGATAAATTCCACCTGAATAGCATAAATCTATTATAATAAGTTCCCAATTTGTATTTTCTTGTGTTTTAAGTTTTTATTTATTATGAATAAAAAGATTTATTATTATATGTCTTACGTTCCGTAATCACGGGCAATTAAGTCCCGGGCCTTTGGAAGGCGTGCATGGAGCCGAAGCCAACATGTAGAGGCCCGTTCAAAAGACAAGTTAATCTAAATGTAAGGGATACACACACATGGCGGATACCATCTCTGAACGCACAACATGATACACACAGGGATGGTCCCCGACAGGTGCAAAGACTATTGGAGTGCGGGGCTATGGCCGCGATGGAAAAATAAGGTCTTGGGCTATGGTGGTGAAAGTTGTATGGATGGATACTAGGCTATGGGAGGAGACTAACGGACGCCTGCCATGACAACTAGTCTCAAAATTGTAAATAGGGCAGGCGGTGACTCGCCGACTCGTCGAGTGGGCCCCATAAAACGGCCGCACGCACAAAGTGCGACAATGGGGCAACATCCCATTGAGCGGCTAAAGGTTGTCGAGAGGTGCGGCACCGGTTTCACCATGGCGGGGTTTACCCCCGTGAGCGGGTTTCCCCGTTATTACGCTATTACGTGCAATACACTTCCAACATGGAGCATAGGTTCTGTTCTTGCGATTCCACTCTGGACGGCCAATGAAGGCAAGCCAGAGGTAGGGGGGTGTGTTACTGTCTGTAGGGGTGTGTGTGTGAGCGCATGTCTGTATGGTCCCCCTGGATAGGGGTTCGCGGTGTCGCCACTCACCGTCAGCACGCCACAAGCTGCCCCCGCGGGGTTATTATTATTATTATTATTTGTTGGTGATTGTATATTGTTCCACCAGATGGCGTTTGTAACTATTAAGGCGGCTTGAAAATTCTCTGACAGCAAGTTGCGACCACTAACTTGCCTCCACCAACACGCACTGGGCCCGCGCGCGTGATGGAGTATGGCCCACTCCCTCTCACCCTTATTCGTGAGAGGAGGCCTTTGCCCTGCAGTGGGATTCTACAGGCTATAACTCACTTTAATTGTAAACAATGTCTACCTCTCATTTAACTCTTGTCACTGTTGCGGATCTGCTGGAAGAAATCTCTTAAGAGATAAATTAGCTCACTCTTTGTACATGTTTTTGCTATTGTTTGTATCAATGGGTTTGTGTGTACAATAAAGTGTTATAATATAACATATAATAAGGTCTACGGTCCCGTGGAGGTAACAGATTCAAGATACTAAGGTAACTCAATCAAAAGATATTCACTATGTTGGTGGTGGTCTATGGTGGTGTGGTGGTGGTATGGTGGTGGTGTGGTTTTAATATTTTCACATATTTTTAATCTTGCAACTTGAAAATTAAAACTTAGAAGAAGAAAGGTCTGTACTGAGTTTTTAGAATATTTTTAATGACTCCCTCGGGGGATATAAATAGTAGTTAGCATAATTATTCTTATTATTATACAGGGCAGGCCCGGACTGGCCCTAGGGCGTACCGGGCAAATGCCCGGTGGGCCGCGGCTCTGGTGGGCCGGTCGCCGCTCTGGACGGCCGGCCCATCGCCTTTCGATACCGGCCCACGCTCAAGGGCGGTAACTAGGACTTCACAATATTGTAAAAAAATCTCGTTCTCGCTTCGCTCGCTCCTGATTTCAGATCAAATTGAAGTCATCGCATTATACTACAGTGAAATCTCGAGCTCGCTTCGCTCGCTTTTGGGTCTAACACCCGTATTCTAAGACGTTTCCTTGACATTTCCTCCACTCGAACCGTCCTCCACTCAAAAATTTTGTATGATTAGTCGTCAAAAACGTCCTTGACTTGAGTAATTTCCTCCGTCGAGTGAAGGAATCGTTTTGCAGTCATCTCATTATATTGCAGTGAAATCTAGAGCTCGCTTCGCTCGCTCTTGGTCTTAGATCGTATTGCAGTCATCTCATTATATTGCAGTGAAATCTCGAGCTCGCTTCGCTCGCTCTTTGTCTAAGATCGTATTGCTGTCATCACATAATATTGCAGTGAAATCTCGAGCTCGCTTCGCTCGCTCTTGGTCTTAGATCGTATTGCAGTCATCTCATTATATTGCAGTGAAATCTCGAGCTCGCTTCGCTCGCTCTTGGTCTTAGATCATATTGCAGTCATCTCATTATATTGCAGTGAAATCTCGAGCTCGCTTCGCTCGCTCTTTGTCTTAGATCGTATTGCTGTCATCACATAATATTGCAGTGAAATCTCGAGCTCGCTTCGCTCGCTCTTGGTCTTTGATCGTATTGCAGTCATTTCATTATATTGCAGTGAAATCTCGAGCTCGCTTCGCTCGCTCTTTGTCTTAGATAGTATTGCTGTCATCACATAATATTGCAGTGAAACCTCGAGCTCGCTTCGCTCGCTCTTGGTCTTAGATCGTATTGCAGTCATCTCATTATATTGCAGTGAAATCTCGAGCTCGCTTCGCTCGCTCTTTGTCTTAGATCGTATTGCTGTCATCACATAATATTGCAGTGAAATCTCGAGCTCGCTTCGCTCGCTCTTGGTCTTAGATCGTATTGCAGTCATCTCATTATATTGCAGTGAAATCTCGAGCTCGCTTCGCTCGCTCTTTGGTCTTACATCGTATTGCTGACTGCTGTCATCACATTATATTGCAATGAATCTCGAGATCGCTTCGCTCGTTCTTGGTCTTAGATCGTATTGCAGTCATCTCATTATATTGCAGTGAAATCTCGAGCTCGCTTCGCTCGCTCTTGGTCTTAGATCGTATTGCTGTCATCACATATGTTGCAGTGAAATCTCGAGCTCGCTTCGCTCGCTCTTTGTCTTAGATAGTATTGCTGTCATCACATTATATTGCAGTGAAATTTCGAGCTCGCTTCGCTCGCTCTTGGTCTTCGATGGTTTGCCGTCATCTCATTATACAGGGTGTACCAAAACACTCTAGTAATACTTAAAGGGGTGCTTCAGAAGTTCAGACCATGAAACTGAACAACTTTAACTATAGAGTCAACATCGAAATCGCGAAAAAAAATCTGCTGTCCCATACAAAACTACTGTACCGTTGGGAGGGCCGACTGGTTCTAAAATGCCCGGGCCGATTTCAGGTCCCAGTCCGGCACTGATACAGGGTGTTACATAAGTAAAAATTAATATTTAAAACTCTTCAGAGGGTTGTTTAGACCATCAAACTGAACAACTTTCACTATGGGACCAACATCGAAAGTGCGAAAAAAAAACCGGATATCCCATACCTATAGGTACATATTTTAGCTAAGGTCGATTTGTAGAGTAGGTATGGAATAATGGAACATCAATTTTTTTTTCGCGTGTTCTATATTGGTCCCATAGTGAAAGTTGTTCAGTTTGATGGTCTAAACAACCCCCTTGAAGGCCTCCGCTCATTTGCGATTTTGCGATAATTGTTCTCAGTACATTTTGTATGGGGACGCGCGCGATCCTACACACTGCCGCGATATTATCGAGCGATAATATCGCTGCGATTTTGCGATAATTGTTCTCAGTACATTTTGTATGGGGACGCGCTCGATCCCACACACTGCCGCGATATTATCGCAACCTGACGCAATCTCTTTCTACTACATTCAGTGAAGGGCGCATGCGTGACGCGAATCGCGGAATCGCTGCAGTGTGTAAGGTGTCGCGATATCGCTGTCGATAATATCGCTCGATAAAATCGCTCGATAATATCGCTGCAATGTGCGGAAGCCTTAAATGTTTATTTGTATTTTAGTAACACCTTGTATACCTACATAATTAATATTGTTTACTATCGAAATCTGAATTCTTTGGAAAAGCCATAGGTTATCGGCTTATAAAGTACGAAAACATTACTCTTCTTGTATACGGTTTGTTTATTATTATTTATTCTACCTAGAATCGGGCTAAAATTACCTCTCAGTAACAACTGCGCACAACATACATACATACATAAACTCACGACCGTAATCCTTTCGGGGTGGTAAGAAACATGCGCACAACATTATCTTAAAATCTAAACTTGGTCCGGCGCATTGCATATGATGCGCCAAAATTAGGTGCTCATCATGGTACCTACGGCCGCGTGACGGCAGCTTGGTTTGGGCTACTATCGGTGCCGTTTGCCGGTTGCCGTCGAGCGTTTTTCTTTTCTTTTTTCTCTGGCTCCGCTGTGACGCCATAGTCACGCTAATATCCCGAATCCCGGTATGGGCACCGGTGTGACGCCATGGTCACGCAGCCCGCAATATATGCCCGCAAATAATGCTTTATTGTGAAAATTCTAAGGTTTTAATCTCATTGGAGTGTTTTGTGGCTTAGAACCTTATAAAATTTGAATTCAGACAAAAAAATCACCAATAGAATGCGTCCAATAGTGAAGCGACAATGGGCGTAAACATGTGACTCGTTGTAGGGAGGTGCCGTGGCTGACCTTGAAATTGACTCACAAATCGATTTTTTCCTTTGAAAATGGCAAATTTCTTTGTATCCGAAGCCGAATAATTTATTTATCTGTGCCATGAGGCACAAAAAATGTAAACAAACCGTGAGTTTGACAGACTAGAGAAAATAGTTTAGTACAGAGTCGCGACCTTCCCGTGTGGTCATTTTTTCGTTGTTTCTCTCTATATACAGTAACGTAGTGAATTTGATGTTTATTTCTACAATCTAGATGAGTGAAGCTAGCGTAAAAAAACAAAACACAACTTGAATTGGTAAGGAAAAGTCGGAAAATTTGTAGAGTTTTCTTTACGACATGAATTTTCGCGGGCGCCACGGCGGGTGGCCCGCTTTTGACGTTTTTTTTGTGCATGCATTTTTTGCTATTTTCATACAATATTATGTGATATGTTTATAGTGGTATGGAGCTTGAGTGGTTAAACTTAGTTCCTTAAAAACTCGACAGATGGCATGTTTATCGCTCCATAGAGCCGTTCGCGAGATCCTGTCAAAATCTTGTCAAGACTGTGCCTGCCTTTTTTTAGAACGCCAAGGGATCTAGCCTACGAATAAGAATGTATAGAAGTGTAAATTATGCTCAAAAAGTGGCACCAAAAAAAGTGTACCGTGTTCTAAATGTGTTCTTTAAAAACTGTACCTAGCTGCCGAAACTCATACAACATGACATTTTTCATTGGGTGCCAAAAATTATTTCGATTTTGTTTAGAGTTACTCTTCTATAACGGATTGTACTGCCCATTACGGATTGTTTTTTTTTTTGGAAATGACTTATACAGCATCTACTGAATTTTACTGCGGACTATTGGAGGGACCACGAAGGGTCTACCGATCCAAATGAGTGAACGTTAGCAACCGACCTAGGGGCACCCAGAGGGGTATGGACCTCGGCATAGGACGTTGCTGGGGCTACGCGGCGGATTGGGTAGTGGGGATCGGTGAGAGGTATAACTGCGTACCTCTAAATTCTCTAAGCATGAAAGACGTAACCTTACTAAGCCGAAGGTGTGGAAATATCATATTATGATTTTTTCTAGTGTTGTTATTATGGACAACACAATGTTTTGGAAACAAAGCCTGTTGTTTTAAACATAAATGTTTTCATAAATAAACTGTCCATAATAGTTAATGGACAGTTTGTTTATGACAGTTAAGTTATAATAATATCCCCGGTGGAAATAATAATTCTTAGAAGGAGTTTTTCACCTTTGCTTCTTAGAATGTTTATTTAAAGATAAGGATGGTGCAATAAATCATGCTTGTTAAAACCCAATCAAAATAAAGTCAAACCTAATCAACACAAATTAATTAGGTACGATCTAGGTACGATAGTGAATAAATTTCTTGTTCCGGAATCATTAAATTAATTTTGAGAAAATTAAAAAAAAATTAAGGCAGTTTTGAAGCGCTAACGCATTTTGGCAGCAGCTTCAGCAAAGAAACAATGGCGAATTTGGACACAGCCATTTTTACGAAAACTAAAAGCCGTACTGGTCGGTCAATCACTTTAAACAGAAAAAATTCAAGCATTTTTTGGAAAAAATTCCAACCCACTAATAGTGTGGATTCAAAAGTAAAAATTACTAATTTATTGAAACAGGCGTTACTTTGCGGAAATCCATGATTAACAGGTAGATGACACGATTGTGTCATCTCGGTGTCGGACGCTCGGCGGGGTAACAACTCTGTTTCGAAAGTTCGTCGGTCTAACTCCTGAGGATGCTCCTTGGTGGAGCGAAACACGTGTAGAGTAGAAATTATTTGGTGGGCAGGTTGTATTGCATAACGTAATACAACTTTGTCTACTAGGTATTTAAAAGCGGAGGTCTCGACACAATCGTGTCATCTACCTGTTAAAAATTACTAGTAAATTCGATGAGTCAGCCAAAAACAATGGCAAAATAAAACTATGACAGTTTTTTTTATTGAATAACTAATACAGCGATGCTCAGGGAGCAGTTACTGGTTTTTACTATTGGAAGGGTCTACCGATCCAAATGAATGAACTTAAGCACCCGACCTAAGGACACCCAGAGGGGTACGGGCCTCAGCATAGGACGTTGCTGGGGCTACGCGGCGGATTGGGTAGCGGGGATCGGTGAGAACTATGACAGCTATTTTCACCTGGATATTTTGATATTTGTTTTAGGGTTCTATAGTCAAACAACCCCTTACCTATACTTTCGTCCATCTGTCTGTCTGTCTGTCTGTCTGTATGCCTAGTCTCAATAACCCATACCTTTTTTCACAAATTGAATCGTTTGACATGAAGACAGATAACAGTTACCCAAAAATAGAAATGTGGTAGTTAAGAAAAAACCTTTTTTTGACCTCTCTCTCAAAGCTTTTCTTTTAAGGTGGTTGCAGAGTTGTCAATTTCATACAAAACTTTGTCGTAAAACACTCGTAGACGGTATTAATAAAAGTAATGTTTTATATATGGAAAAATAGCTTAGAAAATCTAGATTGCGCGTATCAAATAACATTTACATTTTATAATATAGTTACGAAGATTATAAGGCTTTGAAATTTTGTAAGAATAATTTCAAGAATAAAGCTAATTCTATAAACTGAAGAGCTCTGTTGGAATCAAAATCTGCCGGCAGCCCTGTACGAGTATGTAGACTTATCCGTGTCTTATCTATAAGATCCTTTGACCTTATCATAGTATAAAACACGACGTGCTTGAGATCAATTAACCAAAGAGGTGTTTAGGATACTCTACTATAATAGTGTCATATTCAATTAAAATAATGTTCTTCAAATATTTAGTACTTGTTATATTCGTTTTAGATTTTGTTCAGTCTGCATGTGCATCAAGACGTGAGTATTTTCATAACATTTAATAAACACAATGTCAGTTGCAGAAACGCTCATTAAAGTTAATCCTCCATTAAATCTCTTGCTTGCTTTTACTACGTCGAAAAGACAAAAAGTGACAGCCAGAGATTTATTGGAGGATTAACTTTAAAGAGCGTTTCTGCAACTGAGTGATACTATTATTATACAGGGTGTAAAATTAAATGCGTTACATATCGAACATTCAGACCATCAAATTGAACAACTTTCACTACGGAGAAAAAAACATGTGGCGTGTTCCATAGAAACTGTCACTCAATACTTATTCGACCAAAATGTTTTGGTCCTGTAGTAAAAGTTGTTCAGTTTGCTGGTCTGAAGCACCCCAACAGATTTATAAAGAAATAAGTGCATTGAATGCCGTGGTGGTCCTTTGACGAGTAACCTTGCCTGCCGTGCAGGAGGCGATGGTTCGATCCCCGTCCATGCCGGCCGACTCGTACCAATGAGTTTTTCGGAATTTATGTACGATTTGTAACACCACTGGCTTTTCGGTGAAGGAAAACATCGTGAGGAAACCTGTATGCTTCAATATCGAGGCAAGTATTGTACCCACTGTCCATTATAAGTGGCGATGGGCTCACCCCCCGTCACACTTGACAGTTTCGGTACTACTGGTGAAACGTGCATGTTCTGAGGTTTTCAGAATATCTCTGACTGCCCCCTCGGGGAATAGAGTCGTGAGCATAATGCTATGCTATGCTAAGAGCATTGAATAATTTCATTATTTTATTAATTAAAATTTCAGCAATGAATGAAAACGCTAGCGTACTCATGGGTACATTTTAAGAATCTTGTTTTGATTGTGGGTTGAAATCGAGTTAAATTATACAAACAAATTAATTACCTAATTAATAAGTTGATAAATGTAACCAATGTTAAAACCTTGAAAATTCGATTCTAAACAAACTATTTTCTAGTTTTGCGTTTATTTAGAGTATAACATCTATTTTCCCAGATTCATGCAACTTAACAGTCCTAGCTCCAGACCCAGATTCAGGGTGTTGTGGAATCGATGCCAGTGGTAAGCGTTAATTTATTTATTAGTTTAGACCTTAGAACAAGTATATATATCTGTCTCTCTATCGTTAATGTATACTTTTAAGTTAAATTAGTTCCTAAATTGTCTTTACTTTCTAATACAAAGAGTTTAAATGTTGTAATGTAACCGATCCGTGTAGGGAGAACCTGGTGCTCTGTGACTCACAGATCTGTACCTAGCTCAGACACCAGTCTCTCAAAACAGTAATTATATTATACTCTTTTATGCACCTGTTTATGTAACTAATAGGTACTATTGTTGTGTTTTGAGAGAAAATAAATGTTTTTATTACTTATTATTATTATATGTCTAGAATGAGCCTCACTGTTTTACCGTATAAAACAAAAGGGGCCAAGTTTCATAGATTGGTGTGCGTGAGGCGCCATACAAATTATGTATGTGTGCGTGTATATGTATTGGGTTTAGGAGCCAGTACTGGTTCCAATTTTTTTCGACGCTTTCGTATCTTGACATGTAACTTTATCAAAGGTTCAGACAATAATTTTTATTTTCAGACGGCACAAAACCCATTAGGTCTACGAATAAGAATATATAGAAGTGTAAATGAAGCTCAAAAAGTGGCACCAAAAAAAGTGTACCGTGTTCTAAATTTGTTCTTTAAAAACTGTACCTACCTGGCCGCCAAAACTCATACAAAATGTCATTTTTCATTGGGTGCCAAAAATTATTTCGATTTTGTTTAGAGTTACTCTTCTATAGTTGTTCTTATTCGTAGCATTAGGTAATATAATTTTATTTATACTGGGTGTTACAAAAGTAAAAATAAACATTTAAAACTTTTATGGGGGGTTGTTTAAACCATCAAACAGAACAACTTTCACTAACGGGATCAACATTGAAATGGTGAAAAATAAATCTGCTGTGCCCATTGAGTAACTATGTTAGTTACTCAATGGCTGTGCCATACATTTAGCTCGAGTAGGTTTGTCGTTTAGTGTGGAACATCAGATTTTTTTCGCGATTTCGATGTTGGTCCCATAATGAAAGTTGTTCAGATTGATGGTCTAAACCACCCCCTTAAATGTTTATTTGTATTTTTGTGACACCTTGTATACAAAAAAGATCGTGTCAGATACACTACACTGCGCTCCAAAACACGAATAGCCGATGTTTCCTTTGGAAAGAACCGCCAGATTAAAATGGGATTGGGCCTGCAATGTGTGTCGAATGCACCAGGAAAGGTGGGCAAGAATTGTCACTCCCTGGATCCCAGAAAACGGTAGTTGGCATCCAGGTCGTCCTAGGAAGATGTGGCGGGACGATCTGGATGCTTTCGATGACGCGTGGCCAGAGCATGCCCAGGACAGTGATAGTTGGAGGATTAAAGGGGAGGCCTTTGCCCAGTAGTGGGACGAAAGGGGCTAGTAAAAAAAAAAGAAAACTAAGTTTGTATACTCGTACTATGACTTATCTAAAATACTTATCTTTAAAAAATGTTACAATCAAGACCAGTGTGTGCGGCAGCAGCAAACATACGGCTCCGAATAATGCTGGACTTAGCGAGCTCAGCGCCGATTGACCAAACTGAACAACTTTTACTATGGGAGAAAAACTGAAATAGTACCTATTACACACAAATGACTGGACTGGGACTCCTGATTATTATTTTAATTTTTATCGGCGTTGTCTCCGTCGAAGCTCCGTAGCGTAAGTAGCTTATTAGCACCAGGGGGTGCCACATTGTGGAATAAATTGAAAAATACGGCACGGTCAGGCTCGAACCATAACCATACGAATAGATAATAATAGTAGGTACCCTTTAGAAGCGAAACTATGCACACGGGCCTAGACGGCCCGACAGCACAGTTCATAGTGAACCTGCCTGCTGTGCCGGTCGCGGGTTCGAATCCCGTAAGGGACAAATATTTGTATGACGAATATGAATATTTGTACCCGAGTCATGGCTGTTTGTATCTATTTTTTTTTTTTTAAGATTTTTCCAACCGTATACATATTTGTCCGATATGCCCCACCCATACCCCACCGACTAGAGTGCGAAAGAGACTACTGCAGCTAGGACCGATTTTATCTACATAAAATCGTCGACACAGCATTTCGTATTCCCCTGTTTTCTCCTCCAAAACTAAACCGATTTTAATAATTCTTTCAAGGATAATATGAGAAAGACTTTGGCTATGTCTGTACGTTTTGCTTTTTTTGTTTATAGGTATTCGTCAAATTTGGGTGCTGGATGACTGGAAACGGGCTGTAAAATTGGTAATTTTCAAAGGCCTCTAGTTCATACAGTAATTAATTTATGTAAAAAAGCAAAACATAGGGACATAGCAGAGATAACATAGATTGTATGGTAAAAAAATGTTTGCTCTAGTGTCATTATCCAGGGAGAAAACAGGGGAATACTTTTGTATGGAAAAAACCGCACTCGTCTATCCTCTTAATCTCTCACTAGTACAGCGGTGAGGTGTAGCGCGCTATCTCACGAGTTTAGATACGAACCCAAATTCAACACATAGCGCTTCGATACGTCACCGATAGATGTCGAAAGCTGTCTATGGAAAATCAGCGGTTCACTAATTTTGTACCTACTAAGATAACATAGCATGGATATGTATAAGTAGTTGGTAGCTGTAGCAAAGTTTCTGACTCCCCTGAAAGTTATACTCTTGAGTTTATACAATGTTTTCTTGCTAAGCGACGACAAAAACTTGTATTATTTTCCAGCTCGTAAAAATATACCGGCTAAGAAGTTTCCATGGCTCGCTCTGATTGAATATAAGAACGTTTACGATGGTTCATATGAAGATGTTTGTACCGGAGCCTTAATCAGTGGTTCGTTTGTTTTAACCGCTGCGATATGCGTAGCTGGATTAGATGGCGGTAAACCGTGAGTATAATGTCTTAAGAATTTATTTATTTATTTATTTTAACAATTACTTAATTATGATTTCAGTATAGGATAATCGTTAAGTACTTGGTCGGTAATGGTATCGATTCGGTATTGCCACGACGTAACTTAACTAAATTTATTCCTGTCATTTTCTAACCTTCGACTAAGAAAAGAGACAGAAAACCAACAACTGACTTTAGTGCTGTCAAAGTGACGCTAAACGCCCAAAATAAGATGGCATCATAATGCACGCCATCTTATTTAAGGCGTTTTTGGGCGTGTAGCGTCACTTTGACAGCACTAAAGTCAGTTGTTGGTTTTCTGTCTCTTTTCTTAGTCGAAGGTTAGAAAATGACAGGAATAAATTTAGTTAAGTTACGTCGTGGCAATACCGAATCGATACCAATAGCTAACTGTCATTTCAACTAGGACAAGCAACTAATATCTAGCCTCCTGTATAATTAAAACTTATCAATACAAATGAAAATGTTAAAAATACATGCATACGAAGCTATCAAGCAAGAAATAAGCAAATCTATATGTAGTAAGTAAGTACCTAAGTATCAATGTGTAAGACAGATGTCGTGAAGTACCTAGTATCGAGACAAACCTAATAGGTTTAACGATGCTAGCCAGTATTCTAAACATGTTGTAACTATTTTTGATAAGAGAAATAAAAAAAAAAAAAAAGACCTTTTGTGTCAGCAATATATTTTTTTTTTTATTCATTTTTATTTATATGGGGGCTTTTAACCATGAGGTTATGTCAGCCCCATCGATAATGTTGGACTGAATGCATACAAAGCCATATAATATGGTTCTGAAAATTATCTTCTGAAATTAAAGTCGGCATTTTTTTTAAATCTTTGTTATTGTTTTTGGACTTCATAATATACAGACAGATATTTAGTACCAAACATTTTTTTGATCGCATCCTTCATAATTCATGCAGTAGAGGGTTAACAGAGCTTCGTCCTGGGCTTTGATGGAATATTATATTTATGATAGTTTTGCAAAAAAGATCCAACCCACTATGAAATAGGTTGTGGGTTGGATCTGGTTTGCAAAACTATGTCCTATTATAAGATACATTGATGGTGGTACTAGGGATAGAAAACAATTAATTTTATTTTTTCTACGGCGGGTTTTGATTTGTAAGACTTAGGTTATTATACTAGTCATTTAGTACCTTACAACAATAACGGCTATCGGTATACTTTTTGGTAATTAAAAAGTCCCCCGGCTACAGTGGTTTTCAATGCAAAAATCCGGCAAAAGTTGTTTTGACCGATTATGAGTATTAGACCCCAGATCTCACTCAGTCGGTAAGTTTAAGGGCCGGCACTACCTACGGCCCGTTTGACATATCTGTCAAAAGAAAAAGACCGGTGGCCGACAACACTCAACCCTATCTTATAAGATTAATGAACAAATCAATTTGATAGCTTTTGGTAATAAATTTCTTGCAAAAAACTTGGTCGGCTGCAGCGCGCGGCGCAGCTTGGCTGGCACGTTTACTGGTGTGAAGAAAAAAGAGAACCCTACCTGGTGACACAACATTTTACCTCGTTGAATTAAAGGACGTTGGTCTAGAGGCCAATTAGTAAGGCCTAAAAAGTCTGATCGGCCGATCCTATCCTGGCAGGTTCGTAGGTCCGACCGAATTTAGGGTACCTACTACCCGGAAGGCAGATTTTACCACATTAAATTAATGTTGAATGTTTCGTTGTGCGTGGCAATACTCCTGCAGCATCTGGATTTGAGAGCCGTAGGTCGAAATTGACATTTACAGCAACAGTACAGTACCGTGATGGACCTATGTGACTGATCAAAGATCACCCCTGGTGGTAGGATAGGATGGGTCCCAACTAATTAGATCACAGTATAACTAAGGCTTAAAAAAACTTAAAATTATTATAACAGAACAAATTAAAACTTATAACAGAATAATGAAATTATTATAAGTTTAATATTATTGGTATTAGCAAACTAAGGGTTTGTAATCTTTTATCATCATCAGATATAATATTTTAAGCACGGAATAAAAGTTTATTTTGCAGTAACTGGAACGATTGCCTTCAAAAACATTTGCGCAAAAGGACATCAGTGTTACCACTTTTAGTAGATTTATTCTTTATTGGTAGATTTAGGGCAAAATTGTTTAGTAGATTTTAGTAGAAATTTAGAATTCGAAAATTTTAATGTATTTAAAAATTCAAGGATTCAGGCTAATAAAATCTAAGCTGGCAATACAAACGGCTGAGAAAACGATTGCAGGGTTTGCAAGTTTTCCGGAACTTCTAGTACATCATCATCATAATCATCAGCCTATATACGTCCCACTGCAGGGCACAGGCCTACCTTCTAGGAGGGTGTTTGGGCGTTAGTCCACCACGCGTGCCCAATGCGGATTGGTAGACTTCACATATACATCAGAATTTCTTCGTCTGCATATGCAGGTTTACTCACGATGTTTTTGTTCACCATTTGAGAGCATTCGATAATACGTACATAAGTTATAAAAACTCATTGGTACGTGGCATGTTGTCCGTGCGGATTCGAACTCGGACCTCTTGATTGAGAGTCCATACCTCTCCGCAACGCTCCACCGGAAGTCACTTCTAGTACAGCAAATATTTAATCATATCGCCTAATGTTGTTTTTTTTACAAAAGAGGGCTTCTGAGCAGAGTTGGAATTTTGGTATCTAGCACTTTTAATATGTCAAAGGGATTGCATGTTTATCGACTATAATGTCGATAATACGGGTATATTTTATATCACTGCGGATAACTTCAGCATGTATCGAACCTCAAAATAACGAAAATAAATTAGCTGTCCCATACATTTGAGTCCAATATGTAGGTACCTACTGCAGTTTTGTATAGGACAGCAGATTTTTTTTTTGCTCTTTTGAAGTTGGCTCCATAGTAAAAGTTGTTCAGTTTGATGAGTAGAATACATGCTGGAGTTATCTGCAGTGATAAAAAATTACCCGTATATCGACACAATCGAAAGTCGATAAACGTGCAATCCCTTTGACATATTAAAAGTGCCACCAAAATTTCGGACTCTGCTTATGAGACACAGAAAACTGTACTAAATTTAAACTTGCATAGGGACGACCTAATTTAATATTTATTTGAAAATTGAAGCATCCATGTAACAAAGTGATGAAAACCAATAAAAATTATACAAAAATGCGAAAATGACATGTGTAATTTTGAGCGTTTAGATAAAATTGATAATATTTTGTTCAAAAACGTGTTTTATATTAAATTTTAACCCTGTAACGACATACACATTATTTGTTAGAATTTAAGTAGAATCTGAAACAGGACTGGTAGTTTTTTGGTAGATTTCAGCAGTAATTTTGGTCACGCTGAAGGACATTGTGCGACACAAGAACATATACCTATAGGTGTTACTTAGTGGCTAAAGTGGGTACATGAACCCTGAAAGGGCACAGCAATATTATCGAGAAGTAATTTTAAAGATAAAAAAAAATTTGTACAATTTCAATAGTTCTTTAGGTTCTTTTGGTAGTTTTTGGTAGTTTAGTTTTTTTTAGTTTTTGGTTATTTTGGTAATTTTTGGTAGAGTTTAGTAATTATATTTTGTAGTTTCTGGTTTTTTGGTTAGTTTGGTAGTTTTTCGTTGTTTCTGGTTATTTTGGTAGATTTTCGTAGTTTTTGGTTATCTTGGTAGATTTTTATACTTTTTGGTAATATTTGATAGAAGAATGAAAATTACCAAAACTACCATAAAAAACAAAAGAGTTCTTGACGGCTTGGCTACGGGGTGGGTCTGTTGACATAAATAAAATATTTGTTTTGCAAAAGAGGTGCATTCGAATCGTAAGCGGAATTCAGTCAGTAAGGGTGTCATGCCTATCCTTGTTTACCAACTTTAAATTACTCACTGTGACAGCTTTGTATATCCTCGATCTGTGCAAAATCGTGAGACGATACCCCGTAGTATTCCGTAGCAAGAGATTAAATGTAACTCGCAAAAATGAGCTACTGGTACCAAATTACCCACTAGCATCGATGCAAAGGACTACAAAATAAAGTCGAATACTGTTCTTGTGTATAATAAAATACCAGATGACATTAAAGCCGACAAGAAATTTCTGAAGAAGGTTAAAGAATTACTAATCTAACAGTGTCCCTATAACTTTAATTAGTTTCTTTAGTATAAGTAAACAAACAGGCATCAATCTGAGTAGAAAAAAATGTGTTGCAGACCGATTATTTGTACCTCAATAGGTTATTATAATTTTTAACTAATCACATTGAACTGATTTCATAACATTTAACAAATTTTATTGTAGTAGTGAAAGGTGGTAGTTAAGCTATTGTCTGGCACCTATTGTTTAAATCTGTTATTTTTAATGTTTATAAATTATATTGTAGTGTGACTAATAGGTACTCTGTACTTAAGTACCATAAAGTTATTATACCTTACACGAATAGAGTCAGTGACATGAGTTGTCAAATGAAACAGTTTTTTGATGTTTTTTAGAGACTATTCGCAGGCAAAAATTCTAATACTGTCTATAATTCTGAGTCTAACGTAAAATCGTGGATAAATTAATGAAGTAGTGTCAGTATATTTCACAAAATTATCTACGATTTCACTTTAGATTCCCAATTATTCACGAAAACCGAATTTCAAAAATTTATTAGTGACTAAAAACGGTTCTATTGATTCGCGTCACGTATCTCTTTCTATTATACAGTGGTGCCGCTAGGTACATCTCGCTCTCTCAGCTGTATGTTCCTCTATTCCTTCCTACCTCTATGGTACTTACCATCTGTCCCTTATGTACCTACCTACAATTTAAGGTAAATAAATGAAATGAAATGAGATGAACCAAAAAGTACCAAATTAACCATAAACTACCAAAAAGTACGAAAAATTACCAAAATAACAATAATCTACCAAAATTCTGTCATGCAAATGACTTTCGAAGTCAATTGTTTGAGTTACCTACTTCCGTACAGAATTCACTCTTATTCCATTCTTATTTAAAACGTATCTGACGATGATGATGATGATGATTTCAGATTATAAATCCTTAGTTTGCTAGTAACAATAGTAATAAACTTAAAGTTATTCTGTTATAATAATGGGGACAAAAATTAACGAGTAATAGTCGACCAATTTATAAACATATCGTGACGGGCAACTACGGAACCCTACATTGCATGTGGCCCGACACCCACTTGCCCGGTTTTTTATAAGTTACTTTGCCTACTTTAGCTAAAAATTGATTTGTTCATTAATCTTCTAAGACAGGGTTGGGTGTTGCCGGTCACCGGTCTATTCGCAATGATTTCGAACGATTGACGGCCCATAGTAATTTGTATGAAGAAAACGTCCAAAAAAATATGTGATTTTTGGTAACAAATTGCAAAAAAACTAGAAGTCGTATCGAAAAACTGATTTGTTTAAAGTGTTCTTTGATGTTTTGCCATTGATTAGAAATATATTTTGTTGTTTTATTTTGTTTCACTAAATCACAGGACTCGGAACGCGGCAGTGCTATTCTAGAGTTTTTCATGAAATTCTCGATTACTTTCTGATGTAACTACACAATTTTACTGAAATTTTTTTTGTTCATCTTGTACTTCATCTTTTAAAGAAGCGATGGTATTAATTTTGATTCTAAATATAGCTATTTACTATCCTCAAAAGTCGGAACGCCGAACCCTGTTTGGCCCGATTAGGGTAGTGCCGACCCTTAACGAGGTTTCTTGTGACTACAGCGATAGAACCGAATGGCTACAGTTACCTAGTCGACTCGAAAATAAAATGTTGACTCATTTTGGCATCGGTCAAAACCACAGACTTAGGTATTACAGTAGCAGACTTAGCACTTTTTACACACACTAGTTTATTATTTCTATCTCTAATAGGTCTGAGAGAACTCATATAGCACTATCCCTGTTTATCTATTGTTGCTACACCACACGCACCCATAAACAATGCAACCATCGTGCCAGGTTGCCATCTTGATAGCTAACGATATGGCCGTCAGTGCCCTTCAGTGAAATATTGTCAAAACGCCGTGTTGAGTTTTGAAAAAAATATTGTTGAAAGTATCACCAAAGGAGCGGAAGTATTTGTTAAATTATGGTGAAATGCAGTGCGCATAAGTGTGACAGTGCATCCGATCGGAAGACACTTGGATTATCGTTTCATAGGTAAGTAAATCTCGTGTTGGGACACAAATTGTTTAATCTGTTTTTCATAACATATTATGTGCTACGGAAGCACATATTCACTATATTTTAGGAGAAAATCTATGTTTGCATTGTTTTAATTGCATAAAACCAATAAGTAAAGTCATTATTTTGTTAATTCGTTAAATATCTATTGTTAGAATCCTTGTTTGACATTTCATGTACTAGTGCAAAATTCCAGAGATGTATTCAGGTTAGCAAAGATTTTTTTACTAAAAATGTGACTCATTTTTTAGCCTTAAATTAATTTGCATAGCATAAGCATATGCTCACGACTATATTCCCCGAGGGGGTAGTCAGAGATATTCTGAAACCTCAGAACATCCACGTTTCACCAGTTGTACCGGAACTCTGTCCAGTGTGACGGGGGGTGAGCCCGTCGCCACTTATAAAATGGACAGTGGGTACAATACATGCCTCGAAATTGAAGCATGCAGGTTTCCTCACGATGTTTTCCTTCACCGAAAAGCCAGTGGTGTTACAAATCGTACATAAATTCCGAAAAACTCATTGGTAGGAGTCGGCCTGGACGGGGATCGAACCATCGCCTCCTGCAAGGCAGGCAAGGTTACTCGCCACTGGACCACCACGGCTTTTCATGGCAAATTAATTTGAGTGTAAGTTAATATATTGTGTTCATTGTTATTTACAGAATAAAGAAGATGCGTCTTTCAATAAAATTTAGGATTGTTCCTTGAATAAAAAGAAGTGGAGTGGAGATCATGTGTTGCTAGAAATAGATGTGAAGATAGAGAAAAATCTAAAGCATCATCGGAGGCTCATATTGCTTAGCCCAGTACCTCGAATGCTCCTTAAAACGTTAGTAAGTATCTCATAAAACAGCATACATTGAATTCTAGAGTATTATGTACTGTACGGTTCACTTATCGCTTGCAAGCATGCTTTTTTGCGGATTTGCTTGCTTGTTTGCATGCTAGATTGCATACTTGCTTGCATGCTTGCCTTCTTGCATGTTAGCTTGTATGCATGCTTGTTTGCACGATTGCATTATTGCCTTGTATTTTATTAAGCAATGAAGAATGAATCAATTTAAATACATACTCAACAACATTATAGGAAACAACATTAATTACGATATATGCATGCGGTTTATGGCTAAGAAAATATTGAAGAATATATCCCACACAGCACAAAATGTCTACAGAATATCTAATAAATATCTTGTAAATATTTGCTCAAATATCTAGTATGTCTTATTATAAGTAGTACAAAAGATATCTAGAAGATGCCTCTATGTCCGCCTACTAAATGTCTTCTAGACACACATCTGCTAGATATCTCCAAGAATGGTAGGTAGGTATGAATTATTGTAGGTAAAAGGAGTTAAAATTTTATGAAGATTAATATTAAGTATTTCAATCGTTTCAGATTCAAGAAACCAACATACTTACCAGCCAAAACTAAAAAACTAAGTTGTATAGATAACTATGATATAATTATCATATCAATGAGAATGAAGAAATTATCGACGGAGACATTGAAACATTGATGGCAATTTGTCAAGAAATCATATTAACAAAATAGTCTTGTTTGAAAATAAATAGTTTCAGTATTAACTTTGTTATCTATTTTCTTTTGACCCTCTGCTTAGTAAGTATTTATATTATGAACCAGTTAATTTGATTATCACAAATTTGCAGAAACGCTCATTTAAGTTAATTTCTCCAATAAATCTCTTGCTAGCTTTTCTACATCAACAAGACAAAAGTGTCAGCAGAGATTAAATGAAGGATTAACTTTCATGAGCGTTTCTGAAACTGAGTGTATATTATTGAAGAACCTTTAATTAGGTGTGGTATACTTAAACACATAGCATCGGTTCAGGATAAATCATATAGGAAATAGTAAACTCTTAGATATTTGCATAAACAATTAATTTAGCTCCCTCCGGGTGGAAAGCGTCAACTTTCGTCCCGCTGCGCTAAACGAAGTTGCTGCTTTCCGCCTTTGTTGAGGGGAAAAATAGTAGACACACCTTGGGCAGTAAATAAGAATGTATAAGGCTTCCGCACCTTGTAGCAATATTATCGAGCGATTTTATCGAGCGATATTATCGACAGCGATATCGCGACACCTTACACACTGCAGCGATTCCGCGATTCGCGTCACGCATGCGCCCTTCACTGAATGTAGTAGAAAGAGATTGCGTCAGGTTGCGATAATATCGCGGCAGTGTGTGGGATCGAGCGCGTCCCCATACAAAATGTACTGAAAACAATTATCGCAAAATCGCAGCGATATTATCGCTCGATAGTATCGCGGCAGTGTGTAGGATCGCGCGCGTCCCCATACAAAATGTACTCAGAACAATTATCGCAAAATCGCAGCGATAATATCGCTGCAATGAGCGGAGGCCTATATACGAGTATGTTGGCAGCGATTTATTATTCTTAATTTGAGGGAGTCGTGTCGGTGCAATGCAAATCTATCATTTCCAAAACTATAACAATGTTCTGGAATAGTATATAAAATGTTTCCCTCGAGCTGAGTGTTTTTAAAACTGCATTACATAAATTTTGTCACTATTTCAATATGTAGGTAGAATACCTAAAGTTGGAAAATTTCGAATGCTTTGACTTGATACAACCCTGTATTTTTTAATGTGTGCATGAAATATGAATGTGTGCAAACTTGCCACGCAGTTGTTGATCAAATGCTAAGTCTGTTATTTAAGTCTGTGGTCAAAACCAATTTTGCCTGATTGCAGTCAAAAGTGGTTTGACCGGATATGAGTTTTGACTGTAACATCTCCATTTACGTTAAAAACCCATCAGCTACATCATCCTCATTTTGTTGCAGATCAAGCGTCCTTCTAGGCGAATACGATAAAAGCAACGGATTTCGAGGCAAAGACTGCTTCAGCAAAGGCCACCGTGCGATAGAATGTACCCCTGGAGCTATCAGAATTCCCGTAGAAAAAAGTATGACTCATCCGGGGTTTCAGGCGGAACTGATGGAGAATAATATTGGTCTTGTTAAGCTGACAAAAATCGTCGACTATACTGGTAAGTTGTATCGCATAAAAACTGTACTTTTCAGGGTTTCCCATTCAACGAAAAGAGGTAGGCAAAAATTAGTTTTTTCTAAAAAATCCAGTCAGGTGTCGTTGGATAGATCTTGTAACTTGGAACAAAATACCCATAGAGACTAAATTGTTACAATGCTTGTATTTCGAGATATGCGCTCAAATAAAAAAACAGAGCATTAAATTAAATTAAAGTTACAATAAATTAAAATAATTTAAAATAATTTATTTGTCTTTTACATTTGGACAAAAACAGAAGTAGGTAATACAAGACACAAGGACATTAAAAATATCCCATTCGTATAGGAAAATGTTTGTCAGGGGGACTCAGGGGTAATAGGGTATTTTACACCACAGCATAAGCATAAGCATATGCTCACGACTATATTCCCCGAGGGGATAGTCAGAGATATTCTGAAACCTCAGAACATCCTCGTTTCACCAGTAGTACCGAAACTACTACACCATGTAACTACTACACCAACTATTTTACACCATGTAAGAAAAAATATAAAAATAAGTACATGATAGATTTCGAAAAAAGTCGGTAAATGAGAATCGTCGATATTTATTAATAAAAATGCAGTGTAAATTTTATAATTTTAAAAATCGTCTTTTTAAATCTGTTTTTCAAATGTCTAAAACGCCATTTGCCATATTGGATTCCGATGTGATGTCACTCCGATAGTGACACTCTTGTTAGGTCTGCTGGGCAGCGTTCGGGAAGATACTACATCTTCTCGTCCCGAATACCGCAGTGACTCAAAACGTAAGTCTTCAACCAGTGTGTGTTGCCAGTGATGACGTATGGAATAGAGACGTGGTGAGACGGTCACTCGAGGCCTCATAAAAAAGCTAAAAGTCAGCCAAAAGGGCAATGGACAGGGCTATGCTCGGAGTTTTCCTACGAGATCGAATCAGAAATGAACAGATCCGCAGAAAAACCAGAGTAGCTGACATAGCCCAAAGAATTGCTAAAGTGGCAGTCGTCGGGGCACATTGCTCGCAGAACCGATGGCCGATGTCACCGAAAAGTTCTCGAGTGGCGACGTGGGGGGGCCACCCCCACAAGGTGGACCGACGACCTGGTGGCAGCTCAGGACCGGTCGTTATGGCGATCCTTGGAGAGGCCTATGTCCAGCAGTGGACGTCCATCGGCTGAGATGATGATGATGAAGGTAGTGGGGTATCGGCGAGGCTTGCCCAGTGATACCTTGAGAATTACACGTTGAGCTCGCTCGAACTCCTAAACCGACTGATGAACCATGTCAGTTTTTGTATTGTTAACATTGCTATACAGTGCATACTACAATAATATGTTATTTTTTTACTGACCTTCAAACGTCTGTAACTCCTAAACCGACTGACGTTATGCAGGCAGACCTGGTCCATCCCCATCACAGAGATGCTCTTCACCCCATAAACACTGAATCAGCCTTGCTGCTGATGGTTGCAAAAAGTATACTTATCTCTTATAATAACATGGCGGTGCTCGGGTTGCCTTGCGGCCGATGCATGGCGAAGCCACGAGTACAGCATAGATTTCCAACCAGAAAAACAGCGTATACAAACTCGTAGCGGCCAGTACACCCCACACCGATGTTTCTACCAAAAAGCCTCTCATACTCGTGTGTATACGAATACACATATACGGGTGTAGGGCCGCCACGAGCTTATATAAAGCGGTTTTTTTTGGTTGAATATCTATTTTGTGGTACAAGCCCATGCGTGACTGCTAGCGGCTATACTTGGTGCAGGGAATTTTATTAACTGACTATTTGTATTCCAGATTATGTCCGTCCACTTTGCCTGCCGCATTTAGACTTTACATTAGATCCTCCTGAGGACCTAAATCTGGTGGTAGCCGGATGGGGAGTGGTCCAACACAACGAAGAGAGTAAACATATCGATATTAACCTTAAGCGTCCCATAAATCTACCTTATTGGACTTCAGAGGTAGGCACCTTACTTGAACAGTTTGCTTTCTATTGGGCTTCTTCATTCGTGAATGTTCAACGAATGTAAACCCAAAGTTGTAAATTCATGGTACATTAATTATTAATAAATGCGGATAACTTCACCATGCATTCTACTCGTCGGAACAAACTTCCTCTTCAATTTGGAAACCGCCAAAAAATCTACTGATTTACACATTTGAATTGAGCTGGTACCTATTTTTTTTTAGATTTAGAAATTGGCTCGATAGCGAAAGTTGATCGTTTGATGAGTAGAATGCATGGTGAAGGTATATGCACAGACTTAAAATTTACGCTGTAGTACTGTGGAGGTTGCCACAGACGCAAGACAGACGTCCTATTCAATGCGCAATGTAAATCCTCATCCTCTTAACGAAGGTTCACAAGAACGCTCGTGAACCGAGGCAAGTGTGACGCAGGGGGCAAGTGTGACTTGTGAATTAAAACCGCTCAACGTTATTGTAACTAAACAAATACAAATACAAATATTTTTTATTGCACAATTACAGGTATAAAAGGTCATAGACATTAAAATATCAGATAGGTTTCACTGTAACTTGCCAGTGTCAGCATGCAATAATTATTATATTATTTTTCAATATCTTATTCCAGTTCACAATTTTTATCTAATCATATGAATCATATATTACAAATTATAGTTTTAATGAGGATTGCTTAAAAAAAATAGTATATATTGATGTCTGTGCAAAAAATTTACTCATTAGTCGTCCGTCACAAACAATCAATTTATTTTACATGTCAAAGAAATCTGTAATGTCATCCATTAAACAGTCATCTATCAAACGTGGCACGAATAGTTCGTTATACGTTTGATAGATGACAGTTTAAGTTATAATAACGTTGAGTGGTTTTAATTTACAAGTCACACTTGCCCCCCGCGTCACACTTGCCTCGGTTCACCTTATATAATTTGTGCGGACGAAGTCGCGGGTTAACTCTAGTATTACATAAATTTTCAGAGATGCAAAGTACGCTGGCCAACTGTAAATGGTGATAAGCATATCTGCGCAGGAGGAGATGGTATTAGCGGTGGTTGTGTGTGTTTGGGTGATGCTGGAGCTCCTGCTTTGTTCGAAGACCATGGGGTCCATCAAGCTGTGGGCATTTTCAGTTTTGGTGGAGCGAGATGCGCTATGAAGAATTCACCAGACGTTTTTACGAAAGTCTTCGGGCACAAAAGCTGGATTGTTGATGTCATGAAACTGGAGGCGCGGACAAAAACCGTATCAAATAAGAATCGTTGTCGTAAATGTCGTAATCGTTAATCATATTTTATATAATACCAGCTGTGCCCAGCATGCGTTGTTTAACGTCAATAACTAGTAATTTAATGTCTTATTATGTAATTGTACTTTATATAGATATTCTGTTTCGTTCAAAAGATGTGTGTTGTAGAGTTTCTGGCCGCATCTTCTTTACAACGGAACACCTTCCGACGCGGTGGTAGTATAAAAAAAATACATCATAAAGTTATCTAGTATGTGATATTAGTTTGAACATAATTATTGGTTATTCGAACATCTAAACTTTTAAATCTCTTTTGCGAACCTGACCAGTGCCTCGTCACTCCCGTTTGACAGCTGCGATAAAGTCGTGACGTCACGTGCATTTTCCTTAGGCATTTTCCAAGATGCAGGCTGTCGCTCATTGACATAAGGCGCATTTTAGTTTTCGTTCCTGAAGCGCAAAGTTCAAAATTCGAAAAAGCGCGCAAAACCGGGTTGAGTGCAGTATCTGTTCTTAGATCAAAATAATCTAAGTATCTGTTACGGTAGTAATTATTAAGTAATCTGTGACCTGACGTCAACGTGTTGATGATTTTAATGATTTTGATAATTTTAATAATATTATTATTATTAAAATTCATAACATGAAAAAGAAGATCATAATTCAGCCTGGCTGAATACTAAGGTTTTGTTTATGATAAATCAATTTATATAATATAATGTACATCTTACTAAGATTTATTGTTTCATTTCAAATATGACTATATTTATACTCCTTAAATAATATACAGGGTCCTACTTAATATGCTGACACTTTTTTGAGGGCATGTTTAGACCATCAATTCAAACTGAACAACTTTCTCTTTGGGACCAACATCGAAATCGCGAAAAAAAATTATGCTGTCCCATACATTTTTGGCTCGGGTAGATTTGCAGTTTTGTATAGAAAAGCTGTTTTTTTTTTCGCGATTTCGACTTTGGTCCCATCGAGAAAGTTGTTCAGTTTGACGGTCTGATCATACCCTTGAAAAAGTGTAGACCCTATAGGTAAATATAGGGTGTTAGAATAAACAGTTGCATTACTTTAATGGTGATGGTACCTAACATCCTGAAAATCTTTCCCAAGAAACCCAAAGGAAACTCGCAAAACATGTTTTTTGACTTTTCATACGAATTTGTATGATGACACAATTTTGCGATTATTTTTAATGTTCTTTTAGGAATGTTGTTCAGTATCATGAGTACAATCACCCATTGAAGTAATGTAACTATTTACCCTAACACATTGTACACAGAGTATACACAAAAATACATAACATATCGACCCTTCTGGCCTCAAAGGTCGTAAACGCCACTTTTGGTTAAAATGAGTAAAAAATCAAATTAAAGATTGAAAAATTTGTCTCGGGCGGGACTTGAACCCACGCTCTTCCAAACCGGGGAAACCGGGGAATTTTTCAATCTTTAATTTATTTCGAAATAGCACAACATGGCTGTAACATGTTTATAATCAATAATATTAAATTCAGTTTTGTTAATTTTTTTCGCTCTATCGATTGGTGTATTCCCTTGTAAAAAGTTCTTTTTGGCGTTTACGACGTTTGCCAACAGATGGCGCCACTAGTCGCTCTCTCGTATAAATACGACAATACATTTTGCGATGGCACATTGGAAATCCGTAAGCTGCTACACTAAAGTTCACATTCGCATGCACGACACAAATCGCGCAAGAAAGTACGATTAAAACAGATTCGACATAATTATAATAGGTAGGTACAGCTTGGAAAAAAAGTCGTGATAAAAAATAAGGGCGCTGCCTCCACGCAAGAACGTCAAAATCACGCATAACCTGGCAATACCACCATACTAAAATTTTAGTTCCACCTGTCACCACGATCATGACTTTTTTGCCAAGCTATAAGTATTGTTAGCGGAAAAGTGGTTTCTGGCGGACTCCTCTGCATGCTCTATGGATCGCCCTCCTGCACTCTGAAGTTGACAAGACATACGTCACTTCCTCCCCGCTTCCCGCGCGACGCGCATACGCAAATCTGTACCGCTCCGATAGTTTTGTATAATTATTGAGGAAAAGTATATTAAAATGTATCTAAACTGTCCAGAGAGTTTCCCTTCTATTAGTATAAATAATAAATATCTTGGACAGTGTCACACAAATTATCTAGTCACATTTAAAGTACCAGAATCTAGCCTGGACTTGTATTAAGACGACTAGACAACGATATAGAGAATACATATAATATAGATACAAACATCCATGACTCGGGTACAAATATTCATATTCATCATACAAATATTTATCCCTTACGGGATTCGAACCCGCGACCCTCGGCACAGCAGGCAGGTTCACTACAGACTGTGCTAACGGGCCGTCGATTCTATTATGTTACCAGCTATCTACCTGAATTATACAGATTGCCGGAAGCATATACAAGGTTCCAAGAAACATCTGTAGTAGGACCACGGCCGGTCCCCAGGCAACACACCCAGCTCGGCGGAAGAACTTCCCTTTTCAATGGAGGAACCTTCCACATCAGTTCCTCCATAGTGGTGACCCGTAAACTGCTACACATTAGTTTCACAGTCGTATGCAACACGTAAATTGCGCAAGAGATTTTATTATCACAGTGATTCATTACACAGGGTGAAAGTTAAATCATTGTCATCCTATTAAAAAAAGAGTATCCATCAAACTGAATAACTTATATTATCTATACGAGCAAACAGTTCGTACCAAAAAAAAAAACAGTTGTTTCATACATTTGAGTCGAATGAATGAATGAATAAAATTTATTGTGTATGGATTCAGGTACAAGCTTTTGCAGATCTTTCGCAGTGATTAGTCTAACTGAAGCCTACCTTTGCAGGCATTTACACAAAGTCTTAAAATCAAAATTAATTATGTCAAGAGTTGTAATAATATCGATGCAGTTTTTTATATACAACAGCAGATTTTTTTAACAAGTTCCAACTCACAACCTTTGGCCCATGGCCAGTCCCCAGGCATCACACCTAGCCTGGCGGAAGATCTTTCCTTTTAAATTTTCCTTCTTTCTACTCAGTTTCTTCATAAGACTGTTGGTTTTAGGCAGAAAATCAAAAGATTATTTAGTTTTTACACTGATTTACTCTGATAACAAAATCCACACACGATAAGTAAGTTTACATCAGTAGCGGAAACAACAAGTGACATCTAGGAAGGTGTTTGCAAAGACCGATACTATTTTTGCGTTTACAAAGCATGATACATTCAACACTGGCCCTTAAACCAAAACAATATATCTAATGAGCCCACGAATAACGCGATAAATATGAGAGTTACAAAACAATAACGAGCCTTGCAACTGGCTTCCAACAAAAATACAACAAAGATTTAGTGAATAAAAAAAAAACTAATTAATTTTGATATCGTTTACAACTACTATGTCTGGTAACAAACAATTAACAAACCTATTGTGTTTCATTACACTAAGAGGTTTCGTCAGCAAATCAGCAGGCATTTCTTCAGTAGGACAATATTGCAAACACACAATTTTTTCATTAATAATCTGTCTTATAAAGTGATGCCTGACATCTATATGCTTAGTTCTAGAGTGGTACATTTGATTAACACTTAATTTTTGAGCCGACTGGTTATCATTATACATTGTTATATAGGAAATTTTACCCAAACATTCATAAAAGAAAGAGCGAATGAACAATGCCTCCTTACATGCATCCGACAGTGCCATATACTCGGCTTCCGTAGAAAGAGCAAGTAATAGAACGAAGAACGTGTTTTGTCTCATTTACTCATTGAGGGATGCATAATACAAATTCACTCTAGTTAAAAAAGGAGATCGCTACCTTATTGCTGTCCTTATTGACGTAGCCATATTTTTGCTCTAGCCTCTATGGTCTGACATCGGAGTCAGACGGAGTCAGACAACAAAAATTTCATAAAAATGTTTGTTGCTCTATATTTCGATGAATAGTTATTTCGTAATAATTTAATTCATTGTAATTTGTTGCGAGTGGGTGACTTTAAGTTCACAACATGGTAGCGTGCAGCGTTTTAGGATGCAAGAGCCGCACTGAACGTTGCAAAGAAAATATTTCATTCCACGGGTATGTTAACATTAATTCACGTTTTATTGCAGGAAACATTAATAATAAAACGCATTTTAATAGTTTCATTCATCGGGCAAGTGTTAAAGACAATAATTTAAAAGTTAAAGCTAAATTTTGTGATTTGTAATCTCAATAAGGGTGGTCAGATGTCATATTAAAATTACCCTGTTTCCACCTTGAAAATAAGGTAAGTACACCAAGGGCTGTGCCAAGGGTAAGCCGGAAGAGTTTTCATGAGGTATTTTGTAACCGCTAGTTAAACGTAGTTAAGCATACCATACCATGGATAGCTGTCATTGCCTCAGGGTTAAAAGCTCCAACAAAAAACAGCATTACAAATAGAGGTCGGTTAACTAAAGCTGGCGCGTGCCACACATTTGCGCAATGCCTTTGTCTCACTGCACGCAGAATGTCTCATCGAACTCATTTGTATGTGTCTGTGAACGTGCCAGCAGCTTTAGTTAGGTTAACCTGTAAAACATACCATGATAGATGTCGTTGACGTGAGTTGAATCCTTAGGGCCTGTTTCACCACTTCTGGGTAAGTTCTTGTTAGCTTATCCGACGGATAGTTTGACATATTTTGTATGAAATTATGTCAAAATATCTGTCGGATACGCTAACAAGAACTTATTCAGAAGTGGTGAAACAGGCCCTTAGAGTATTTATTTATTCTACTAACAAACTTATCTGCCACTTTTTGGTAGCATGAGGTATGTATGTTTGAGGCAGCATGAAATCCGCAACTTTGGACTTTATTCCATTACTTTAGATTTTAATTTTGAATGTTAAAATTCATGAAAAACTGTGTCGCCGTGTTGCCAGCCGGATCTTGTCGAAAGTAACCGGAATTCGATTAAAAAGTAACCTTTTGGTGTGAAAAGTAACCTTTCATAATTTTTTCCAGTAATAAGGTATTAAAAGTTGATGGACAGATGTTGGTTCTATTAACTTACAGAAATGAAAAAAATGCAGTAGCGTTTTCCATTTTAAGTTGCATTTTTATCCGATTGATTGATCGAGCGAGTAAGTGAGACTACTTAGGCCGAGATTCAGAGACGATTTGTAAGTCATAGTTCGAACTCCCGTATGTCAAAATCCATACATTTCTACCCTACTTAGCTCGAAATAAGCCAAAAAAAATCGTCTCTGAATCTCGGCCTTAGACCATTTTTAGTCATTCTTGATTTGGTACCAACCTTTACATTAGTGCGAGAGAGAAAATGGAGAAAAACGAGTTTTTAGGAGTTGCACTAACTACGTTACGACGTTTTGCTTTATAAAACAGTGCAAAAATGTGAAAAAGCATTCCGTTTCATGGAAAAATATGATTGATAATACAAATTCCGAAAAATCACCTAAAAGTAACCTTTTGAATCGTGTAACCTAAAAGTAACCTGACAGTGCTAAAAATCACCTAAAAGTTTACAAAAGTAACCTTCTGGCAACACTGCTGTGTCTTGTGAACCCCAAACGCGATAGCTTCGAAATTATTGTTCCGCAATTAAAGGCTGTTTAGTGATAGATAAGGTATAAAATTGTATGTAAATGCGTAAGATTGTTTGATCTGGCACGTTGTCAGAGGGGAAATGCTAAGGCGAGGCGGTCCCTATATAAATCGTCTAAGGTTGGATCATAAAGAATAGTTAGTGAGGTTTTTTTTATGTCTGTTTGTCTATTCGTTTGATTGTTTGTGTGTTTGTTTGTTTGTTCGAGCATCACGTAAAAACTACTTTACCAATTTTTTCGTATAGGTAGGGTGAGGAGTTGTAGCTTTTTTGCGTTTTTAAGTGATGTATTGTTTCTTCAGTTTTCCAAGCGACGAATATTTTAAAAATATATGGGTCTTCGCAACTGGCAGACTCAATTGGTCACCTAGGTACTATAAATTCGCGTATTTGAAGAACATCTGTTTATTGAAAATATACGTATAAGAGAAATGGAATACAGTGACACTCCAACACGGTATATAAAGGTAAATTCAATATGTCGGTAGATAGTACCTACACAAGTAGATAATTATAATAGTCAAAGTAGGTATATCTAGTTTAGCTAGGAAAGAGTATAGGTCATTTATTATTTGTAAACTGGAAGACTAAGGCCACTTCTGAATAAGTTCTTGTTAGGTTATCCGACAGATATTTTGACATTATTTCATACAAAATATGTCAAACTATCTGTCGTATAAGCTAACGAGAACTTACCCAGAATTGGTGAAACATGCCCTAAGGCATTGTCCTAATTGGGCAATGTCGGTAAAGCTGGTTAGATTCTTTATTAAATTATGTTAGGTAGCATTGCTTTCTTTTTTTATTAGTTCTAGTAATGTTTTCGAGATGATTGTTTTCATACAAGAAGCGAAAACCAGTTTACCTACTTAAGCCTACTAAAAATCAGGTTCGGGTTTCGATCTCATTTGATTCTGTTCACCTTAAACTAGGTTACCTTACCTACCATACACTAAATGTTGGCTCCCTGCAAATTGTTCAATGTAATTGATGCTTTAGTTCGAGCTAAGTAGGGTCGAAATGTATGGATTTTGACATTTAACTGTAGGTTTTAGCAAGGTCTTACAATTATAGTACAGAATATGAGCCTCTATAGCTTACCAGAAAAGGTGTGTATCATATCTTATATTAAAATATGATAATGTTCTATAAGTTAACAACATAATTTATGATTTGATACAAATAAATAACTTTATTAAAATGTATTCTCGTTATTATAATGACACAAAGGGTAACAATAAATTGAAAATTGCATATTGCATAATGTGCTATTATTATGTTCTTCTACTTCTTATCGAGTGGGCTGCAAGCCCTGCCCCTCTAGCATGCCAACGCCGAGAAAACGACAAAAATCGAGACGTGCCTCCATCTTTATTATTTTACGTACGCCAAAAAGAGCGCGCATGACGTTTTTCTCGTTTAAACGCTTTGTCGTGGGTGGCATGCTAGCCGTGCTGGTGTCAGAGTTTATTCAAACCGCCTTACGGCCTCTGACGTGGTTTTTATGTAATGACTACTACCACCAGAGATAGTAGCCGGGACCAACAGTTTAACGTGCGATCCGAAGCACGGAATCATCTTTCTTTTCAGACAATCAGGTGACTCAGCCGGCAATGTCCTAACCAACTGGAGAAAAACGCACAAAGTGACATTTCACTAGGTGCTCCCCGTGGGAATCGAACCCACGACCTCCGTGTCAAGAGCCCAATGCTCTTAACCATTAGACCACGGAGGCAGTTCCACAGAGGCGGATTATGTTCAATGGGTACCAGCCCGTCTAGTATGATTTCTCTACTAGCGTGCCGACTCTATTTTTTCCATACTAAGTACTTGTTGTACTTGCGCAACGCTCTGAAAAGCGCGAGAACAGCAGTGCGAATTTTGAAAGTCACACGTTCAAATCAGCAGTAGAAAGACGCATAATGTCCATAGTAATTTTAACATTTTCTACTGCTGTTTACAGCGAGTTACGGGTGTCTTTCAAAAATCGCACTACAGGGGCTATAGACAAGGTAACATTTCTTTTGGCGTAGACGCTAGTAGAAATGACAGAATGTATGGATTTGACATTGGCGATCGAAACATTTTGACGTTTTCTTTCTCCACCATACGTCAAGTCCATACGTTATTTTTTTTTTGTACTGTCGTTAATGCTAATCGAAAGTACTTTTTCTAGAGGCCCTGGTTATTTTCTAAGCAGCCGAAGGCGCGGTGCGCACATGAAGTGAAATCGTACTAGACTCAAAGGACTGTAAGTATTCACCCTACGAGCGGCGCGGGAATCTCATTCGGTGAATTCAGCAGTTGTAAATGTCTTTATAGTGTGGATTTGACTTTCAAAAATCGCTATGTATGATTAATGATTTTTGAAAGTCAAATCAGCAGTAGAAAGATGCATATCTCCAAAGTAATTTTGACATTTTCAACTGCTGAGCTCACCGAATGAGATTCAAAAATCGCACTTGTGTACACACACGCCGTGTGTACATAATATAGCATAGTTCATTTACCCATTTTTATGGGAGTTTGATTTCCTATGGTATCACTGGATGAAATTATCGCTGTCTCATACGCGGTTACACTGATGTTCCGTCTATCAGCGTAAGCGAAATACTTGGCCTATGTCGGCTTCAGTACTACTAAGTGCGACCGTTTTTTGTTTTCTACTTTCCCAAGAAACTAAGTTATTACCAATTTTAAAAACATACCCTGTGTATGATTTCCTGTCTACTTCGCTGGCAGCCCAGTCGGCATCCACGTAGGCAGTGATGTTCAGTCCACTTTTTTCAAATACCAAACAATGATTGATCGTACCTTTTAAGTAGCGCAGCACACGCTTCGCAGCCTTCCAGTGTACCTCTGAATAACTCTGGTTGAACTGGCTTAATGAACTTACAGCATAGGCCACATCCGGCCTTGTACATACCGCAACATACATAAGGGAACCAATTAAATTTCTATAACTATAGTTACCAGTTTCCTCCTTTTCAGCTTTATGGAGTTTGAGTCCTGCTTCCATAGGAGTTCTAGCCGGCTTGCAATCACTCATTTGAAACTTATCCAAGATCGATTTTATGTAGTTTGACTGATCCAGAGTGATTCTGCCTTTTTCTCTAGTGATCCTCATACCCAGTATGTGATGAGCCGGACCCAGATCCCTCATTTCAAATTCCTTCATTAATTTTTCTTTCAGAATATTCTTTTCTTGAGTTGAACATGATGAAAATAATAAGATGTCATCGACATAGATACTGATTATCATGAGTTTTCCTTGATGTGATTTGAAATAAACACAAGGTTCTGTAGTGACTTTCTTGAAGTCAAATGTTTGTGTCAATACAGTATTCAATTTATCATACCATGCCTTGGCAGATTGCTTGAGACCGTAGATGGCCTTCTTGAGTTTATATATCTTGTCTTTTCCTCCTTTTATTTCAAATCCTTCAGGTTGCTCCATGTAAACATTCTCCTGTAAATCCCCATTGAGGAATGCAGTAGTGACGTCCATATGATCAATTTCCATTTCATATTCTGCAGCTATAGCTAATAATATTCGAATAGTTGCATACCTTACAACTGGTGAAAATGTTTCTTCATAGTCAACGCCATACTTCTGAGTGTAGCCTTTTGCCACTAATCTTGCTTTATACCGAAGAATTTCTCCATCTAGTCCCCTTTTTCGCTTAAACACCCATTTACATTTTACCGCCTTTTGATCTTTTGGTCGGTCTACTAGAGTCCAACATTGATTCTTTAGAAATGACTTGTATTCATCTGACATGGCAGTTCTCCAATGTTCAGCTTCGCTTCCACTCATAGCTTCATTTACAGTAGTTGGCTCGTCATTGGTAGAACTCAGCATGTTACAGAGGCCTGCGAACTCAGCACATTCTTCATAGTCGGTGTCTGCCTCCAATGATGATCTCCCTGGAATGTAAGTGGAGTCCGAAGAATCATCAATGTCACCAGAAGCACTCGATTCCTCAGAGTCAGCTATTGAGATTATACTTTCCTTGCGTGGATTTTGTGAATCATTGATATCATTATCTGATTCTGAATTTATGTCATCAGATTGATTAGATCCCTCAATAGATGGCTCTGAAGTTCTCTCATTCGAGTCTGATAAATCCCTTAAATTGTTATTGTTCTTGGGTGGGGTCTGCATGAACATATTGTTCATGATAACATTATCATCATGTGACATATCCTTGGTTTTAAATTTATTCTCTAAGAACACCACATCCCTTGCTATAATACATTTTTGGGGATTGGAAATGTCCAATAGTCTGTAACCCTTCGTCTCTGTACAGTAACCGACGAATACACATGGTTTACTTTTGCTATCTAATTTCTTTCGAGTCTTTACTAAAGTGTGCGCCAAACAACCAAATATTCTAAGATGACTGAGGTCTACCTTCTGATTGGTCCATGCTTCCTCCGGAGTAACTCCCCTGACTGCTTTGGTTGGACTTCTATTCTTTAGGTATACTGCGGTGTTAACCGCTTCCGCCCAATACTTTTTGTCCAACCCAGCTTGTTGCATCATGCAGCGGGCTGCCTCCATCACTGTTCGGTTGGCTCTTTCCGCCACACCGTTTTGAGCAGGAGTATGTGGAACCGTTGTTTGGTGCCGGATTCCATTTGCCTTGAGGTAAGTCTGAAATTGAGAGTTAATATATTCACCACCTCCGTCACTTCTTAAAATTTTTATCTTTCTATTGGTTTGGTTCTCCACTAGAGCCTTAAATTCCTTAAAATGCTCAAAAGTTTCACTTTTTGCTTTGAGAAAATAAACAAATGTTTTTCTTGTCAAGTCGTCTATGAATAGCAGGAAATATCTTGCACCGCTGAATGACGACGTCTGGATTGGGCCGCACAAATCGCTGTGAACTACACCTAAGATCTCATTAGCCCTACTTAAGGATTTAGATGGGAGAGGGAGTCTGGACTGCTTTCCCTCTATGCAAGCAATACATGATTTGTAGTCAGTACTATCATAAGTAATGCCTGTTGCCATACCTTTATTTAGAAGATGCATGCTGCGAGAGTTCAGGTGACCGAGCCGCTGGTGCCATACTTCTTGCAACACCTTGCACCTTGACGATGCCAAGGACGTGGACTCAGGAACTTCCTCCTCAAGCAAACGGTCCGTTTCGTCATCATTTGTCATCTGTGAATCTGTTAAAGAATTGTTTGACCCTAAACACTGTCGCTGACCCATGGCTACTGTCGATGCCAATCTAGCCTGCTCATCGTTAACAATGTCGAGTTGATAGACACCATTAATGTGAGTAGCACTAGCAATAACCTCATCATCATCATCATAAATTTTACAGTTATCTTTAGTAAACACAATTTTATACCCCTTTTTAGCCATTGCACTTACAGACAACAAATTTGTAGTTAATTTAGGTACATAATAAACGTCTTTTACAGTTCTTAGACAGTCCTTTAACTGCACCTTGACTACTCCGATGCCTGCAGTGGCCAATTTTTCACCATTTGCAACGCGCACATCAACGGGTATATTTGAGGTGAAGTCGCACATCACAGACTTATCATTACACATGTGATTTGTCGCACCTGAATCTACGTACCACATATTATCGCTAACACTGACACTAAGCGCCGTTAAAAGAGCTTTGTCTTTCCATTTTCCTTTGTCCTTGCTCCCTGATGATGGGTGGGTCGCTGGCTTCTTTGAGGGACAGTCCCGTATCACATGTCCTAATTTTCCACAATTGAAGCACTTAACAGTTTTCCTTACTGCTAAGGCTGACGCCAACAAGGACTCTTGCTTAACCTCTCGCCGTTGATCCTCTTGCAAGAGCTTGGCTTTCACAGTCTCGCTAGCTAACTTTATATTGGAATTTTCTAATGCCATTATTAAAGGGTCAAAATCGGACGTCAATCCACTCAACATTATGACACCCAGGAAATCATCATCAAGAGGTGACCCTATGTCACTTAATTGCTGAGCGACATTCGTCATCTTTGAGATGTACTCCTCCATGCTTTCACAATCGCATAGTCGTGTGTTGAATAGAGATCGTAGAAGATTCAATCTTCGACACAAACCTTGATCCTCAAACGCCGTTTTGAGGTTGTTCCACGCTTCGTGTGCCGTCTTCGCATTTCTAACAAAAGGAAAAGCCGATGATTGTACGCTTAGGCAGATTTTTGCCAAAGCCTTTTGGTCGTTCTTACTGTCGCTACTCTTCTCACTGTCGCTAGTCTTGGTCGGCGGTTTCGCAACGCAATCCCACAGATCTTCCAGGATAAGCAAATTCCGGATTGAAAACTTCCAATTATGATAGTCCTCGATACCGCGTAGCTTCTCAATATGTGACAGACTCGACGTTGCAGTAGTACCAGCCATTACTGCAGTTTTTCACGCGACACAATATGCCGGCCGGTGGATTTTTAGTCAACTTTGATTTCAATGTAAATGTGGATTTATTGAAAATAATGCCCGAAATTACGTGCTGGGCCCATAACCTGTTGGTTTTAGGCAGAAAATCAAAAGATTATTTAGTTTTTACACTGATTTACTCTGATAACAAAATCCACACACGATAAGTAAGTTTACATCAGTAGCGGAAACAACAAGTGACATCTAGGAAGGTGTTTGCAAAGACCGATACTATTTTTGCGTTTACAAAGCATGATACATTCAACAAAGACCATAACTTATATAACGAAAAAATGTGTTGTTCCATAGAAAACTTCCATGGCGACTTGACCCGAAATGGAATAGCAGTTACTATATTTCTTCTTTTTTTAATTTATTTAATTCATAACTTTACACAATACAGATTTATAAAGCCTGACCAGAAATATTAAAAAACCTGGTTTGGGGGCGCTGCAATCGACTATAACCTTTAATGTCAGTGTTCCAAGTACAAAAATTAGTTCCAATGATTTTCCGCAGCATGGCGAGGTTTTTTATTTTTCTGGTAAGGCTTTAACATATTTTTCACCTCACAAGCTCGGAAAGATTCTGTTTATCGTTCGAAATCTGAGTGCAAAAGTGTATTTTATCCGCTAGCGTGGAAAGAGTTTTTGAAATTCGAATTTGTCTATTCAATATTTTTGTATACCGCCAATGCACTGAAAATGCTTAATAACTATTTCATGACACTGGCCAGCACGGAAATAAAAACTTTTTGAAATGTTCTTTTTAGCAATTCACTTTTTTTCCTCGCTGTTGTGAGGTGAAAAATTGTGTGTTTCGCTCGGCTGCAAAGTTATTCTGCGTCTCGTACCTTTGAAACCTTCGCTAAACGCTCAGGATTCAATAAAAGTACCTACTCGCGCCAAAAAGCAACTTTGCAGCCTAGCATAACAAATAACTATATCTGCCAAACTACAGCACAGTTTGTTGGCAGCTTGGTCGCAAAATTTTAGTTGTTCAGTTTGACCACTCCTTGCTCCCGTTTCACCGAGAGGTGAGGTCAAAATTTTGTGACCTCACCTCTCGGTGAAACGGAAGATTTTACGGAATTTTGTATGAAAACAGATAACAGTAACACAAAAAGATAAATGTGGTAGTTACGAAGAAAACAATATTTATTTTCATACAAAAAGGGGGTTGGAATTTTTTGTATTTTTAATAAATCGAGGGAGGTGTCGTTGGATAGGTTAAATGAACAAAACACCGATAAAAATTAAGTCGTTATAATGCTTCTTATGTTAAACTGTAGTTTTTGATGCTTTTGTCTTAAGATATCTGCGCTATAAGTCAAAAATAGGGCGTGCCACCCTCCTACTTCTAAATCTGGTTGATTGTGCTACCCCCAATCGTTTTTTTTATTTCTAAACAATTAAACGTGGTGGTCCAGTGGCGAGTAACCTTGCCTGCCGTGCAGGAGGCGATGGTTCGATCCCCGTCCAGGCCGACTCGTACCAATGAGTTTTTCGGAATTTATGTACGATTTGTAACACCACTGGCTTTTCGGTGAAGGAAAACATCGTGAGGAAACCTGCATGCTTCGATTTCGAGGCATGTATTGTACCCACTGTCCATTATAAGTGGCGACGGGCTCACCCCCCGTCACACTGGACAGAGTCTCGGTACTACTGGTGAAACGTGGATTTTCTGAGGTTTCAGAATATCTCTGACTACCCCCTCGGGGAATATAGTCGTGAGCATATGCTTATGCTTATGTAAACAACATTTCGAAAAAAAAACAAGAATGACACATTGTAGACATTGTTGATTTTCAATTTATCGGGTCACTGCAGATTTGTGTTTTTAATGTTAGTGGTTATTATTGTTAATACCATCAAAAGTAGCCACTTTAGGCCGTAATGTTTCGATAAATTTAAAACCAATCAGGACTACAATGTGACGTTCTTGTTTTTTGCAAATTTAATTTATTTGTATAGAAACAATAAAATACGATTGGGGGCAGCACAATAGGCTCGGTCGGTACATTCTTCAATATTATTTCTCCGAGTTTTATTTTTTAGTTTTGGACACAAACTGTCTTGATAAAAACAATATAATCTAAACTAGTGCACCGATACCAGGCCAGAGCTCCCAAAAGATCTTTTAATTTTTTTTATATTAAATACATTGATTTATCTTATCTATTAAGCTCCTTTGACCTTACTACCGTATAAAACATGCATCTTCTTGAGTTCAATTAGCCAATCGGTAGTGTTTTATTCAATTAAAATAATGTTCTTTAAATGTTTAGTACTTGTTGTGTCAGTTTTAGATTTGGTTCAATCTGCAAGTCTACCAAGTGAGTATTCATAATATTTAACATGCAGTATGCAAACTAACACACATTATACAGGGTGTAAAATTTAATGCGTTACATATCGAACAGCGCGCTTCAGACTATCTAGAAACAACTTTCAGTATGTCGTCGTTGCGACTTTAAGAGGATAGGCGGGCTGAAATGCTAATTTGGAGAATAGGTCACGTTTCCGACTGCATACGTATTTATCAGATCCGCCCCACCCATACACCTCACGAACTAGAGTGCGAAAGAGACAACTGCAGCTCGGACCGATTTTATATACAAAAAATCGACGAAATCAGCATTTCGTATTCTCCTATTTTCTCCTCCAAAACTAAACCGATTTTAATAATTCTTTCAAAAATAATATGACAAAGACTTTGGCTATGACCGTAATTTTTGGTTTTTTTTGTTTACATTCGTCAAATTTGTTTACTGGATGTCTGAAAACGGGCGGTAAAATGGGTAATTTTCGAAGGTCCCTAGTTATTACAGTAATTAATTAATGGAAAAAACAAAACATAGGGACATGGCAAAGGTGACATAGATAGTAGGTAAAAAAATATTTCCTTTAGTGTTATTATCCAGGGAGAAAACAGGGGAATACGTTTGTATGGAGAAAACTGTACTCGTCTATCCTCTTAACATCTTTTTTTCCCAGATTCATGTATCTCAACAGTTCTACCACCAGACCCTGCATCTGGGTGTTGTGGAGTCGACTCCTGTGGTAAGCGTTCATTTGTAACACTGGGTTATATCCGATTTAGTAAGAATAAGCATAAGCATATGCTCACGACTATATTCCTCGAGGGGGTAGTCAGAGATATTCTGAAACCTCAGAACATATAAGAAGTAGTAGCAAGAATATAAAATGAAATATTGATAAAATTATAAAAATACCTACTATATCGGCGCGCCTGATTATTGAAGTCTGACACGTCCTGATAACTTCAATATTTCTTATCGCAAGAGTTCATTAAGAGGGTACCGAGCCTATTGTGCTGCCCCCAATCGTATTTTGTTTTATTTTTATACAATTATCTCAGAATACAGAATAAACCAGAAGGAGTGTTCGATTACATTTGTACGCAGCGCGCTGTGTCCAAAACAATGTCACAACCATAGAGGTAGGAATAGAGGAACATACAGCTGAGAGAGCCAGATGTACCTAGCGGCACCACTGTATAATAGAAAGAGATTCGTGACGCGAATCTATAGAACCGTTTTTTAGTCACCAATAAATTTTTACAATTCTGTTTTCGTCAATAATTGGGAATCTAAAGTGAAATCGTAGATAATTTTGTGAAATATACTGACACTACTTCATTAATTTATCCACGATTTTACGTTAGACTCAGAATTATAGACAGTATTAGAATTTTTGCCTGCGAATAGTCTCCAAAAAACATCCAAAAACTGTTTCATTTGACATCTCATGTCACTGACTCTATTCCTGTAAGGTATAATAACTTTATGGTCACAACACCGCTCCGCACACTCTTCACACATTAATTAATTACTAAAAATAAAATCCTTATCTATTTAAAAGATAGGATTAATTTATCTGTGGCGAGTAGCCGCGCCACTGTTTTGTCTGTGGGTATTAAAACTATTATCCAGAGAGTAGCTTGTTTATGGAAGTTGATAACGGACGGTTGCTAGGCTAGAGTTTTCTGGTGCAATTTATTGTATTCTAAGTTACTGTAATAAAGAAGAGTACGGAAGCACATCGAATCTATCATTCCCATCACTTCATCTCCGGGCGACCCAAAGCTTCCTCCTTAATGGTGACCCAAGATACGACGCGCAGCTCTGACTCCTATCGGCACTAACGCACCCGACGCTGCGTCTGATCTCATCAACTCGACAACGAAGGGCAGAACAACGAATCAGCAATACACTTTCCTTGGCCAATCGCCGCCCTATCACGTATAGAAGGAAACGGAGTTCCCATTCCAACTACCTACATGCGGCAGTAGAGGAGAGAGACTCATTTTGCTTCAAAATCTGCAACGCTGCCTGCCACACGTTGCCCGCACTCGAAGCACCGAGCTGCCAAATTCAAGATCATCGATAAAATTCATCGCAGTGAAAATTTTCATTCCCCATTTTTTTTTTGTTATTCTCTGAAGTTCATCAATGGTATTGACGGTAGCGCCACCGCCATTGTAGCGGATGTTCTACGACAACTTCGAGCAAGCAAAGCAAGGAGGAACAAACATCCTTCAACCAAAGAGTACCTACCTACCGTGACAGTTGTCCAGAGACAGTTCATTCTTGACTTCAACTTTCATCGGCCCTTGTTTACTTGTTTGTGTCATAACAACGGTTTTTTTTACTACGGTTTTTCGTAATAGCATGTAAAATTTTATTTTATTTCTATTTGTAAAATAGTAGAGCATGGTCCACTAATTAGTTAACCTGTAGCCACATTAACCCCATACGAAGGAAGATTTGTGTACGATTTGTGTACTTAGCTTAACGTTCATACTTTAATATGGCTCAAAGTAACCCAGACAGGACTGATCCTCCAACCCCACTTTCTCCGGGGAACGATGTTGATGCTGAGGCTGAACAGTTTCACACGGCTTCAGAGGTATACGTCAATAAAATTTCCATTCGCACGCCACCTTTCTGCAAAGATAGGCCCGCCTTGTGGTTTGCTAGTTTAGAGGCGCAATTTTTCATCAACAAGATTACTTCTCAAACGACAAAATTTAATTATGCCGTCTCCCTACTAGACACGAATTGTACTAGGGAGGTGGAAGATATCATCATCAGTCCACCTGTGCACACACCTTATCAGATACTCAAGGACGCAATTATTTCCCGTTTCTCGGAATCCTACGAAGAAAAGATCCGCAGATTACTGGAAAAGGAGCACATGGGAGACAGGAAACCGTCATTTTTCCTGCGGCATCTAAGGTCGCTCGTTTTCCTAATTTTCCGGACGACCTGTTGAAATCCATATGGTCTAGTCGACTGCCCCGACAGCTTCAGATTGTGTTGGCTGCGCAGCGCCTGCAGAAACTGGGTGAGCTTGCAGAGCTTGCCGATACGCTAATGGAGATTCAATCGCAACCACCGGAGGTATGTGCCGCTGGTTCATCATCACAAGAACCATCTTCCGAACAGAGCAGCCTTCTCGCTCTTCAGAAGCAGGTTGCTGAGCTCACACTTACTGTAGCCTCCCTCGCCGCTCCTGGAACCGAGTTCCGAGGCCGATTTCGTGACCGTAGTTCAAGCCGCAATCGCAATCGTAGTTACTCGCGTCCACGTAATGACCAGTTATGCTGGTATCATGACCGATTTGGTGCGAAAGCAAAGAGGTGTATCAAACCATGTACTTTCACCGAGTCGGGAAACCCGACGAGCGGCCGGTAGTGGCGAATACCGGCTGCTCTACCGCCAGTCGCCGCCTATTCATCACGGACCAGTGCACTAATCAGAAGTATTTGATTGACACGGGTTCTGACATTAATTTGTTGTTTCCCCCGGCGACTAACCAAAGGCCGTTTCACGAGCAGTGGCTATGACCTTAGCGCAGCAAATGGCACATCCATCAAGACCTATGGCAGCATACCCCTTCACCTTGACCTTGGGTTACGCCGGGACTTTCAATGGAACTTTGTTTTAGCCGATGTTAGCACTCCAATCATCGGCTCAGATTTTTTAAGTTATTATTCTTTTACCGGATTGCAGACACAACCGGATCATCGATGGCACCACTAAACTGTCAGTATCAGCATCTGCGGCCAGAACTTCCCAGGATAGCATTAAGTCCGTGGCCTGTGGCAACTCACCATTCGAAAAACTGCTCGCTGAGTTCCCAGACATCACGCGCCCTCCTGGAATAGACAGAGAAATCAAACACCTTACGGTCCATTACATTAAAACCACTGACGGTCCACCGGTCACCTGCCGACCTCGTCGTCTAGCACCCGACAAACTCCGCATTGCACAGAAAGAGTTTGACGCTATGGTCCGCTCCGGTACTGCAAGGCCATCCAGCAGCTCGTGGTCGTCGCCCCTGCATCTCGTTCCGAAGAAGGACACGACATGGCGACCATGCGGCGACTACAGAGCTCTCAACGCTCTCACTATTCCAGACAATTATCCAGTTCGTCATATAGGGGACTTCTCACATAACCTGGCAGGATCTACTATCTTTAGCACAATAGACCTGGTGAAAGCTTACCAGCAGATTCCAGTCAGCAGCAGTGACATCTGCAAAACAGCCATTATTACACCTTTTGGGCTCTTTGAGTTCCCCTACATGGCATTCGGACTCCGTAACGCAGGCCAAACCTTCCAAAGGTTTATAGACGAGGTGGTGCGAGGTCTCGAGTTTTGTTTCGCATACGTGGACGATATTCTTGTCCACTCTGTGGACAGCACTCAACATGCTAAGCACCTAAGAATCTTATTCGAGCGTTTGCACCAGTATGGGGTTGTGGTCAATCCAGCTAAATGTGTTTTTGGGGCGGCTGAGGTGTCCTTTCTCGGATATCGCATCAATGCACGTGGCACACGCCCACCCGAAGACCGCATCCAAGCGCTGCGAGACTTCCCCCCACCCAAAACTGTGCAAGGCATGCGCCGATTCCTAGGAATGATAAATTTCTACCGCAGCTACATTCCCAACGCGGCCAAGTTCCAGGCGCCGCTTGTGGACGCCGTAACTGCTACGCAGAGTAAAGGTGCAAAACCTTTTCCGTGGACGCCAGAATTGGAGAAGGACTTTGAGGCTTGTAAGACGAGTCTAACGACTGCCACTATGGTGTCTCATCCAGACAGCCACGCTAAGCTTGGCCTCTTTACCGACGCGTCAGGCACTCACATCGGCTCTTGTCTACAGCAACGGCGCAATGATACAGACAGCTGGCAACCTTTGGCTTATTTCAGCAGGAAGTTGAATTCAAAACAGATAGAGTGGCCAACTTATTATCGGGAGCTACTCGCCGTTTATGAGAGCGTTCAACACTTTAGACATATTTTAGAAGTTCAAAACGTGACGATCTACACAGATCACAAACCCCTCATGTATGCTTTTCAGCAGCGGCGAGACAAGCTCCCACCTGCGCAGTTAAATCAGCTCAGTTTTATCAGCCAGTTTACCACGGACGTAGTGCATATAAAAGGAACTGACAATGTAGTGGCAGACGCCATGTCACGCGTGGAGGCAATGTCTTTTACAGACGATTACGATGCTCTCGCAAAGGCACAGGCTGCGGACGAAGAGCTGCAGCAGCTTCGTACGCATTCCTCTCTGAAACTGGCATCATTTCCTGTACCAGGAACAAATATTAATATCACATGTGATACGTCTACGGGGAGGCCCAGACCTTATCTCCCAGTATCTTTTCGTCGAGCGGCGTTTCAAAGGTTTCATAATCTTAGTCACCCTAGCGCGCGTGCAAGCGCTCGCCTGGTGGCTGATCGTTACGTTTGGCCTTTCCTCCGCAAAGACTGCAGCAACTGGGCACGCACGTGCACCGCATGCCAACGCAGCAAGGTATCGCGACACATTTCCTCACCACTGGGCAGTTTCGGTAGTACAGCGGCACGATTCCAGCATGTTCACTTGGATATAATCGGCGCACTGCCCCCATTCAACAATTTCACATACTGTCTTACAGCCGTCGACAGGTTTTCTCGGTGGGCGGAAGTATGGCCGATGTCGAGTATCACTGCAGAGGAGGTGGCTGATACTTTTGTCAATGGCTGGATCTCACGCTTCGGGGTCCCGATTGTTGTCACAACTGACCAGGGACGACAGTTTGAATCGGTCCTGTTCTCCCGCTTAATGCAGATTTGCGCAACCAAGAGGATCCGGACAACGAGCTACCACCCTCAAGCTAATGGCATGGTAGAACGCCTTCATCGGCAGCTAAAGGCAGCCCTCATGTGCCACGCCACTAAGTGGAGCCAAGCCTTGCCACTCGTCTTGCTCGGCATCCGCACAGCACTGAAGGAGGACCTACAATGCTCTTCCGCAGAAATCCTGTACGGCGAACCCCTCCGGCTCCCCGGAGAGCTCGTCGTACCTGCATCGGAGACCTATGATAGAAGTCCACAGGACTTTGTGACTCAGTTACGCATCACAATGGCCAGCCTTCGCCCCATTCCAGCGTCCCGTCATGCACAGCCTTCGGCATTCATCCACAAGGATCTGCCGACCGCTACTCATGTTTTCCTGCGGGATGATACTGTGAGAAGACCCCTTCAACCGCCGTACACCGGCCCCTATAAGATCTTGGCTAGAAGCCCTAAGACACTCACTTTGGATGTCAGAGGCAAGAAGCACGAGGTTAGCATCGACCGTGTCAAACCAGCACACCTAGAGGTCGAGTCTGATTCAGCCGCTCCTGCATCGGCGCCCCCTGTAACACCTCCTGTCTCGCCGGTGTTACCAGAACCAGTAGGAACCACGTCCTCTCCTGTTGTTACACGAGCCGGCCGTCGGGTCCGGTTTCGTAATGTTTTAAATTTATAAATGTATCTACGCCATTACAGTGTAGCATAACAGTACGTTTTCTTTTATGGGCACTGTTTGTTTCTCCGTGGGGGGGTGATGTGGCGAGTAGCCGCGCCACTGTTTTGTCTGTGGGTATTAAAACTATTATCCAGAGAGTGGCTTGTTTATGGAAGTTGATAACGGACTGTTGCTAGGGGGATTGATACTCTAGATCAACATTCATAAGATCAACATTCAAAATATCAACACCATAAGGTCAGCAAATCAAATGATCAACAGTTCAAAATCTCAACACTTCATAATATCAACAGTTCAAATGATCAACAATCAAAAAGTCAACAATAGAAAAAATGAACATTTAATTTAGCAACAATCCGAGAACTTGAGCCCACTGCTGGACCTACGTAGCTTACGTAACTTATTTATCATCATCGCCATCTCATAAAATAACTTTCTTACCTTAGGACTTAGACATACAATGACTAATACTCCACCCCCAACGGACCCCCTACTGACCCCAAAGAACCCCCAACGGAACCACAACATATAAGATGCAATTACTCGAATAGTCACATACGCGACGTATAAACGTGACTTAATCAGCAGCTTCTTATATGACTAAAGTGTTGAGTAAAAGTTTATTATATGACTGTAATTAATAATGTTGGTTTTTAAGTATAATATGATACGTACTGGCTGTATAATTTGCGTTTATACGACTTTAATATGACGTAAAAGCTGAATAAGCTCAATCTCATATGACTACGACTCTCTGTTTGTATTTTGGTGTAAAATAAAGTATATTTGATTTGATTTGATTTGGACTAATTTACTCGAAAAAAAATCAAAACTTTTTATTTCTTTTACTACCTACTCCCTAGGAACGCTTGAGTTGTTATGAATAAATAATTTTCCGAAAAAAATCTTAACGTTTTTTTTCTTTTCTTAACCTCAAAATCATCCAATAGTTAAAAATTAAAATTCATGTTCTCCACACTCGTTTAAAAAGAATTTTTGACATTGTGCGCTTTTGACTATGTGCGTTTTTGACATTGTCAGCTTTTGACCTTTTGCGCTTTTGACTAAGTGCGCTTTTGACATTTTGCTACCCACTTGTCATTTTGCGCTTTTGACATTATGTTCCTAAACGCAGCAGCGGGCTCAAGTTCTTGGATTGTTGCTAAATTAAATGTACTTAAATTTTTTCTATTGTTGACTTTTTGATTGTTGATCATTTGAACTGTTGATATTATGAAGTGTTGAGATTTTGAACTGTTGATCATTTGATTTGCTGACCTTATGGTGTTGATATTTTGAATGTTGATCTTATGAATGTTGATCTAGAGTATCAATCCCGTTGCTAGGCTAGAGTTTTCTGGTGCAATTTATTGTATTCTAAGTTACTGTAATAAAGAAGAGTACGGAAGCACATCGAATCTATCATTCCCATCACTTCATCTCCGGGCGACCCAAAGCTTCCTCCTTATATCTATTTAATTAGGATTTTATTCAGTAATTACTGATGCGCGCGTCGGCCATCGACTGACTGACTAGATATCGAGCCACTCTAATTTGGAGTTGTTGTGATTGCCTCACTTCCAAGCGCGTTGACGGTTTCTGGTTTATTCTGTATTCTGAGACAATTATACAATATTTCCAAAAAATTACACATTGTAGTCCTGCCTAAATGGCTTTCAATTTATCGAAACATTACAGATATTTTATGCTTATAGCTATTATCGTTTAAACCGCCACTTTTGGCGGTTTTATAGATAATAACAACAAACAATATAATAATAAAACCGCAGTGACCTGATAAATTGAACATACAACTACACTGTGACATTCTTGGAAATGTTGTTTAAGGCGTATCTGCCCTGGACCACGACTCTCCATACTAATCAATGCGAACGAGCGCGTGGCCGTGGCTCCGGTCAGAATTTAGCTGTTTTCTTTGAAAAATTAGATTATTTTTTATTAATTTCTAAGTAAGAAAACCACATCACTAAATTGTATTGTGAACAATATAGTAAATTTTCATTTTGTTCCGATTAAAAATGTAAGAGTGAAATGGTTACAACTGGAAAAAAAGGGGTGACTTTAGAGTCCCTTTTCTTCGGTTTTATTAATTAAAATCGATTTCTAGAAAAACCACATCACTTCTCATATCCTGTAGATGGTTCAGATTATTTTTCAGCTCAAAAAGTGCCATAGTTAATGAATAAAATGGTTACAAAGTTATCCAAAACCGGCAGGTAGCCCCTTCATTATTTAGAAATAAAAATTACGATTGAGGGCAGCACAATAGGCTCGGCGCCCCCTTAAGGGAATACAATTTGGAGTGCGCTCCATAAAAACGAAGTCTGGTGTTATTGTCAAAACTATCAAATTAAAGTAAATGATATTTTTAAGGAAAAATCTATAAAGTAATCTCTGTGTTTGTATGAAATCAGACTTTTGTTAAAATGTTAAGTTTTAAAGTTAAAGTACCTCGAAGATTTCCATAAAAATCTTAAATTTATCCTAGCATTAAAACTGTATATTTTTTTTCCAAAATCTGACTTCATACAAAATATAGGTAGAGATTAGTTTCTAGATTGTTTCTGAAAAATTTCGTTGACTTTAATTGTTTAGTATAGAAAATATAAACAGACTTCGTTTATATGCAGCGCTCAATAACGCTTTCGGAACAAACCTCTCTTATCGGAACTCAAGAAAACACAGACTAATTAATTAGTTTTGGTAGGTATAATGTTTTTGTCTGTAGCGTTGGCACGCTCCATACAAACGTAGTCCGGTTGTATTTTCAATACTATACAATTAAAATCAATGAATTTTTTAAGAAACAATCTAAAAACTAATCTCTATAGTTTGTATGAACTCAGATTTTCGTTAAAATGTATAGTTTTAAAGTTACAATGCCTCTAAGATTTCCGTACAAATCTTAAATTAATCCTAGCATTAAAACTGTATATTTTAACAAAAATCTGACTTCATACGAACATAGAAATTAGTTTCTAGATTGTTTCTGAAAAATTTCATTGACTTTGATTAGATAGTATTGAAAATATCACCAGACTACGTTTGTATGGAGCGCGGCAACGGTAATATACCCTTCAACACACGGGTTTACCATTATGCAATAATAACACCATGTTATGTATTATAAAACGTCGTTATTAATATTGTAATCAAACACAAATACAGAAACCATCAACAGTTTTATAAAAAAAGTAAGTATTAGCCTGTAGAATCCCACAGCAGGTCAAAGGCCTCCTCTCACGAATAAGGGTGAGAGGAAGCGGGCCATACTCCACAACGCCGGCGCAGTGCGAGTTGGTGGAGGCAAGTTAGTGGTCAACTTGCTGTCAGAGAATTTTCAAGCCTCCAATAGGCCTCTGACCTGGCTTAACGAATAGTTACAAACGCCATCTGACGGAACTATCCGAGACCAACTGCTTAACGTGCCTTCTGAAGCACGGAAAAGCTCAAGATGAAACACCACTAAATGGTCACCCATCCAAAAAACACAAAAATCAGAAGTTAGTTGTAGCAAAGTTACCGACTCCCCTGAAAAGTATTATGGTCGTGAGTTTATACAATGTTTGCTTGCCAAGCTATGACAACAACTAACGATATTCAAATATTTATTGTGTTATGTTCCAGGTGATAAAAAAACGCCGATAAGGCAATTTCCATGGCTCGCTCTGCTTGAATTTAGAAACAACTCCGACGGTTCATACACAAATCGTTGCAATGGAGCCTTAATCAGTGGTGCGTATGTTATAACAACTGCGAATTGCCTATCTAACGAAAAAGAAAGAAACATCACACTGTGAGTATTGTTCATCACCATTGGGGTAAACAGTGGCATTACTTTAAGTTTAAGGCTTATACATGCGCCAGCGACCTTGAGCCAATGGGCGGAGCATTATTACCCACAGAACATTATAAAAGCATTAATAGACGTTCGGATATGGTGCGTCCGGACCGCCGGACAGGTACGGTGCGCTCGATACGCCACACGACCGCACCGAACCAAAGTCGGTCCAGTGTTCTCCGTGCTACTAGACAGTGATCACGTCGATATGCCTCCTCCTTTATCTAAACAAGCTAAAATCGCGTTAGTTGCGTGTAGCTACTACACCTATCGAAAAGAAGAGAAAAAAAAGAAAACAATGGGAAAACATCTATTTTAAAGACAGAGAGTCGTACAGTCATATGCAATATCTTTGTAAGGTTCTATTACTTCAACAATTAATCTTTTGTCCATAATATTCACGGCTTCTTGGTTTGACGTCATTAAAAACACATATAAAGTGTGTCTCACACGGAGGTAGAATTGCGACTAAAGCACTGAACGGTGCGATGGTTCGGCCGGACTTGGTGCGGACCGCACCAAATCCTTTGGAAAAATCACCGGACCGTCAATAATAATAATAATGTGCGGCGGACCGCTGAACATACCATCAAATATGGTCCGGAGCGCACCAAGGTCACGGTGCGGGGCGCACCATATCCGGACGTCTGTTAATGCTTTAAGGCGCGCGGCGTGGTGCAAGCGAGAGGGCATGAGTAATTGTAGCACCGTGAGCGGGAAGACAAGTGGCGACCGTCGCCTCCGAAGGAATAGTAGTAACACACGCTCGAACTTGGTACGAACGGACCACGGATTTGGTTCGCTTCCGAACCATATCTTACCGTCTGTAGAGTAGTCCGGCGAGCATAATTATTATTAGTTGAGTCCGCCTCGGTCCGCTAGTTTGCACATCGGATTTGGTTCGCTTCCCACCGAATCAGTACGTGTGGAAGGTCGGGCCGGATAAACTATGACTAGTCGTGTTTGGAACGCCAAAAAAGGCCTGCCGTGCCACGTGCGACGCGTGCGCCAATTTGGATGATGGCGGAACTCTTCACCGAACGCGATGTATTAATTGAACTTCTTCAATTATGTAAAGATTCCCCATGTTTGAGGGATACATCCCATGAGCTTTATTGCAACCAAGATGCCTGAAATCAGGAATTTACAATTCTTAAAGAATAGTATAGAATGTGATTCTTAAAGCCGATACTGTTACCGCTGCCATCATTATTTTTGCGTGCTTGGACAAAAACGTCAGCATGATGACAAGGGTGTGCACTTGAAAGCGTACGTGAAGCAACTGACCGATCCGGTCGTCTGTTGCGAGAACGGATTTGGTACGGGGATTTGGTCCGGTCCGATCCGGTCGTCTCTTGCGAGAACGGATTTGGTACGCGGATTTGGTCCGTCGTACCAAGTTCGAGCGTGTGTTACTACTAGAAAAGTACTACTTTGCATTTCTAACCCCTCTTGCAATGTTCTGTGTGTAGATACTGATACGCCATAGACGTGGACATGCGCCGGCACCATAGATACGCTGTGAGCCGTTCGTATAGAATGGTCGACATTACCATAATATGCTCTACTAGAACTTTACTAAATAATAATATATAAACTTTTGTAAAAATTTATAATTTGGTAAGATTTAATTTTACCTATTCTTCAACGTGGTTCAAATAAAATATTCAAAATTTACTTATTTAAAAACAAACCAGAAACTGAAGTAGGTAGTAACATAGTAACTGGATCAATTTACACTAATAGTGGTTTTTTGGATAAAGTCCAGTAAAAATACGGGTCCAAAAAAACTTTTTTTTTTGTATACATCGGTTGAACAAACAAACAACCTCTCACCCTAAACGCATACACGTTCTCCGTTCCGTGGCGGTAAAAGAGAACTAAAGAACACTATCTTTATCTATCTTAAGTGATATATATATATATATATATATAAGCGCAGGAGGGCCTTCATCGCAAACAGATCACTGCTTAATAGTAAAACTACCGAGATTACACAGAACTAGCGATCCGTCGAGTTATGCGGTGGTTCAGCCATCGCTATTCAAATCTTCAACTGAAGTCCTCTTGACATGGCTGTCAACCACCTTTACCGACACCCGACGTTCCACTAGACCGACACCAGGCGGCGCTGTAGCAAGGCACCGTCATTAGTGTGCGATCTTGTTCTGTTATAACTTGAGAGATGGCGCCAGGTGCCGTAGAGGGATGGCACCAGGCGCCGTCACGGCCAGACTGACTGTCGACCGTCCTCGGGCGTATCTTACTGCGGCCCTGCAAGAAACAAGCAAACATCAACCATACGGCAGATCTGAATTCCCGCTCGTCCAGCCTGACAACAATCTCGCATCATCGTCAGACTGCATCTCGACATGTTCTTCACCGTTGGGCCAGGTGCGTCCGTTCTACCAACCAAAAAGGTGTGGCACGGACGGCAGCCCCCCCGTCCAATCTCACAACAACCTGGACAGACGAGTGCGTCCCTCCAACCAACCCCCACACACAAGGGGTATGGCTCGGACGACACTACGACCGCCAGAATTGCTTTCACCGCGCCGCTACTCCATCAATTATCTTATCACATAGCATCTTTGACTAGGTACTTATATGAGGACTCGTAACGCGTGTAATTCTTCTTACAAACATTTCTGCCACTTTTTGCGGGGGGCGAGGTAATATGCAATCCGCAACTTTGGATTTTATTCCCCATAATTTTAGATTCTAATTTTGAATGTCAAAAATCATGAAAAGCAGTCTCGTGTGAACCCCAAACCTTCTAGATTCGAAGTTATTTATTTCGCAATTATAGGCTGTCTCGTTTAGTGATAAGGTATAAAATTGAATGTTAACTGCACATGATCAATTGATCTTATACCGTGGCAGAGGCGAAATGCTACCGCAAGGTGAGTCCTTCATATAAGTAGTCAACGCATAGCATAGAATTCCGTTTCCAAAAACACGGGCCATTAAGGTGACCCGTGTTAACTGTAGCGTCTTCTGGCGCCGTCATAGCACATCCAGAAAAAGGCGGGCTCACCGCGGATCATGCTATAAGCGCAGGAGGGCCTTCATCGCAAACAGATCACTGCTTAATAGTAAAACTACCGAGATTACACAGAACTAGCGATCCGTCGAGTTATGCGGTGGTTCAGCCATCGCTATTCAAATCTTCAACTGAAGTCCTCTTGACATGGCTGTCAACCACCTTTACCGACACCCGACGTTCCACTAGACCGACACCAGGCGGCGCTGTAGCAAGGCACCGTCATTAGTGTGCGATCTTGTTCTGTTTTAACTTGAGAGATGGCGCCAGGTGCCGTAGAGGGATGGCACCAGGCGCCGTCATATATATATATGTATAATATTTATTCTGATATATATTGTATTTTGTAGGTTGTATATTATTGTATTAATATATTTATTTATTGTTTGTTTGTACACAATAAGTTTGCCTTGTAATTATTAACTGTCTCTTTTGCGGCTCTGCTGGAAGAAATCTCTTCAGAGATAAGCTCGCCCTTTGTACATGTTTTCTCAACTTTGTATATTTTTATGTTTTTGTGTGCAATAAAGTGTTATAATAATAATAGAAAATATTCGTCTGAACCTATGGCCCCTTAAAAACTCATCAGCTAACAGATTAAAAATAACTAGGGGAATAAAATACATCATACTCATTTGTTGCAGAACAAGCGTCATTCTTGGCGAATATGACGAAGACAACGACATTGAAAGCAAAGACTGCGACAAAGAAGAATCTGGAGGAGAATGTACCCCTGGAGCTATCAAAATTCCCATAGAAAGTCACACGTCTCATCCGCAGTTTAGGAAAGGACCATTTTACAACGATATTGCTCTTATTAAGCTGTCGAAAACCGTCTCCTATACAGGTAAGTTTTACCACATAAAAACTGTACCTGTTGAGTCAAGTTTTACTTATTTACTAGTACCTACCTACTTTACTCAAAAAGGACAATAGGTTTAACCGTTACCTAGCTTAAAGGTAAGTAAGCTTTAAGGTTTACCTTTAACTGTAAACGTCATTTTTTTGACACACTTCCATGGACGTGGGGTCTGTCAGACCCCTTATAAGCTGAGGTCAAATACTACATAATATACAGGGTGTTTCATAAGTAACAATAAATTTTTAAAACTCTTAAGGGGGTTGTTTTGTTGATTGTCTTAAAAAGACAATCACTTCATCTTCAAAGGAAGGATCATCAACCCTCAATATTTTGCTCGCAGGCTGTTGTAGTTGAGACTGTGTTGGACGTTTTGTGACTGAAGTACACACGGCGACAGATCAACCTACCCATAGTTGAACTCTATGTTCATGGACATAAGGTCAAACTATGGGTAGGTTGATCTGTCGCCGTGCGTACATCGTTTATGATTTCTTGATAATTTGTAGATCTGGAGTGCGATTTTTGAATCTCATTCGGTGAGCTCAGCAGTTGAAAATGTCAAAATTACTATGGAGATACGCATCTTTCTACTGCTGATTTGACTTTAATAAATCGCTCTACTGTAGTATGATTTTTGAAAGTCAAATCAGCAGTAGAAAGATGCGTATCCCCATAGTAATTTTGTCATTTTCAACAGCAGAGCTCACCGAATGAGATTCAAAAATCGCACTCCTGTACCAAAATAACCCAAAACAATAAAAAACACCGTGAAATACGTGTAACATATTATCAGAATACCGAAAATCATAATGTCGTAATTTAAAACACCTTAGCCCAAAAGACCCGAAATCAAAATGTATGAAACTTGAAAGACCAAGTTTTCAAAATACCAAAAGTTTATAATACCGAACGTTTAATTTACCCGAACCCAAAAAATCTTATTACAAAATACCTATGCCTAAAATAACTTATTTTAAATAATGAAAATTCAATACATTCCAGTGCAAGTTTAGTATCGTTACCTTCAATGTTTTGTTACGTATTTTAACGCTTTGTCAAGTTTTAAAGACACAATTATTCCCATACATTTTAGTCGGGTAAGGTAGGGTACAGCAATTTTGTATGGGACGCTGATATTAATACACATTTTAATGTTATGCCTACTTACAAATTGTATGAGAATACATTTTGTTGGCCTGAGGAAACCACCCTTTTTTTAAATAAAACATGTTTTGATGTCAAAAAAACCTTTCTGTACTGGCATTGGCACCGGGCCGTAGCGGAGCGAAGCGGAGCGGCGGAGGCCCGGCCCCTTTTTGACAGAAGTAAGGGGTGCAATATAGAATCGCGGAGCGAAGCGGAGCAAACACATTTCGACTTTTCTTTCAACCCCCCTGCAGGGTCCCAGTAAAAAAAACACTCTGTATCCCATTCGTATTTGGTAACCTCTGCTTCTGTTTGACTAACTATCTAATCGAATTGTTCCTATGCCCGTTTCCCTGTATCTCCTATGGTTTCGGATTTTATACTGTCCCAGTAAAAAAAAACACACGGTATGCCATTCGTATTTGGTATTTTAAAAACGTGTATTTTAAGTTATGGTATTTTAAACATTTGACATTATAAGCATTTGGTATTTATTTTCGGTATTTTACGGTAAGGTGAACTGGGTTAAGGTATTAGGAATCTTTTGGTATTTTGATTTCGGGTATTTTGGGCTAACGCATTTTAAATTAAGGCATTATAGTTTTTGGTATTCTGATATGTACCCTGTAGGTCTACCATGAGTTTTCACCGTACTTTACTACTGTAGTTACGTCACCAATTTTGTATTGAATTTCGTACAGCGCTCCTAGTGGTTACGTTGAGAACTAATTTCTGTCATACGAATTGGCGACGTAACTACAGTAGTAAAGTACAGGGAAAACTCATGGTAGGCCCTCTGAAATACACTTTGTATGGTAAACGTGGACGTAGGGTCTCATAAACCCCGCTTGAACTTTCAAATTTAATTACTTACCTAATTTGTAGATCTATTCGGTGGCACGAGTCCACGCGTGACTGCTGGCGGCTACACTTGGTTGGTGTATGGAATTTTATTAACTGACTATTTGTGTTCCAGATTATATCCGACCAGTTTGCCTGCCGTCTTCAGACATTACAATAAATGCTCCTGAGGACCTAAATCTGGTGGCAGCCGCTTGGGGATTGATCAACCGCAATGACAGTCGTTTCAATTCTACCAATTATTATAAACGTCACATAAATTTAGCTCTTTGGACTACTGAGGTAGGCTCCTTACTTGAACAGTTTGATCTCCACTGTGCTTCATTCGTGAATATTCAACGAATGTAAAGTCAAAGTTGTTCACAGCGTACCTAACATAAAAAAATAAAAAAAAACTAATTATACAAAGTAATTTGTTAGTCAATGCAGAAAACTTCACCATGCATTGGTGTTAATGTTAGTTTAACGATATTGCTCAATTTTATTGCGAGAAAGACTTTCTTATTCAGTCAATTGTTGTAACTCGTTCGTTATATGATCTGCTTTGTTTTTTGTAAAAATTCTGTTTCTATCAGCAGAAACCTATAATTGGCTTTCTGTTATCCATCCATATTTGTATCGTGTCAGTAGCTGTTGGTCTTCCAAAAATAAAATAAAATAAAAAATATAATAAAACTCTTCTCTTCAAACTGTAAGTACAACTTTCACTATGGAGCCAATATGAAAATCACGAAAAAAATCTGCTGATCCGATCCGTACATTTGAGCCGAGTTGATATTGGTACTACTATATAAAGCTCGATTGGCACTCAACTATTAGACCAGATATTTAGACGAGGAACGGTATTCACGGCGGAATATCGGCGCGGTGACATCGAAAAAGCGGTTAAGCATGAAATACAAAATGCAAGCGCGGTAAATACTTCCTCCGAACCGCGACGCACCCGCCACCGCTCTGTCTGTGGGACACCTCGGACACCTCGCATTGGTTACAATGGAATACAGCGGCCGCGACCGCTTCTGCGCCGCTCTCGGCCTGCGTCGCGGCCGCTTTTTTGTCATAGCATTCTGCCCGGTACCGCGCCGCACCGCGCCGCTCCCGGCTCGGATTTCTGTGTGGCAGGGTCCTTATAAACTCGTACATTACAAAAAATCCCGCCTCTGGCCCGCCTCCGGTACCGCCTGTGTGTGACCGAAGCTTTTTATGGGGAATATGATTATGATGGCCAAAAACCTAAATTTTCACAATCAGTCAATTAAATCAGATCACATCAACCCACTGCCAGGCCTAGCCTCTCTTTAATTGGTCCCATACAGACTTGGTACTGCAGTTTTGAATGAACTGGTGTTTTTTTTTAGATTTCCATGGTGGCTCTATAGTGAAAGTTGTTCAGTTTGATGATCTGAAGCACCCCTTAAAGGCTCCAACAGGGTTTTTTTACACCCTGTAGAGTATTCTGATTAGTTCGCGCAAATTCTAACGTAGATCACTGTAGAGGTACATCCGTAAGGCTTATAAATGTGGTAGTATCACAAAGTAGCACCAACAGTCTCCTGACCACCATTTCAAACCGGCCACACTGTCCATTCTGGAGGCACTGGACGGAACTACACCTCTCCGCTGCCCCCTCTATCAGAAAATAGGCTATGTACAATTTGTTAAGACTACTGTGTATTATATTGTACTAACATTGTTTTTAGGTATATACTAACAATCTATGGACTGTGTCTGAAATACAATTTTTTTGATTTGATTTGATTGTACTTAATAATCAAATAATTTTCCAGCTATGCAGACGAAAATTCTGGCATACTTTAAATGGTGAAAAGCAAATGTGTGCGGGAGGAGATGGTGTTAGCGGCACTTGTGATGGTCACGGTGGAGTCCCTCTGATGTACGATGACGGTGGAGTCTATCAAGTTGTGGGCCTTGACAGTTTGGGCACTCCGCTTGGATGCGCTGTAGAGTTTAAACCAGAAATTTTTACGAAGGTCTTCACGTACGTAGGATGGTTCAAAGAGGTCATGGAAGATAAAAAGGAAGATAAAAAGGAAGTTATGAAGGAAAATACGACTCCTAGAACACCTCCGAGAAAAAAGAATGATTTTATTTTCTTTTTAAAATATTTCTATTTATATTGGGGATTTTAACCCTGAGATTATGTCAGCCCCTTTGTGCCTTAACCTTGAGACTCTACTCAACAAAAAAATGAAACCACTTCCTAACGAAAATACAACTAAACACTAGCACACACACACACACCCCTGTTTGTACAGAGTACCTTGCGAGGACCCTTCCCAAACCTGGCCATCCGAGGACCTCTCAAAGAAGGTACTTAGCAATGAAGCACGTCATTAGTACCCAGACGAAAAAATTGCAAATTGAATTCTAAGTCTGACCGGTATGATTCGAAACTGCTATCTCTATCTTTTTTGATAAGACTTTTCATGACCAACACGAGGACTCAAAATACACACGTAAACAAGACATGCGGTATACAAAGTGAGGACTGTGTGTGAAACCATCCGAGGACCTCACCGACCTGGTCAGTGATGCCCATGTGAGGACGTTTTTCTTACACAGAAACCTGCGCCAAGTACTATTCGAGGACTTTGTGTTAGACAAACCATTAACAAACTGAGGACGTTTTTCCGAGCACAGCTTGTACAAAGTGAGGACATGAGATGGTGTGTTAAGTCATCCGAGGACCTCGCCGACCTGCCCAGTGACGCCCATCTGAGGACGTTTTTTTACACAGATACCTGCGCCAAGTCCTAATTGAGGACGTTGTGTTAGACCAACCATTAACAAACTGAGGACGTTTTTCCGAGTGTACACGGGGACATAAGCCGGTGTGTAAAGCCATTCGAGGACCTCATCGACCTGCTCAGAGAGTGACGTCCATCTGAGGATGTTTTACTAACACAGAAATCGGTTCGCTGTCCGAATTTCTTAGGGCTAGTTCTGTTGCTTTCTGCAACGCGAACATCTCCGTTTGAAATACGGTACAGAATGGCTCCAGGCGGTACTTGGCACTTCGTTTCTCCGACCCATCCCTCCAATAGGACATAGCAGCCGACCTTCCCTTCAATCTTGCTCCCATCTGTAAATATGTGAGAGCCAGATACTTGATGGTCTGCAAGGGTTTGAGGCTGCATGTCCACTAGACACTGGAAGTCGATTTTCTCTTCCGAGGCAGGGTGTGGTACCTTCATGAATGACACTCTAGCCTCTATGGTCCTATCCACCAGGTAAGATTGTGGTCGTCCCCTCATCGCCTGGCAGTGTATTTTCATGCTGTGTGAAACGATATCTATTCTAATCTAACCGATGATAGACATTGGAAGGCTCGTCAGTTGGTGCGGCCGATAAGGTTTGGTACCTAAAATCCTTAATTCATAGAACCTCCCAAAAATTTAATTAAGTTCCACATATCCCCAGTCCTAGTTTGCGGTGGTTCTACTATTCTAGGCGACTACAGTAGCGATCTAGGCAAAGATAGGGTACGAATTGAGACTGTTATTGACTATGTTAACGGACGAACACTGATGAAGGACGAAAAAGATAACTTGAGGTAGAACTGAAAAAGATTCGGTGGCATATTCTTGGGAAGTCAGAGGTCCGAAAACATGGTAAGGATACGATAACCCTGGTATCGGGCCACATGTTCTAGTGGTTAGCGTACGTTGTGTTTAGTACCTGACTTGTACCTGACCTAGCTTTTTTATAATTTGACATTGTTATGAATGGATTACTTTTGTTGTACTTAACTAATTTCTTGTTATAATTATTTTGACATAATCCGGCTTACTGTACCTGCAAATTGTTAAACCTAAATTTATGTACAATAAAGATATAATTTACTTTACTCCTTAAAAGAGCCATCTTCGAGAAGCTCTGATGAAGAAGTCGAGGTCTCATGTCCTCGGTTTGTTAATCGTTTGTCTAACACAACGTCCTCGAATAGTACTTGGCGCAGGAACCTGTGTTAAAAAAGTCCTCAGATAAGCATTACTGGGCAGGTTCACCAGGTCCTCGGATGGATTAACACACCGACTCATGTCCTCGTATTCACTTACACAAAAGTCCTCGCTTTGTTAATCATTTGTCTAACACAACGTCCTCGAATAGTACTTGGCGCAGGTTTCCGTGTAAAAAAAGTCCTCAGATGGACATCACTGGGCAGGTTGGCGAGGTCTTTGAATGGTTTCTAGTCTAGGTTTAGGTACTTGATCTCGTAGGGTACTCTCCTTAAAGGTGGGTCAGCATGCAGAGTAAGGACATGCTGAGATCATCAGCTTTCTCAGAAATAGCGCCAAGGTGAAGAGCACACTCAGGACGCCGCGTTGGGATGGTAAATCGAGGCGCTGGTGTCTGAGTAAAAGATTACTTGGATTAATCCGCGGATGCCACATGTCCTCGCTCTCTGCAAGCTGTGCTCAAAACACTTTCTCAGTTTCTTAATGATTTGTCTTGAATAGAACTTGGCGCAGGTTCCTGTGTAAGAAAAGTCCTCAGATGGGCATCACTGGGCAGGTTCAAGAGGTCCTCGGATGGATTAACACACCGTCTCATGTCCTCGTACACACTTACACAAAAGTCCTCGCTTTGTTAATCGTTTGTCTAACACAACGTCCTCGTATAGTACTTGGCGCAGGTTTCTGTGTAAAAAAGTCCTCAGATGGGCATCACTGGGCAGGTTCACCAGGTCCTCGGATGGATTAACACACCGTCTCATGTCCTCGTATACACTTACACAAAAGTCCTCGCTTTGTTAATTGTTTGTCTAATACACCGTTTTATGTCCTCGCTTTGTACAAGCTGTGCTCGAAAACGTCCTCGGTTTGTTAATGGCTTGTTTTACACACATAACGTCCTCGATTAGTACTTAGCGCAGGTTTCTGTGTAAGAGAAAGGGTCCTCTGATTGGCGTTACTAGGCACTAGTTTTACACACCGACCCAATCAGAATAAGGTGGATGATAAACTAAAAATATTTTTGATAATGTTGCAAAATCTGAAACATTACAATCTATATTGTCCAGATTCGGAACCCGTACTACCGAGGTACGGCTACTAAGCTACTTTGAGAAAGTAAAATTTAATTTAAGGATTTTATCACCATCATCGTCATCAGCCTATCATCAACAACCACTGCCCATCGGCCTTTCCAAAGAAACGCCACAAAAATCTATCCTCGGCTTTGCTCATCCAGTCGCCATTCTAGACCTTTGACTTTCCATTGGTTGTCAGTTTGTCAGCGCTTTGAAAAGACTGGCTTCAGATTGTCTGCCTCTATATTCTGTTCTTCTGTAGAAATCTGGCTAACCCAAGAACTAGATTGACCCGGCACTATACGGCAGATATTTTGGACGTCAGCGTGTACGAGATTAGTATGGCTCTCAAACAGCTTAAGAACAACAAGGCGCCAGAGGTGACGACGGTATTACGGCCGAGCTTCTGAAGGCGGGTGGAAAACCGGTCCTGAATTCCGTCATACTCGAGGGAAATACGTTGTAGGCATGGAACAGGAGTCTGTTGGTGCTCTTTTTAAAAAAGGGTGATAATGCCCTGCTGAAGAACTATAGGCCCATCTCCCTTCTTAGCCATGTCTACAAGCTGTTTTCGAGAGTCATTACGAACCGTCTCGCGCCCAGGTTCGACGACTTCCAGCCTCCCGAACAGGCCGGTTTCCGAAAGGGCTTTAGCACCGTGGACCACATACATACGCTCCGGCAGGTTATACAGAACACCGAAGCTTGGCGTACGTGAACTACGAGAAGAAAGCCTTTGATTACACTTGGGCTGTACTGTAGTCTCTTCAGTGATGCTAAGAAGACTACCGGTACATCGAGGTGCTGAAATGCTTGTACAAAAGCGCCACTATGTCAGTCCGACTACAGGACCAGAACTCGAAACCTATCCTACTGCAGCGAGGTGTGAGGCAGGGAGACGTTATATCTCCGAAACTGTACACCGCTGCACTGGAAGATCTTTTCACGGTTCTGGACTGAAAAGGGCTAGGCATCAACATAAACGGCGAGTACATCAGTCACCTTCGGTTTGCCGATGATATAGTCATCATGGCGCGGCGGAGACTATGAAAGAGCTCATTCGAATGCTCGATGATCTTAGCCGAGCCTCCGAACGAGTTGGTCTGAAGATGAACATGGACAAGACAAAGATCATGTCAAATGTCCATGTTGAACCCACTCCTGTAACGATTGGGAACTATGCGCTCGAAGTTGTGTAACAGTAATAAGAGACAAATAAATACTTTTTAATTTAATTTAATTTTAATTTAGTTGGCGACGATTATGTTTACCTGGGACAAATCATTCAGTTAGGTAGGTCCAACTTTGGGAAAGAGATCAACCGTCGAATCCAACTCGGCAGCGTTCGGGAAGCTATGTAGTATATTCACGTCCCAAATACCGCAGTGTCTTAAAACGAAAGTCTTCGATCAGTGTCGTGTTGCCATAGATGACATATGGAACAGGGACGTGGTCGCTCACTTATGGCCTTATGAAAAGGCTGAGAGTCACCCAAAGGGCAATGGAGTGGGCTATGCTCGGAGTTGCAGTGCGCAGCGTGGGTAGGCGCCCCACACGGTGGACCGACGACCTGGTGAAGGCGGCAGGAAACTGTCGGATGATCCATGGTTTACCAGGAATTAGGTTTTTGTCTCGCGGTCAGTTACGAAAAGGCGGCCGTTGGAGTAAAGGCAATCGTTGGCCGCTATTGGACCCACCTTGAGGGTTTTCCGCCTTGTAATTAAGTAATTTTTATTTGCTCTGTAGTAAATGTAGTAGTACAATAAATATATTATAGTAGAATACATTACTTATTCATATTACATTGTCATCCTTGGTTAAAAATTATTTAATAGATTAGAATGTATAATGTAAGAGCCAGTGCATAAGGTGGTTTTTAGGGTTCCGTAGTCAACAAGGAAGGGTTTCTTGGCTGTTTTGGCAGTTTTGATTGTTTGAAAAACAAGATTATTAGCAAGAAAATACCCAGAAAAAAAACATATTTAGAAAAAAACAAAGGTGCCAAGTTTTTTAAATGTTTTTTTTCATAAATTTGAAAAAATACATTTTGTTTTTTTTTTCTATTTACAACCCTAGGTACCTATACATATTAATCACGTCGACAAAGTGGTAGTAATGGTACCTCCCCTGCATGAAAAGTGGGGAACACATTTTTTATTCTCGTCTATCCCATGGTGTGGGGTATCGTTGGATAGGTCTTTTAAAAATATTGTGGGTGTGGAAAAATCATTCCTCGATTTAGGGATCCGTTAGCGAAATATTGTGCTTTAACGTGCTATCACCGCTAAGTAGGCTTTACATAAGTTAACGAGTAATGTCGACCTACTTTCGAAATGTACTTTTTAGACTTTATTAGCCGTTAACCGTAGTATAAAACAAAAAGTCCGTAAATAGCGCGTGGCCCGACACGTACTTGGCCAGTCTTATTGAAACTATGTTTCAGTTCTTCTGGAGCAATAAAGTAATACTTAGGTATTGAATTTCCACAGTCTTATCCTTCGGCCCAACAGAAGAGTTCCCCATAAAAGTTGGTTTTTATTTTTTATCAGAAACATAATACTAGTACTGTCCAACATAAATCTTGGACGTTACTAAAGCTATTCTAAGAAAAAAGTGAGAGGAAGTGCCTGTTTCCACACTTCCGAATAAGTTCTGCTAACAAGCTAGCGCTATAAGCTATAAGCTAACAAGCTTATCCGACAGCAGATTTGACATATTCTTCAATGTCAAATAAGCTATCGGATAAGCTGCCAATATTTTATCCAAAAATGGTGAAAAGACCCTAAAGTGTTTCACACAGAAACCTGCACAAAGTACTATTCGAGGACGCTGTGTTAGACAAACCATTAACAAACCGAGGACTTTTGATTGAGTGTACACGAGGACATAAGACGGTGTGTCATGCCATTCGAGAACCTCGTCAAGCTGCCCAGTGATGTCCATCCGAGGACTTTTTTTTTTCACAGAAACCTGCGCCAAGTACTATTGGAGGACATTGTGTTAGAGAAACCAATTGACAAACTAAGAAAGACGTGTTCGAGCACAGCTTGTAGAGAGCGAGGTCATTTGGCATCCATTGTCGGCATTTATCAAAGATAAAAGAAGATAAATTTTTATCAATTTGAAGCATGCCGACTCTTTCTGTTTGTCGGATTTTATCTGTTTTGTGTTTTGATGTTGTTAGTTTGTGTCGAAACTTCGTTGAGTGCGGACGTGCGTGTGCATCTACCTGTGGCTTCCAAATATGTTTTATTTTCTTAAACTAGCCAGTTTATCGTAGATCATGACTGTGAATGTTGGTTTGGTGTAGACTGTGGGGTGGGGTGGGGTGTGCCGTGGATGTTTTAGGTAAGCTCATTATTAGGGCTGGTTGCATGACACTGACGGAAATCCACCACAAAAAAGCGAGGTGAAGCGGCCCGGCGTAGTATGCGTTAGTTCATAGAAACAATGAAGGTGGATTTTTATTTTTTGCGTTGCGGCCCGCCCCGATGCGGTCTGCCTTAATACGCGCTTCCGTTTAAGATTCAGTCCTCCCAAATCTTAGTCTTCGTTCTTAAATCTTTTTGCTATTCTTCCGTTAAACGGCCAAGTGTTATAACTCTCTTCTGATAAAAGTCGCTACCGGTGAAAGTAAAATGCGGGTAAGAGTTGGTGAGAGTCTAAATGATGAGTTTGACGTCGTGACTGGGCTCAAACAAGGCGAAGCGATGTCCTCAATGCTGTTTAATTTAGTGCTCGGTCACGTCATAGAAATGGTACTATTTTATGACGGCGGAGTGGAATTACATAGCCAAAATAAAATCATTGGGTATGCTGATGACCTGGTCATACTCGGACAGAGTGAGAGAGATGATTGATGTGCGAGAAGTAGAAGGTGAAAAAGTTGGTCATAAAATCAGCCGCGAAAAGACGGAATAATTTTCTTATGCAAATAAAAATAATAACGTATTGTTGCTGTTGATGTAGGTACCTTGATAAATAAAATAAATAAGATATAAAAATCGGAGAGCCAGAAGAAGTGACAAGTGATCTCAATGTCAATGGTACTTTTATTACCGTTCCGAAACTTTTAGGAGTGGTTCAGTCAGACCATCACGGTTTCCGGTCTAGGTTTAGGTACTTGATCTGGTAGGGTACTCTCCTTAAAGGTGGGTCAGCACGCAGAGTAAGGACGTGCTGAGATCATCAGCTTTCTCAGAAACAGCGCCAAGGTGAAGAGCACACTCAGGACGCCGCGTTGGGATGGTAAATCGAGGCGCTGGTGTCTGAGTAAAAGAGTACTTGGATTAATCCGCGGATGCCACATGTCCTCGCTCTCTGCAAGCTGTGCTCAAAACACTTTCTCAGTTTCTTAATGATTTGTTTAATACAATGTCCTTGAATAGAACTTGGCGCAGGTTCCTGTGTAAGAAAAGTCCTCAGATGGGCATCACTGGGCAGGTTCAAGAGGTCCTCGGATGGATTAACACACCGTCTCATGTCCTCGTATACACTTACACAAGAGTCCTCGCTTTGTTAATCGTTTGTCTAACACAACGTCCTCGTATAGTACTTGGCGCAGGTTTCTGTGTAAAAAAAGTCCTCAGATGGGCATCACTGGGCAGGTTCACCAGGTCCTTGGAGGGATTAACACACTGTCTCATCTCCTCGTATACACTTACACAAAAGTCCTCGCTTTGTTAATCGTTTGTCTAACACAACGTCCTCGTATAGTACTTGGCGCAGGTTTCTGTGTAAAAAAAGTCCTCAGATGGGCATCACTGGGCAGGTTCAAGAGGTCCTCGGATGGATTAACACACCGTCTCATGTCCTCGTATACACTTACACAAAAGTCCTCGCTTTGTTAATCGTTTGTCTAACACAACGTCCTCGAATAGTACTTGGCGCAGGTTTCTGTGTAAAAAAAAGTCCTCAGATGGACAAGACTGGGCAGGTTGGCGAGGTCCTTGGATGGTTTAACACACCGTTTTATGTTCTCGCTTTGTACGAGCTGTGCTCGAAATCGTCCTCGGTTTGTTAATGGCTTGTCTAACACACATGACGTCCTCGATTATTACTTAGCGCAGGTTTCTGTGTAAGAGAAAGGGTCCTCTGATTGGCGTTACTAGGCACTAGTTTTACACACCGACCCAATCACAGAATAAGGTGGATGATAAACAAAAAACATTATTGATAATGTTGCAAAATCTGAAACATGCCCAAATTGATAATCATTACAATCTATATTGTCCAGATTCGGAACCCGTACTACCTAGGTACGGCTACTAAGCTACTTTAGGATTTTATCACCATCATCGTCATCAGCCTATCATCAACAACCACTGCCCATAGGCCTTTCCCAAGAAACGCCACAAAAATCTATCCTCGGCTTTGCTCATCCAGACGCTAACGCTACCTGTCAGGTCGTCATGTCAGTCCAGCGCGCCGCAGGGCGTCCCACTACATTACACCCCTGCTAGTTGTGGTCTCCATTCTAGACCTTTGACTTCCCATTGGTTGTCAGTTCTTCGGCAGATATAACCAGCCCAAAATAATATGATACGATATAATTAATTACGAAGATTTCAAGGGTTGGTTTTGGTCCACGGCCGTAGAACTCACACCGAGTAGAATACGGTGCGATGGCTACGGTGTTCTCCGGTCAGATTTTTTCATAATCGCAGGACCGGTTGCATAGCTGTAGCTGTATGTCCAGCAGTGGACGTATCGTATCGTATCGTCTTAGATGATTATGATTCTCAGAATTAGTTTTCATAGTATAAAAGTATTACATAAAAATTGCTTCTAGGCTTTTGCAGACGGCACCTAATTTGCAATATCACTTTTTCATTTGGGGTTTTCATTATTGAACAAATCTTTAGTATTGTTATGATTTTTGTACATTATCAAAAAAAAATTTAATTTCATCATTAATTTAGCATGTTATTAGTAATAAATACGTAATAGTCACACTCACACATATTTTATCCAAACGAGGACAGAAAATTTCACACTCGGTCCTCAGTTGGTCGGAAAATTACGCTTTACACACAATGTCAGGAAAAGCTACCAATACGAGGACATCTGTGTTAAGTTTTACACACAAGTCCTCGGATTGGTACTGAAACCGGACAAAAGTGTAAATCAGGTGTGTTAAAAATCGATGGTGGCGCCCTCTACTTCACACACTTGCTCACACTCCAACCTGACTCCCCATCACTAAACCGAGGACTTTGACAGATTTCCTTGTTACGAGTACAGAAAGGTTCAAAATCGCACGTTAAAGACCGTTATGCGGTCAGGTCGATCCGAGGACCCACAAAAAAGTCCTCGCTTTGAAAAGGTCCTCGGGTGTTCCTTGTGTATTCAGGTGCGAGTCCTCGGATAGTACTTAAAACAAACACACCCCTACACACACCCCCCACACACCACACACGCATAAGCACTACACTCACTTCATAAGGATGCCATGAATTTTAGTTACCCTATATTTTGGTTAATTTTATGATTTTAATTTTATGATCTTGTTAAGGGTTAGATTTAGATGTTAAGAGCGTATGTATAATTCATCTGCCCTCATTACCTCATCTCCCATTCAAGACCTAAGGGAGAAGGGAGGGGCTGAAAATCAGCGCTGCACGGGTTCAATCCGGTGTCAACACAGGCTGAGCCTCAACCTTTTGTCTCAGTTGTGTAGGTTTTATTTTTTTTTGTACTTAGATTATAAGAAAAACTGTAGGTATTGAGACAATAAAATGATTTTTAATTTTTTTTTTAAATTTAATTTAATTTAACTACAGTAGTAATGTACGGTGAAAGTTATTATCGCTCGATAAAATCGCTGCAATGAGCGGAGGCCTTTATTCGATTGTGAAATAAATTGAAAACCTGAATGTCTGAAAAGAAAGATGATTCCGTGCTTCTGATGGCACGTTAAGACGGTGGTCCTGGCTAGTATCTCTGGTATAATCCTCTGTGCTCTGGTCACAGAAATCCTCTGTACTCTTCTGGTGGTAGTAGTCATAACATTGAAACCACGCGCCACGTCAGAGGCCGTAAGGCGGTCTGGAAAAACTCTGACAGCAGGGTTTGCTGCCCAAACGATAAGAAGGTTTCGGTTTAAGGGGCTACCTGCCGGTTTTGGGTAATTTTGTAACCATTTTATTCATTAATTATGGCACTTTTTGAGCTGAAATTTAAACTGAACCATCTACAGGATATAAGAAGTGATGTGGTTTTTCTAGAAATCGATTTTAATGAATAAAACCGAAGAAAAAGGACTCTAAAGTCACCCCTTTTTTTCCAGTTGTAACCATTTCACTCTTACATTTTTAATCGGAACAAAATGAAAATTTACTATATTGTTCACAATACAATTTAGAATGATGTGGTTTTTTTACTTTTTCGAAATAAATAAAAAATCATCGAATTTTTCAAAGAAAACAGCAAAATTCTGACCGGAGCCACGCGCTCTTTCTCATCGATTAGAAATTCAGTACAAAATTGGTGACGTAACTACACTAGTAAAGTACGGTGAAAACTCATGGTAGACCTACTGAACGATGTACAACAAAGAAGAAGAGTAATACAATGTCGATTTGGAGGGAGCAAAGTGAGTAATTTGTGATTAGTAACAATTTGTAGTAAGTCGTGTTCTATTCCTCTCTCTCTCGCACTTGTTCAGCATACATAATGCTATCCTCTTTTATTCAGTGTGAACCCGTTGTATGAAGTGTCTACTGTGGTATTTCTATGGAAAAAATACTGATTGGCACTCTGTGTGGCATCATTTATGGAGAAACTCGTTCTCTCATTAAATATACTTCTTGGGCATTCCCAGATAGATTAAAGAATAATCATCATCATCATCATCGTCCACTGCTGAACATAGGCCTCTCCCAAGGCGCGCCACAAAGCTCAGTCCTCGGCCGTCATCATCCAGTCGCTCCCCGCTACTTTTTTAGGTCGTCCATCCAGCGGGCAGCAGGGCGTCCCACACTACGCCTACCAGTTCGTGGTTTCCACTCTAGAACTCTGACACCCCACCGGTTGTCATTTCTTCGGCAGATATGACCAGCCCATTGCCACTTCAGCTTGCAAATTTTCTGAGCTATGTCAACCACTTGAATTCTCTGACGTATTGTAAAGAGTAACAAACCCTATTAAAAAAATAGTAATGTTATTTTATTATTTAAGCAGATAACCCTGTAACCTTCGTGTTTTCCAAATGAATTCAGATATCGATTTGACTTTAATGTAGGTGTCCTACAATTTATTAAAAACACAAAATACTGTAATGATAAGAATATGATCACGACTATATTCCCCGAGGGGGTAGATAGAGATATTCTTAAAACTCAGAACATTCACGTTCCACTAGAAGTACTGAAAGGCTGTCCAATGTAACGGGGAGTGAGCCTATGCCTAGCCTGAAATATGAGCAGGCAGCTTTCTTTCACTGAAAAGCCAGTGTCAGAAATCGGGCATGAATTCCACATTCAGTTTGATGGTCCGATCTTCCCCTTAAAAAGTGTCAGCTTATTAAGGGTTGAACTACATCAGGAATCGCGTTCCGTCTATCTTATATGCTCTAACAAATGACGTTCCTGAGTGACAGAAAAGGATGGAGCGACGGAAAAATGCGATGCTGTGCTACGTGGTGTAGTTCAACCCTAAGAGGACCTTGTATATCAAAATGATCTAGGTATTGCAAGAACAACGTCGCGGGCGCAAATTGGAATAAAATAAGAATTCCAAGATGAAAAGGTCATAACATTGATAAGAATAGTAATGCTATAAACATAGCTTGGGTTAACCCAATCAAAATGAATTACTTATGCATAAAATTTTTATTTCTTTTATCAGTAAGTTGCGAGAGCTGTGTTAAACCCGAGATATGTCATAAAATGATAATAGTTTAATTCTGTACATTACCACAGTATACAGATCATTACAGGGACCCTGTAACAGGGTGTAACAATACACTTTGACCATCAAACTGAACAACTTTCACTATGGAGCCAACCAACATAGAGGAAAAATAAAAAAAAAACAGCTGTCCCATACATTTTAGTCGAGTCGAAAACTCTTGTATGGGACAGCGTGAAAGTTGTTTAGTTTAATGGTCTAACTAAACCACTCCCTTAAGTATTACTAGGATCACCGTTTTTGAGAGTTACGTGGTTATCAATTAAGGTAAAGTTAATCATTATAACGGGTTCTTACCGCGTTTTTATTTATCTGGTTATTTTGTTATTCTGTTAAATATACTTTTTTCTCCGTGTGAACATTTGTGACAGATTTCTTCCATTTTGGCAGATTTGGCTATAACATTTTCACATTGGTAGATTATGAAGACGAATTACAAAAGTGGCAGGATTAGGCAGATTTGGGGACATTTACCTTAATCCTTATATTTTTTGGAGAACAAATTGAAAATTAGTTGAAGTACCATAGGAAATAATTTTAAAGAACTGGCGTTATGATAAACACTGCACAAATTCTTTAAAATAAGTGTGTGGATACTAAAATATATTAGGCATATTTATGAGTTTTTTACCTAGTACGTGGCAGATTCTTTATTTTCCAGATGGTCACACATACTTTATCTAATGTTCCTTTGACCTTACTTTAGTATAAAAGACGCATATGCATAAGATAAATAGTAAGACACTTAACAAAGTGATGTTCAGTGTTCAATAAAAATTATGTTTTTTAAATATTTGGTGCTTGTTATATCAGTTTTAAGTGTTGTTCATTCTGCACCAAGTGAGTAGGCACCACATAGGGCCCTTCTTAATTATGCTGAAGGCTTTTTAAGGGGATGATCCGACCACCAAATTTAACAACTTACTCTATGGGACCAACATCTGCTGCGATGTATTTGGCTCGAGTAGGTTTGCAGTTTTGTATCCAATGGAAGAGCAGATTTTTTTTCACGATTTCGATGTTGGTGCCATAGAGAAAGTTGTTCAGTTTGGTGGTCTGATCATCCCCTTAAAAAACCGTCAGCATATCAAGTTGGACTCTGTAAATATTTGTGTTCAAGCTAACTAGTTGTAAAAAAAAATTATGTTGTTTGTTTAGGAAACTTAAAAAAATACGAACATTATTTAAAAATTAATAGTAAATACGTGTCAACGTTATGGCGTGTCCAGCAGTGGACGACCATCGGCTGAGATGATGATGATGATGATGACGTGTCAACAGCAGAAGCACAATTTACAGATGACATTATGCCATCGGGATTAGTATAGTTGTTTTACATTAGTTTGGTTAGAGAAAAAAACAGCTGTTCATACATTTGAGTAGAGTAGGCATGGCAGTTTAGTATAGAACAGCAGATTTTAAAATCGAAAAATTTCTATGTCACCCTGAATTTTTAACTAATTAATAACATGTCAAAGTAGACATAATTCTTAACTCAGATGCGAGGACGACGCGACGGTTCCATTTTAAAAGTAAATTTTTCTCCTCAGGTTGTGGAGAAAATGAGGTGTATACAAAATGCAAGTTACCATGTAAAATTCAACACTGCGATCAGTTGGAATTGAGGTCAGATTGTGATAACACTGATAACAATATTAAATGTCAACCAGGATGCGAATGTATAAATAATTTTTTGAGAAACAGTAACAATGTCTGTGTATCTAGTGAGACATGTGAAGTAGGTGATTCAGAATTTTACCCAGAAATGGATGTTGAAATCACTATATTATATTCAAACGAAGATGATGAAGTTACGAATGAAAATCGGGTCTACAATACCACAGATACAAATAACGATCACAGTACTGAAAATGATGGTCAGGACGTAATTGAAATAGAAGACTATCAGTCTTTTGAAGATCAACTTAACAATGGAGATTGGGTTATTGAACAAACTCTAGATAACGATACAAAACCAGACTTACCATCTGAAACAGAAAAAAAGTTAACCGATAGTACAGAATCAAATCAAACTAAAGATGAGGATAAAATAACCGATTCCAAATTTGATCAAAGTATTGAAGAGACACAAGAAACTTATACTACACGAAAATGGCATGATCGAAACGAAAACGATAATCCGATAACTATAATATTATATCCGGTTATTCAGGATAATCATGGTAAACCTGATCAGACGCCTACTACTCAGAATTCAACAAATGAAAATCGGGATGCAAAAGTGCCATGTTCTTCATGCAATACTACACCTAAACCAAGTTATGAAAGACCCCGCACAATCATACGTCCAAAGCATAATACAACTAAAAATAAGAATCACCCTAACCACAAAAAGAATGAACATAAAAAACCACAAAACCACACAAAACCCCTCAAACCCTCCAAACTCCACAAACCCCCCAAAACCAACAAACCCTCCAAACCCCACAAATCTTTTAAGAAACCGATTCGAGTGTGCGGACCTTGGATCCATGGAAAGCGAGTATGTCACTTGCGAAAGTCGCAACATAAAAAACCACAAAACCACAAAAAACCCCACAAACCCTCCAAACTCCACAAACCCCCCAAAACCCACAAACCCCCCAAAACCCACAAACCCTCCAAACCCCACAAATCTTTTAAGAAACCGATTCGAGTGTGCAGATCTCACCGCCATGGAAAGCGAGTATGTTACGTGCGAAAGTCGCATAAAAAACATTCGCAACATCGTCATTAGACAAATATTCGATGAATTTCGGTGCATAAAACTAGCACTAAGAAAGTAACTAGTACTTGTATGTAGTAAGTAAGTGAGACTCTAAATCTTGATTGTCAAGCATTATAACTAGTATTTATGGTAATTATAAAATAATTATTATTGATACAAAAAACATTATAACTAGATGTACATAATATTAAAAAAGGTAAAAGAAAAACAAATAATAAAGAAAATAAAACCCTATAAACAAAACACCACATTTAAGACCTCGCCTTGGGGCGCCGTACCCAGGAGGCTGGCAGCATTCCCCCTCTGGATTGCTAAGCTTATCCGCTGCCGGAGGAAGCTGCCAGCTCTGTACTCTCTACCAGGCAAGCGGACAGCTCTTTGATGAGCTGCTTTGCTTGTGATCCCCATGGACCAAGGGTTTCTACCCCAATTATAATAATAATGTTCTGTGCCGATTTACTTGTAATACTAACACAACGAGTCTTAGTTACTTGAATAAATGATAATATTATTACTATGTAGTGTCTTTTTCTTATCTATACTTCATTCCAAATAAGGACGACGAGATTTTGCAATTCCTATTTAGCTTTCTGGCCAATTCTCATAAGTAAATATAAATTATTTATCGGAGAGATATCGGACATATCTTGAACGTGACTAACGCTGTTCTAAGAATCTCTGTTTCTGTAATTAAAAATAGCCTTAATTTTTCGTTGCTATTTCTAATGGAGTATAGGGACATAAGTATCCCTGACCTTTAGGAAGCGTGTGTGAGACCGAAGCCGACACGTAGAGGCCCGTCAGACAAAATGTGACACCAACCGGCAACTATCCCAGTATACACTATAGAAGTGCATCCAAAACAGCCCCCAAGGGGTGAAAAAAAGATGACTACACTATTGGGTTCGGGTGCTAATGGACTAGGTTCATAGGACATGTTCGGCAACGTTGCAAAACAACGCGCGACGTTGCTTCTTTTGCAAAAAGAAGAAACTTTGAAAGAAGCAACGTCGCGCGTTGTTTTGCAACGTTGCCGAACATGTTGAGCGTCACTTGTTGCTCGTCAATTGTTACTTAGTGGATACGAGGCTTATAGCTTTTGCGACTCCAAACTAAGGCCGGCCAATGAAGGCAATGGTCGCACATGGTTGGGGATCTGATCCTCTTGGGGTCCACTCCGATCGGCCAGTAAAGGCAAGTCAGAGCTGAGGATCAGGGACTTCCTCCTGGATCACTCGGGTCCGTGGTGTCGCCACTCAACAACAGCTCGCCACAAGCTGTCCTGCGGATAATTTCATTTTCGGCATGGGAAGCCCATGTTTACAGCGGAAAAATATTATATACTAGCTGTGCCCGCGACTTCGTACGCGCAGAGAAGTTTTTAATAATATTAAGAGAAAGAAAAAAATTGTAAGAAATGCAAAGAAAGAGAAATAAAATTAAAAAAAAAGTAAAGAAAGAAATAAAGAAAAAAATTATCGCATACTATTGCCATCATTGCCATCTAATTAAAACATAAAGTAGAATCGCCATACATTTCTCAAAACTACATCTAAATTGCTTTATAGATTTCTTAAAGCACAGACACACACCCCTACACAGTAACTCATTCTTAGTTTATGTTGACAATACCCTACGGAGTAGGTAGCCGTGAAGAGGACTCTGCTTGATCCTAATAATCGAATTCGCAAATCCTCAAGTCTCATGGCTTAGACAGTCAGGACCCCTGCAGCATCAACACTGAAGAGTTGGAACCCAATGTTATTTTTTTTTCTTGGATTCTTAGATTCTTTATTGTACACAAAACAACATAATTATGAGAACTTACAATAAATCATGATGTAGGTACAAAGGCGAGCTTAACTCTAAAAGAGTTTTCTTCCAGCAAACCGTTGAGTGAGAGGAAAACCAATGTGTTTGGGTAAAAACAGTGTGCGCACAAATAAAGATCTACTTAATTATGAGATAATAAAATGTATACCTATAAAATAAGAAACAATATAAGATACACCCATACAAAAAAAATATATATACAAGGTGTTACAAAAATACAAATAAACCTTTAAGGGGGTGGTGTAGACCATCAAACTGAACAACTTTCACTATGGGACCAATATCGAAATCGCGAAAAAAAAAATTATGGTCTATACTCTACAAATCGATTAGAGCTAAAATATGTATGGGATATAAAATTAGTTTTTTCGCGATTTTGATGTTGGTCCCATAGAGAAAGTTGTTCAGTTTGACGGTCTAAACAACCCCCTTAAGAGTTTTAAAAATTTATTGTTACTTATGAAACACCTTGTATACAAGGTGTTACAAAACTACAAATAAACCTTTAAGGGGGTGGTGTAGACCATCAAACTGAACAACTTTCACTATGGGACCAATATCGAAATCGGGAAAAAAAAATTTTATGTTCTATACTCTACAAATCGACTAGAGCTAAAATATGTATGGGATATGAAATTATTTTTTTCGCGATTTCGATGTTGGTCCCATAGAGAAAGTTGTTCAGTTTGACGGTCTTAACAACCCCCTTAAGAGTTTCAAAAATTTATTGTTACTTATGAAACACCTTGTATATACTATATACTCACATAAATAATAATATTAAATAAGTATAATAAATAATATAAACCTACAAATACTATATTACTAATATACTTACATATAACTACTACGACTTAATTAGATAGGTAATGCTCCTTAACTCTCTTTTTAAAGATGTCCAGCGATGGACTGGCACAGATTGTATGCGGCAATAAATTCCATAACCTGGCCGCATGAACTGTGAAAGAATTGCCATACCGACTAGAAGTGTGCAAGGGACACGCCAGAAGCAGCGATGTGATTGACCTGCAAGGCTTACCGCGTGGTACTAGGTAGTTAAACCTTTCACGAAGATATGAAGGGGTGCAGGGATGGTTTAAAATATTGTACAAAGTACAAAAAATATGTGCATCTCGCCGTAGACGGATAGGAAGCCACTTTAATTTTTTTCTAAATTCAGATATATGGTCAAATTTACGCAATCCGAAGATAAACCTAATGCACAAATTTTGTAGACGTTCAAGCTTGTTTAGCAGTTCCTCAGTGGCGTCAAGATAACAGGTGTCAGCGTAATCAAGACGAGGTAGAAGAAGTGACTGGGCCAAGGTTACTTTAGTTCCCAACGGTAGAAACCTATGGAGGACCTTACGAGAGTGAAACGAGTAATGAACCTTTCTACTTACTTCATTAATATGGCGAGACCATGACAAGTTACAATCAAGAATTACACCTAGATTTTTAACACTCTTTGCAAAGGGTATAATCACATCGTCATAAACAACACTCGGTAGATTATCATGATCAAGTGAATTATACATGTAACTACTTCCAATAATAATAACTTGAGATTTCAGAGGATTTACCAGGAGACCATATGACTTTGCCCATTTGCTGATGTTACTGAGATCCCTGTTTAAGATGGCAATGGCTTCAGAACAGTCCTCATTCTTAAAATGCCGATAAAGCTGCAAGTCGTCTGCGTATAGATGATAGTTAGAAGATATAACTAGAGTGATAGCATTAATGAAGATAGAAAAAAGAAGAGGAGAGAGTACGCCACCTTGAGGTAAACCCGCAGCGAGATCACTCATGTTAACTGTTAACAAAAAAGTATTTCCGGTACTATTATGTAGGCACTTAAGTTACCAGACAGTATTCTCAGTTATTGCATTGTTTCTGACCCCCCTGAAAAGGGAAACATGGTCTCACGACAATTTTTTGTATGTATCTATATGTAATTAGGTAGTGTAGGTGCCTACATAAAAAAGGATACTGTAATTGCATGTTTTACTAAAACAGATGCAAGTATCATTATCATCAACCTGTCATTGTTCACTGCTGAGCATAGGACTCTCTCAAGGCGCGTCACAATACTATCCTCGGCCTTCCTCGTCCAGTCGCTCCGAGCTACCACGGTACATAGTACTCCACACTACCATGGTATATAGTGTTGTTGTTCTCCTATGGTACTCCGATGGTACAGAGGGCCCTCGTGAGACGCCGCTACCCCTCCCTGTCCTGCGCCTGGTGTACAATGTCGCGCCAACTCAACCCGGCTGCTCGTAGCTCAGCGTCGACGGTGCGCCGCCACGTGTGTGTGGGTCGCCCCGCGGTCGCCTGCTCTCACCCATGGTATATAGTACTCCACGCTAACTGCCTTATGGCCTGACCAATGGCCATGGGACAGGGCGAACTGCGGCGCGAAAAGCGATTTTTCAATACTACACTGAGTGTTGTGACCGTCGCGTAGGCGGATTAAAAATCGCTTTTTGCGCTGCAGTTCGCCCTGTGCCGACTCCAGGCCGTTAGGTCGTCGATACAGCGCCGGATGGCGTCCCGCACCTAACGGGTTAATGGTTAAAATTTTTGGTCGTCAGTTCTTCGGCAGACATTATGACCAGCCCCGCCGGAACGACCCAGAGCGGGAGCACATTTCCTCTCGCAAAGTCGGCGCGCAATTTCAGCAATGACGCTTTTAGCTTCGGCACCCCATGCTCCTGTGGTCTTGACGGTGACAGAAACAAAGAGATTTGATGCTCCAAGGCTGAGTACCGGACTCTCTTCTTAGTGGGAGCAAGTTCAGCGGCTGCTCCAGGTGTCCGTGACGTGCGACTGAGGTCTGGCTGTGAAGGTGCTTACTTGCATGTAGTGTGCCACTTGCCTTTCTGCCAGGAGACCAAAGCTAATAGGCCGTCCGGCCTCTTACCGTCGGTATTTTGAAATACACATACACAGAATAGGCACATAAAGTATGATAAGTACAATTAGATTTGTGTAATTTGTATTACTCAACCACTGTGAGTAAATTTTTAAATATTCATAACTTTTGATTGTTTAAACCGATTCCGATGAAATAAAGCCTATATAATCTAAACTCCAGATTCTCCTATGCTCTTGCTGATGAAATGTGATATTTTCATGATTATGATTTATGATGAGTAAAAAAATAAAAACAAAAAGTTCTGCACCAAGATTCGAACCATCGACTCGTATTTGAAAGTCTGACCATTCACCAAATACGCTACTGAGCTTTCTGAAGAAAGCGTTGAAAAAAGCATTTAGTATTTACCATACTGAATCTTCCCAAATGCATATGTCGAAATTGAAAATTATCCCACAGGAACGCATTACCGGTATAAAAATTATCCTATGTGCTAGTCTAGAACATATTTTATCTGTGTGCCAAATTTCATCCAAATCCGTTCTGCGTTAAGCTTGATTGCGGCACCCGCTACTCCATACACGCATACCACTGACTTTAAATATTCATAACTATTGATTGAATTAACCGATTGCGATGAAATAAAGCCTACACGTTAATCCAAACTAAGCCCTATATTTTTCTGAAACCCCCATTAAAATCGGGTAAGTAGTTTTAAGTTATGCGTAACTTTTGATTGAATGAACCGATTGCGATGAAACATCGTCAATATTTTAAACCAAATCATGCCCTATACTTTAGTGAAAACCTCATCCAAATCGGTTCAGTAGATTTTACGTGATGCGTGAACAAACACACAGACAAACAGACAAAAATTCTAAAAATGGTCTTAATGTATTCCATTACGTATCCGAAACACCTCCAATTAATTTTTTTGCAAATATCTTCAATGTACATCATCGCCAAGTTTAGAATTTTGTTATATGTATATAGAGTAAGATAAAGTTAAAGGGGGGAGGGGGGTATACGCTATTTTTACTTTGAGCGCATTGTATAATGAGATTCATGAGATACAAGCATGTAACGACGTAGTTTAGTGGCTGTTTCTCTATCATACGACACCTCACTCGATTGAGTAGAAACAATTATTTTTTTCAACCCCTTTTTTGTTGCATAGTACCCAGTTGTCTTATAAAATTTGCATATGCATAATTCTCACGACTATATTCCCCTAATATCCATGTTTCACGAATACCGAAACTCTGTCTCTCTCTCTCTCTAATGTACTCGTACATTGGATTTTATTTTTTTTATTTATTTATTTATTTTATTTTTATTTATTTATTTGGGTTACCAACAGATGAATCACATTACAAACTCAAGAGACTACATAAAATTAGGCAAACATTGTGTTCATCTACTTAAAGGCTCATAAAACACAAGGGCAAGATACAATACAATTATAACACACAAATTACAGTAAAACATTATTTAGCATAACATTAAAATGACCAAAAACAAAAACAAAAACACAACAATTTCAACAAGAACCAGAAGCAAAACAGAAAAAACATGCATAAAACTAAACAATTAGTAAGTTTTTTAAAACATTTTTAGCTATGAGTTGCACAACTCGTGAGGTAATTAAAAATTTTTTTTCTAAACTTATACCTGCTATCAAAAAATATGTCCACATTCACAGAGTTTGGTATATAATTATATAATCGAATCATTCTGGCAACAGGGGAGTTCAATCCAAGATGCATGGATACAATGCATGCCACGAAATTGAAGCATACAGATTTTCAGAATATCTCTGACTCCACGGGGAATTATAGTCGTGAGCATATGCTTATGCGTACCATTATTTGAATTTTATCTTACCTACATTCATAAATGAGAGAGTAATTGAGGCGGGGCATACCGACAGACAGTTTGGTCGAAAGTACAGGGTGTTAGGGTAAACAGTTGCATTACTTTAAGGGGTGATTGTACCCATTATACTGAAAAACTTTCCCTATGGAACCTATAGGAAATACGCAAGACAATTTTTGGAATTTCCACTCTAAATGCAATCAGCTGATCGAAAGTTTAATGAAAAGTCTATAAATTTGTTTGCTATTTTCCTATAGGTTTCTTAGGGAAAGTTGTTCACTATCGTGGGTACAATTAACCTTCTATCAACAATATCCAACTAGATAACGCGTCAGGGCTCAAAACATGTCCCGGCAAATAACGCCTCACTATTGGAGTGAGGTCTTATTTTGAATTAGTTGCGTTCGAACAAAGCCAACGTAAGCACGTCTCGCAATGCCGCAGTGTTCCTTTTTTAAATTACTAGGAATTATGGTTGCTTTGAGGTCGAAATTATAATGTATTCGGACTGTTTTCTCGATTCGTTAACTATAAATGTTGTATATTCACGAGGACAGAATTTCTCTTTGATTTTGTATGCGACCCGTTATTTGTATATTGTTGATCGAAGCAATTAACCCTTTAAAATAATGCAACTGTTTAGCCTAATTTTGAAAATCTTTCAACGTTTCTTGTATCTGTAACCCGACTGCGTTACCCGACTGCGACAGAAGGAGGGTTATGTTTTTCGAGCGTATGTATGTATGTATGTATGTATGTTTGTATATCTATTTCTTTGGCACGCCCTACAGCCTAAACGGCTTAATAGATTTTAACGTATGAGGTGTCGTTAGATTCGTAAAAATTGTGAGAGTGTCATAGGGTACATTATTTCAATATGGCGTCTGCGAATTAAAAAAGAGAGGGGGAGAATCTAATTTTTTTCGTAAAAAAATACAATATGGGTATCAAATGAAAGCTGGTAAAGAGCAAATTCCAAATATATATATATTATAGTACTTTTATGCTACCATTTTGACACAAGACTAAAAAGTATGAAATAAACTAAATTATTTAGAAAAACAAAAAACCCGACTGCATAAAAAGTTATTAAGGCTAGGTTATCCCACTGCAAGCGTCTCTTTCTTGCAAGCATAAGTTTACAATTAGCCATCCTGCTCCAATTGAAAGCAGGATCGCAAAAAAACGTGTTATTCGTCAATATCTTTGCTCATGGGAGTTTCTAAGCTAAAAATTCTCCTGAGTTCACTAGAAATATTTAATGTATTTAGTTAAGTACAAGAATAAAAAGTTAAATATCAGCAATTTAATCATAGTATTGAAAAAACATAACAAAAAGGGGTAACTTTGGGATTTTTTTCTATCGAGTAAACTTAATCTAATAGTGTTATTGAGAACAGTCGCCCATCCGCCCGATCCTTAAATAAGACATAATTTAATTTCAGACTTTAAAACACAGTTTAAAACACTTTCGTTTGTGTTCAAAAAACGGCCTCGACGGTATAACAGTGTCTTAACTGAAAAGATAAGAACAAGCTCCTTAAATCAGCTATAATAACTGTGTTTGAGCAAATTAATACAACTTGAATGTTATTAGTTATTACTTATTAGATAGGTATTGCAGGTGGGGACAAACCAATAACCTACAAACATTGTAATTTTTCTTTGTCCCCGTTTGCGATACCTACCTAATAAGTAATAACATTCAAATTGTATTCATTCGCTCAAACAAAGTTATTATAGCTGATTTAAGGAGCTTGTTTTTTTCAGTTAATAGTTTTTTATGCAGTCGGGTTTTTTGTTTTTCTAAATAATTTAGTTTTTTTAAATTATTATTAGCAAATTCGATTTTCGAATGTCAAGTGGCTACCTGTTACGCAAAAGACACAAAGTTTCTTCAGTTAGGACAGACAGAAGGACGACGTAGAGGCGTACCTAGGCTTAGAGTACTAGGGTCCTTTTGCCACCCTTTGGGCGTACACCCATGTACCGTAGTACCCAAAAAATAATTCTGTAGACTCGAACTATACTCTTATTCATGGAGCAAAGGTCAACGTAATTTGATAAAGATAACACATGACGTTTCATTTTACTTACCAGCAGTGGGAAAAACAGATTAATAAAAAAATACCCAAATATTGTTTGTATGATTTTTACATACCTATGTATTCCTATCTTTTCCCCGAATCACAAAATTACGCATCTCAATCCATGTACACTCATAAAATATTATTATACGGGGTGTCAAATTAAATGCTTAACATAGCGAACCTAGAGCTTCACCATCAATAAAACGAAATAACTTTCACAATAGAGCCAACATATAAATCGTTAAAAAAAGTAATAATATTTTTTATTTATTTATTGATTTCTTAACGATTGTTACATTATTCAAAAGTAGGTAGGTTACATAATTATTAAGTTATAGCTAAATGCACAACCACTTATAAAGAAATACAGCATGCAATAATATTTAACTTAATCAGTAGCAAGTAGAGCAACATTAAGAGCTGTCTATTAAAAGTACTTTAATCGGAATTGTTTCTGAATAGGAAGATTTAAGTTTACTTACTATCTAACATTTTAGCGAACTTTACTTTAAGCGTATGCTAGTTGATACGATGATGAATTAACAGGATGGTAATTATGAACTAAGGATGTTTTTGCGAAGCTTCCCCATGGAATCATGAAAGATGTCGGTGGAAACACTATGAGTGTTGTACAGCTTACACAAACGAGCTACTGCAGAACTTGAACCCAAAACCGTTCTCCTAAGTCGAGGCACCATGGGTGTTATGATGTTTCTGGGATACCTAGCTGGGACGCGAAATCTGAATTTGTTCAGTAATTGGGGACAATCGATGACGCCGCGAAGGATTTTGTATAAGAAAGTCAGATCGAGCAAGTCTCTTCTTTTCTCAAGAGTGACCATTCTGAAGTGTGCTAGCCTATCATGGTAGGACACGATTGTCTTCGCCTTTCCAACAGAAAACGCCAGGTGCCAGCAAAACCTTTTCTGCAGCCTCTCCAATCTCAAGGAGTGGGTGGAGAAGTGTGGCCGCCACACGGGGCTGCAATACTCTAATAAACTTCGCACCAGGCTGTTATATATCACTACCTTTGCAGACAGTTTGCGAAAGTGCTTAACATTCCTTAAGACAAAACCCATCATTCTAGATGCCTTTCTGTTGATATTCTCTAGATGTAGTTTGAAAGTCAACTTGCCATCGAGAATCACTCCCAAATCCCTTATGCTCTCAACTTCTTGCAGAATGATACTATTAATTCTGTAAGTAGACCTAACCGTATTGAGAATATTTATACACATACCTACTTAAGTTCACGCTATTATCCCATGGGGGTAGGCAGAGACCACGGACCGTCACACGCTAGACGGTAACGCACCTCTTTAGCCTCATTCACATTCGTACATATTTTCATGCTTTTCCGTCGATTGAATGTGCTACGCATTTGTCCTTTTCGGAAAAGATCATTACTTTGATCATGGAATGTTTTCCTCGGACGTCCTCCCCCAACAACTGGACATAGACATAATGCATTAGAATTAATAATAATTTCAGTAACACTTGTAAGAGGGCCCGGTGATCTGTCAGATGGATCTCGTTACCCATTGGGGCACCATAATATGCTCATGGAATATAGTCGATATTCCCCGAGGGGGTAGTCAGAGATATTCTGAAACCTTAGAACATCCACGTTTCACCAGAAGTACCGAAACACTGTCCAGTGCGACGGGGGGTGAGCCCGTCGCCACTTATAATGGACAGTGGGAACAATACACGCCTCGAAATGGAAGCATGCATGCATTGGGGCACCAGTCTCTCACAAAGGTAACCTACAGCTCGTGGATGCATAATTATGCTCATGACTATATTCCCCGCGGTGGTAGTCATAGATTCTGATACTCAGAACATCCACGCTTCACTAGTACCTAGTACCGAAACTCTGTCCAGTGTAACTGGTAGTGAGCCCGTCGCCACTTATAATGGACAGTTGATAAATTGAAGCATGCAGGTTTCCTTACGATGTTTTCCTTCACCGAAAAACCAGTTTTACGAATCGTGCATAGATTCCGAAAAACTCATTGGTACGAGTCGGCCTAGACGGGGATCGAACCATCGCCTCCTGCACGGAAGGCAAGTTGAATCGCCACTGAACCACTACGGCTATTGTTCATTATCATGGTATTTCACAAGTCGTATCCTGGCCTTTTGGAAGGCTTGCGTCGGGACACCGGTTCAACACGTAGAAGCCCTTTCGAGACACTTATTTAAATAGAGATGCACCAATAGTGGTCTATCTCTGAATGCATTATGTAAGTACACCAAAAGATTTAACACGTTCGGTGCATAGACTATTGCAGAAAGGACAGAATATAACTTGTGTTATGGAGGTGAACTAGGTGGACCGGGAAATCAGAGTTATTGTGAAGAGACTCGGGACGCCTGCCATAGCATGTCTCAAGTATATCCAAAATAGAATTTGTCGACAAACTGGGATCACAATGTTGTAAGTTAAGTATAATTGTTTGTTTGTCAGCACATGAATCATAGAGCAATGGTTGTAGGTAGCAATTGTAGATCTGAACCTTCTCGAAAACATGGTCAAGATGCTGTTGCCGCTGGCTCTAATCCTACGAGGTATGTAAAATGGCAGACGGTGACTCGCCTACTCATTTGATGTGCCCTCAAAATGGCTGCTCGCAAGGACCAACAAGGAGGCAACATCTACTGAGTGGCTAAGGGCGTAAAGAGAGAGAGAGGCAAATTAAGTCTGCAGGCGCCAGTTTTCGGTGTTAAGCGCACCAGTCAGTGGGTCCAGGGTTATGACTTTTAACACTTCCAACCTGGAGTGTAGGTTCCGCTCTTGCAATTCCACTCCTGGCTGGCCGGTTGAGGCAAAACTAGAGGTGAGAGCCAAATTAATTCGTGCCCTCCGGAGATTCTGGTCCATGTTTTCACCACACACCAACAGCTCGCCACAATCTGCCCTGCAGGTTCATTATTCTTATGTTTATAATTTTCTTATCACATGACATAAGGGTCCCGGACCTTTGGAAGGTGTGTGTGGAGCCGAAGCCAACACGTAGAGGCCTTTAGACAATTTATTCTAAAAGGTGATGTGACACCGACCAGCGGCTATCCCTAAATTCACTATAGAAGTGCATCCCACGACAGTACCGGACTATTGCAAAATTAAGAACGATAACTGGTCTATTAGGTTTGTGTGCTAGTAGACTAGCTTTCAGTTGCAGAAACGCTCATTAGAGTTAATCCTCCATTAAATCTTTTGCTGTCACTTTTTGTCTTTTTGACGTAGTAAAATCGAGCAAGAGATTTAGTGGAGGATTAACTCTAATGAGCGTTTCTGCAACTGAGCGTAGGTAACTAAGTGATAGCTATGGCGCCTGCCTACAACAAGGAAAAAATTCCAGCCTAGTTATAATTATTTTATCAGTAAGTTCTGGCAAAACAAAGAGCTGTGTGAAACCCAAGATTCGTATGAGTTATAATATTTTTCTCCGCTTGATACCTTATCATCAATTACGAGTAGTATAAAAGACGCGGGTGCTTGCGATAAGTTATGCAGTAAACAAAGTGGCATTTTAAGATACTACTAGTGTCATGTTAATTTTAAAATAATGTTTTTTATTAAACATTTAGTGTTTGTTTTATCAGTTTTAAGTTTCGTTCATTCTACACCAAGTTAGTATACCTTTTCATTTTTAATTTCTAGTCAAAAATAGGGTAAGTCCTGGGTAGATGGCCGTGAGATGGCAACACAAAAAGCACTTGTTGGGTGTCGCTAGTTATTAGTTCGCTTCAATGTTGGCTCCATAGTGAAAGTCGTCCAGTTTGGTGGTCTGAGTTTCAAGCACCCCTTTAAGTATGGAACGCGTAAGTTTACACCCTTTATACATACATACACTCGAAAAACATTACCCTGGACTGCCTCAAAGGGAGGGTAATGAGGTAAAAAAAGAACAGAACATTCTTTCGCAGTTATCATAGTAGGTACTGGTTCTAACCACAAAAAAAAACAATTTTAGATGATACCAGGATTAGTAAAGTTGTTTTTTAATTTGTTTTTGGATCGTAAGGACAATCTCCTTGAAACGTAAAACATCGTTGTGTGATGTCTTATTTTGTATGACCTATACAGGGTGTTAGGTTTAACTGTAGGATTACTATAAGGGGTGTTTGAACTTGCAGCATAAAACATTTTGGTTTTTCCATACTAAATTCAATCAGGCAAAGCAAACTTTTATACGAAAAGTTTTTTTCGCTAATTTCCCTTTGGGAAAGTTGTTCAGTAGGTATCATGAGCATAATCAACCATTAAAGTATTGCAACTGTTATCAATATTAGTTCGGCTAAGTATACTACACTTCATATTTATACTCCTATTCGAAAATTTGTGGTCAGCTTGCTTGTTTAACTTAAAGCAGACGTAACTGACGACAGTCCAATAGTTTGGTTGATAGTAAACCTGCCTGCTGATCTGAAATTCGCGGGTTTGAATCCCGCAAGGGGCAAATATTTGTATCTATGATGAATATAAATAGTTTAATCATTGATCGTTGTCTTGTCATCATTATAAAAGTCCATGCTCGATTCTATTAATTTAAACTGGATTAAATAGTCTGTCTTACATAGTCAAAGATTTATTATTTATTTTGTTTATTTTATTATTTGCTCAGATTGTAATGCTGTTTACATTTTACACAAATATTTCCCCCCTCAGGTTGTGGAGAAAATGAGGTGTACACAAATTGCATGTCACCATGTAAACTCCAACACTGCAAGCATTTGAAACAGAGTCCAGATTGTGACCCCAAAACTGTATGTCTACCAGGGTGTGAATGTATACAACATTTTTTGAGAAACAGTGACAATGTTTGTATATCTAGTGAGATATGTGAAGAATATGACTCACAGTTTGACCCAGAAAAGGATATTGACATAATTCTAAATGAAGGTGATGATGATGAAGCCACGAACGAAGATCAGGATTTCTATGACACAGTTACATCAAAGGATGGGCTGCCAAAAGAAATAGAATCAGACTCGAAAATGAGACCAAATACAGAAGACGTCGAAAATAAAGATCACGATACCGAAGATGATGACATAGATGAAATAGAATACTATCAGTCTTTTAATGATGAACTAAAAAATGGAGACTGGGTTGTTGAACATAACGATACAAATCAAGAGCCTAATACTGATCAAAAGTTATTGCCGGAAGAAGAAATTAAAACTGTAGATAATAATGAAAATGTTGAGCAGAGCAAGCAAAACTATGTGATTAACGCCCCACTTCCCACATTAAGTAGCGACCAACAGAAACTTAGTGATGAAAAAAGTGGATTAGATAAAGGTAATTTAACTGTTAATGTTTACACTGAAAACATATTTTCCAAACAAAATAATGTAATCGACCTGATAGCTCGGTCGAACTTGCTTGCTGTACCGAGGGCTAAGGGTCGAACCCCACAAGGGGAAAATATTTGGATACTAAACATGAATATTTTTAGCTAGCTCACGGATATTTGTATCTATGTTTGTATTATACATTGTTTTCTAGTTATCTTACTTATTACATGACTGTCTGGACTAGATTCTGATACTTAAAATGAGACTAGAATTATCTAGACAGATTAAATACGTATCTAGAACTTACTTTTCAGAGGGATCAACAGAAAGACAAAATGTTCAGGCCCCGGAAAATAAAGTTGAACCAACAACAGGTAATACCAAATCTGTAATGCTGATTTTATTTGGTATCGAGCGTTCGAAGAAAATAAAAATCTTTGCTGTTATTATTAAATTGTATTTATACTCGTACTAGCATTTTCTGTTAGACGCCGATGAGAAATTGTTGGTATGAATAGGAACAGACAGTAACAGACATGAATTAAGTATATTAAAGTCGACAGTAATATTAAATATTTTAGCGTTTACCCATGCCATCGTCCGCACAAATAATATACGGAGTATCTGCCTGGGACCACGACTCTCCATACTAATCGACGTGAACGAGCGAGGATTTATCGGTTTTCTTTGAAAAATGAGTATATTTAAAAGAATTAAAAAAAATAAGAATACTACATCATTATGTGTAGGTATTGTAAAGTATACTGTAAATTTTCATTTCCTTCCGATTAAAAATAATGTAAGAGTAAAATGATTACAAATGGAAAAAAGGGGTGAATTTAGAGTCCTTTTTTAATTTAAATAGATTTAGAGAAAACCCTAATCACTACTCATGTCCTGTAGATTGTTCAGTTTTGTTTTCTGATTAAAAGTGCCTTTAGTTACAAAGTTACCCAATTTCACGGTAAAACCAGGCAGTAGCCCCTTAAGTCAGATTATCAGCTATCAAACAAGAAAATAAAAATAAAAATAATAATAATTTTTCATAATTATATTGTTATGTGTAAAATAAATAATCTAAGAATCTAAGAAAAGTTTTATCAAAATCGTTTTTATCGTATTTGCGTGATGCTCGAACAAACATAGGTACCATCATTTACAATTTTGTAATAGTAGGTATAGAAGAGAGATGCACTGTGGTCTGTGATTAAAACAAAAATTTTCTTCACTGCTGTTCTATTACGAAAATGATTAGCTTTAAAGTAAAATTGAAAAAAACGTATAACTGTGTTTTCTCGGCAACTACCTACAACAACACCAAATAAATATAAGTAATAACACAAAATATCTGCAACTGAACTAAACAACATTTCTTATGATCACTACGGAAAAATTCAGTGTTTACCTAGACTTACTATCTGTTACAGAAATGAAGTTGAAGCCAGAAGAAATTGAAAGTAATAGAACAGAAACAAATCAAGTTAACATTGATGATAAATTTGGCAATACTGAATTTGATCAAAATGTTGACGAGACACTTGAAACGTCAACTTTGCCAGAAAAAAATGAGTTACCAATCAGAAGACCTATTACAGAAATATATCCTGAAGATAAGAAAGATACAAACCAATGGCGTGAACCTCATAGGCCGAGGCACGATAAACTACCAAATAAGACAAGACCAGAACAAAATACTGACCAGACACAAAAATCTACAAATATTCCAGAAAATAATGGATGGCCAAACAAAAGACCCGAAACAGAAGTAAATCCTGAAGATAAGAAAGATACAAACCAATGGCGTGAACCTCATAGGCCGAGGCACGATAAACTACCAAATAAGACAAGACCAGAAGAAAATACTGACCAGACACAAGAATCTACAAATATACCAGACAATAATGGATGGCCAAACAAAAGACACGAAACAGAAGAATATCATAAAGATAAGAAAGATACAAAACAATGGCGTGAACCTCATAGGCCGAGGCACGATAAACTACCAAATAAGACAAGACCAGAAGAAAATACTGACCAGACACAAGAATCTACAAATATACCAGACAATAATGGATGGCCAAACAAAAGACACGAAACAGAAGAATATCCTAAAGATAAGAAAGATACAAAACAATGCCGTGAACCACCATATACGACTTCAAGACCAGAATACACTACCAAGCGATGGCATCCCTATCCTCCTCCACAAAAATGGCACGGTAGATACCGCCATAAAAGACCTAGATCGCGGGTTAATCAGATAACAGTGATATATCCTATTCCTATTCCTTATCCCGATCATGGACGTGAAAATGAATATGATCGAAACCATGAACCTGACCATACACGTGAAAATGAATATGATCGAAACCATGAACCTGACCATACACGTGAAAATGAATATGATCGAAACCATGAACCTAATCGTGGAAGTGAAAATCGGTATGACCGTGACCGTGAATCTAAACGTAGACGAGGAAATGAATATGGCCATGATCGTTCAAGTCATAGAAGATCACGTACATGGTGCAGAAGGTACCCAGGGGACAAGCGACGACCTTGTCCATGGTACAAGACCAAACCATGGTATAGACCAAAACATGACTCACACCCAGACTACAAAAATAAGAAACATAACAGTCACCACGACAGAACTTATAGGAGACCAAAACGTGTGTGCAGGCGTCAGCGCAACGGAAAGACTGTATGTTATGTGCCAAAGTCATATAAAAGAACTTCGCGACGCAATTAGAATGTAAGATGCACAGAAATGCTAACAATACGAGTAGTATAATAATTAATAACCCAATGAGAATATTAATCTTGACTGTCAAGCACAAAAATGTCTGGCCTTTTTCATTTAAAAACCTATTCTAGGCTTCGATCAAAATAAAATGAATGGATAGGCCTTAAGCGAACATTTCAAACCAGAAAAATGAGGCAAAACAAATGAAATTTTTACTTGTCACTTGTATGAAAGTGCCCTAGATTTGACAGATAATGGCGCTAGTTTGTATGTACCAAGTGCACCAGTAGTTTGCTTCAACTTACCGCGCTTTAGGCCTATCCATTCATTTTATTTTGATCGAAGATTCTAGGCTCCATACAGACCGATGCATAGAATGCTAAACAGTCCCGATTGATCGACTCATTCACCTTTGTTAAAAATATGACGAATAAATAGTTTTCTTCTAATCGTAAATAAAGATTTAAATTTGTATTTGTTTCTTTTTAAATTTAATTAGACGATTTTTTGAACATTTATTTTATGGGGTTGCGATAAATCATTATAGGTCAACGAGAATCTCATGGCATAACAAAAAATATAGATAGTCACATGGTAGTGTCGAACTGTCATCTGTCTAGTCAAATAAGGCCCTTTAAAAATTTAAACCGACTTCAAAACTAAAAAGGTAAAAATAATAATATTGCAGTCGTTGACTTTTGCATTCGAATCTATAAGAACATTAATTTGTCTTATCGGACTCGGTGTCAAGCCGGTACGATTCGCAACTGGGCTTGCAGTAATTTTTTGGCTTGGCTTGGCTTGACACCGACTCCAATAAAACAAATTAATGTTCTTATAGATTCGAATGCAAAAGTCAACGACTGCAATATTATTATTTTTACCTTTTTAGTTTTGAAGTCGGTTTTAATTTTTGTTAAAAAAAATTTATTTCAAACTTTTCAGTGTTGAAATCTAGGTGCAATACATTAGTTCGACTAAGCAGTTATAAGTACTTCAATGCAAAGGATACGGTGTACGCTCTACACCTAAATCGATTAAAAAAAATCCAACCCATATTTCGTACAACATTTCTGTTTTTGGGTTACTGTTATCTGTCTTTATGCCATATTTCGATTCAATAGATGCAAAAATGAGCGAGTTAATGAGGCGGGGCATACAGACAGACAGACAAACAGAATGGACGAAAGTATAAGGGTTCCTTGTTTGACTACGGAACCCTTAAAACGACGAACATTTCCGACCGCCATGAACAATTAAATCTATGTGTTTCGGTACCTACCTCCTATATCCATGAAGTTTAAACCATAAAGTTATTATACGTTTAAACACAACAGTATGACCAAGAAGTTTTAAATATATAGGCATATAAAGATTCTTGGTTATGACAGTAAAAAAAAACATAGTTTGACAGTCCCCATAAAAACATTGCTGGAGTGCGATTTTTGAACATCACACGTTCGAATTAGCAGTCGAAAGACGAAATATGCATAATCTCCATTGTAATTTTGACATTTTCTACCGCTGACTTGAACGTGTGATGTTTAAAAATCGCACTCCTGAAGAGAATCGACAAACAAAAACGTCATCTGTGTCACGGATCTGAAAAAAAGACGGACGTAATATCCATTTATTATATAAGTGAAGCACCCATGTATTATATTGTGTTTGCGTCGTAGAAAGAGAAGGTAAGTACTAGAAAGAAGCACGTGTCGTGTCATACTCACTCAGTAAGAGATGCACATAGCAAATTCGCTCTAGTTAAAAATTCGCTCTAATTAAAAAAGGAGATCGCTACTGCTGTCCTTATCGACGTCACCACTTTTTTGTTTGACGACGGCTGTCTGACTCCGGAGGCAGACATCTAGCTTCATACAAATTGTATAGGATTTTATGACTATCGCTATCTCATACGCGTTTACACTTCACATCTTTCTAGTGTAACATTACGTCCGTATTTTTTCAAGTCCGTGATCTGTGTACATATTTGTTATTTTGCAGATTTTTTCAACAAGCGCTGAATCAATTTTGTGGGACCACCTCGGAATTATGACCTACCAAACAAAATAAGAATCATCATAATCAATTCTCAATTGGCGGTGTAATTGCGTAACAAACATACAAAAAAAAAAAAAAAAAAACATACGGGTCGAATTGAGAACCTCCTCCTTTTGTTGAAGTCGGTTAAAAACTGGGACTTTTTGCAGGTATAAAAACGCGCGTTTGTCAATCGCGTGACTGCATCTCTACATAGGCGTTTGTATCGATTCAAATGAGTGATTATACCAATGCACACGCACGTTTTGATGGATGCAGACGCGCTTATGCATTGCGAAAAAGTCTGTCGACGAATGACGGACCATATATTACAACGTTTTGCAAAAAGGGGAGGTGCGGAGTACTCGAAATGAAGAGATGTATGGATGTGAATGAGGCAAAAGAGGTATGTAAGGATCGTAGTAGATGGCGCGCTCTGGTCTCTGCCTACCCCATTGGGAAAGAGGCGTGACGTTATAGATATACCTATAGATAGTAAAGTTGGGTAAAAAATTACATTTCGGGATTTTATGCTCAATTGTCTACAAGTTCATAATAGTAAATGACTTTATAATTATGTTTCTAAGTAGCAAATTTTTTAAGAGAAATATTTAGTAAAAAGGTACCAGTGGTCGGCGCATGTCTAAATATTTGGAATAAGATACGTTTTAATACCGTGTACTGATCTGTATGTAATGATTTAATAATATTTTATAATGATAACGTTGAAACTATGTATAAAAGGCTATGATTAAATTAAAATAGGCCCTTAAAAGCGTGGAATTCCCAGTAAGCTAATTATTTAGGTATGAAGCTGAGGGGTCCCAAGCTGATTATGATAGATATGGGATAGGGTATGGGCCCGGAACAAATGTCATAAATGACCCTGGTCAGATTTATGACGACACAGTTTCTACCATAAGAATAGATATTAATAGTACACTATAGAAACGAAACTCCGGCAAAAAATGTCAAAATAAGCATACAAAATATGTCAAGAAACGCCTACCCAAAGATTTTGTTTGGTAGGAGCGCAGCGAAACATATTAATCTATGCGCCTACCAATCTCGTGTTGGTTCAACCCACGGACCTGATAAAAAGACGGACGTAATCTCGTCTAATGACGAGTGAAGCACCCATTTCTTTTGTGTGCGTGCTGTCACGCGGTACATAATGGTGACGGGTTTCGGACCTGCGCCTAGAGCTAGTGCATCTGTGTGAGTATAGGTCCCTTGTAGAACAAACTAAAATGTAGGAACTTGCATGCTTCACATCTTTTTAGTGTCACATTACAAGTTTCTCAATTCGACCCGTATGTTTTTTTTTTTTATTTTATTTTTAGTTCAGTTTTACGGTTTTATCATCCATTTAAAACTTCACTTCACTTTTAGTGATAAGGCCGCCTTTTGTACCCTTCTTGTTCGTGTATATTGTTGTTGTTTTTTTGTATTTTTGGTGTGCAAATAAAGAATATTTATCTTATCTTAAAAAGGACATAGGATATAGCATATTACGAAGGACCCAGTATGTATTATTGTTCATAGCAGAAAACACAATGGTTTCCAAGCCGTCACATAAAATACCGTTCCGGGAGTTCGGTCCGTCACTGAGATTCTTCCGGATTGTGCTCATGACGGAGTTTACTCAACGAAAAGAGACGGTCGGACGGAAAACTGTAATGGTGGATTAGAATTTTTGCTTAAAAGCTTTTATAGGATTTTTTCTGTTGTTTTTACTTTTCCATTTAAATTGATATTAAAATCATAGAGCAATGTTTAATGTTCGTCACAAGAATTAATGTAATTAGTTTATGAAGTTCTTTCATATCATGAAATTTCTTCACACTAAAACTTCACAACAAAATGCAATGCGAAAAATAGAAACTCTTAGGTTTTTAGGGTTCCGAAGTCAACAAGGAACCCTTATAGTTTCGCCATGTCCGTCCGTCCGTCCGTCCGTCCGTCCGTCTGTCCGCGGCTTAGCTCAGAGACGCTTAGTACTAGAAAGCTGTAATTAGGCATGGGTACACATATTAATCACGCCGAAAAAGTGGTAAAATAAAATTTTGAAAAATATTTTTTTTTAGGGTACCTTCCCTACCCGTGAAGTGGGGATGCAATTTTTTTTTCTCGTCTATCCCATGGTGTGGGGTATCGTTGGATAGGTCTTTTAAAAATACGGTGGGTGTGGGAAAACCATTTTTAGATTTAGGGATCCGTTAGCGAAATATTAAGCTTTAAGGTGCTAATTTTTGTTAGAGTCGAGTGTCCCCCCCCCTCTGCCAGCTAAACGGTTGTTTCTAGATATGTGAAAAAATTCATGGCAGTAGTGTATATAATGAAATTAAAAGGAAAACTATCACCGCTAAGTTAGCTTTACAAGTTAACGAGTAATAGTCGACCAACTTAAAAAATGTACTTTTTAGACTATATTAGCCGTCAAACCGTAGTATAAAACAAATACCCCCTTCTAAGTTTGTATATTGTGACGGGCTACTACGGAACCCTACCCTGCGCGTGGCCCGACACGCACTTGGCCAGTTTTTTGTTAATTTTACCTAAATTTCATTTTGGGACCAAAGCTATTCAACGGAAAGCACCTGGGTTGGTGCTTATCGCAGAATTTTATATTTGGAATTTATCTATTTCAACTTGACGGTTTTATACAACTTTACGTCATAATTTTGAATAGAATCATGAGTTCGAGCACATGGGTGAATATCCCAAACAGAAAATTTTCACGGCGTTGCTGATAACGGTAGTGCAGAAGGCTGATATGTTGCTGTGTTATTTTTTTTTGGATACAAAATGTAGTCTTCTACCTCGGGCAACATATAAAATTAAGCTAAGAATCTTATTTATAACGTAAAAAAAATGTTTAAGGCCCGTTTTATCATCACGGTGGCTTGTCCGCAACACTTTTTTGATTATTAATTGTCTTGTAACTCGAAAACTATTTATTATTTAGATGAACTACTACCGTAACATAATTGGCATATATTTGTAGTATCAAAAGCAGATATCATTGCTTAGCTAACTATCCTGCAAAAGTTCTGACAAGTATAAATACAACTGTCCCGCGATACAATATCATTTCGGTGGACAACAAGTTTTTCTGGAATAGCTCTGTCCAGAATGCGTTTATGCGTTCCATTCCTCGCTTGCATCTTCGATTAGTCATGCTCAAGGGTTAGGCGCAGACGCACCAGTCGTATCGTGCTGCAGCTTCTCATAAAAAACGTTAGAATGTCATTTCGGTGGTATGGGGACAAAAAAAATTACATTTCGGTTGCCGTTATATTTCGTCTATTGATTGTTCATTTTGTTTGAAATCTGTATATTGTATGTGCTTTAAGTATACACTCACCTGAGTATTGTTGATATTATAATCAAAATTATACTTTTTCAGATAATTTTGATTTATCTTTCTTTTATCATAACGGTATTCTCATTCCGGTGGATTCGGTGGACTTAAATGCCCTTAGAATCCCCACCGAAATGAAAAGTACCACAGAAATCATGACTAACATCATTTTTAGTACAAAATTCAAAAACAGAGTCATTGTGCTAAGAAATTTAAAGCTTTCTTCGTTTGCTCCAACATTTTTCAACAGTATTACACATCAATTTACAATTTTTGCCATTTACAAAGCTGGGAAGCATCGAGCACGCTCCTATCGGTTTTAACCTGTTCGTGTTTAACTATTCTTCTGTATTTATCACAAAAAGCACATTAATGTAGAAAAATAAAGGATTTTATTTGTTTACTTGTATCACTTCGGTGCATATATTTTTCATTTCGGTGGATGCTTTTCATTTCAGTGGCTTTTAAAAAAACAAAATCATTTTTCTCAGTAACTAATTATGATATTTTGTCCCCGCTAAAACACATACAATTAAAAATTACAAAGTTTACGTCAAAGTTAAAAAGTGAATAAAAAACCTAAAAATAAAAAATCTCACCGAAATGAGAAAAAAATCACGAATGTTGAAATTGACCCACATAAGCTATTCAACCAGATATTTTTCTCCATGTACTATCGTACCGACCCTTGAAGCACCACAAAACCAGATTAGAACCAAATCCTTTCAATGAAAGTTTAAAAGTTATAAATTTCATGAAATAAAAGATTAAAAATAGAATCTGGAAGATCGCTTCCATGAAAAACCACGAGCGACAACTTGAGCGATCGCCTAGTCAAAGATAATTTTGTCGAATGATATTGCAAAATCCAAAGGCTTTGGGGTTCTCCAATTAAACGGAAAACACTTTTTATGTTAAAGGGTGTCAAGAAAATTAGAAGCTTGTATAAACTAAGAAAGAGTATACGTCACAGAACATTATAAGAGGGGTAAGGAGTGCAAAGTTGGCGTGGTACGTGTCACCACAGGTTATGCAATAATTTGCATAACACTATAAGGCACGCGGCGTGGTGCGAGCGAGAGGGCATGAGTAATTGTAGCAGCGTGAGCGGGAAGACAAGCAAAAGCAAGAAGCAAAAGCGCTACTTACATTTCTAACCCCTCTTAAAATGTTCTGTGGTATACGTGCACATGATTAAATTATATCCCTACAGTTTGGAAGCTTCATAAAACTGCCGGAACACTCAACAAGCGCGCGCTGGTGCAAAGGTACATTCAGTATAAGATAAACCTTACGTAAAAATATAGAGGCCTATACCCAGCATAGGGATTTACCGGGCATATGATAATAATGATCAACTTAAAACGGTATCGATTGATCGTAAAACTTGAAATATCTTTAATATTGGTGAGTCGATACAAAACTTATTTTGTCGAAATTTTTACAAGGAAGCTCTGAGTATAGAAATAAACTACGATAACATGGTCAGCGGCACTCCGCGGTGATGAACTAATTAGTGACATTGCTAGACTAGCAACAAATCCGTGTATTTATTTTAATCAATCGTCCACAAAAAGATGATTATAGAGATCCTTCCCCTGACGAGGGAGGGCGATCCGCCCATGAAAGAGTTGATGAAGGGAATACTCACACTGTAACTCAATCGTATACTCATCGACATTTGTGTATCGTGCCTATCTTTACATACAGAATTACGAATAATTACGAAATCTTACTCATAGAAGGATCGACCGTAAAGCCCCTTGTTAACGAGCCGGTTTTCCGCCGGGGCTACACGCGGTTTTAAACCGTGCCTACGTTCGGTCGTCAGTTATGTATTGGACACTATAAAGGTTTGTTAACGACGCCGGCGCTAGCGACGGTCCGGGCCCGGCGCGCGCCGTGTCTACGTCCGGCGCACAGTCGTGTATGGCCGTCTATAAGAGCTTGTTGACGAGGCCGGCGCGGTCCCGCCTACCTACGCAAAGTGGAAGCATGAACGTGATTTATTTAATGTACGTGCAAACCAAACAATGACAATCGGCCGAATGAGGCCGCACTTTAGACAGCTAGCCACCGGGTACAAACTGTGCTCGTGAACAAGCTTATCCGGCACCGGCCCGGCGCCGGACCGGATAGAAACCGGCTCGTTAACAAGAGGCCTTACAGAAACTCTCTGTGCTCCAAAACCCACGGCCTGGAGTGCAATTCCCTACATCTCAACATCATCGGTTGAAACATCGGCGAGTTGTCAATTGGGTATGCGTTGTGTCAAACTTAATACGACATCGTCGACGATCTGAAGGATGCAAGAAGGATATTACCTTAGAGAATTCCACTCCTGAAGTGGAACTGGGCCGGAAATTTGTTTGTCTTATGCATACAAAGCGGTGGGCAACGATCGCGACCAAATGGGAGCCCGACGATGGATGCCGCGGCTGGAGCAGACCGAAAAAGAGATGGCACGACTACCTGTATGACCACGAATCTGCTGGGAAAGCTGGGGGTGACCTGTGCAAAAAAATGTGATGAAATAGGTTAAAAATCTATGTTCGTCTAGCAGTTCGCACACATAAGCTTTGTGGACTACTCTTTCGAAACACCTTGAAACTCCTACAAAGGTACGCGCGGGTCACATTATCGTAATTTATCTATACCTTCTTACGTTCTGTAATAAGACTAGTTAGATACAATGTCATCCATGATAATGGGGAGTCGCGTTGCAATTTGGTTCTCATCGTTTGTGCGCATTTGAGCTTAACGCGAGGTTCCGCCATTATGTATTAGCTCAAATCACGGACTTGAAAGAAATACGGACCGAATATTGCACTAAAAACATGTGAAGCATGCAAGGTAATACAATCTCGTTTGTTCTACAAGGGACCTACACTCACACAGAAGCCCTAGCTCTAGGCGCAGGTGCAACAACCCGTCTCTTTATGTACCGCGTGACAGCAAGCACACAAAAGAAATGGGTGCTTCACTCATGATTAGACGAGATTACGGTTGGTGGTTCGTCTTTTACGTCTGTGGCTCAAATGTGTTTTATGTGTAGGTACTGGGTGTTACAAATATAAACATTTAAGGGGGTGGTATATAGACCATCAAACTGAACAACTTTCTATATGGGACCAACATCGCAATCTCAAAAAAATCTGCTGTCCCATACATTTAGCTCGAGTAGATTTGTAGTTCCATATGGAACATCAGATTTTTTTTCGCGATTTCGATGTTGGTCCCATAGTGAAAGTTGTTCAGTTTGATGGCCTAAACCACCCCCTTAAATGTTTATTTTTATTCTTGTGACACCTTGTATAGGGTCTTTCGTTTTTAAGAGGATGATCAGACCATCAAACTGAACAACATTATCTATGAGATCAACATCGAAATCGCGAAAAAATATCACAAGTTCCAAACAAAAATGCAATCCTACTCTACCCAAATGTATGGGATTGCAGTTTTTTTCGCCATTTCAAAGTTGGCTTCATGGAGAAAGATGTTCAGTTTGTTGGTCTGATCGTCCTCTGAAACAACTGACAGCAAATTGCGTTGGACCCTGTATAAAGTAATTGATTCTCCTAAAACCTACCTGACTTGGGCAGAAATGCAGTGTCAAGTAAATTTTTATGCTAAAGGTGAGCTACAACTTAGACAGTTGATAATTGTAGCAACGTCTCTGATAACCCCAAAAATTATGTTGGTCGTGAGTTTATACAGGGTGAAATCGATATCATTAGCATCCTTTTAAACTATGAGTCTACCCATCAAACTGAACAACTTTTACTATGGGAGCAAACCAATCGGGGCAAAAAAAAAATCTGTTGTCCCATACTAAACTGCACCCGCCGCCGCGGCCGACACGACTCAAATGTATGAGATAGCAGATTTTTTTTTGCTCCGATTGGTTTGCTCCCATAGTAAAAGTTGTTCAGTTTGATGGGTAGACTCTTAGTTTAAAAGGATGCTAATGATATCGATTTCACCCTGTATAATGTACTTACGTCAAGCAAAACATCCTGTTAAGTTATAAAACAACTTAGATATCATATTTATATACCTATTCACAAAATGTAATAAAAGTTATTCCTTTAATATAATTCCCTTTAATACCCATCCAATAAAAAATTGAATTCGTCAACCTGTGTGAGCAAAAGATTTGCAAGTGAAACTGGGTTTTACGGCCTCCATTATACAGGGTGTTATTTTATTTTTCTCCCCTTCGGACGGAAAGCGTCAATTATTGTCGTCCCGCTGCGCTAAACGAAGTTGACGCTTTCCACCTCCGTCGAGGAAAAAAATAATATACTAACCTCGGACAGTAAATAATAAATCCTCAGATCACATGTTTTTTGACCTCGGCTTCGCCTCGATCAACAATTACATGAGATCTGAGACATTTCTTACTTTCCTGTCCTCGGTGTGTAATCTACTATTTCTCCATAGTCATAAACATAAAGTTATTATACCTTACAGGAGTAGAGGAACTGACATGAGTTGTCAAATGAAACCGTTTTTGTATGTTTTCAGGAGACTATCGGTAGGCAAAAATTCGAGCAATTTCTATAATTATGAGTCTAACGTGAAATCGTGGATAAATTAATGAAATAGTGTCAGTGTATTTCACAAAATTATCTACGATTTCACTTTCTATTCGCAATTATTCACGGAAACAGAATTTTTACCCTGCGATAAGATCCCCAAAAACGGTTCTATTGCCTCGCATCACGTAGTTATCTCTTTCTACTATACAGTGGTGCCGCTAGGTACATCTCGCTCTCTCAGCAGTCAGTTCCTCTATTAGTAACTTTATGGTCATAAAGGTTTATTTTATGATGTCTTTGTGAGCGAAAGGCTATAGTCATAGTGTAGTAAAATCGAATAGTGGTGAAGCTCAGCGGTCGCGGCCTATGCTCGCGCGATGTGCGACGTTATAAAAAGGAACCCTATATCTAGCAGTAGGGTGATGTGGACTGATTTAATTGATTGGTGTGAAGTCTATCAATCAGCATTGGCAAGCGTGGTGGACCAACGCCCATACAGCCTCCCCGAGAGCGACGATATCTACAGGGTGTTAGGTTAAACAGTTGCATTACTTTAAGGCCAGGTTATCCCAGTGCAAACGTCTCTTTCTTGCAAGCATAAGTTTGCAATTAGCCATCCCGCTCCAATTGAAAGCAGGATCGCAAAAAAACGTGTTTTTCATCAATATCTTTGCTCATGGGTGTTTCTAAGCTCAAAATTCTACGGAGTTCAGTAGAAATATTTAATGTATTTAGTTAAGTATAAGAATAAAAAGTTAAATATCAGCAGTTTAATCATAGTATTGAAAAAACATAGGAAAAAGGGGTAACTTTGGGATTTTTTTCTATCTATTAAAATTAATCTAATCGTGTTATTGAGCACGGTCGCCTATCAGCCAGATCCTTAAATACGACATAATTGGTTTTCAGACTTTAAAACACAGTTTAAAACACTTTCGTTCGTGTTCAAAAAACGGCCTCGACCGAATAACAGCGTCTTAAGGGGTGATTGAACCCATGATACTGAAAACTTTCCCTAAGAAACCTATAGGAAAAGCGAAAAAAAAAAATTCTCTTCCATACTAAACGCAATCTGCTGATCGAAAGTTTGTATGAAAAGTCAAAAATAAAATTGGGTATTTCCTATAGGTTTCTTAAGGAAAGTTGATCTGTATCATGGGTACAACCACCCCTTAAAGTAGTGCAACTGTTTACCCTAACACCCTGCAGATAGATGCTGATGATGATATTATGCCATAATGAAATGAAACTGATAGTTTTCCTACGAACAGTAAATTTATTTATTTATTTATTAAGGTACATCAAAAGCAATAATACATTATTAAATTTATAATATAAGCATGCGGTATCTTATCTAATGCACATGCCAATAACAGATGTACACAACATTCATTTGTTTAAAAATCACGACAATACATCAGTTACTCATAATGATATACTATACAAGGTGTTACAAAACTACAAATAAACCTTTAAGGGGGTGGTGTAGACCATCAAACTGAACAACTTTCACTATGGGACCAATATCGAAATCGCGAAAAAAAAAATGTATGTTCTATACTCTACAAATCGACTAGAGCTAAAATATGTATGGGATATCAACATTTTTTTTTCGCGATTTCGATGTTGGTCCCATAGAGAAAGTTGTTCAGTTTGACGGTCTAAACAACCCCCTTAAGAGTTTTAAATATTTATTGTTACTTATGAAACATTCTGTATAAAACATTGCAATATTAAACTAGAATATTACATAGTAAATTTTAGTCAATCTATCAGAAGATACGACAGAAGCCTCGAGAAAAGATAAAAATTAATTAAATAAATTAATGATACTAGTGCTTAGGTGGCCTAATTGTCATGATACACTGTAATTTACTCATAATTTGTAATTTTCTTTTGAAATTTTGTACCGTTTTTGACTTCAGATATTTAACATAAATTCGTTAATTTTTAATCATGATGACATAATATTGTAACTAATGTAATGTAATAAATAACAAACATAAATGTTGCTTTGCCCTGACAGGGTTCATGTATCCTCTTTAGCTATAACTTGTAACACCTAATGCTGTATGTACATGAATGCAAATAAATTACTATGAAACTATGAAAGGATTATTTGCTTCTTTCCGTTCTAAAAATTCATAAAGCAAATTCTATTTCATGAAGCATCCTGTATGGGTGATATTCGGAGCAATTTTCAGCACCGTTGGTCCGTATAATGTTATTTATCTCGGCAAATGACAGGGATTCGATATAAATAAGTAAATTATTCTGCGTTGAGAAGGAACGTGAAATAGATTCTGAAAAGTATTGGAGTTTGAAGGATTGTATTTTAGCAAATACAATGTAAGTTTTATGACGAACTTTTAAAAGATCGTTTTATTTTATAAACAAGGTGTTACAAAAATACAAATAAACCTTTAAGGGGGTGGTTTAGACCATCAAACTGAACAACTTTCACTATGGGACCAACATCAAAAACACGAAAAAAAAAAAATGTTCTATACTCTACAAATCGACTAGAGCGACTAGACTAGACACGTATGGGATATCAAATTTTTTTTTTCGCGATTTCGATGTTGGTCCCATAGAGAAAGTTGTTCAGTTTGAAGGTCTAAACAATAAGAGTTTAAAATATTTATTTTTACTTATGAAACACCCTGTATAGAGTGAAATTAATATCATTAGCATCCTTTTAAACTAACAGTCTACCCATCAAACTGAACAACGTTTACTATGGGAGCAAACCGATGGGAGAAAAAATATGATTTTTTGTTCGCGATTTCGATGTTGATCCCATAGAGAAAGTTTTTCAGTTTGACGGTATGAACATCCCTTAAAAAAGTGTCAGTAATATGCTGATGCACCATATTGTCAGCTTATTAAAAAGGACCTTGTATTTTGTCGAATTTGAAAACAAATTGTACAAACATACATATTCTCACGGCTGTCTCCCACTGCGGTGAGCAAAGACCATGGAAAGCCACCTCCTACGCTCCTGGCAAACCTCTCTAGCTTCCTCCATTCATTAGTTCCCATCATGCATATTCGTCGGTTTCGGGTAGATCTGACAGGGCTCTTTTTAAGCACGTCGCCAATTTGGTCCGTATATGTACGTCTAGGCCGTCCCGTTCCAATGTTTCCACTTACGCTTTCCTTATAAATTGCACTTGTCGATCTGCTCTCATCCATTCTTTCCATTTGACCAAACCATCTCAACAATACCTTTCTCTATCTTTGTCACTACATCCTCTTTCAGACCACAACGTTCTCTAATTAAACGTATTTTCAATTTGTCCATCACAGTCACGGTCCACACATATTTCTCAATGAGCGCAAAACACGGCGTTAAGAGAATATTATTCCGAGAGCGAAAATGCGTGCTGCATACAAACGTACTATGGTGATATTTTCAATACTAACCCAATTAAAGTCAATTAAATTTTGCAGAAATAATCTAAAAACAAATCTCTATGCTTCTATAGAGTCAGATTTTCGTTGAAATATACAGTTTCAATGCTAGGATTAATTTAAGATTTGTATGGAAATCTTTGAGGCACTGTAACTTGAAAACTATACATTTTAACGAAAATCTGACTCCATACAAGCATAGAAATTTGTTTCTAGATTGTTTCTGCAAAATTTCATTAGCTTTAATTGGTTAGTATTGAAAATATCACCATAGTACGTTTGTATGGAGCGCGCTCCGAATAATATACCCTTAATCCTACTTTCGTGCGTCTTCTGCCATACCCAAGATTCACTTCTATACATCAATGTCGGGACTAGCACTCTATTATGAACTGCCAAATTTTAAGTAGTTTTTAATGAGGTTTAGCCGGAAAGTAAGCCAACTATGGCTAGTTGGCTTACTTTCCGGCTAAACCTCATTAAAAACTGGCGCTTGGCCTGGGCCTAGGCTTTTATTTTTCTAATCTGAAACAGAACAACAATATACAGGTATGATATTCAATTAGTTTTTAAAGAAAGGAGAAACAAAAACATTGGCTAGTATAAAACAAAAGATGACAACCCAAAACATAGAGAAAGGATTAAGTTTGCAGATTTCATTCGTTTTGCAGAACAAAGGATCGGAGAAATATCGCAGACGGAATATGATACGACGGTAGTTCTTGCCAACGGGTAGATGTGCTTGTTATTTGACTAAGCTGTTTTATTTCTGAGCTATTTTAAACGAAACATGTAAGTACCTAAAGCCTGACTAGAAATATAAAAACCTGGTTTGGGGGCGCTGCAATCGACTACAACCTTTAATGTCAGTGTTCCAAGTACAAAAATTAGTTCCATTGATTTTCCGCAACATGACGAGGTTTTATATTTTTCTGGTCGGGCTTTAAGTAAATTATAATTTATTTTATTAAAATACAAAATGCGTATCACGACCTATCACTACACAGGCTTCGTCAAAGAAAATATACCACATACATTTCGTACAACTGCAACAATAGTTTCGATTCCTAGAAGAAGAAAAAAAAAACAAATTAAAATTATAACCTATTTAACCTATGTAGTAGTGGTCCCTGCTAAGTGGATCGTAAGAATTTGAAAAATCCACGACGAATGTTTCGGTTGTAATTGAAAAAGGATTAAACAACTTTTACGTACTACTTCCCAGTGCATAACAGTGCTCACATTTAAGGTAAGTATTTATTTTCTAACAAATCCTCTATCCACTGCACCTTTGTAAACACGTACGTATCATAGATTTCTATTTTAAGAGCATCTAAGTGCTAGCCAAAACCATCACGTCTACCGCACGGTACGGTTGCTAGATACAAAACTATGAGGACGTCAGCTTAACTGAAAGTTACGGCCCGGCCCAGAAGGGGCTTGCTGTAACATTGTACAGGGGGTTTTTTGACAACCCTAGTCTGCGATTTGAATTTTGTATTTTTAACTCTAACTCTTATAGAACAAAATTTGTGCCCCTAAGCTTCGATCAAAATAAAATGAATGGATAGGCCTTAAGCGAACATTTCAAACCAGAAAAATGAGGCAAAACAAATGAAATTTTTACTTGTCACTTGTATGAAAGTGCCCTAGATTTGACAGATAATGGCGCTAGTTTGTATGTACCAAGTGCACCAGTAGTTTGCTTCAACTTACCGCGCTTTAGGCCTATCCATTCATTTTATTTTAATCGAAGCCCCTAAGTAAAAATAGTGTTTTTGGCGCGTTGCGGAGACGAATAGAAACTCAATCTTGAGGTTCGGGTTCGAATCTGCACGGACGACATGCCATGCACTTGAGGGTGTATTATTCGGAGCGCGCTCCATACAAACGTACTATGGTGATATTTTCAATACTAACCAATTAAAGTCAATGAAATTTTGCAGAAACAATCTAGAAACAAATTTCTATGCTTGTATGGAGTCAGATTTTCGTTAAAATGTATAGTTTTCAAGTTACAGTGCCTCAAAGATTTCCATACAAATCTTAAATTAATCCTAGCATTGAAACTGTATATTTTAACGAAAATCTGACTCTATAGAAGCATAGAGATTTGTTTCTAGATTGTTTCTGCAAAATTTCATTGACTTTAATTGGTTAGTATTGAAAATATCACCATAGTACGTTTGTGTGCAGCGCGCATTTTCGCTCTCGGAATAATATTCTCTTAAGGCGGCGCCATGGCATGTACTTTATACAATAATTATGAATTGTGATGTTGGAGACGGAAGGTGGTTGAGGAATCACCTTAAATTATTGTAGGAAAACACTCGTGTTTGGTCTAATTTGATTGGTCTCGATAAGGATTTTTTATATTTACTACCATGAGAACTAAAGAGTTAAAATAAAGTAAGTAACTAAAAATAATTAAGAAAACGATTTTATTTAGAAAGCAATATTTTTTTTAAAACTTATTAACTTTTTTGATATCAAAAAGATTTGCAGAATATTTTTTTTAATTTTTCGCCCCTAGTAAACGGCCGCCCGGGGAATATATGCCCTTTGGTAGTTGCATGAAGATTTCTGTCTACGCCGAAATTGATAATATGATTGGAGAGTACTAAATTTGTTTATTCAGTTAGCTTCTTTTCTTGAGCTTGTTCGAACGAAAAACAAATCAAATAATTCACATTCGTTACATCGAAAAACCGTGTCAGAGATATGAAAGAAAAAGATTTTATCCACATTTCCCTGTAGATACGCGCCTCCAGTTGGATCTCATCCAAACTCATAATTCAATAGTGATGGACTTTTAATCAGATCAACATAAGTTAATGAGTATTCGTAGTATCAGAGAAATTCGTTAGTCTAAGTGAAATTTCAGTTTTTGCAATTAGAATGAAAATGTTTTGAATTTTGTTTAGCTGTGTTGTTTTACTGTTTGGTTTAATTCAACAGTGGACGATAAAAAGCTGATGATGATGATGGCATATTGTATTGTTTTCCTTATGCATGTTTTGTGAAATACACCACCCAGTTGCTGAAACCTCTATTAAGGCCCGATTCGACCAAACGCGAGTAAATTTTATTCATAGATTAAGTCGCCGGTTATTATAGAGTAAACTGATTTTGCGTTCTACCAACCCTAATCTAAATGCATTTCATTTAGAATTTCACATAATTAAAGAAATTGTAAAAATAAAAAGAAACCTAACAAATTAAAACTGTATAACCTCACATTGCAATAAGTACGGATACAACGACCTCTTTCCTTAGGTGAATTATACATTCGTTCTTTTAGTACGGGGTGTGTAACGCCGCAGGCGATCGCGTTCCGTCTATCTTATATGCTCTAGCGAATGACGTTCCTGAGTGACAGAAAAGGATGGAGCGACGGAAAAGTGCGATCGCGTGCGGCCATGTGTAGTTCAACCCTAAATACCAAAAGTAAAATTGTTCCTTGAATAGTTACTCTTCTATAAATCTAAGATTGGTTGAATCCGGCCTAAATCTCTTGCTGTCACTTTTTGTCTTGTTGATGTTGATTCAGACTCCTCTAAAAGTAAAAGCTAGCAAGAGATTTTATAGAGGATTAACTTTAATGAGCGTTTATGCAACAGAGAGAAAAGAAAATAAATAGAAAATGTCAGGTTTGTTGTATGAAACAAGTACCTTGTTTAACCATCCCCTTAAATATGACTAGGGTATTTTAAACTGTATAATAGCTTGATGAGGTGCTAATAATCTCAATTGCATGAAAATTATATTAAATTAGAAGATGTAATACCTAACCTAACACACTCTTTCTTATAAGTTAAGTACCGTATCAGACTTCGATCAAAATAAAATGAATGGATAGGCCTAAAGCGCGGTAAGTTGAAGCAAACTACTGGTGCACTTGGTACATACAAACTAGCGCCATTATCTGTCAAATCTAGGGCACTTTCATACAAGTGACAAGTAAAAATTTCATTTGTTTTGCCTCATTTTTCTGGTTTGAAATGTTCGCTTAAGGCCTATCCATTCATTTTATTTTGATCGAAGGTATCAGAGGATAATAACTGTATAAAAAAACACGAAGTACCCATACAATCCTTGAAGAAGACAATATTGTATTTACGCTGTTTATTAGAAAAACTTGGTTCATATTTTATCTCAACTATGACGTTTTAATTTTTCACTACGCGCCTCGGGAGTGAAAGTGACGGACGGATAGAATTGCGGACCAATCTCCTTGATTACTTTCCATGGGGAAAATGTTGCTCTTCTTGTTGTTTCATATTTTTATTTTCTACTTTAAATAGTTGCTCATTTGTTTTAACTAAGAAAGAAAGCAAGAAAGAAAATACAGGGTCCAACTTAATATGCTGACACTTTTTTAAGAGGATGCTCAGACCATCAAACTGAACAACTTTTTGTATGGCACCAACATCGAAATCGCGAAAAAAAAACCAGCTGTTCCATACTAAACTACCTACCTACTTGCGCCAAATGTATGGGACAGCTGATTTTTTTTCGCGATTTCGATGTTGGTCCCATAGAGAAAGTTGTTCAGTTTGATGGTCTGATCATCCCCTTAAAAAAGTGTCAGCATATTAAGAAGGACCCTATATAGAGTTACCTCGGAGACAGTGCGCAAATTTTACGTATACAGGGTCCTTCTTAATATACTGACACTTTTTTAAGGTGATGTTCAGACCATCAAATTGAACAACTTTCTCTATGGGACCAACATCGAAATCGCGAAAAAAAAATCAGCTGTCCCATACATTTGGCTCAAGTAGGTTTGCAGTTTTGTATGGGAGAGCTGATTTTTTTTTCGCGATTTGGATGTTGGTCCCATAGAGAAAGTTGATCAGTTTGACGGTCTGAACATCACCTTAAAAAAGTGTCTGCATATTTAGAAGGACCCTATATAATAGGGTACTTCTCAATCATCATCATCATCATCACAGCCTATACAGGGTGTTACATAAGTAAGAATAAATTTTTAAAACTCTTAAGGGGGTTGTTTAGACCGTCAAACTGAACAACTTTCTCTATGGGACCATCATCGAAATCGCGAAAAAAAAATCTGACATCACATACATATTTTAGCTCGAGTCTATTTGTAGAGTATAGAACAACAAATATTTTTTTCGCGATTTCGATATTGGTCCCATAGTGAAAGTTGTTCAGTTTGATGGTCTAAACCAGAAAAAAGTGTCAGCATTATTAAGTTGGACCCTATGAAGGTCATTGAAAATAGAGACACGTAATTTTTTATTTTATCATGTCTCATAATATTGAAATAGTGACAAAAGAGTTCCAAAGATAATAGAAAAAATGTCTGAACTCCGATTAGGGTCTTATTACAGTTATGAGGGTTGGGGTTGACATCCATGGCGCTTTGGACCGTCTGATTATAAAGAAAGAAATCCGATTGTTAAATCCCGGCCGAGATTCATAGGAATCAGAAGACAAATACACAGAAAATAAAACACAAAAAAAAATTGTTTTTTTTCTGGAATGTGTTCTTTTAACGATACTGATTGCATGGAAGAAAAAATGCGCACTGTCTCCGAGGTAACCCTGTATTTGTATTTGTGATGAATTTCTTCTTGTCGACTTCAAATTGTGACAAAGTAGCTAAATATTGAACTAACAAACACGGACTTGAAAAAAAGACGGACGTAATGTGACACTAAAAATATGTGAAGCATGCAAGGTCCTACATATTCGTTTGTTTTACAAAGGACCTACACTCGCACAGAAGCACCAGTTCTAGACGTAGGTCCAACAACCCACCACCATTTAGTACCGCGTGACTGTGCGTCAAATTAAATGGGTGCTTCACTCGCGATTAGACGAGATTACGTCCGTCTTTTTTTTCAGGTCCGTGCTTACAAAAAAGTTTTTTTCTGTAGAAGCAATGCCGTATTACTGTCTCGCTTACTCACTCAGTCACTCACTCAGCATCTCACATGCTTAGCCTCGACCTTTTGTCTCGGTTGTGTAGGTTATCCTACTTTTGTACTTAGATTGCAAGAAATACTGTTTAATTGAGACAATAAACTAGGTATTTTTTAATTTAGTTTTTACTTACTCTTCATGTCCATTTTACTAATATGTATGGAATGAGACAGGTGAGTGCCCAAGGTGTGCCGATACTTTGCTATACAGGTTCCAAATTGTACTGACGGTTTTTCAGACACCAAACTGAACCTCTATAGAACCAAAAGTGAAACCAGGGAAAAAACTGCTCTGCTATCCACCATACATTTCGGTCGAGTTGGATTGCAGCGATTTCAACCTTGGTCTCATAGAGAAAGTTGTTCAGTTGAATGGTATGATCATCCTCTTAGAAACCGTTAAGAATGACCCTATCTTATCTTAATCTATTATCTTAACTATTGTAAAACCGTAAAATAAAACCATAAGGAACAAAAAAGTAGCGGTTCACTTCATATAAATTCAAATGACACTCGATAGCGCGATTTAAATGACGTGCAGCGCCATCTATTGACAAAATGGTGTGTTTGTTTGTTTGTTCGCGCATCACGCAAAAACTACTGAACCGATTTAGATGAAACTTTTTTTGTTTGATAGCTTATGATCTGACTTAAAATCTGGTATATAAATTGTGCGGACGAAGTCGCGGGAAAACACTAGTACATTATAAGCGCTTTCACACAAGATGAAGCGGCAGACGTCAGTCCGTCATTTGTGAAGCAAGGAGTTGTATACTCTGTAACTGTAATATTATAAACGTGATTCACCGATTACCTGACATTGGATAAATTGCTTTACAGCAGAAGCGAAAAAAAAGGAGTTGAATGAAACCGCACGTAGAAGCACACACGGTGCGTCAATCCTTCACATATAATCCTCTGTGCCTTCACCGTGTGTGCTTTTACGTGCGGTTTCATATAACTCCTTGCTTCTCAAACGACGGGCTGACGTCTGCTGCTCCGTCAATGCGTCATCTTGTTTGTTCCCACTTACTCCCGTACGTAAAGACCTTAAGGGGCTACCTGCCGGTTTTTGGTAACTTTGTAACCATTTTATTCATTAATTAAGGCACTTTTTTGAGCTGAACAATAAACTGAACCATCTACAGGATATGAGAAGTGATGCGTTTTTTCAAGAAATCGATTTTAATGAATAAAACCGAAGAAAAGGGACTCTAAAGTCACCCCTTTTTTTCCAGTTGTAACCATTTTATTACTCTTACATTTTGAATCGGAAGAAAATGAAAATTTACAATATGGTCCACAATACAATTTAGAATGATGTGGTTTTCTTACTTTTTAGAAATTAATAAAAAATCATCAAATTTTTCAAAGAAAACAGCTAAATTCTGACCGGAGCCACGCGCTCGTTCGCATCGATTAGTATGGAGAGTCGTGGTCCAGGGCAGATACGCCTTAATGATTACTTGTTCGCTACGGAAACATAAAAACCAAAACATCAGGTGCCAAAAAACAACAGCCATTAAAAGCCAGAAACGATATAAACTTATTAGCCGCAACAAAAGTTGGACTACATTCTCATCTTTTAAAGCAGGACTTTAAAATTTCAGAAGGCACTTACTTGTGTGAATTTTTCAGCACCTACTTAGAGATCTGGGAAGTACACCTGTCGTAAATACTCCGAGGTTAACGGATCTTTGGGCTTACTGGATGTGGCTTGTTGAAAATACAAATACAAATAAAAGTAAGTAAGTTATAGACTGTAGAATCCCACTGCAGGGCAAAGGCCTCCTCTCACGAATAAGGGTGAGAGGGAGTGGGCCGTACTCCACCACGCGGGCCCACTACGTGTTGGTGGAGGCAAGTTAGTGGTCACCTTGCTGTCAGAGAATTTTCAAGCCGCCAATAGGCCTCTGACTTAGCTTAACGAATAGTTACAACGCCATCTGACGGAACTATCCGAGACCAACTGCTTAACGTGCCTTCACAAGCATGGAAACGCTCGAGATGAAATACCACTAAACGGTCACCCATCCAAAGACTGACCGGACCTGACGTTGCTTAACTTCGGTGATCGTTTCCAATACCGAAGCTCCACTACACCAACGAGCCAAATACAAATACTTTTCTTTTTTTTGCTATTTTGGTGTTGTCCATAGAGAAAGTTGCTGAGTTTGATGGTTTGATCATCCGATAGAAAATCTTCAGCATATTGAGAAGGACCCTATAATTCACAGACGCCAGAAGACAGTCTATTCTATTCTATTCTTAATTAATGGCGTTTCCTTGTTAAATTTCGCCAGTGTCAAGTGTTGAGGATATACTCATTAGATATTGTACGGTAATAGGATATGGCGATCTCAAAGCCCCGTTTTTTACAAAAACACACACTCGAAACCGCCATAAAACGGCGGAGCCACGTGGCTGTCAAAATTGCAAGCCGACGACACGTCCACTTGTCACCCCCTCAGCCACGCGACTCCAGAAGACAGTCACAGACAGAATGTGAGAGAGCGTCTATGGCACATTGAGTTATGGAAACTCAATCTTGAGGTCCGGGTTCGAATCCGCACGGATCAAATCCCATGAGTATTTCTAACTTATGTACATTATACTGACTGCTCTCAAACGGTGAAGGAAAACATCGTGAGGACCTGCATACGCTGAAGAGGAAATTCAGATTTTTATGTGAACTACCAATCCGCATTGGGCATGCGCGGTGGAATAAAGCCCATACACCCTCCCTGAGGATAGACCTGTGCCCTGCAGTGGGACGTATACAAGGTGTTACAAAAATACAAATAAACATTTAAGAGGGTGGTTTAGACCATCAAACTGAACAAGTTTCACTATGGGACCAATATCGAAATCGCGAAAAAAATATTTTTTGTTCTATACTCTACAAATAGACTCGAGCTAAAATATGTATGTGATGTCAGATTTTTTTTTCCGCGATTTCGATGATGGTCCCATAGAGAAAGTAGTTCAGTTTGACGTTCTAAACAACCCCCTTAAGAGTTTTAAAAATTTATTCTTACTTATGTAACACCCTGTATAGGCTGTGATGATGATGGATGATGATGATTGAGAAGTACCCTATTATATAAGGTCTAACAAAATTAGCTGAAACTATTTTAAGGGGATGATCAGACCATCAAACTGAACAACTTTCTCTATGGGACCAATATCGAAATCGGGAAAAAAAAATCAGCTGTTCCATACAAACTTACTCGAGCTAAATGTATGGGGCTGCAGATTTTTTTTTCGCGATTTCGATATTGGTCCCATAGAGAAAGGTGTTCAGTTTGATGGTCTGATCATCCCCTTAAAATAGTTTCACCTAATTTTGTTAGACCTTATATAGGGTCCTTCTAAATATGCTGACACTTTTTTAAGGTGATGATCAGACCATCATACTGAACAAGTTTCTCTATGAGACCAACATCGAAATCGAGAAAAAAAAATCAGCCCCTCCATACAAAACTGCAAACCTACTCGAGCCAAATGTATGGGACAGCTGATTTTTTTTTCGCGATTTCGATGTTGGTCCCATAGAGAAAGTTGTTCAGTTTGATGGTCTGATCATCCCCTTAAAAAAGTGTCAGCATATTAAGTTGGACCCTGTATACACAGACGTAAAGATTTTTCCTGTAACTAAAATATGAAAAATCAACTCTAATAAGCTTATAGAGGTGCTACTTGGGAATGTTCCTCCATTGAAAAGGGAAGATCTTCCACCAGGCTTAGTGTGAAGCCTGGGGACCGGCCGTGGTCCGACAGTTCTTAGTTGGACCTTGTATATATCGAATCTCTGTGATTATTTCTCTTGCGCGATTTATGTCTCGCATTCGATTGTGAACCTTATTTGTAGTAGGTTACGAGTTACGTATTTACGGTGAACGTTGTCTTTGTATGGAGCAGGTTTCTGAGCGCGACGGTATCGCCATCTGTTAGCTTCTTTGCTGTAACATGTGGGTGTTGACATCTATGGCAAGTCCCCACAGTACTCCCCCCTCAGACCGGAGGTCGTTAAGTTGTTCGAAGTGTGCAGTCTGTATCCGTGTAGGTGCAGGGCTCCAGTCAAGTGAGTCTGACGAGCGATGTGCTGCGAGTGTGTGCATCTGTCAGGGAGTCCAGTCCTGATGTGATGCGGGTGAGTGACAGGCGTGGAGAAGGCGAGCAGAACTGCCACGTGGAGGTGAGCTCAGACACGTGGGCTGCGGGAGATCCTTCTATGCAGACGCTGACTGTCGTTGAGGAAGCTGCAGGCCCAGGAAGCGGTGTGAAGACAGCTGCGATGGACCTGGTGCGGCTCCGGGTTGATGGCGTGACTGCTGCTTGTTTGACCTGGTCGAGGGGTGTGAAGGGGTTGGTTGAAGCTGGTTGATGCTGCTCTGCGGTGTTCAGGTTGCGATGTTCTTTGTCGAGGGTCACCAATATAGAGGTGCTACTTGGGAATGTTCCTCCATTGTTTAGGGAAGATCTTCCACCAGGCTTAGTGTGAAGCCTGGGGACCGGCCGTGGTCCGACAGTTCTTAGTTGGACCTTGTATATATATCGAATCTCTGTGATTATTTCTCTTGCGCGATTTATGTCTCGCATTCGATTGTGAACCTTATTTGTAGTAGGTTACGAGTTACGTATTTACGGTGAACGTTGTCTTTGTATGGAGCAGGTTTCTGAGCGCGACGGTATCGCCATCTGTTAGCTTCTTTGCTGTAACATGTGGGTGTTGACATCTATGGCAAGTCCCCACAAGCTTTCAAAAATGATAAAACTCGACACGCTTGAGTATATATTACCAAGAGAAACTTTTTCACCAGAAAACCTTTTCTTATATCACATTAAACAAACAAGACAAAAGATTGACACCACATTCATGCCTTTTCCAGTTAAACCTAGTTTGCTGAGGTCATACCTGCAATCTGCTAAAGTGCTCCCCCGTTGGTAGGGAGACCATGCTGTGTGTTACGATAGGACATGCATTTTTAGTACCTTTTAACGTTTTCCTGAACACAGAATTGGGTTAGTAGGAATTATTTTTAGAAAGGCCTAGTGTTTACCCGCGACTTCGTCCGCACAAATTATATACCAGATTTTAAGTCAGATCATAAGCTATCAAACAAAAAAAGTTTCATCTAAATAGGTTCAGTAGTTTTTGCGTGATGCGCGAACAAACAAACAAACAGACAGACAAAATTTCTAAAAAAGGTTGATTTCGAGTCAGGGATACCTAAAACCATATCGTAATCTTTTTTTTCTAAATATCTTCAGTGTACACTTCAGTTACAGTTTTATAATAGTTTAGATTACAAAGTCGAACAATGTTATCGAAATGTAGATTAAGCGCAATGATAAATTCGTTCCACCACTTCTGAATAAGTTCCCAATGGCTTATCTGACAACTCGTATTTTGTATGAAAAACATATCAAACAAGCTGTCAGATAAGCTATTGGGAACTTATTCAGAAGTTGAGAAACAGGCCCTAAGAGTTATAAATTGCCTGGCGGACACAGCTTAGCGCAGCAAAGACCAGTGTCGTGGAGGCTTATTCAAAGTACAGGGCGTAGGACAGTTACACTTGGGGTGATTGTGTATTATAACGAAAATCTGACTCTATAGAAGCATAGAAATTTGTTTTTAGATTGTGTCTGCAAAATTTCATTGACTTTAATTGGTTAGTATTGAAAATATCACCATAGTACGTTTGTATGCAGCGCGCATTTTCGCTATACCCGAACAACTTTTCTAAAGGAACCTATAACAAACTAAATTTAATCGATTGAAAGTTTGTATGAAAAATTGAATCTTCTTTTTAATTGCAAAATAATTTCCGTTGGGTTCCTTATGTAAAGTTGTTCAGTGTCATGATTATAATCACCCTTTAAAGTAATTCAACTGACTACACTTACAACCTATAGTTAAATTACTCTTTGGACATTATTCTGTTTAGAGACAAAATACAGGGTCCTTCTTAATATGCTGACACTTTTTTAAGGGGATGATCAGACCATCAAACTTAACAACTTTCTCTATGGGACCAACATCGAAATCGCGAAAAGAAATCAGCTGTCCCATACATTTGGCTCGAGTAGGTTTGCAGTTTTGTATGGAGGGGCCGATTTTTTTTCGCGATTTCGATGTTGATCCCATAGAGAATGTTGCTCAGTTTGACGGTCTGATCATCCCCTTAAAAAGTGTCAGCATATTAAGAAGGACCCTGTACACCTACTGGCGCCACCTATTGTCGAGTGTACGGAAGCGATAATTATTTCTCCCTATTCTGGTAAAAATCATGCTCGCTCTACTCACTAACGGCAGCGTGAGTGATAAACGTGTGACGTTCCGTGAGACATCCGTAATCATTACGACTTCTGATGTGCGTACAGTGTAGTGGGTAAATATGTGTAAAAATTTATGTTCACACATAAAATCACACCGTATTTCGTATTGAAGATGTGCAGGCCATCAACTGAACAACTTTTACATTTACTAAAGGACTAACATGGAAATGGAAAAAAAATTGACATTTTGTTTGAGTAGATTGGCAGTTTCGTAATGATGCAGCAGATTTTTATTGCGGTTCCGTATGTTAGTTCATAGATAAAGTTGTTCTTTTTGATGGTCTGATCATCTCCTAAACACCGTTAGTTTCCTTTATTTACGGTTTCCAAAATTAAGAAAACAACGAAGAAGCAAACATTCTACAAAATAAACATTGCCTCAGTGAATTTCATGATAGAAAACAATTTATTTTTCAAAAATTATATCGTCGTAAACAAATGAATGGAATACACTTTTATTTTACACCAACCAAACACAAAGAATTGGAAAACAGAAAGTCCGGAAAAAAATATAGTGTAAGAACAAGGTTTAATTGAAGTTGGCAAAGTTAACATCAGAATAGATAAAAGATAAAAATACAATACACACACAATAACTAACGCTTAAAAATACACAAAAATATGTCACCAAGATAAATACAAAAGCATGTACGTACATATTTTCACAGTGGACTGTACCGCCGAGGTGTGAGCTGACGCTTGAAATTGTGATATGTGTGAATGTGCTTTTTTAACATACGAAAATGGGTTATGTCGGAATAGGGACGTAAATTGTACGTAGAAGTACAATAATATTTATCTTTGTACCTATAGAAAAATGGTATAGCAGACTTTTTTAGGCCACAGGCTTACGAATAAGCGTGAGTGGATAGAGGATACTCTACCACACATTGGTATAGGCAAGAGCTAGAATGAATATTTTCTTAGTAAGTTAGTAAGTATGTAATATAGTATATCTCCCAATGGGGTTCTCAAATACATTTCATATTCAACAATGTCGACATTACAAGTTAATATAGTATCATAAACTATTATTTTCTATTCTGTTTTTTTGTTTATAATTAATCGACTTTTGCTTGTGCGTTAGCACTACACTTCTGCTAGTGTCAAGTAGTTTATGGGAGTATCTATCCCAATCTCACAGATTGTTTTTGATCAAGAACAAGAAGAGATTGCGAAGCCTCGTGGCTGGTAAAAACGCGAACCACGCGAACACCACGCGAAAGCTCGTTTCAGAATTTGCAACGTGACTCACATTTTTATTATTGTACCATTCCTATCAAAAAGTTCGAAATAAGTCTGATTTGTTTTTATTATTTAACTTTTTCTTCACATTTCCGTCATGTCGGATTAAAACAGGAATTTTAATTAAAAATGTTCACATGAAGAGAAAATACGCTCGGCTTTGAAGCCATACACTGGGTTTTAATAACTTAGCTTTTATTAAAATAACAAGATGAAAACTTATAGATAGGTACTTACGTCTCTGCCATGTATGTTTTTTCATCTGTGAAAAGAAAAAAAAACAATTTAAATTATTTGAACCATGGATTTAAATCATAAAGGATGCCACTCCTCCTTACAAGCATTAAAACAAGAAAATTTGCAATGGCGTGTATATGGCAGTATTTTATGAACCTAACAAGCTCTATAACCACTATAATATAACAACTTGATTCGAACAAATATAATTTAGGTAGGTATTGCAGGCAAAGGAACAAACCAAGGAAGGTATAGGTTTTATAATTCTCCTTATCCCCGTTTGCGATACCTACCCTTATTCGTAGTACCTACCTACCTAATAATAACATTCAAATTATATAATTTACTCGAAGCAAGTTGTTATATAAGTAACAATAATCATTTAAAACTTTTAAGGTGGTTGTTTAGACTATCAAACTGTACAACTTTCATAATGGGACCAACATCGAAATTGTGAAAAAAAATCTGCTATCCCATTTAGCTCGAATCGATTTGTAGTTTAATATGGCAAATAAGATTTTTATTTCGCGATTTCGGTATTGGTTCTATAGTGAAAATTGTTCAGTTTGATGGTACCTATTATACCACCCCCTTAAATTATAGTGTTTTTGTAACATACAAGGTGTTACTGAGCTAATTTTTCTCTTTTCTGGTGATAGTTTATTAATGTTTATGCAGTCGGGTATTTAGTTTATCTTAATAATGTAAAGTTGTCATACAAAGCTATAAGACCAATCAAAGTTGACTTTTTCATCTGGTCTAATAGCTTTGTGTGACAACTTTAGATAGTCTAACTATAACGTATGGGTATTGGACTAAGGGGAAGAACATGACAGTGTAGAAAAAAACGGTAACCTCAAAATTTAAAAATATCGGACAATTTTTTTTAATTTTTTTTTTCTAAGGCGTGTTGAGATCTGTAAGACTTTGATTTTTATATTAGTCATTTAGTACCTTACAACAATTTCTAAACGGCAATCGGTAATTAAAAAGTCCCCCGGCTACAGTACTATTGCTACACAAGACGTATCCCTTCTTTTGGACATCACAATTCATATCGGCATTAAGCATTGAATAATTTATATTTAAACGAGAACCTAACGAGATCTTGAACAAATATAATTATTTTTCATTCAACAACTTCACTCGCATCAATATTTGTGTTACGAAAATAAAAATTTAATTTCAACCGTTTTACCTCACGGAATAATCCACGTATTTTCCCTTATAGTCCGGGACGGATTTAGGTATTTCAAAATGTATTATTGACATTAGGATGTACTGAATTGAAGAGGTGACTAACACCCATTTTCTAAATCGCTTCCTCAAAAGCATTCTCAACTCAACCTAACTCAAGGACTCCTTAAGGTTTTCCTCAACTCATCCCCAAAATCGATATTATTCTCAGTCATAATCTCGAGGTGATTAAAAATTGAATCGAGTTTGAGGTCCTTTCTCCCTTTTTTACACGATGCATGTTTATAATAGCAAAAGACAAATGCGTGCAATAAATTTACGAAAAACTATGCTTAAACGACGTTTACATCATTATCTCAAGGAGACCTTAGGTAAGTTATAGCCTGTAGAATCCCACTGCAGGGCAAAGGCCTCCTTTCACGAAGAAGGGTGAGAGGGAGACCTTAAGAGAAGTTTATTCCAAAACCGCTATTGCGCGCTGGATACAAACGAAGTCTGGTAATATTTTCAAAACTAACTAATTAAAGTAAATAAAATCTTGCATAAACAATCTAGAAACAAATCTCCATGCTTTTATGGTGTCAGATTTTCGTAAAAATATAGAGTTTCAATGCTAGAATTAATTTTAGATTTGCATGAAAATCTTTGAGGCACTTAAACTTTCAAACTATAAATTTTAACTAAAATCTGGCAACATACTAGCTAAGAGATTAGTTTCTAGATTGTTGTTGAAAAATTTCAGTGACTGTAATTGGTTAGTAGTGAAAATATAACCAGACTTCGTTTGCATGGAGCGCGCCAACTGTAATGGTCGCGAGCTACCTACCTTGAATTTGACGTTTCTTTCCTCCACTCTTACTCGACTCGACTGAGGAAATCCCTCAAGTCGAGGACGCTTGTGTCATTTTTGACATAAAATTTGAATGCGCGTATGTGAACTCGAGTAAGGACACCTCAAGGAAACAACTAAGAATACGGGTGTAAGGTGTAACACCCGTATTCTAACTTAGATTATCTAGATGGAACGTCGCCTCACAAATGCAAAACAAAAATGGTTCCATTTTTTGACAGATGTGTGCGTGACAGCTGCGTTTTACGCATGTTTAAACCTTTCAGTGTGTGAGTGTTTGTGTTACCAGCAGAATTCCATCTCCCTTAGAATCTGGGAAAATTTTAGTTTACTTTGGGAGTCAACTACACTATACAAGGTGTAAAATTAAATGCGTAACATATCGAACAGAGTGCTCCAGACCATCAAATTGAACAACTTTCACTATGGAGCCAACATCGAAAGCACAAAATAAATTTGCTGTTCCATAGTTACTCGAAAGGGGAGGCCTTTGCCCAGCAATGGGATGAAAGGGGCTAATAAAAAAATAGTTAATCGACCATAATGTACGAAACAGCTGATTTTTTCGCTATTGCGACCTTGGTCCCATAGAGAAAGGTGTTCAAAGACTGTCATGCACGCGAATTATTATCTCAACAGTGGTTATTAGACATCGGATATTCAGATGAATAATTTACCTAAACTTCATTTTTCACAAGAATAATATGGACGCGTCTTTTTATTTTATGAAGCAATCCCAGGATCATTCCGAAGTCCCGGGATAGCTAAAAGATTTATCTATATAAAAAGTATCGTAGAACTCGGACATTTGAACAACTCGGACAACATGAACAACTCTAAATTTGGTCAACTTATACAATATTGTCTGAGTTGACAGAGTTGTCCGAGTTGACCAAGTCGTTCAAGTTATCAGAATTGTTTTGTTGTCGAAAGTACTTAATTGGACAACATGGACAAATTGGACAACCTTATCAAGTCAATTCAGTTGGTCAGGTTGACAAAGTTGTCAGAGTTGTTAATGTTGTCGGAATATCATAATGGTGAGGATAAGTGTGACAAAACAGTGCGTGTGGCACTATTTTTTTTTTAATTAACTTTATTCAGAAAGGCATAGTTATCTATATTCAGTTTCCGTGGAACAAAAAATGTAGTTTAGGTAAATAAGCATCCGATCTCTAATAATTATGTTCCTTCTCACCACGATAGTTAGTAGAAATAAAGTTCGGAAGAAATAAAGACTTAATAAAGTGAAATATTTTTTTTTATTTTAGGTTGTATGAACGAAAAACCTTTGTCTATTAGTTGATAAAAATAAAAAAAAAACGAAATGACTATTGATCGAGGCATAATGGCGGGAAATTTAGAAAGAAAAATCTGACCACACTTTAAAAATGGCCTATGTAAACAAAGAGAAGTTTTTAAAATTTTCAATCAGCTTATTGTATCTCAAATAATGGTGAAAAATTAATTTATAAGTGTGAAACATGTTAATCTTTTTTTTATTGTGCATATTTTTGTGAATTTGTTACAATTTGATCACGTAAGTCATTTTTCCGGAATTTTTTATCTTGGATACAGGAGGTCTGTACCGTTTCGCGTCATGATTGAGACTATTGGAAGGTTTTTGAAAGGAGTACGGTTTTTACCTACTTTTTTTGGGACCATTTCGCCCGCTTGTTGCTCTGTCTATATAGTCTAAGTATTCTAATTTGTTTTCTTGACATTTCCTCACTCGAGTGGCATAACAGTGGTCATATAGTGGTTTTTGACATAATTTGTATGACAAAAATGACAAAAACGTCCTCGACTCGAGTGAGGAGTCCTCAAAGAAACAATTGAGAATAAAGGCCTCCGCTCATTGCAGCGATATTATCGAGCGATATTATCGCAGCGATTTTGCGATAATTGTTTTCAGTACATTTTGTATGGGGACGCGCGCGATCCTACACATTGCCGCGATATTATCGAGCGATAATATCGCTGCGATTTTGCGATAATTGTTCTCAGTACATTTTGTATGGGGACGCGCTCGATCCCACACACTGCCGCGATATTATCGCAACCTGACGCAATCTCTTTCTACTACATTCAGTGAAGGGCGCATGCGTGACGCGAATCGCGGAATCGCTGCAGTGTGTAAGGTGTCGCGATATCGCTGTCGATAATGTTGGTTTTGTGCAGAAATAATTTTGTTTTGCAATAACCACCAACCACTTTATATGGTCATTTTTCCAGCAATTCCCTGGGAATTTCTGGATGGTGCCAAAGAGCTGAGCCAATACAGATAGGTACCTTAGACTGTTGAACTAGAGTATCAATCCCCCTTAAAATGCTGATAGTTTTTAAGAGGATGGTCTATCATTAAGCTTATACCAGTTGATGGTCTGATCAACCCAAGATCAACCCCTAAAATCCGCCAACATAATTATTAAGAAAAACCCTTTTTAAAGAAAAAACATTTTTAAAAGCATATATCTCGAGATAGATGGCATTATAACGACTTATTAGAACACAATATTTTTAAACCAACTAATTGCAGACAGACAGACGGACAAAATGTGTCAGTATATGGGTTCCTTGTTTGAGTACAGAACCCTAAAAACGCTCATTGTACCGCCAAGGTAAGCTTTTAGCATTTCTTAGGACGTGTTCAGACGACCCGCGCCCGCTCCGCGCCCGCAACGCGCTCTCCCCGCTCTCCCCGTGGCTTAAAAATGTATTGCTTGCAATTTGAGTCTTAATGACAAGATGAAAGACGAGCATGCATGAAAGGACTAATGAATGTGGAGGAAGCTAGGGAGGTTTGTCAGGATCGTAGCAAGTGGCGTTCCGTTATTTCTGCCTACCCCAGTGGGAGACAGGCGTGAGAATATGTATGTATGTATGTATGACAAGATAATCAATCTCGTATTGTATTTTGGAGGAGCACCAGCGCCCGCCCCGCACAGGCTGCGTGGCAGGCGCGGAGAGTACGCGGGGCGGGTGCGGGGCGGATGCTGAGTGGGTGCGGGGCGCGCGCGTGCTCCCCAAAATACAATACGAGATTTATTATCGTGTCATATGACTCCAATTGCAAGCAATGCATTTTTAGGCCGCGGGGTGAGCGCGTGGCGGGCGCGGATCGTCTGAACACGGCCTAAGCTTAAAATAACATTGGCAGAATCACACTAAAGAACATTAAATCTGTAAAAGTCCCAATTCATTCTGAATCCGTGCCTGTGTAACGGGATATTGTAATTTCCCCGGTGCTTCCGTTTAAATTTGACGTTTGACAACAGAGGGTTAGTAATTAAAACTGTTTTTGACCGACATTTTGATTTTAAAAGAGCCTGCCAATTTTGATAAAATTACATTTAGCTTTTGAAGCTTTGATTTAGATTGGTTTTGAGTTTTTGACAGCTTAAATTGAAGTCTTGACATTTATTTTATTTAATGGGCATCTTTGGAATGGAATGAGCGATACCAACTGCTTCAGACTATAATAATGGTCAAAGTAGATGACAACAGAAGCGTCGTTAGGCCAAGAATGTCATGGCTCACGAACTTGAAAGAGTGCACAGGCATTGCCAGCTTCGAAGAGCTAGCTGTTTCGTTTGGCGAGAGATAGACAGGGATATGCAGAGCTGACTGCCAACCTTCAGTAATGGAGAGGAACAGGAAAGAAAAAGAGAAAAAGGACATCTTTGCATAAATACAGGGTGTAAGTGACAGCTTAGCAAATACTGAAACGGTAAATTCAGACAATCAAACTGAACCAACAAATTTGCTGCTCCACACAAAACAGCTGTACCTACTCAACTCAAATGTATGAAACCGTTTATTTTTTTCACGATTCCTGAGGATGGCTCTATGGTGTAAGTTTTTTAGTTTGATGGTCTGAATTCACTGTATCAGTATTTGCTAATCTGTCACTTACACCGTGTATTCTGATTGTAATTGAGAATTGAAACTGTATTATCCTTTCACAAACTCACAAAAACTTTTCCAAAATATAACTACACCTTAGGGTGACATTATTAGGGTAACACTACACTGCAATACCTAATCAACCAACCTACCTACAATGCCTACTACTACTACAATGACTACCTGGCAATACCTAATCGATGCAAACGTAAGGAACAGCAACACATTTCAAAAGGCAGCAGAGTAGAGTCGTAACAATTAATTTGTGTAATGAAATATTATCTATTAACGAATGTTAATTTGATCAGATTAATACTCAGTTATAATCAAATAAAATGGCAATCTGATTCCCACTGTTTACTGGGACTGGACGGATCCCGGATAATTGATTTCATTAAGGTGCTAACACACAACGCTCCCGGGATTCTCATTTTATCTACAAAAAAATACATCAATACAAAAATATTTATTTCAATTAGCAACATACTTAGTACCTAACATTTAGTCATAGACGAACAACGACATTCGCTTACGCTAGTAGACCGAATATCAGTGTAACCGGGTATGAGATAGCGAATTATATGAAGTGACATCTCGGAGTCAGGTGGTTGTCCCATACAATTTATATGAAGTGACATTTTGGAGTCAGATGGCCGAAGTACAAAAAAGTGGATACGTCGATAAGGACAGCAATAAGTAGCGGTCTCCTTTTTTAACTAGAGCGAATTTGCTATCTGCATCTCTTACTGAGTGATATGACAAGACACGTGCTTCCTTCTAGTGCCTTCTCTTTCTACGCATTTAGTTCATTTACAACAAAGAATAGGTATTGCACATTGACATCACAGTATTTAACCAAAAAGATTTACAACGAGTTATCATTTATTTAATACAGAGAGCGGTACAAGTTATCAACAAGGTCAAGGGCAAATCTATCTCTTACTACAGTTTTTAACACAAAAGTGTGGTCATAATTTAAAGGGGTGCTTCAGGCCAGTTACTGAACCACTTTTACTGAGCCAACATCGAACATGTGAAAAAAAACCGAAGTTTTATTCAAAACTGCAGTGTCTACCGAGAGCGGGTGAGGGGTGGTATCTAAAGTTAGTGCGGGGCCGGGAGTGGCCATTTTGTATGTATGTGAGAACTTTCCACAGATGGCACCAGTTTTCCTGCCCACAACAAAGTTATAGTGATGAAGCCAACAGATGACGCTACCTGTCGCCCTCGCAAATATACTCCATAGAAGACAACTTTTACACACACGTAACCCGTAATCTGCCGCACGTAAGGTTCAAAATCGAATGCAAGACATAAATCGCGCAAGCGCAATAATCACAAAGATTCAATATACAGGGTGAATCTGATATCATTTAGCATTTTTTTAAACTAAGAGTCTACCCATCAAACTGAACAACTTTTACTATGGGAGCAAACCGATTGGAGCAATAAAAAAATCTGCTGTTCAATACTAAACTGCAATGCCTACTCGACTCAAATATATGCAATACCAGTTTTTTTTTGCTCCGATCGGTTTGCTCCCATAATAAAAGTTGTTCAGTTTGACGGGTAGACTCATCGTTTAAAAGAATACTAATAATAACAATTTCACCCTGTATACAGGCTGTTTCATAAATAACAATAAATTTTTAAAATTCTTAAGGGGGTTGTTTAGACTGTCAAACTGAACAACTTTCTCTATGGGACCAACATCGAAGGCGCGAAAAAAATAATTTTATATCCCATACATATTTTAGCTCTAGAAGATTTGTATACATAATTTTTTTTTTTCGTGATTTCGATATTGGCCCCATAGTGAAAGTTGTTCAGTTTGATGGTCTACACCACCCCCTTAAGGGGCTACCTGCCGGTTTTGGGTAATTTTGTAACCATTTTATTCATTAACTATGGCACCTTTTGAGCTGAAATTTAAACTGAACCATCTACAGGATATGAGAAGTGATGTGGTTTTTCTAGAAATCGATTTTAATGAATAAAACCGAAGAAAAGGGACTCTGAAGTCACCCCTTTTTTTCCAGTTGTAACCATTTTACTCTTACATTTTTAATCGGAACAAAATGAAAATTTATTATATTGTTCACAATACAATTTAGAATGATGTGGTTTTTTTACTTTTTCGAAATTAATAAAAAATCATCGAATTTTTCAAAGAAAACAGCAAAATTCTGACCGGAGCCACGCGCTCTTTCTCATCGATTAGTATGGAGTGTGAGTGAGAGGAGAGTGGTCCACGGCTGATACGCCTTAAAGGTTTATTTGTATTTTTGTAACACCTTGTAGACAAGGTCCAACTAAGAACCGTTGGACCACGGCCAGTTCCCAGGCATCACACCTAGTCTGGCGGAAGATCTTCCCTTTTCAGTGGAAAAACCTTCCACCTTGTTTCACAACTAAAGAAAGTTAGCAGGCTCGACCTGCAGGGCAAAAGCCTCCAACACTCTATTCATACATACATACATAAGCTCACGCCATTGTCCCATGGGTGTAGGCAGAGACCACGGTGCGCCACACGCTACGACTCTGACACACCTCTTTAGCCTCATTCACATTCATACATCAGTTCTCTTCATGCACTTCCGTCGATTGAGGGTCACACTCTATTCACCCTTTACATAAATCTTTTACATGAGAAAGAAAACGTATTTTCATAAACATCGTTTTTGTCAAGCACCAATTTATTTCGTCCTAAACAGACAAATTCAAAAAGGTCTTGCCGGTCTCAAATCAAACGAGAAAACCTTCGTCAAAATCGATAATCGGATTGTCAACTTTACATTACAAATTGGACTTGAATTTTTACAAGGGTTGCGGTGACTTGATTGATTGGCGCTGTTTCATTAAATTAAAGGTTCCGTCATGATCTTACCGAGATAAAATAATAAAGCCTAATCATAAGCTTTTTAACACAAATATTTTCATCAAAATGGGTCCAGTAGTTGTTAAAAATTATGTCTCGAGCGGGACTTAAACTTGGTGGGTGTAAAAAAGTAATACCACAGTAATACACAGTAATACTTAAGGGGGTGCTTCAGACCGTCAAACTGAACAACTGTCACTATGGAGCCAACTTCGAAATCTCGAGAAAAAAAAACAACTAACTATCCCATACATTTTAGTCGAGTCGGTACAGCAGTTTTGTATGGGCAGCTGATTTTCTTTTCGAGATTTCGAAGTTGGCTCCGTAGTGAAAGTTGGTCAGTTTCATGGGCTGAAGCACCCCCTTAATATTACTTATTAGGGAGTTTTGTTACACCCTGTAGAACAAAACTCTACAGAATAACACCAAATAATAAAAACCGGCCAAGTGTGAGTCGGTCTTGCGCTGAAGGTCCCGGAAAAAACAATTCTTTTTTGTAAGTTAAGGGTATATTATTCGGAGCGCGCTCCATACAAACGTACTATGGTGATATTTTCAATACTAACCAATTAAAGTCAATGAAACTTTGCAGAAACAATCTAGAAACAAATTTCTATGCTTGTATGGAGTCAGATTTTCGTTAAAATGTATAGTTTTCAAGTTACAGTGCCTCAAAGATTTCCATACAAATCTTAAATGAATCCTAGCATTGAAACTGTATATTTTAACGAAAATCTGACTCTATAGAAGCATAGAAATTTGTTTCTAGATTGTTTCTGCAAAATTTCATTGAATTTAATTGGTTAGTATTGAAAATATCACCATAGTACGTTTGTATGCAGCGCGCATTTTCGCTCTCGGAATAATATTCTCTTAATAAATTATGTTGTGAGGTGGTGTGGTACCGAACCCCCGGTGCGTGAGTAGCCCTACTTGCACTTGACCGTTTTTATTGGTTAGTATCTTCAATGTACAGACACACAGAGAAAAGTGTTCGTTTTGACGGTCTGATCATCCCCTTAAAAAAGTGTCAGCATATTAAGAAGGACCCTTTGTGTGTTATGTTTATTAAATTGAAATCTGGAGTTTTTTTTGTAAAGCAATTTCCTAATAACAGTAACTCACATAATGCAGGTAAACAACGTTGTCTAATATCGATGAACCATCCTTATTGTATCTGAATTTGAACAGAATAAAAAACAAAGGGATCTCAAATAAATGCTTTGGGAATAAAAACAGGGGTGCCCGTTTGTGAGAGCCCTTATAAGAGTAACGAGCAGTGCAGTGGCGGACATGCGAAGTATACTTACAGTTTTTATTAAATAAAATAAAAAATAAAAAGAACGTCGACACATTTTACAGTTGTTTACATAATTAACATTTAAAAGGAAAGAACCTCAGCACATAAGCATAAGCATATGCTCACGACTATATTCCCCGAGGGGGTAGTCAGAGATATTCTGAAACCTCAGAACATCCACGTTTCACCAGAAGTACCGAAACACTGTCCAGTGTGACGGGGGATGACCTCAGCACAGTTGCTGTTAATTACGATTCCCCTTTTTTTACAATCGCTGCGCTGGATCTCTTCTTATCGTGTGGGCAAGCCCTGGTGTCAGAGTTATTTCAGACCGCCTTACGGCCTTTTTATTCGTATTATAGCTATACAGGGTCCTTCTTAATATGCTGAAACTTTTTTAAGGGGATGATCAGACCGTCAAACTTCAGTTTGATGGTCTGTACATCCCCTTAAAAAACTTTCAGCATATTGAGTTGGACCCTGTACATTACTTCTTTTATTTAAGGTTCAGCTCATCAGCTTATTAGCTTTATAAGTGCGTTAACACGATGACGCACTGACGGAGCGGCAGATATCAGTCCATAGAACCACATCCGGTGCGTCAATGCGTCACCGTGTGTGCTTCTACGTGCGGTTTCATACAACTCCTTGCTTCACAAATGACGGAGTGACGTTTGCTGCTCCCTCAGTGCGTCATCGTGTGTGAACGCACTTAGAAAGGACGTTTGTCCACCTCGCTTGCCTAATGTATTTTTAAGTTTGTTGCAAAAACATGTGATCTGATGATACCTACTATTAGTTGTTGTCCACGACTATAGAGGTCATGCGCGTGACAATTAAATTTATATCCGGTTATTTTTTTAATCTAGGTTCAAGACCTAGACGCTTGAATCCTACCTTTTAAATTTATGCATGTGACTTAAATGTTAAGAAAATCATGTTTCTAGGTTTTTTTTAAGGATAGAATTTACTATAGGAGAAATAAGTAATATAAAAGTTGGTACCTACTCAGAATTCTACAAAAATATTGATTCTAAAGATAAATTAGGGTAAAAAGTTCTCATGAAGCAAAATTTATAAAGAACCAAGGCTGATTTAAATTAAATGTTCTAGAAAATCTAATTCAATTCGCAATTAGACCGACATTGTAGAAACTGTTACTCATAAAATCACAACGCTTCCAAAAAATAATCAACTCTACCATTAAAACACATTATTCAAGATGTTCCAATAACTTTGCCCGACTGTGTACTCTCGCTTGTTAAGGTATACACTTTGCAAAGTGACAATTTGCGAGAAGTACCGAATGTGAGGGCCATTACACTGGCGGGCAAGTTTCAATGACTACAGCACTTCTAGTGCAAAGTTAGAACATTATCTTTATGAAGTAAAACTGTTATGAAGTAGAACGATTCTTTCATTAAAACGTTAGGTAATTATTTTAGTTTATTAATAAAGAAGATAGATAAGCTTACACCAACACATAATCTTTCCGAGGTTATCGTACAAGGTGACTAAGAGATGTTTTTATTGGTGGAAGATTGGCCATATACAGGGTGCTGTATATGGCCAATCTTCCACCAATAAAAACATTACACATTTATCTCTTAGTCACCTTGTACGATAACCTCGGAAAGATTATGTGTTGGTGTAAGCTTATCTATCTTCTTTATTAATAAAGTTCAAGGCAAAAAGTTCAGTGTATCTGTACTTTGAAGGTATTTGTGACGGTATCGTGTTTTAGTGTCCCCTGACTCCAAATATCAGATTTTTGAGCTTTATTTCCGACTCTTTTGCGATTTTCGTTGGTTTGTTTGACCGAGCATCACACAAAAACTACTGGACCTATTTTGGTGAAACTTTTTGTGTTTAAAAGCTTGCTACGATTCCAGGAGACGGTGTGGACGAAGTTGCGGACAAAATTTCATTTTCATTTCACAAAATCTCGTACCTACCATTCGAGGAACATTTCCTGGCCCAAACTTCTAAGTAAATTTCTCTAATGACTGCGTATTTACCGATGTTAGAGTTACTCTACGTAGCTATATATCTACATTATTTGTCTTGTACGTTTATCTAACATTCTCCTCATAGCGAACATGAACAGTCATGTTCGAGAGTTGAGATTGCTTAATCATAAATTAAAATTATAGTACCTTAAGAAAGGCGTTAGTGGAACTTCGGTAATCACCATCATCATCTCAGCCGATGGACGTCCACTGTTGGACATAGGCCTCCCCCAAGGATCGCCACAGCGACCGGCCCTGCACTGCCCTCATCCAACGGGTTCCCGCCGCCTTCACCAGGTCGTCGGTCCACCTTGTGGGGGCTCACTGCCTACCTACGCTGCGCTTTCCGGGACGGGGTACTTCGGTATTGGCAACGATCACCGAAGTTAAGGCCAGGTTATCCAAGTGCAAGCGTCTCTTTCTTGCAAGCATAAGTTTGCAAGTAGCCATCCCGCTCCAATTGAAAACAGGATCGTAAAAAAACGTGTTTTTCATCAATATCTTTGCTCATATGCAAGATATGTTTCTAAGCTCAAAATTCTACGGAGTTCACTAGAAATATTTAATGTATTTAGTTAAGTACAAGAATAAAAAGTTAAATATCAGCAGTTTAATCATAGTATTGAAAAAACATAACAAAAAGGGGTAACTTTGGTATTTTTTTTCAATCTATTAAACTTAATCTAATCGTGTAATTGAGCACGGTCGCCTATCAGCCAGATCCTTAAATAAGACATAATTGGTTTTCAGACTTTAAAACACAGTTTAAAACACTTTCGTTCGTGTTCAAAAAACGGCCTCGACCGGATAACAGCGTCTTAAAGTTGCGAGATGAAATGATAGTTATTCAGTAATACTAGATTACACACACGTCAGGTCCTGTCAGTCTTTGGATGAGTGACCGTTAGTGGTATTTCATCTCGAGCGTCTCCGTGCTTCGTAAGGTATGGTAAGCACAGTTGGTTTGTAGAACGCAACAGCACAGGAGTGGTATTTTAGAGTCACACGTTTACACGAAAATATCAAAATTATTATGGAGATAAATTACAAAAAATAGCGGTCAGCACAAGCGTCGTCAATAACAATGATACACAAACAGACAAAAATCAGCAACATGACGAAGGTCAATACAAAGAAATACAAGCTCAGTCAAATAATCCGCCCCTTGTCGATCCTGGCGCAAAGGAGCCCATTACGCTAGCAGCGTTGCCACGTTGAATTGATATGGCAAGCCTCTGCACCAGAAACGACCCGGAACGGGGGTCACAATTTCGCTCCCTCAGTCGACGGCCAATCTCTGCAACGAAGGTATCATATCATTCGATCATTGCGCCTTGCTTACCAAATGAGGCATTACATTGAGTCGTGTCTTATTGCTGTCGTGGCACACACCGGTACTACCTACTGCAGTCCGTGAGGACTTAGAATAGGATTCAGCTGTCGGGTAAAATCTGTTATATTCGTATAATAGATAAAAATTAAACCCTCGAGAAGTAAATTGTACGAATGTTAACGATTTTACCCTACAGCCGAGTCCTGTTCTAAGAGCTCACGGACTGTACTTCTTTTAATGTACTCTGTTTTGTGTAAATATAACTGATTATTTAATGTAACGTAGTGTTTCGTTCATTTTATAAATAACTAGTGTTTACCGTCGTTCGTCCGCACAAATTATATACCAGATTTTAAGTCAGATTATAAGCTATCAAACAAAAAAAGTTTCATCAAAATCGGTTCAGTAGTTTTTGCGTGATGCACGAACAAACAAACAAACAGACAGACAACATTTCTAAAAAAGGTTGATTTCGAGTCAGGGATACCTAAAAACCATTTCGTAATCTTTTTTTTTGTAAATATCTTCAATGTACAGACACACTTCAGTTACAGTTTTATAATAGTTTAGATTAGATAAACCGTTTGAAATCAACATTTACAAAAAAATTAGACTCCAAACATAGACTTAAACTCTAGCGATAGACTTGCCCTTCCATAGAAGCAACATGTTCCACTTGAATGAGGTGTACGCACCTGATTGATGTTCCCGAGTTCACTTCGTCACTATGGCAATGACAGACCGCAATGTGTCATTTTGTGTTGTTTTGTGTGACATGTTGTTTGTTTGAACGAGCTTGTCTATCGCTAGAGTAATATGTCTATGACGCCAAACGTTAAAATATTGAAACAAAACCTTTTCAATAAAACCTCCAGTTATTTATTCAGTCCTATTATAATTTTAAAATAGTATTAAACACTAGAACCGTTTCGTTTAGCGTCCTCCCTCCCTGTCGTCGGCATCGGAACGTTTTCAATTTCCTTCCCATATCCGAACGGTTGTTCTGTTTACATTACCAACATAAATAATTGAATTTTGTACTTAAATGTTTCTCTGGTAAGTAATATCTGAGTTTGATTTTGATTTATGATGTTTCGAGGTTTATATTCCGGAGAAATAATAAAGTTGCGTTGCGGAGAAGTATACAAACTCAATCTTCAGGTCCGGGCATATGAATTAGATAATCTATATTATTATCTATTCATATAGTCCGGGTTCGAATCCGCACGGACGACATGCCTTGTACCAATAAGTTTTTCTAACTTCTGTACGTAATACTACAGAGTACTATCGACTGCTCTCAAAGGGTGAAGGAAAACATCTCGAGGAAATCTGCATACGCTGAAGAAGAAATACAGGGTGAAATTGATATTTTTAGCATCCTTTTAAACTAAGGGTTTACCCATCAAACTCAACAACTTTTACTGTGGGAACAAACCGATCAGAGCAAAAAAAAACCAGCTGTCCCATAATAAACTGCAATGCCTTCTCGACTCAAGTGTTTGCAACAGCAGATTTTTATTTTGCTCCGATTGGTTTGCTCCCATAGTAAAAGTTGTTCAGTTTGATGGGTAGACTCTTAGTTTAAAAGGATCATAATGATATCAGTTTCACCCTGTATAATATACCTTCCCTGAGGGTGGCCTTTGCCCAGCAGTGGGAAGTATGATGCTTATATATTGAGGTTTGTATTGCGTCCACTATTAATTAAATAAAAAAATTTTAACAAAAAATTAAAACCGACTTCAAAACTAAAAAGGTAAAAATAATAATATTGTAGTCGTTGACTTTTGCATTCGAATCTATAAGAACATTAACAGAGTCACCGAGAAATCTTCGGTCATCAGTTCTGCGAGCAATGTTCCTCGCCCATTGCTACTTTAGTTTAGCCTTTTTATAAGGCCTGAAAGACACTCAAATATATTATAATATAGATAGCCGTGGTGGTCCAGTGGCGAGCCTAGCCTGCCATGCAGGAGGCGATGGTTCGATCCCCGTCCAGGCCGACTCATGCCAGTGAGTTTTCGGAATTCATGTACGATTTGTAACACCACTGGCTTTTCGGTGAAGGAAAACATCGTGAGGAAACCTGCATGCTTCTATTTCGAGGCATGTATTGTACCCACTGTTTATTATAAGTGACGACGGGCTCACACTCACACTGGAGTCACACTGGACAGACTTACGGTACTTCTGGTGAAACGTGGATATTCTGAGGTTTCAGAATATATCTGACTTTCTTATAAGTGGCGGGGAATATTATAGTCGTGAGCATATGCCCTACTTTACTCAAATGTATGAAAGAGCTGTATTTTTCTGCGATTTATAAGTTCAGTTTCATGGTCTGAAGTATGCCTTTGAATATTATTATACTCCACTACTCTTTGTAACACTGTACAGTCAGCAGCAAAAAGATGCATGCACCTTTACTACGTCGTAGTATAAAGATGTATACACTTTAGTACTACGCGTAGTACTAAAGTGTATACATCTTATTAGATCTGAGATAATCTTAAAGATGTATACACTTTAGTACTACGCGTAGAACTAAAGTGTATACATCTTTATACTACGACGTAGTAAAAGTGTATTCATCTTTTTGCTGCTGACTGTACAGTTTGAAATCACAAAAATATCCTTTTGGTGGGTATGCAAGTTCGTTGACTACAGACATAAAGGTATGAAAAAGCACACACGAGGATCTCATTAGCGGACGAGGGAACAATCGAGCCTTTATCTAGGATCATTAGTGAAAATAAAGGTTTTCGAAAAATTCTCGACTCCGCTCTTTTGTATGATTTTGATAATGACGTTGAAATCGATGGTGGGGATTTTGCTAAGGGTTTTGTCTACCTTTCATGTCAACCTGAAATCTCTATGGGATCTCAATTTTTTGGGTTCCGTATCAAAAGGTTATCAATGGGACAACATTACTAAACTACGCTGTCCGTCCGTTCGTTTGTCTTTAACTTTAAAGGGTTGTATCTTTGTAAACATTTTTATAATAATATATTTTATGATATAATAATAAAAAAACATTAAGGGTTCCATACAACTTTTGTTTTTCAATGCTTTTTATTCTTGTTTTATCGTAAAAACGTTGATACATACAAGCGTTAAACTTTGTGTGATTATCGTGCAAACTTTACAGTATTACAAAAAGTTATAAAAATTGGCCAAGTGTGAGTCGGTGTCGCGCTAAGGGTCACTAAGAAACATAGACTTAAACTCTAGCGATAGACTTGCCCTTCCATAGAAGCAACATGTTCCACTTGAATGAGGTGTACGCACCTGATTGATGTTCCCGAGTTCACTTCGTCACTATGGCAATGACAGACCGCAATGTGTCATTTTGTGTTGTTTTGTGTGACATGTTGTTTGTTTGAACGAGCTTGTCTATCGCTAGAGTAATATGTCTATGCTAAGAAAACACAAACAGTGTGAAGTGAATGTATTGTTTGGTGGTAAGGACACCTAGGTGCGCGAGTAGTCCGACTCGCGCTTGACCATTTTTTATTAAATTTAAGGGGAACACACCCTGAAATTTAGCCTGCTAACCCTGCTAACACTAGCAGGCCACACTTGAAATAACTAAACGCATTCTGAAATGATAATTATCTTTATTTAGGAAGTACATATGTTTGTAAACTGAATTTACATTTTTTTTTTATTAATAATGTCATAGATTGATGTCTTGATTGTTCTCAAGAATGGATGAGAGCAGATTGGCGAGTGCAATCTATAAGGCATGCATAAGTGGAAATGTTAAAAGGGGACGGTCTAGACGTAAATAAATAAGGACCAAATCGGCAACGTGCTTAAAAAGAGCCAGGTCAGATCTACCTGAAACCGACGAGCATGCATGAAAGGACTAATGAATGTGGGAGCAAGAGAGGTTTGTCAGCATCGTAGCAGGTGGCGTTCCGTTGTCTCTGCCTCTGCCTAGTGGGAGACAGGCGTGAGAATATGTGTATGTATAAATATTGTTTGTTTGTTTGTTCATATCGTGTAGGGTGTAATCTCTGCAACTATACTAAACCGATTCCAAAAATCCTTTCACTAATAGAAAACTACGCTATCCCCGAGATATATCAGTTAAATGTACACGTTGCTGGTATCGGGTAGTTAGGTATAAAGTTTGGAGAATAAATTGATATTGGCTACCCGAGTTTACTATCAACTCTCGTAATTTTAAGTGTTCCATCTGTGTTTTATGTGTTTATTCCGCTAACTATACACTTAATGCATTAACTAAAGTTTTAATATTTTTTGTAGTTGCGATGAAGAGGTGTTAAGAATGGTTAAGGAAATAGACGATTACACACCGAGGGCAGGAAAGTAAGAAAGGTCTCAGACCGTCAGACCTCATGTAATTGTTGACCCAGGCGAAGTTAAGGTCAACAAACAATGTGATCTAAGGTTTTCTTATTTAGAGGCCCGAGGTTAGTATACTATTTTTCTCCTCGGCGGAGGTGGAATGCGGCAATTTCGTTTAGCGCAGAGCGGAACGAAAATTGACACTTTCCGTCTGGAGGGGAGAAAAAAGAATTATCCTAAAAACAATTGAAATGCGGAGAGCAAAAATGATCGGACCCTTGATACGAAAAGATAATTTCTTTAAAACCATACTGGAAGGGAAGAAAGAGGGAAAGAGAAAGACCAAGACAGAGTTATCTAGCCCAAGTGAAGGAAAAGGCCCGATTGACGGCCCGCCCGATAGCACATTCGGTAGTGAACCTGCCTGCTGTGCCGAGGGTAGCGGGTTCGAATCCAAACAGGACAAATATTTGTATGATAAATATGAATATTTGTACCCGAGTCTTGGATGTTTCTATCTATGTATGTATTCTATATCGTTGTCTAGTCATCATAATACAAGTCCAGGCTAGATTCTGGTACTTTAAATGTGACTAGATAAGTGTGACAATGTCCAAGATATTTATATATTTTCTAACTTACGGAGCTCAAACGTGGTCACTTACTGAGGCCCAAAAGTCCAAGCTCAAGGTTTGTCAGAGAGCAATGGAGCGCAGCATTCTGGGTGTTAAGAGAATATTATTCCGAGAGCGAAAATGCGCGCTGCATACAAACGTACTATGGTCATATTTTCAATACTAACCAATTAAAGTAAATGAAATTTTGCAGAAACGATCTAGAAACAAATTTCTATGCTTCTATAGAGTCAGATTTTCGTTAAAATATACAGTTTCAATGCTAGGATTAATTTAAGATTTGTATGGAAATCTTTGAGGCACTGTAACTTGAAAACTATACATTTTAACGAAAATCTGACTCCATACAAGCATAGAAATTTGTTTCTAGATTGTTTCTGCAAAATTTCATTGACTTTAATTGGTTAGTATTGAAAATATCACCATAGTACGTTTGTATGGAGCGCGCTCCGAATAATGTACCCTTAAACGAACCGACCGGGTCAGAAACTCCACGTTGCGCTCCAAAACTAAAATAGCCGACGTCGGAGAGAAAAGCGCCAAACTTAAATGGGAGTGAGCCGGTCATGTCTGTCGGATGCATCCTGAGAGATGGGAAATAATCATCATGCCCTGGATCCCCGAAAACGGTCGGCGGCGTCCAGGTCGACCCACGAAGAGGTGGCTTGATGACCTGGACAAATTTGACGACCAATGGCCAGAGGTTACCCAAAACAGGAACGAGTGGAAGAGCAGGGGGGAGGCCTTTGCCCAGCAGTGGGATGAAACAGACTAATAAAAAATATAAAAAAATGTATTTATTTATTTCGGAATACATTGCCTGATTTGTTTTCTCTATTTAAAAGTATAGCGATCAAAGCAAGCAATGAATACCGAAATTGGCCCTACATACGTAGAGTGTCTAATCGCTGCTTTAGTAATATTTTTCCCGTTTATCATTCTTTGGATATACAGGCTGTAACAAAACATCCAAGTAATATTTAAAGTGGTGGTTTAGACCATCAAACCGAACAACTTTCACTACAGAGCTAACATCGAGGAAAATTAAACGCTGTGTCATGCAAAACTGCAGTGCATACTCGACTCAAATGTAGCGGCAGAATAGCAGATATAAAAACACCCCTTTAATTATTACTATTTATTACACCTTGTATAATAACGGGCTGGAAATATAATTAGAAATAATATTTTTTTCACGATTTCAATATTGGCCTTGTTAAAGTTGTTCAGTTATATTATGGTCTAAAGCCATTGACTTACCAACTACTGGACGTACTGGTCCGTGTTCAAAAGTGTCAGAACCATAAGAGAAACAAAACACATAAAGATAAATAAATACGCGCCAGTCTTTGTTTGATTGACGGACTACGCGCACGTCTGCATGCTGTGCTGTGCTGTAAGAATTTGTTAAAACTATGCAAGAAAAGTAAAATTTAAATGTCAGCAGTTTCAGTGGACACTTATTTTCGTGAATTTTGTATTAGACCCGTAGTCCATTATCTAAAGCACGCTGCAAATGTAAAAATACTGTTTAAAATCTATATTTTATTTTCAATCCTATTGTGATTGGTCGCCACAAGCCACAAGTCTCACCAGACATCACTGAAACTTATATAACTTTGGGTATTTCAGAAACTGATCAAGAACTCTGGATGTTTGACCTCAAATTCTTAGGATTAATTGCTATAATGTGAGCGAATATATTCCTTGATTACTCACCGCAATGTAGGATGAACTGGAGGGTCCGAAACTTAATTACGTAAGTGACCAAAGATTAGGGGTTTAATGTAGACGCGAATTTATTTACTGTAGTTTACACCTACAGGGTGTTAGGGTAAACAGTTGAATTACTTTAAGGGGTGATTGTACTTATGATACTGAACAACTTTCCCTAGGAAATATATAGGAAATATGGAAAAAAAAACATTGTAAATGCAATCAACAGATCGAACCAAAAAAAGAGATAACTTCAAATCTTGAAATAAAAATGTTTTGGTATCTCTCCCCTACACGTAAAGTGGAAGTGATTTTTTTTGTGTGTGTTGTATTTCCCTCTGTCTGCTAAACGGTTGTTTTTGGATAAGTATGTGAAAAAATTCATGGCAGTAGTTATGTATAACGAAGATCAAAAAAATGTTTAAGATCTAAGTAGGCTTTACAAGTTAACGAGTAATAGTAGACCAACTTATAAAATGTACTTCTAAGTCCGCAAATTGTGACAGGCAACTACGGAACCCTACACTGCGCGTGGCCCTACACTGGGCCGGTTTCTTACTGATAAGATAAACTAAATATTGTTTATACAGTAAACTACCCAATTTGCGGCAATATTCGCCCCTTCTAAACATGGTCTTGGGAAGATACGCCCCTGCGACAAACTTAATAATCTCTGTCATATCTACGTATACATAATCTGTGTACCGCCTGAGCCGGCATTAAACTTTGGCAATTATTAAGTCACCAGCGCTACTCAAAGTTTGCTAATCTGTGTCTCTAGGGATTTATTTGCGTAGGCGTTGATTACGAAAATTGTTGTTCGGAAGAGTTGATCGCATTGAGACTATAAAACAGTTTGGTTTCTGAATGTTTAATGATTTCGATTGTTTTGTAATTGGTTGAAGCGATTTTGATAAGGGGGAAGAATTTGATCTTTATGAATCGTACCTAGATCATTATGAATTAAATAGCATAGCATTTGCTCGCAACTCCGTCCACGTGGATAACAAAATAATAATTTGATTGTGTACGAACATGAAAATGTAGAATAACGTCCGTCGGTAGAAGGGCGAATATTAATTCTTTTGCAAAAATGTTTATTTGATTTGGAAGAAAAGCGGTCCGTTTTTCTCGTTTTTTTGTGGTACACCCTGTATAACAAAGCAACTTAGTAATATTTAAAGGTTGGTTTAGACCGTCAACTAAAAAAATTTATCAAAATCGATAAAAAACAAAAATCTGCTGCCCCATACCTTTGGGTTGAGTAGGTACCTAGTACAAGGTAAATTTCAAACCGAAAGAGTCAACAAGTATTTTGGAGGCAGGTTATTAAAACGTAAATTACCATCATTGTATAATATATACTTTGAGAGTCACGTTGCAGGGTTTGCCCCGAACACTTGTCTCTCGCGTGGTATTCGCGCGGTTCGCGTTTCAGCCTGTCGCGGGGCTCCACAATCCTTCTCAGTAATTGTTCTTACTCAAAAACAATCCTCGAGATTGGATAGATACTCCCTCAAACCACTTGACATTGGCGGAAATTCGGTGCTAACGCACAAGCAAGAAGTCCAATAGTTATAAAAAAAAATATACTTTGAGAGCAGATATCTCGAGAAAGAAGTATTATAACGATTTCGTTTCTATCTGAGTTTTATTTGATTGAACAAGACCAGACCTATCCAACGACACCTTACTCGATTTATTAAGAAAAACTATTTTTTTTTCAACCCTTCTTTTGTTGTATGAAAGTCGAAAAAAACGTGTTTCTTCACAACGATTATATTTCTGTTTTTGAGTTACTGTTATCTGTCTTAATGCCAAATTTAGATTTAATAGGTGCAACAATGAGCGAGTTATTGATGGCATACAGACAGAATGGACGAAAGTGTAATATAAGGGTTCCTTGTTTGACAGCGGAAACCTAAAAATGGTAATGAGCTTATGTTTGTAACACCAAACTTGTCAGCTGTAGCAAAACGAACTCCATCATCAAAATAATAACAAAAAAACTGTTTCAACATGAGAAAAAGCATCATTTCTCGGCGTCAAACTATTTTGAATTAAACGTCAAGTCCCGACAGCTACATACATTTTCTATTCACGGCAAGGGACTTTACGGATACGGTGAGGTAGGTACAGAAAAAGTTTGTCCGATGTTATTATGAAAAGTTTTCGAATGAAAGCACACAATACGGGTAGGGACTCGGTTTGCTGAACTATTTTCTGTTGGTAAAACTTTTTTGGGTTCCGTGTTTGATATTGTCATATTATGGTGTTTTTGTATTTGTTATAAATTCATATAACGGGCTTTAAATTTATTTTTAACTAATGGCATATCTGCGTATCTTTTTATATGCGCAGACCACTGAATGAATATGTAGCGATGTATCAATGATATTTTGTACATTTACATATTCTAATTGATTTACAATCATTTAGGAAATAAAGACGAAACGTTAATTTAGACTAAGTTCAATGTTTTATCAAAAATTTCATACTAACCAATTCATTAGTTTTTGCGTGATTCTCGAACAAACAATCAAATAAACAGGCAGACATAAAACTCAAAAAAATTGAGTTGTGGTTTTTGAAATTATTTGCAATCATTTACACACCATACCGTAACCGAAAGAAACAGAAATATTAATTCATCAACTATTGACGCTGACTGTACTTATAAGTTATTGTCTGGTTAATGTCTCGAATTCATACGCATTTTTCGATAAGTTGAAACGTGATATAGAGTTCAATTTTGATACACAAGTCACAATATACACTTCTGTTACAGTTTTATGACGACATACAGAAATATTTTTACAAACTTTTGATGCTGACTGTACTTATACTTTGTCTGTTTTTTGTCTCGAATTCATACGCACTGTTGCACACAATATCCGTAGATATTATAAAGGTTATTTGTTTTTGGTACAGTAATTTTCGATAACTCGTAACGTGATATGGAGTTATATTTCGATACACAAAATAACCAATTTCGCGAAATACAATCTATGCTATTATCTGCTATTAGGTATAATAACATCGCCGTATTTGTTAACTTTTAGCACAAATTTATCAAGAAAGAATTATTAAAATGACTTTGTCCCGAATGATATTTTTTTGCATTACAGAACATCAATCCAACGTTACCTCTTTAGGGTAGATACACGACTTTTTCAACCCCTTAATGTAGCCGTTAGCCGGAAAAACATTGTTTTTGACCCCATAACTATGGGGTTAAAAAAAAAGATTTCGGATTTTGAGTAAGTATTTTCATTTGCATTTATATATTCTCACGACTATTAATTCTTCGAGGGGATAGTCAGAGTAGATATTCTGAAAACTCAGAACATTCACGTTTCACTAGTCTATCTCTGTCTATAACGTCACGCCTCTTTCCCAATGGGGTAGGCAGAGACCAGAGCGCGCCATCTACTACGATCCTTACATACATCTTTTGCCCCATTCACATCCATACATCTCTTCATACATGCCCGTCGGTTTCGAGTACTCCGCACCTCCCCTTTTTGTAGGACGCAACTGATTTGATCAGAATACGTCCTACGAGGGCGCCCTCTGCCGACACTTCCACTCATTTTAGCTCCATATATCTCTTTCGTACACTAGTAGTCATATAATAATATTATTTGATACAAAAAAATTAATGGCTGTTGCCAATCGTCCAATAAACGGACGAATAATATAAAGTCTATTCGTCCGATACTCGGATATAAGACACTTCGATTGGCTGTTGCTAGTCGTCGGACTATCGGATGAATTAACATAAAAAAGCTATCCGCGAAGGTTATGAATCCAGTGACCGTGACCCTTATTTCAAAATTTTGGAAATAGTAGCGATTCGGTTCTAAAGAAACCGAACATGCTCGTTGGTTCGCTCCTCACTAACCTAACCGACTGAATTAGATAATGTTGTAAAATCCGTTGCTGACTTAGTAAATTAGATTGTTATGTAAAAATTTCCAGTAGGTACAAGTAATATCAAATGCTCACGACTATATTCCCCGAGAGGGTAGTCAGAGATATTCTGAAACCTCAGAACATCCACGTTTCACCAGTTGTACCGAAACTCTGACCAGTGTCACAGAGGATTATATTGTACAGAGTGACAGCTTCATACAAGCTCGCAAAAGCGGCGCATCACTACATGCGCAGCGCGTTTGTGTGCGCGCATTCACCTACGAGGTTCAGGTTATACTTTGTACAATCCTCTGTGCCAGTGTGACGGGGGGTGAGCCAGTCGCCACTTATAATGGACAGTGCAAGTGGGTACAATACATGCCTCGAAATTGAAGCATGCAGATTTCCTCACGATATTTGTTAATTTAAACATTACATTAAAGCCTATTTCATTAATTTTCAATACAAAAACAAATTCTTCAACCAACCAGCTTTGAAAGTAACAAAACTTTGTCCAGCCCACGTACAAAACAAGTAAGTAGCGGCCAAACTAGACCGTTTCCTATCTAAGTGCAAACCCGCTTCGTGTTTGTTAGACAATCTTGAAACCGACTCAAACTAAAGTTGGACTAAACGTTAACTTTAGCAAGAGTACATGGTTTATCGAACAACAAACAGCAAGGGTTAAGAAACAAGTTGAATTAAAATACATTCGTACGTAATAGGCATTGGAAATAAAATCTCAAAGTGATGATCTCATAGCCGATTTATACAGCGACAAATTTTCATAGAAATACTTAATTATTAACAAAAACAGGCTGCTTATTTACAGAAACAAGACTCCTTTTGGCGTGATAACGTCTTATACATTGATGAACACCGGCTGCACTAACGATATTAATGTACTATGTCTATGTGCTGCACCTAAGCACAAAAACCTTTTAGGTTCAATTTCTCTGGGCTGCACGCACTAAAAAGTGTCACGTTCCGCGTGACGTCAGAGCTCGTGACGTTAGAGCTAGCAGTTCTCTTCAATGTTTCTTTATGACGTTACGTTATCACGTAAAACTCGTCCGGAATCTGACTTTACAGAAAACATTTTTTTTACAAAAGCGCGTCTGCTTATGGCATGAGAGTAGCCCATGGATCTAAATCATAAAGGATAGCACTCCTCCTTACAAGCATTGATACAAGAAAATTTGACGTTCGTCTCCGTCGTCGATATTTCCAATTTTACGTGCGTCCCTTTCTATTCCAATGACGTCACAATTACATAAACGACAATTGAGTGACGTCATGCCTAGACATACATTAGAAAGGGACAAAGTTAACGTCACTAAAAACCACTACGGAGAAGAACGATCATTACCGACCATCAAGGAGTATTATCATGTTTTCCCTCTTGTTAGGCAGTCTGTGCTCCACTATAGAGGATTCCAAACTTCTTGGAGTAGCCCAACGTAACCTGAAGAATTTCTAAACTAAAGTGGCAATGGGCGGGGCACATTGGCCGATGGCCGATGGGGCCAAAGAGTTCTTGAATGGAGATATGCTACAGGTTAGAGCCACACATTCGACTACCTCTGTTCGTAGCGGCATTACATCAGATTTTTAAGTGTAGGGACACACCTGCGGAACGTTCCGCGCCGAACATTTGGTTGAATACGCGCGCAAAACTTTTCCCCTACGAATAAGAATGTATAGAAGTGTAAATGACGCTCAAAAAGTGTCACCAAAAAAACTGTACCGTGTTTTAAATTTGTTCTTTAAAAACTGTACCTAGCCGCCAAAACTCATACAACATGTCATTTTTCATTGGGTGCCAAAAATTATTTCGATTTTGTTTAGAGTTACTCTTCTATAGTTATTCTTATTAGTAGCTTTTCCCTATTCCAGCGACACACCAGTACGCTGCATTACGCGCCATTTTTCCTTGAGACGCGAATGCAACCGAACGTTCGGCGCGGAACGTTCCGCAGGTGTATCCCTACACTAAGAGAATAGGCTTCCGCACATTGCAGCGATGTTATCGAGCGATATTATCGACAGCGATATCGCGACACCTTACACACTGCAGCGATTCCGCGATTCGCGTCACGCATGCGCACACCACTGAATGTAGTAGAAAGAGATTGCGTCAGGTTGCGATAATATCGCGGCAGTGTGTGGGATCGAGCACGTCCCCATACAAAATGTACCTACTGAGAACAATTATCGCAAAATCGCAGCGATAATATCGCTCGATAATATCGCGGCAGTGTGTAGGACCGAGCGCGTCCCCATACAAAATGTACTGAGAACAATTATCGCAAAATCGCAGCGATAATATCGCTCGATAATATCGCTGCAATGAGCGGAGGCCTTAAGTGTATCATGTGCTCTATCGCCTTATACACTTTATATCAACTTGCACAAGGTTCTGTATTCGAAAACAGTTTGTAAATCAAAATTTTTCAGCTCCATCTCGTCTCAACAAAGTGTAGTTAGAAAGTTTAAAAAGTGAACTGACGTGAGCGAGCCTTGCCTGATGCACTTTTAGTTTAGTTTTAAATAAGCTGTCTAGTTTAGTAACCGACTATTCTGTCTGGAAAGTTGTTAACTTACTTCATCTTTACATTATTTTATTTTAAACTATTGTTTACCCGCGACTTCGGCCGCACAAATTATACACCAGATTTTAAGTCAGATATTCATAAGCTATCAAACAAAAATGTTTCATAAAAATCGGTTCAGCAGTTTTAGCGTGATGCGCAAACAAACAAACAAACACACAAACAAACAGACGGACAAAATTTCTAAAAAAGGTTGATTTCGAGTCAGGGATACCTAAAAACCAATCGTAATTTTTTTTTTGTAAATATCTTCAATGTACAGACACATTTCAGTTACAGTTTTATAATTTTAAAATATCATCAAACGATAACGTGGAAACCTTAGTATAAAGGGTGTAAGTGACAGCCTAGCAAATACTGAAACAGTGAACTCAGACCATCAAACTGAACAACTTTCACTATGGAGCATGCCTCAGCTGCTTTCACTATCTATGGAGTGAGCTCAATATGAAACAACTTTGAAACTGCATACAACATACAGCACGGCAGACAGACAGACATACGTACAGTGTACGCTAATGAATAGAGTCCGATTGGCACCTTTTGGGTACGGAACCCTAAAAAGTAGCACATCTTCAACATCGAAAACGACGAAACAAAGATATTTCACAAACAGGGAATGTAAAATACCTTCCATACGGCTGTCCCATCCAAGCATATTCAATGCGAGAGGAGAGACCCTATACACGCCCGAGTAAATTTCTTTTGTTATTTGTTTCCTGTTTCGTAGTCAATTTGGTAGTTCAAACTTAGGTTATTTCCCTTAGGAAATATGTTGCGAGCACCCAGGCGTGAAGGAAAATTGATTCCAAAAAAAGTTCGTACAAGAAAGTAAACGTAGTAGCTATTTCGAGGTTTTGGTCATTGTTTTACCTTTGTCTAGATTTGGCTAGCGATTTCGCTGTTTGTTTTCCTATTTAAGGCGCTACCGCCCGGTTTTACCATGAAATCGGGAAGCTTTGTAATAATTTTATACATTAAATATGGCACTTTTTAAGCAGAAAATAAAATTGAACAATCTACAGGACATGAGAAGAGATTTAAAACATCCTGCATGCTCGACTGCTACAAATTAGAATTAATTTATTCATGAAGATCAATCTCGGAAATTCACGATCAAATTCATGAAGCTCGGTGGCGCGTTGCAGAGAGGTATGGACTCTCAATCATGAGGTCCGGGTTCGAAACCGCACGGACAATATGCCACGTATCAATGAGTTTTTCCAACTCATGTACGTATCAAATTAAAGATTGAAAAATTTGTCTCGGGCGGGACTTGAACCCACGCTCTTCCAAACCGGGGAAACGACTTAAGACGTAACAGATTGAAAATTTCGTTCAATGGGTAGTGGGCTCGGTGGTGTAATTGGTTAGCACGTTTCCCCGGTTTGGAAGAGCGTGGGTTCAAGTCCCGCCCGAGACACATTTTTCAATCTTTAATTTGATTCGAAATAGCACAACATGGCTGTAACATGTTTATAATCAATAATAGTTGAAATTATGTACGTATTACCGAATGCTCTCAAACGGTGAAGGAAAACATCGTGAGGAAACCTGCATATGCCAAAGAAGAAATTCTGATGCGTTTGGCAGGCGTGGTGGACTAAGGCCCAATCACCCTTCTAGAGGGTAGGCTTGTGCCCTGCAGTGGGACTTATATAGGCTGATGATGAAGAAGATCAAACTGTATCCATGTCTTTGAGGCCAACTTTACCCCACTGACATGAAACCCTAATATTTATTACATGAGCACACAAAAATTCGTTAATTTATAATGAGCTGGTGTTATTAAATTTACTTTTCAGACTGACACAGCCATCTATTGAGGGTCAAGTTTTAATGACCGAGTGCCAACAAACTCTTAATTAGTAAAGTTTGCGGACCGCGGTCACAAATAGGACTTCAGTCGCTACTAATACATCTGGGGATTACTACCGACGTAGGTATAATACGTGTGGAAGGTTAATAAATTATGTAGTGGTTTAGGATAGAATTTGTAGAGTGGTTTGTTTTGGTATCCGAAATACCACGAACACTAGGGTTTAAATAAATTAGCATTCCCACATTTTCATCATAATAATTTGTCCATTCTAATAAGAGAACGCAGCTGTCATTAATCATCATCATCAGCCTACAAAAGGCCAACTGCAGGGCACAGGCTTACCCTCACGGAGGGTATATGGGCGTTAGTCTACCACGCGTGCACAATGCGGATTGGTAGACTATACATATGCATAAGAATTTCTTCTTCAGGGCTGCGTTCAGAACCTTTGGGTGCGGTTGTTCTTCTCGCTCGCTCTTATGGGTAATACGCTTTTCACCGAGCCTCTGAACGGCGTTAGGGCGAAAAGTTGCACTCGGAGTGCACTCTGGGCGCACTCTGGGCGTAGGTTCTGAACGCACCCCAGTGTATGCAATTTTCCACACGATGTTTTCCTTCACCGTTTTTGAGAGCAGTCGGTTAGTTATTAGTTAGAAAAACTCAATGGTACATGGCATGTCGTCCGTGCGGATTCGAATTCGGACCCTTATGACTGAGAAACTTAAGGGTATATTATTCGGAGCGCGCTCCATACAAACGTACTATGGTGATATTTTTAGTACTAACCAATTAAAGTCAATGAAATTTTGCAGAAACAATCTAGAAACAAATTTCTATGCTTGTATGGAGTCAGATTTTCGTTAAAATGTATAGTTTTCAAGTAACAGTGCCTCAAAGATTTCCATACAAATCTTAAATTAATCCTAGCATTGAAACTGTATATTTTAACGAAAATCTGACTGACTCTATACAAGCATAGACATTTGTTTCTAGATTGTTTCTGCAAAGTTTCATTGACTTTAATTTGTTAGTATTGAAAATATCACCATAGTACGTTTGTATGCAGCGCGCATTTTCGCTCTCGGAATAATATTCTCTTAACAAAAGGCTCTTCGTTTAACCCTAACTGCCTCCGTGGTCTAATGGTTAAGAGCATTGGGCTCTTGACACGGAGGTCTTGGTTTCGATTCCCACGGGGGACACCTAGTGATACGTCACTTTGTGCGTTTTTCCCTAGGTGGTTAGGACACTGCAGGGTTAATTATTTAGTAGTCGTTAGGTACATAAAAACCACGTCAGACATCGTAAGGCGATCTGGAAAAACTCGGACACCAGGGCTTGCTGCTCACACGATAAGAAAAAGAAGACTTATCTTCAGCCTTTCATACACTGCGGGTTGGATTAGGCAGGACCAAGGATAATCTCACAAAAAGAAGAATTATTCCCCTCAACACATTATGCAAATGGAAACCCCACAACTTGGTCTGGTCTGGATACTAAAATATCAATAAACGAACCCTTATAAAGCGAGGTAAGTAAACTGATGTAATTAACAAGTTGAAGGGACAATTGTGAACGTCCATGAGTAACGTACGAGTTAGATTATGCTATTAAAACTTATTTGAAAACATACGGGGAAGGGTTTTGAGCGTTTCTCTCGCGTTTATGTTTATTTTATTTATTTGCTTACAGAAAGATTAACAGATCAAATAGTATCTTTAGTTAAAAATATAAGTTTACAAATATTATTAACAAATCTTCACATTCAGGTAACATAATTATTTGCTAGTACATAGAGATAAGTGTGGGAATGTAGGTAATTATTGGCTACTGAAGTTATGATATTACTTTGTTGCAATAACATTTTTCAATTATATAACCCATGATTATCAAAATATATAAATTTATATTGTACCTACGTAGAAATCATTTAAAAAAAAACTGTTTATACAAATAAAAAGAAGAATGTGGACCAGATAAACTGAAATTTGAATAGTCGCTTTCGCTATGTTCTTGTATACATCAAAGTTCAGATCTAAGTTCGCACTAGAGTGCAAAGTGCAAAACAAACAAACATGGACTCATGGTCGTAATTTATTTTGGATTGATTCGAAACTTTGCTACAAGTTACCTGCCATTTTACGGCATGAAAGTGGGACTAGGAACAAGCCAAGCGTACGCTTTATCACACCCTTGCAATTTCATATAACCGGGCTCACATATGACGAGAAAAGGTAGTAAGCACATGGGATTCTTTTTATTCTTCTTATCGTGTGGGCAAGCCCTGGTGTCAGAGTTTATTCAAACCGCCTTACGGCCTCTGACTTAGTTTTTCCCACCAGAGATAGTAGCCGAGATCAAAAGCTTAACGTGCCATCTGAAACACGGAATCATCTTTCTTTTCAGACAATCAGATGATTCGGCCTGCAATGTCCTAACTAACTGGGGAAAAATGCACAAAGTGACATATCACTAGTTGTCCCCCGTGGGAATCTAACCCACGATCTCCGTGTCAAGAGACCAATGCTCTTAACCATTAGACCACAGAGGCAATGATGCTGAGTAGTCATGTTAGTCATGGGATACTGAGTGAGTGAAAGTGGGAGAAGACTATACGACCATACCTTCGGTCTGCCGATTACCTTTTTAGAATCCAGTGAGGTAGAAACTGGTTTGAAATGAAATGAAATTGTATTATCGGAGTTTCATCGAGGAAACTTAATAAGAGGAATATTTGCACGTACGTACTCGTGCGTTACAATATTCCGTATGTTTACATTCACACGTCACATTAGGGGTTTAACTTGACGCTGCTCTTAAAACTTTTTATGAACACAATAAAAGAAAGTTCTGATATTTGATAAGCATTTTAGTACTTGGTCCTAAAGTTTTGGGGTACCTAATTGAGAGCTGGCATTGAATAAAATTATTTGAATGTACCAAAATTAAAAATAAAGTCTAATCTGCGCTTTTATAGACTAAAACCCAGACTAATAAAATTTTCATTTCCACCGCAAAAATTAAAAACACTGTTATTCAATTAAAAGTTCAATTTACTTTCGTATTCGTTTGTGGTATTGATATAAAGCTCGAGACTATTAGTTCCATGGTTATTTATTTGCAGTTCATGTACTTATAGCAAAGTTTTTATATGAAATCTCATAATTTGAATATGTGTTTGTGTGACCGATTTGTTTGTTGGGTATGTTAATGTACCTATGTTAAATGTGTCCCAAAGAAGCACTTAGTTTAAATTAATGTTAGTTACTCTTTTTCATTTGTGAAAATTTTATATTTTGTATGTTTTTTTTTCTTCTCTTTATTGTACAAACGCGTTATCATGTAATTGGCGTTGTAAAATTTAAATGTTGTTGTATTCGAAATTAAGTAATTTGCTGTTTGATAACCAATAAAGATAAATAAAAAAAAATAAAAAAACGGGAAAGAGCGTGTCGGACTCGCCCGTGATAGGGTTCCGTGGCCATTGCAACGTACTCGTAAGAAAATTTTTAATAAATTGGTTTTCTTACTTTATGGGAGGGGTAGAATAAAATTGTATTTCTTCTTAATCAACCTATTTCTGTTTTTGGGTCTGATACTTCAGAATATTATCAGTCTTCATGCTAAATTTCTATTAAATAGGTTTAAAAATGAGGGAGTCATTAAGGCAGGGCACACATTAATGGATAGGCCTAAAGCGCGGTAATGTGATGCAAACTACTGGTGCACTTGGTCCATACAAACTAGCGCCATTATCTGTCAAATCTAGGGCACTTGCATACAAATTTGAAGTAAACCTTTCATTTGTTTTGCCTCATTTTTCTGGTTTGAAATGTTCGCGTAAGGCTTTTATTTTGATCTAAGGGCCACACAGACAGACAAACAGAATAGACGAAAGTATAGGGGTTCTCTGATTGACCACGGATACACACACATTTGAATTTCGAACTTCCGTTACACGATAAAGTTGCGGATCCAAATTTTAAAGGCCTCCCAATAAGGAGGGGGGAGGGGGTTACTATAGTAATAGACAATAGTAGATTACACAGAGGACAGGAAAGTAAGAAACTTCTCAGATCAGATCAGATCTCATGCAACAAACATGTGATCTGAGGCTTTCTATTTACTGTCCGAGGTTAGTATACTACTTTTCTCCTCGAAGGAGGTGGAAAGCGACAACTTCGTTTAGCGCAGCGGGACGAAAATTGACGCTTTCCATCCGGACGGGAGAAAAAAGTTTTACTTCAAAAATACTAGTTTAATTTTGAATCAAAAGTAATAATGCTGGAAGATATATCGTTAACACACTTACCAAATGAGTCCATTTGACCTCCCAGATTCAACCTGCAACAGAAATAAACCGGCTGTACTTTTTTTACAAAAGCAAAAGCAAATAACTGTCATCCGAGCCACGTAGGACTCCTGTCACATTCTTAGGTTAAGTAGAAAAGCTTGGCAAAGCCTGGCCTAGTGGGACAGTGCAGAGACAAAAGATTTTCTGATTTATTCTTTCTTTGTTCAAATAAAGGAAAGAAAGTAAGAAAATACCTACCTACCTTATTCAACTTTTCGAAAGATAAAATTAATTATTAAACTTTGATCTATTATAATTTTTGTGCAAACTCGTAGGGTCCTTCTTAGGCCCGATTCGACCAATCGCGAGTAAATTTTATTCTTAGATTAAGTCGCCGGTTACTATTGTATTGAGTAAACTGATTTTGCGTTTTACCAACCCTAATCTAAATGAAGTCAAAGTCAAAGTCAATATAATTTATTCAATATAGGAGCTTGAAGCACACTTATTAAACGTCAAATCTTTTTTAAGCTACCACCGCGTCGGAACGTGTTGTCGCTGTAGAGAAGATGCGGCCAGAAACTCTACAACATAACACGACTTAAAACTATTACAATATAAATTCTTAAGCTACTGTTATGTATACAATAATACATAGTCTATCTAATAAAATAGTTGATACTTTACAGTAATGTAAATAAACTATAAGTTAGTGACCCCAGACCCAAGCATTTTGATCATTTAAATAATCATCCAGTTTATAATACGCTTTCTTACAGATAACATTTTTGATCTTAGTTTTAAACATGTTTTCGGAAAGATTCAAAATGGTCTCGGGGATTTTATTATAACAACGTATACAGTGACCCATGAAAGACGTGTTGACCCTACTAAGCCGAAAGTGCGGAGATATCAGTTTATTTTTGTTTCGAGTGTTGTAATTATGGACATCACAATTTTTTGGAAACAAAGACAAATTTTTTCTTACATATAAAATGTTTTCATAAATAAACTGTCCATAAACTGTTAAAATATTAATTTCCTTAAAAAGGTCGCGAAGCGAATCACGACAGCGCAAACCATATATTGCTCGAATTGCCCGTTTCTGTAGGATAAAGATTGTCTCAATGTCTGCAGCACGACCCCACAATAAAATACCATAGGACATGATACTATGAAAGTAACTGAAATATACGAGTCTGGCAGTTTTAATATCAGTTAGTTGTTTAATTTTTCTGACTGCATATGCTGCAGAACTTAGCCTACCAGCCAGAGTTTCAATGTGGGAACCCCATTGCAGCCTAGAGTCAATCGTTATTCCCAAAAACACTGTATTATCAACAAAATCTAGACTATTCCTGTTTAAAATTACTTGATTATCTACAATTGGTACATTCGGCAAAACAAATTTTATACATTTCGTTTTTTTTGCATTAAGTGCGAGATTATTTGCGTTAAACCAGTTCAAAACTTGTTGAAGGGTATCATTTACGTCGTTAAGTTCTTGGTCCTTCCTATTTACTTTAAAAATCAGAGAAGTATCGTCAGCAAATAATACTATGTTCGACAAGTTTTGTACCATATGTGGCAAATCATTTATGTAGACCAATGTAGAAATGTCAATGTCACAAAAATTATAATAAAAAGAATCCTAACCAATAAAAACTGTATAACATTGCAATAAGTACGGATACAACGACCTCTTTCTTTACTATTTTTAGTACGGGGTGTGTAAACACCAAAAGTAAAATTGTTCCTTCTATAGTTACTCTTCTATAAATCTAAGTTTGGTTGAATCCGGCCTTAATATGCTGACACTTTTTTAAGGGGATGATCACACCGTCAGACTGAACAACTTTCTCTATAGCACCAACATCGAAATCGCGAAAAAAAATACTGTTCCATATAAAACTGCAAACCTACTCGAGCCAAATGTATGGGAAAGCTGATTTCTTTTCGCGATTTCGATGTTGGTCCATAGAGAAATTTGTTCAGTTTGGAGGTCTGATCATCCACTTAAAAAAAATTCAGCATATTAAAAAGGACCCTGTATAATGATGATAATGGATTTCTAGTAAATTTGGCTACGGCTTTATTTATAGAAAATGGTCAGCACTCCGAGAAAGTCCTTCCCTCCTATGTCTGATGGAACGGGAGACCGATACGATCAGACGTGGGGTCAGACGCAGTGGCTATAACCGGCAGCCACACGGTTTGTCTCTCATTCTCCCCTCCTACTCATAATACTTTGCTATGATTTGCTTCAAATAATTGTTCTGTTTTGTTGTTTTAGCTTTGCTTTCTTTTACCTAATTCACTTTGTTTTTTTCCTTTGCATCGCTTTGCTTCTGCTTCCTATTGAATGAGTATTATTGGTCTCGTGTGAAGAATACAGAGAGGAATGAGTATGACATGTCAAGACAAGCAATATCTCTGAGTACCTTATTTTATACAATTAAGAGGATAGTTTTTACTGCGCGCTTCGTACAAAAGAACGGACGAACCATTATTGGTTTCTAGATCGTGCCTAACAAATATTGACTTTCATTGGTTTGTTTTTTTCTGCTATTTGATAGATTATATTCCAGATGGTTACGCTAAATCACCTATTAATAGCAATTTTATCAAAACTGTATTAATCAGATGAATATTCGTCCATACCAGTCCCTTTGTGACCATTTCTCGCTCAATATATTTTTAAAACCCAGCTTCCCCATAGCAGACAGGCAGTGCAGTAAAAACCAATATTTTGTCATCAAATACGGTATCCACAAATAAAATATTGACGTTTTCAATACGAACTCGCATAAAATTGGAGCGCGACTGCCGTTTATGTTGCGTTCAGAGTAGAATTTATGTCTCTTTGCTGGGGAAAGTAAAGCTGGGCTTTGTGTTACACCGTTACCACACTAATGGCATGCACAAAAGGTAACATAAGGCTTGAGACACATTTACCGACGGCGGGCCCATACAAAAATGACATTTACAGTTCAGGCAACGAATGATTCTAGATGGAAAAGTCGAAAGCAGGATGTTTGACTACGGAACTTTATTTGGGCTAGTTTCGAGACAAATATCCTTAAAATCCTGACCCCTCTGGGTTAAACTCGAAGGGGGGGCACAAAGAAGGTCAAATTTTTTGGTTTTTTGATTATAATATCTCGAAATCTATAAGTCGTATTAAATAGTATGTTCAAATTATACCTGAAAAAATTTCCTACAAAACTAGTTCTAAGTAGTGAGTCAGTATGTACTTTTGTCATAGGACGGATACAAATTTTCAGTCGATTCGATGAACCTTTAAAAGCTGTTTTGGCGTTTGAAATTTCCATGGCAGCCATCTTGGATTTCGCTATTTTGGATTTTTTTTACCGCCAACCAAATCTGACCAAGGTCTTCTATGGCATTTGTTCAAGGTCGATAACCCTATCTGTCATAGTTTCCGCGAGCCGTTGACCTCATCCGTCAGGAGTCGACCTTCTGAGGAAGTCGAAATATTCCTTTTATCACCAGGACATAATTATTATGAATGGTAACGTACACACCGACATGTGAGGACTGCTAGGTTGTCGCGATATGCATGAGTTTCCCCGTTAGAGGGCCGCGTAGGTCGCACGCCCGAACGAATAAAGGTGTAAAATGCCATAACACCCTTTTTGCTTTTATGCCATTTTTGGAATCTACGGCCTTCAATACATGTCCTGAATTTTTTCAGCGTAGCTATGGTGCATATTCGTGAAATTATATGGTAGGACATCTTTATTCTATCTAATTACTACTTACATTTCATAGACGAATATGGACACAATATAGTGTTACTAAAACACTTTTCATTAAAAATAGTTGAACAACAGTATAATACAATATTGCATCTTTGTTATCTCTATAAAACCTAAAAGGGGTCAGTTCTAATTCCAGTTTACATCTTTATTCGTCTACAAGACTCTGATTGAAAAAATGTAAGACCCGATTACACCTTTATTCAACCGAAAATTAAATTATATTGGCATTTCTCGGAAGGTATAATACCAGACTTCATCTATATTCGTCTGAAAATATCCAAATGTATAAAACGTTATCCTTGGTTATCTAAAACTACTAAGTAGAATTATTTAAATATTTTCCGCGTTAGACATAACCGTCATACGAGACGAGCTTCAGTGCACGCGGTAAGAATGATTAACTAAATTTTACATTCTGACAACGTTGCATTATCAAAGAAAGCTCGCGGGAGCGGACTATTGCAGTTGCGTGCATGTTTGTTTACTAACAACACGAGTAATACGATTGTAAATTAATTACTGTTTACCTAAGTGTCTGTAATTAAGTGATTAAGGGCCTGTTTCACCACTTACGAGTAAGTTCTTGTTAGCTTATCCGACAGATATTTTGACATATTTTCATACAAAATACGTCAAACTATCTGTCGGATAAGCTAGCAAGAACTTACTCAGAAGTGGTGAAACAGGCTTTAAGTAAGCTAAAACTAAACGAAAAGTGAAATAAGTCGATGCGAATAGGAATCATCTACAGAGAATAAGAAAAATTTTACCTAAGTTTTTCTTCTCTACACTAATACAAAACTGTAAAATTCCGACCGATTTCGGTGAAACTTTTTGGGTTTAAAAGCTTATGACAAAAATCTGGTAAATATAATATTTTATCTGGGTACAATTATAGGAGCCGGCGTGGACGAAGGTGCGGGCAAAATATAGTGATTTAATAAATCTTTCTAACACATAAACAATCATTTTACTATGTTGGCAGTAAAAATTAAATTAACTTATCATCAAATACTTTATTCACCTATTACATAAACATTATTCCCATTATTTATTATTATATTTGTAATCCCAAAATATGATTTTTGTAAAGTGTATTTTGATTTTATGATATTAAACACTAAACAGGTAGTTCAGTTCACATCAGGTAAATACGATTTATTAGTGATTTACACAGGGTGTTACGAATATTATCATTAACCTTTAAACCAAAGACTCTACCCATCAAACTGAACAACTTTTACTATGGGAGCAAAACGATCAGAGAAAAACAAAGTCAGCTGTCCAATACTAAACTGCAATACCAACTCGACACAATCGTACGGGATAGCTGATTTTTTTGTTACTCTGATCGCTTTGCTCCCATAGTAAAAGTGGTTCAGTTTGATGGGTAGAGTCTGTGGTTTAAAGGTTAATGTTAATTTTCCTTACACCCTGCCCTGTATAATTAAAATACTTACGAAAGGCAATTATTGTCATGTGATAAAAAACTGTTAATGAAACATTTCTAAAAAAATATTGAAGCCAAAAATATTGCTGCATTTTTTTAATTCGTCATGTATCTTTGACCCTTATGTTTCTCTAGTACATTTATTATTTTACGTTTTCCTTTTTTTTTAAACATAGAGAAGGATTCTCTACAAAACACACTTAAATAAATAATTTTACATCTAATTTTTAAGTATTTGCTTATTACATATGATCAATTCAGAGCCAACTCACAAATTTTGAGCGAACATAGGACTAACGGGATAATACTTACAAATGCAGAGTTAAAAAATGGAAGAATAAAGGTGTAACCTACTATTACACCGACGCCAAGAACGAAAAATTTGACCGTAAACCTCAAGTATCCTGATGTTACCCACCAAGACTATAAAATTTTTCGAACGAATAAAGGTGCATCTTTTATTACACAAAAAAAATCTACAAATGTTCCTCAGAACAAAAGTGTTACATGCATTTCTCGATTTTATCAAATACTCGCTCGTTATACCTCTATGACAGTCGTATCATAAAGAAAGTAATTTTTTTCTCTTTCTAACGATACAAAAAGTATTAAAATGTCTACAGTAGTTTTAACGCTACGCCGATTATTCGGTTTTTTTGCTCTCCTGTAAAGTTGACTTTTCAAAGTTACACCTTTATTCGTTCGGGCATGCGAGGTATGTTAGGTTAGGACATTGCAGGCTGAAACACCTAATTGTCTGAAAAGAAAGATGATTCCGTGCTTCGTATGGCACGTTAACCTGTTGGTCCCGGCTACCATGTCTCGTGTAGTATTCGTAACATAAAAACCAAGTCAGAGGCCGTAAGGGGGTCTGAAAAAACTCTGACACCAGAGTTTGCTGCCCGCACAATGAGATGAAATTAATAACTTTAGACGCTATACTTATCTCCTCCTCCCCTTTCATCCTTAATTCGTAAGTGAAGGCCTGTGCCCTGCATTGGAAACCTACAGTTTATAAAATACTTTATTACAACTCGGTGTAAAAGCAGCCTACTTACCTACAAAGTTGGCGTCTAGAGATAATGTGAACATGGGTATAGAGGACTCATCGTAAACATTTTGAGTGTACCAACGTTGGGAAGCTACGTTGGAGACGCTTAGCTATTTAAAAGCATTTAAAGTGCCTGTGCATTTCGATATATTTTTTAGGGTTCCGGACCCAAAAATTGAAAACGGGACCTGTTACTAGGCATACGTTGTCCGTCCGTCCGTCCAACCGTCTATCTCTCAGTCCTAAATATTTAGGGCTGTAACTTTTGAACCGTAATAGGTAGACAATTGAAATTTTAATGTGCGTTATTATGACGCGTTTACTAAAAAATAAGTAAAAACGTAAAAGTTAAAATTAAGGGAGGTCTTCATAACAGGAAACTAGTTTCTTTCTTCTCTCTCTGTCGTAAAAACGGTAATACATACAAATAATTGCCAAGTTTGAGTCGGTTTCCCGTTAAAGGTCCCGGTCCGTACCCTGCAGTGGGACGTAAGTATACAGGGTGTAAGGAAAAGTATCATTAACCTTTAAATCACATCAAACTGAACAACTTTTACAATGGGAGCAAACCTGTCAGAGCATAAAAAATATCAGCTGTTCCATACTAAACTGCAATACCTACTCGACGAGACCGCAGATTTTTTTTGTTCTGACAGGTTTGTTCCCATCGTAAAAGTTATTCAGTTTGATGGGTAGAGTATGTGGTTTAAAGGTTAATGATACTTATCCTTACATCCTGTACAGGTTGGTTAACTAAAGCTGGCGCGTTCACAGATACACACAAATGCGTTTTTCCTGTCACTGCTTCCGTGTTTGACAGAGATAAACAAACTTTTCAGTATGCGTGCAGTGAGACAAAACATTGCGTGAATGTATGTCACGCGTCAGCTTTAGTTAACCGACCTGTATAGGCTGATGATGATGAATAAGTGGGCTCACACACGTGGGATCCGACGGACTGACGTCTGCCGTTCCGTCAGTGCGTCATCGTGTGTGACAGCTCTAACTCACTTAGGTACTCACTCATTCACCCGCTCACTCACTGATACATACACAAACACACACTACATCAAGCCGTAGCTGTCAAGAAATTTTATAAGATACTAGTGTTTTCCCGCGACTTCGTCCGCACAAATTATATACCAGATTTTAAGTCAGATCATAAGCTATCAAACAAAAAAAGTTTCATCAAAATCGGTTCAGTAGTTTTTGCGTGATGCGCGATCAAACAAACAAACAAACAAACAAACACACAAACAAACACACAAACAAACAGACAAACAGACAGACAAAATTTCTAAAAAAGGTTGATTTCGAGTCGGGGATATTTAAAAACCATATCGTAATCTTTTTTTTGTAAATATCTTCAATGTACAGACACAGTTCAGTTACAGTTTTATAATAGTTAAGAAGTGTAAATAAATGACCGAGCATTTTGCAACTGTAATCAACATTTATTTTGATTTCACCAACATTAACATAAATGTTGAGTCATTTGCCTAACCGTCTGAGTTTCATAAATCTTGAGACGCCTGTTTATACCTAGATCCTGCCTATAATTTACGACCGGAGGAGAAAGGTTTGTAGGTACCTATTTACTTTAATATATGCCAAGATAAGGTATATTATTAGTTGCTAGACTATACAAAACAAAAATTCGGTCTATGCAAGGTGTAAGTGACAGCCTAGCAAATACTGAAACCGTGAATTCAGACCATCAAACTGAACATTTTTCACTATGGAGCCACCCTCAGGAAACGCAACGAAATCTGCTGTTCCATACAATCTTCAACATCTCGGCTTTGTTTGCTTTGAAGAATATTTCTTATTTTACTATAAAATACATATAAACACTGTGTTCAAAGGAAAGCCTAAATATTGGAAAAAATCTGTACTATGTGCATCTACTTTCGGCGGCTCTGGATGAGCTAGGAATCTATCCAAACAAGAATCAGGCCGAAACTGAATCTTTCTAATAAGAAACTAAATCAATAAAAATTAAAATGTGTAGGTAGGTGGGTACCTTTTTGGATATAGTTTTATAAAAGCTAGCAGAAACCACTAGCTAAATAGTTGGCTAATGTCCCCATTGGTATGAAAAAGAATTTCATATTCTGCTCTCGAAACTCATAACGAGACTAGATAAGAGCTACATAATGCATCTGTTGCAACATGAAACTCTACTTAACTCGATGCAAATTTGTAAAAAAGTACCATTTTCACTCTGAGATTTATGTGACATCTCCCTGAAGATATCCATTTTAATTTTACGTGTTAGTTTTAAGATAAAAGCTGGTGAAACTACCTATTATTCTACTTTTGATGATAATACTCCATAATTACGATCCTGTTGCAAGTTTATGCAACCATATTCTTTTAGGCAATGATACATACCTACTTAATACAGTGGAAATTTATTAGTTTAAACCGACCGAATTCACGCATAAAACTCTTTTCTGTTATTCAGTTCGGAATTCTTAATGCAATCCTGAATTACACTTGTCTTGTTTTAATTATTTGTTGTTTAATACGTTAAATCAACACTATAATTACACAGTTTGATGCGTGTGTGTTATACACAGTGTATAACCGTTTTTAATTTAGAGCAAAAACAAAAACGGTTTATAGGTAATTTTTACCATTATTACAACATTACAACTGCATCTGATCGTATCGGTCTCCCGTTCCATCAGACATTGGAGGGTGAGGACGAGAGACAAACCGAATGGCTGCCGGTTATAGCCACTGCATCTAACCTCACTTCTGATGGTATCGGTCTCCCGTTCCATCAGACATAGGAGGGTAAGGACGAGAGACAAACCGTGTGGCTGCCGGTTATAGCCACTGCATCTAACCTCACTTCTGATGGTATCGGTCTCCCGTTCCATCAGACATAAGGACGAGAGACAAACCGTGTGGCTGCCGGTTATAGCCACTGCGTCTGACCCCACCTCTGATCGTATCGGTCTCCCGTTCCATCAGACATAGGAGGAAAGGACGAGAGAGTGCTGACCATTGAAAACCATGAAAAAAACAAAGTGAATTAAAAGAAAGCAAAGCTAAAACAACAAAAACAGAACAATTATTTGAAGCAAATCATAGCAAAGTATTATGAGTAGGAGGGGAGAATGAGAGACAAACCGTGTGGCTGCCGGTTATAGCCATTGCGTCTGACCACACCTCTGATCGTATCGGTCTCCCGTTCCATCAGACATAGGAGGGAAGGACGAGAGAGTGCTGACCATTGAAAACCATGAAAAAAACAAAGTGAATTAAAAGAAAGCAAAGCTAAAACAACAAAAACAGAACAATTATTTGAAGCAAATCATAGCAAAGTAAGACAAAACGAAGCAAGAAAGAGCACAACAAAAGCAAGACGGAAAGTAACAGTTTTCAAATGGGAAGCAGAGTCGAGTAAAGCAAAGGAATACAAAGCAAGAAAAAAACGAATAAAATAAAATGCAAAGCAAAGCTATTCAAAACAAAGCAAAACCAAGCACAGCAAAAGCATATTAAATCAAAAAGACAAGAACAAATCTAAAGACATTTATCAACCTGATGACTTTCGTACATTATGTTAAAACACAAACAAACCCGCATCATACAAGTTAACTATACAGGAGCTATGAGAAGGCACTCAGAAATATTGTCTTGACATCTCATATACATTCCGAACTGTATTCTACACACGAGACCTTTTGTAGGGACCCATTCAAATAGGGTGAATAGCATGTCGCTTTTATTTTACGTGTTACTAGTTAGTACATATCCCTGGTTTTACCTGTACATTTGAGTCCAGTTATGTTTGCAGTTTTGTATAGGACAGCTGATGAAAGTTGTTCAGTTTGTTGGTCTGATCATCCCCTTAAAATAGTTTCAGCTAATATTGTTAAACCTTATAATATAAAGTTAGACTCACGACCGTAACCAGGGTGGTAAGAAATGCCAACAGAAATGGGTATATTGTTGGCTGACTGATGATTTATTTAACTTTCCAACATGGTATGACATTATCATGAAGTTGATAATGACTGTCCGCTCGCTTTCTATGCTAGATTTGCCCATAAAAATTCTTAAGAAATGTTATCCTTTAGTCACCTAGTAACAACATACACGGAAAGAAATGGTTCTCTATTCTAAGCTGAAACCTTAACTGTATCAGAATCTATTGAACTAAAAAAGATGGCAATCTGTTGTCACTGCCTATCCTAATTAGAGACAGGCGTAATTATTTGTGATTTTATGTCTTAGATCAGGAATGCATGAACCTATGCCACTCATCACCATAATCAGCCACTGTCCACTGCTGATCATAGACCTCTCTCAATGCGCCCCACAAAAATCTAGGCTCAGTCTACCTCATCCAGTCGCACCTCGCTACCTTTATCAGGTCGTCACTCCAGCAGGAGACCATCCCACAGTAAATATGTCCGTCAGTTCTTGGCCTTCACTTTATAACTCTCTGACTCCCCATCGGTTGTTAGTTCTTCAACAGATATGACCAGCTCAGCACTGCCTGAGCAAGCATATGCCTGAGCAACAACTACTTCAAACTATCAACAGCTATCTTGTGTAGAACCTAGTTCATTTCAGAACACAATAACCTAGTCCGCATGGCATGTAGGTAAGCAATAACCTAGAGTGCTATACGATCCCTATAGCATTACATCTGCTGTACCACAGTATACTACAAGCAGTATAGCAAATCGGTACTGTCCATGAGATGAAATGAGAGAAGCACGTTAATGCATGCATATGCTCACGACTATATTCCCCGAGGGGGTAGTCAGAGATATTCTAAAACCTCACAACATCCACGTTTCACCAGTAGTAGCTCTGTCCAGTGTGACAGGGGGTGAGCCCGTCGCCACTTATAATGGACAGTGGGTACAATAATTGCCTCGAAACTCATCCAAACTTATCCAAAAGGAAAATTTTTCCCGGTCCGACCACCCAAGACAGGCTTTGCGCCGCAAAATTAGGAGATTCGACTCCACTTAAAGTTCTATCCCCGCTACCCAATCCACCGCGTATCCCCAACGTCCTATGCCGAGGTCCGTACCTACCTCTCCTGGTGCCTCTAGGTCGGTTGCTTAAGTTCATTCATTTGGGTCGGTAGACCCTTCGTGGTCCCTCCAATAGTCCGCAGTAAAAAGCAGTAATCCCTGAACAATGCTGTATTAGTCATTACAAAAAAAAAAAAAACTGTAAAGTGGGATGGAGCAAAGAGAAAGAAGAAAGCCAGAAAAAATGATTGGAAATGTCATTTGTCCAGCAGTAGGATGATAAAGTAAAGGCTAAAAAAGATATCCGGAAGATGTTCTACTGCATAACGCATACTGTGTCGATGCTGTTACACGCGAAACAGCGTTTACAGTGGGTAAGATCATAGTACATTTTCAGAATGAAATTGGAATCTTGTGAAAGGTTTTCGGGAATGTTCTTTTTACCTGCGACCAAATAGGAAACGAAAACATTTTGAGCATTTGTGCTGAATATTGTATTGTTACAAAAAGAAATGCAGCCATTTGGAATAATGTTATTTTTAGAATATCCCTGACTACCCTCTCGAGGGATTTAGTCGTGAGTAGTATGCTGATAAGCATAAGCATATGCTCACGACTATATTCCCCGAGGGGGTAGTCAGAGATATTCTGAAACCTCAGAACATCCACGTTTCACCAGTAGTACCGAAACTCTGTCCAGTGTGACGGGGGGTGAGCCCGTCGCCACTTATAATGGACAGTGGGTACAATACATGCCTCGAAATTGAAGCATGCAGGTTTCCTCACGATGTTTTCCTTCACCGAAAAGCCAGTGGTGTTACAAATCGTACATAAATTCCGAAAAACTCATTGGTACGAGTCGGCCTGGACGGGGATCGAACCATCGCCTCCTGCACGGCAGGCAAGGTTACTCGCCACTGCACCACCACGGCTTTTTAGTATGCTGATGTAGCTAATAAATTAACGCTTTAGTGCTAGTTTGACCAATTATAAGTTACATACATACATACATATTCTCACGCCTGTCTCCCACTGGGGTAGGCAGAAACAACGGAACGCCACTTGCTACGATCCTGACAAACCTCCCTAGCTTCCTCCACATTCATTAGTCCTTTCATGCATGCTCGTCGGTTTCGGGTAGATCTGACCTGGCCCTTCTTAAGCACGTCGCCAATTTGGTCCGAGTATGTACGTCTAGGCCGTCCCCTTCCAACATTTCCACTTACGCTTGCCTTATAGGTTGCACTCGCCAATCTGCACTCATCCATTCTTTCATGTAATTTTATTTTAAGTTTAGCTTTCATTATAAGTTTAGCTCTGATTCATAATTTGACGTAATAGCCCAGTCATTTTACGGTTTGAACCGGGACTAATTAAGGATTGATATTTTTTCGGTACAGTATCAAATGTGAGCCTAGAAAATATACCGGAATAAAAAAAAACACGACAGCAACAGTTACAAATTCAAAATTTAGCAATTATCTTGTTCTAAAAAACCAGACGACCTGGTTGGTGTAATTGTTACCACGCCGGACTGCCAAACCAGGGTCCTGGGTTCGAATCCCGGTTCAGTCATGGATGTTATATGTTCGTGCCGTTGTTGTATGGTTTCCATAATAAAAGCCTTTAGTGCTTAGTTTGGGATCATTACAATGTATGTGCCAGTGAGCGTTTTAAAAAAAAAGAGATGGTAATTTTAATTGCATTTATATTTTAAGCTTTAACAAAACGTTTTTCTTAGTTCATAATGTTGTGTGGAGTGTGGTGGTATGGTACGAAACCTTCGGTGCGCGAGTAGCCCAACACGCACTTGTTCTTATACTGCGGTCGGTGCAATAAGCGTTTTTCTTTTCTTTTTTAAATTTAGTTCCTAAAAAACTCGACAGATGACATGTTTATCGCCTCATAGAGCGGTAAGCGAGATCCTGTCAAAATCTGGTCAAGTCTGTGCCAGCTTTTTTTTTTAATTCCAAGGGATCGAGCCCATTCAGCCATGTCAGGCGTAAAAGTTTAGAGTTTTCGATTAAAATTATTAGTAAATAATGAAATATGTCATTAAAAGATGCGTTGGCATCTTCTTGATCATCTTTTCACTCTTTACTATTTTAAAGAAACATTTTTTGAAATGTTGACCTTTCTTCGCACAAACCGTAGCGCCATCTATCGATCCCCTAGAAAACAACAAGAAAAACGCTCATTGAAAGCTCTCCATAAGAATTCATTCATTCATACAGCAACCGAAACAGGAGTTACGATTATTTTCAGTAACCTCTTCCTTTCCTCACGTAATCAATTCGAGTAGTCAAAGAAATCCGCCCATTCATAAAAATATTTCAGATGAAAAAGGAAAATGTACGTCCATTTATAAAATTTTCAAGATATAGGACATAAAAGCCAAATAAAACGGATAGTCGTTTTGGTCTCGAACCAATGTATCTTGATAGAGAGGTAGTGATTGCTTGTGATTCGTTCGAAGGATCTCTGGAATAAATAAGGAGACCAACTTTATTCCTGGTATATTGGATTGGTCGGTACGTACGTTGGTGATATAATGCTAACTAAGTGGGATTACACACGATGACGCATTGACGGAGCGGCAGACGTAGTTCGTCATTTGTGAAGCAAGGAGTTGTAAAGAAGAAACCGCACGTAGAAGCACACACGGTGAAGGATGGAAGCACCGTGTGTGCTTCTAACTGCGGTTTCATACAACTCCTTGCATCACAAATAATGGACTGATGACGTAAGATAGGAAGCGGCAACAAGATAAGGAAGGTCGAGAATATAGTTTTGTGATAGCGTAATTATAATAATAGTGGTGCGCTCAGCCGTAGCGTAAATACAATAAAGTGCGTGCGCTTAGCGAAGGGGCTCACGTGGTATGCGGAGGTGTGAGGCACCGGCCGTATTGGTACAGCGCGCAGTTAAATTGGTACTGGGACACGATCCCCCCGCCCGCCACGCGCACCCCGCGCACGATTGGCCTGTTGCGATCGCCGAGCGCGCTCACTGTATTGTATTTACGCTATGGCTAAGCGGTCGCGGAGGGTCTATGCTCGCGCGGTGTGTGGTGCGGGGGACGGGGCATCGGCAAAGTCGGTACCGCGCGCGCAGATAAGTCGGTACTGGCGCGTACTGGGACACGCTCTCCCCGGCCCCCGCTTACCGCGCACAACTGTCGCGACCGCCGAGCGCGTTCAACTAATAAAACTGATGTGAATTTCATGTTCTCGCAGTGTTCTTTCAGTTCTTGAATGCTGTATTTTGAAAGAATTTAATTTATATTTTCCAAGGTCTCAGGGAGTCGATTGCGATGAAATAAAAACAATGTTACTTCAAGATAAGCCCTTTTGTTTTTCCGCAAAACTATTTCCGAATCAGTTCAAAAGTTTCGGTATTTTGCCCTCTCTTGTGATTGGAAATTGGATGTTCTCTTTTGATTGGAAACTATTTTATAGTTTCCAGGAAGCTGGAAAAGGTATTGCTGGTTCTAAATCTACGCACTAAGCTGGAAAATAGTTGCAGAAAACGCGTCATGAGTAAAATGATCAAATGTCATCCGAATTCGCAAACTTAACAGTTAGGGGTCATTGAGCTATTATCTATATAGCTAGGCTATTATGCACTATCGTTACGAACACGTTTTTATAAAATATGAAAAGTAAGTAAGTATCATTAACCTTTAAACCTCATACTCTACCCATCAAACTGAACAACTTTTACTACGGGAGCGAACCGATAGGAGCAAAAAAAATCTGCTGTTGCATACATTTGAGTCGAGTAGGAGTTGCAGTTCAGTATGGAAAAGCAGACTTTTTTTGCTCCGATCGGTTTGTACCCATAGTAAAATTTTTCATTTTGATGGGTAGAGTATGTGGTTTAAAGGTTAATGATGCTTTACCTTAAATATTTTACGATCGTTCCGATCAACAAAAAGAGCATACAACAACAAGAAAGAATAATCAAAATATAAAAAGGCAAATTGAAACTTACGTTCTTCTGCTATCCGCCCCAAAACCTTCTTTTTGATGAAAACTTGTATCTGTAAATAAAAAGAAAGACAGATTAGCGAAACTTTTATAGTTTAAATAACTACTATATACGGACAGTACATAAACCACACTAGGAACAGTCTCAAACGACGAAGGAAAGCATTGGGAAGAAACATGAAAACTGTTGTTCAAATACAAATACAGACCATCTTTGATATAGCTGACCATTTTATACCTTTGAACATAGACATACAATTTTAATTCGGTTTTTGTTAGATTTAAGGCACACCAGTCCATGCACTAAAGTAGACATTATTATACGTATAAATAATCATGTGAAGTTCGTATAAATTTGTCTTCGTATGTATCTGCGCGTATTTGACAAAGGGTTTGCCCTGTACACTTGTCTCTCGCGTGGTGTTCGCGCGGTTCGCGTTTCAGCCTGCCTCGAGGCTCCAAAATCCTTCTCAGTTGTTCTTACTCAAAAACAATCCTCGAGATTGGATAGACACTCCCTCAAATCACTTGACATTAGCGGAAATGCGGTGCTAACGCACAAGCAAGAAGTCCATTAATTATAAATAAATTAAAAAAAAGTCATTTTACGTATTTAAGTAATGTCGTTTTGCGTATTGGTACCATTGCGTATTGGTCTCATTGCGTATACATCTTTCTGTGTATTGTTCCTTTTGCAGATTTGTTCTTCTGCGTATCATTCTTCTTGTTGATATGTTGTTGTGTGTTGTAACAGTTATCCTAAACAAAACCATGCAAGTAAACAAAACAAAAAATTCCCTCAAAAAGTAATACAAAGATAATATGAGTAACGCCTTTGGCTACAGTGCAATATTGTATAAAATAGCTATCAGTTCTGCTCACGACAAATATTTATAAAGGATCATTTGGTTGAAGCAAACAAAAGTTGTTTGAATAGGAACCGAAAGGAAAAACTTTTGGTCGTCTTTTTTATTACTACTTATTAGTTTGCTTTCGCTATTGACTATGCTGCCTTTATGATGTCCGAGTTATGCTTATAAGTATAGCTTTATTACCAACGATTTTTTTGTGCAGCGAAGACCAAAAAAAATCGTTGTTGATTACCTATACTTCAAGATTTTGTCTGCGATTATGTATAAATATTAATATTTTAATATTTCAATGTTGTTTTAGGATGTGAACAAATGGGATAAAGTAGTTTATATTATTACAAGAATTGAGAACATAATACAAATCATTCGTTCTACCACTTTTGCAACAAATACAAAACGAATTGTAAACTGAATTATTTATTAGCCAATGCCTAAATAATAAAAAACGGACCCTTCTGTGTCAACATTACTGTGTCGCATACTTGGCACTTCGTTGTCTGCTCAGTGCTAAGAATATGCGAAAAAAGTAATGGGTTCGCTTCTGAATAATTTAGGCATTTGCTAATATGTACATATTTCCGTTTACAATTCATTTTGTATTTGTTACATAAGTGTTAGAACGAATGATTGTAAAAGGTAATAACATAAACTACTTCATCTCATTTGTTCACATCTACCCCAAAATCTGATTGTAAATTTATGCACCTTATTTGTTTGGTGAACAAAATGTGATTTTATTGGTTTTTATCGATCCCCTTAGTCAATTATTATATTTTCGAGTGGACTAGGTAAACAGTAGCAATTCGGTCCTGGAGTGCGATTTTTGAATCTCATTCGGTGAGCTCAGCAGTTGAAAATGTCAAAATTACTATGGAGATATGCATCTTCCTCCTGCTGATTTGACTTTAAAACATCATACAACAGGAGAGCGATTTTTGAGAGTCAAATCAGCAGTAGGAAGATGCATATCTCCATAGTAATTTTGACATTTTCAACTGCTGAGCTCACCGAATGAGATTCAGAAATCGCACTTCTGGTCGCTCGCTTCTGCGCTCCTCGCTAATCTAACCGACTGAGTAAGTAAAACTGGGGGCTAAAAACTCATAACTGCAAATCCGTCAAAAGTGGTTTTGACCGGTTATGAGTTTTGACTGTAACATAATCATTTTCCTTGTTTTGTGTTCATTCGTGGATTTAACTCCTGTATTATTGTCAACTCTTTAATGTAAAGAATACTCATTAAACAAGTAACATTCACTCCCGTATCTTCTTTTAAATGTCTCACAGAATGTAACATATGTACACAGTACACATTCCTACACAAGACAAGCGGCAGTTTTCTGTTATCCCGGTCGGATCGCCCCGGGCTGACGTGTCACATCTTTGCGGGTATTCATACTTCATTCGTATAAGTAACACAGGTACGTAGTTAGTTTTATTTTTGGGGACCTCGAAAACTTAAGAAATTTACACTTTCCACCGTCATTGTAATGAAATTATTGCGTTATCGACGCCGTGCAACAAAACATGAGATTACCTCAACAGCTTTCAACAAAAAAAAATTTTTTAAAATGTTCCACATTTGACGAAAATATCGGTGAACAAACATAAAAAAAGAAGTCTCTTTTTATCTGCTCAATAAAATGATGTTTTAGCATTATTTTCTTCACAAGTGTGTTGAGAAACGTCGTATGATACACGTGTGTATTGATGATTACCATCCTTGACTCTCTTAAGACGTAATAGTAGGTGGAAATACCTCGGAGGCATCTTTTATTTTTCATTTTACGACTCGATTTATACCATTTACCGAAACTAAAGTCATACCTCAGTATTTTTGGATAGTTCATCTAGTGCAATCATCAACTTAATACACGATTGGAATTACTTCACTCGATAGAAAATCGTCACAAAGATGACGTATTTTCATGCATTTTTAAACATTTTTCTCGGTTTAGAAGAACTTAAAATAGTTTCCGATTGTTGGTATTTATACTCACATATTCACCATTAGTTTAACTAGTGCAATCATAAATAAAATCTAGAAAAAGTACTTTGGTTAGTTGTTTTTAATCGAAAATACGGCTCACGCACACACTTTTCGGAGCGCTCGGCAATCGCGTTTCTCATAGAAAATATTCGTCCGGACCTATGGCCCCTTAAGACCTTCGCTTAGCGGTTCGGGTCTCAATGGCGCCTCAGCGGTAATCAACAACATTACCTTGTACCATAATGTACTTAATCCAACAATCTTTATTATTTATAAGTTGTGGATAAGTACAAAAGTTATAAATTTCAGAAATCGAAGATGTAAAATATAAAATAAAAGAGATAGAAAATACAAAGTAGTACCTGACCTTAGTATGTTACTAAAACATGACCAAAGTCGTGACTTGATATGAAGTCATAGAGTATGGGGCTACTTAATCTAATGACTTCATATCAAGTCAATGGCAGGGAAAAGGTTTAACAACTAAATTGTTTTGTTGGGGTGTAAATTCAGTCTTTATCCCTAAAGTCCAACACTGGTAAAAGCGTTTTGTGTTTGTTTCAAATACCTTTGAAGGGGCCTCTAAAATTGGATTTGTGTTGGTGTATTGTGGCGTTCGTCTTATAAAAGCACCAACTCGAAAAGGCGACTAAACTCTTTAGGTATCATCAACATATTATCTGATGATAATGTGTGACTACTGGAAAAACTAGGCATTCTGACTGGTTCCTACGACTTAGGGTTACATAACGGGGTTAGGTGTGTAGACATCTTTATGACTCCAATTTCCTAATGCATAAAATAAAGGGTAAGTCTAAGTGTGTCATCTTTGTTTATTGCGTAGGAACTCTTTAATACTCCAATAATGTAGGACATCAGATTCTGATAGCTTTTGTAATAAATTGAATTGAACTATGAGCATCTCGCTTATGCTCATAGTTCATTGCCTTTTTGATATCTCTTAGTCCGTACCTGGTCGTACCATATTCAGAATTACTCGGACAGAATATAAAATCCGATTATTTGTCTCCGAAAGGGAAAAAAGAAAACGAAAAAAAACAAAACAATAATCTTGTACCAGAAAAATACGGAACAATAAATCCATTGTGATTATTTTGGACGTAAGGTTTTATGTAAAATAAAAAATGTAATTCTAAAATATAGATCAGTATTCGGAAATACATTAAAATATGTTCTTTGTTATCTATACTTCTATACTAATATTATAAAGAGGAAGTTAAAAGTTATAGCCTGTAGAATCCCACTGCAGGGCAAAGGCCTCTTCTCACAAAATGGTGAGAGGGAGTGGGCCATACTCCACCACGCGGGCCCAGTGCGTGTAGGTGGAGGCAAGTTAGTGGTCAACTTGCAGTCAGACAATTTTCAAGCCGCCTTAATAGGCCTCTGACCTGGCTTAACGAATAGTTAAAAACGCCATCTGGCGGAACTATCCGAGACCAACTGCTTAACGTGCCTTCCGAAGCACGGAAACGCTCGAAATGAAATACCACTAAACGATCACCCATCCAAAGACTGACCGGACCTGACGTTGCTTAACTTCGGTGATCGTTTCCAATACCGAAGCTCCACTACGCCAACGAGCGCTTCATAAAGAAGAAAGATTCACTGTCGTCCAAGCTGGTGTCGTTATCGTTGCAGTGTGAAAACGTCCAAATAATGAAACGGTGAATTTAAACTGAACAACTTACTCTATGAAGCCAACCTTCGAAATCACAAAAAAGGTTTTCATATAATCAATAGCATATTTAATCCACCAATCTATAAAACACATACGAATGTACAAACAAATAAATGAAATGTCCAAAAATACTCCAAAAACGTCCAATAATTCTCCGACTGTACCACTAATCCCGGATTGAGGCTGTGACGCGTTGACGAGGGTTCCACAACGATATTTCTGACATTTTGTTTGTCATTATTAAGGAAAATTACATTACGAATAATAATTGGGTTGCAAATATTTTTGGCTATCATTTTTAACCGACTTCAACAAAAGGAGGAGGTTCTCAATTCGACCACTATGTTTTTTTTTTTTTTTTTTGTATGTTTTTGTTCATCAAATTTAACTATTGTGATACTCGTAGGACTATAATTATACGGTGCTACGAGATTGCTACAGTCTTGATATGTGATAGTGCTACGCGGCGCTGGTACGAAAATATTTATTTTAACTTTTTTCTATAATATGAAGCGCTAGTTGGTGTAGTGGAGCTTCGGTATTGGAAACGATCACCGAAGTTAAGCAACGTCAGGTCCGGTCAGTCTTTGGATGGGTGACCGTTTAGTGGTATTTCATCTCGAGCGTTTCCGTGCTTCAGAAGGCACGTTAAGCAGTTGGTCTCGGATAGTTTCGTCAGATGGCGTTGTAACTATTCGTTAAGCCAGGTCATAGGCCTATTGAGGCGGCTTGAAAATTCTCTGACGGCAAGTTGACCACTACTTTGCCTCCACCAACACGCACTGGGCTCGCATGGTGGAGTATGGCCCACTCCCTCTCACCCTTATTCGTGAGCGGAGGCCTTTGCCCTGCAGTGGGATTCTATAGGCTATAACTCTATAATATGAAGTAAAGTAAAAGTATATTTATAGCAATAACAATTTACAGAAAATATGTTATACACAAGTCTCGGTTTTGCTCGCGACTTCGTCCGCGACGTGGATTTTGGAAAACTTCTGTACTCCGTGGGTTGATATTCAAAAAATAATTTCTTTGGTTCACAAAAAAATGCATCCTCAGTATTTATGTATTCCAGTTACCTGTCAGTCAGTCACAGTACCTATCTATATGCAAGTACATCATTTTTCCTTCATCAATTTCATTTAACGTTTATTTCATCGCAATTGGTTCACTTAAACACAAGTTATGAGTACCGTAAAACTACACAACTATAATAGTCCTGGGGTGCAAATACTCGTATGGTTATTTTCTGTCACTACTCAGTAACCCAAATGCGAAACATATTACGCCATCTAGGGAGTCGCGTGGCTGAGGGGGTGACAAGTGGACGTGTCGTCGGCTTGCAATTTTGACAGCCACGTGGCTCCGCCGTTTTATGGCGGTTTCGAGTGTGTGTTTTTGTTTAAAAACGGGGCTTTGAGATCGCCATATCCTATTACCGTACAATATCTAATGAGTATATCCTCAACACTTGACACTGGCGAAATCTAACAAGGAAACGCCATTAATTAAGAATAGAATAGAATAACGCCATCTAAATAGTTTTTCTGTTTATCTTCATCTTTGTCTACAACACTCGTAGCAGCTATAAAAATTGTTACAATAATCGTAGAAGCTATAAAATTGTTACATGGCGTTTTGAGTACAGCAGGAAAACTGGACCATACTTGCACCCCAGGACTAATAGCTGTGTAGTTTTACGGTATTTTAGGGTACATAATTCGGAGCGTGCACCATACAAACGTACTATGGTGATATTTTCAATACTAAGCAATTAAAGTCAATGAAATTAATTAGTACCGGCTACAGTAATAAGTGTCCCCTTCGTTACACCCTATATAAAGAAGTTAAAAGGCAAATTTAATTAAAATGTTTAAAAGTCTGTATATTGTGGTAATCAACTATGGAACCCTACACTGCACGTACCCCGACACGCACTTGACAGGTTTTTTTAAAATAATGCTATGGAAACGCAATATCCACATCGATTTGAAAAGCAGAAGAATATCTCTTAAAATGTTCGGGATTCATAATGAACAAGAAACGTACTTGCTTTAAGAGAATTTTATCCCGAGAGCGAAAATGCGCGCTGCATACAAACGTACTATGGTGATATTTTCAATAATAACCAATTAAAGTCAATGAAATTTTGCAGAAACAATCTAGAAACAAATCTCTATGCTGGTATGGAGTCAGATTTTCGTTAAAATATACAGTTTCAATGCTAGGATTAATTTAAAATTTGTATGGAAATCTTTGAGGTGCTGTAACTTTCAAACTATACATTTTAACAAAAATCTGACTCTATAAAAGCATAGAATTTTTTTTCTAGATTGTTTTTGCAAAATTTCATTGACTTTAATTGGTTAGTATTGAAAATATCACCATAGTACGTTTGTATGGAGCGCGCTCCGAATTATATCCTCTTAATATTTTGAGATCTGGGTATAACAGTTTTCTTATAAAACCAATTTCACAAATTAAACTAGAAGCAATGCGAACGAATATCGTGTTCTGGGAATTGTTAATATTGTCAGACTTTTATATTACAGCGACTCGATTTTATTGTACTTTGCTTTTTCAACGATGAAATTTCAACTTTACTCTCAATCTAAGTAATGAAACGACTCCAAAATATCTGTAGTTCCTTCTTACGGCTTTTCTGAAGTTTTTTAATTAAGTGAAAAAAATCGGTCAAGTGCGAGTCGGGCTACTCGCGCATCGAGGGTTCCGTTCCACACCACCACAGAACACAACATATTGAATTGGAAAAACACTTTTTTTCTTCGGGACCTTAAGCGTGAGACCGACTCGCACTTGGCCGGTTTTTATTATTTGTTGTTATACTGTAAAGTTTGCTCTATAATCACACCAAGTTTGACGTTTGTATGTTTTACCGTTTTTACTATAGAGCGAGAAGAAAAAACGTCGATAAAAACTAGTTTCTTGTTGAGAACCCCCCTTAATTTTTTACTTTTTGATATTTTTGTTATTTGTCAACAAATTCGTCGTAATAACGCATATTTTGTAAAAATTTCAACAATCTAGCTATTACGGTTCAAAAGTCACAGCCCTAAATAGGTAGGACGGGAGGACGGACAACGTAGGCTTAGTTATTACTAACCCTAACCCTATTGGGGTTTTCACCCTTTGGGTACGGAACCCTAAAAAAATTAAGATTAAATCATCTAAATAAACTACTTACTCGTAAATATTTCAGGTTAGTTAAGTTTTAAGTTCCTTTATTTGATGTCAGTACTTCAATGTAAACTAGCAATAAGCATAAACATATGCTCACGACTACACTCCGCGAGAGGATAGTCAGAGATATTCTGAAATCTCAGAACATTCACGATTCACTAGTAGTCACCGAAACTCTGTCCAGTGCGGGGAGTGAGCCTATCGCCACTTGTTAAGGGACAGTGGGTACGTACATGCCTCGAAATTGAAGTATGCGGGGTTTCCTCGCGATGTATTCCTTGACCGAAAAGCCAGTGGTGCTAAAAATCGAACATAAATTCTGAAAAACTCATTGGTACGAGTCGGCCTGGACGGGGATCGAACCATCACCTCCTGCGCGGCAGGCAAGGTTAATCGCCACTGGACCACCACGGTTTTTTAATAATTAATGTAAACTACTTGAATGTAATTTAGAATAATTAAAATATTTGATGCAAAAATTGTGTTGCTTTAACAAGGTTTTTAAAACGACTACTCCGTAAACAATACCGGTGGATTTTTTCATGTAGTTTTTGAGTACTTTCGATGACGCGTGGCCAGAGCATGCCCAGGACAGAGATGGTTGGAGGATTAAAGGGGAAGCCTTTGCCCAGCAGTGGGATGAAATAGGATAATAAAAAAAGGGTTTTAGTATTTTAAATTAAATTGAGTAATTTAGGAAATGATACGAGTCTAAAAGAAAACCTCCCATGTTTTAAGTCTTTGTAAAACCAAGTTGATCAAAATCCGTAACTAATTTCAATATTTAAGTAGTATTTGAATTATTATTCCCCTTTTGTTTGTGCAAATTACACTCAAGCATACTCCGCACTGAAATTCATTAACAGATTGGATGGACGCTCGCATAAATATTTAGTTACCATTCTAATACATTAGAAGGCAGACGCTATACGTGAATTATGTATTAGCTTATGTGGTCTAAGCCAGGAGAGAATGCCTACATAAATTTACGAGCTTATGTATAGACACAGAACAGATAACAGTATACAGCTTGTAACAAATCACCATAGTAATATTAAAAGGGGTGGTTTTGGTCCATCAAACTGAAGATCTAAAGCGTATAGCATACAGAAGGAGTCGAATAGTATAATTTTATCCTATTATGTATAGATGGGTGGGGCACATTGCTCGCAGAACCGATGGCCGATGGGGCCGAAAAGTTCTCGAGTGGCGACCGCGTACCGGAAAGCGCAGCGTGGGTAGGCCCCCCACGAGGTGGACCGACGACCTGGTAAACCTGGTAACCCGTTGGATGAGGGCAGCGCAGGACCGGTCGTTGTGGCGATCCTTGCAGGAGGCCTATGTCTAGCAGTGGACGTCCATCGGCTGAGATGATGATGACGTATAGATACAGGGTCTAAGGAAAAGTATCATTAACCTTTAAATCACGTACTCCAGAATGAACAGAACAACATTTACAAACCTGTCAGAAAAAAAAAGTCAGCTGTCTCATACATTTGAGTCGTATATGTATCTAGTTCTGCAGTTTAGTATGAAACAGCTGATTTTCTTTTGCTCTTACAGGTTTGTTTCCATTGTCAATGTTGTTCAGTTTGATGGGTAGAGTATGTGGTTTAAAGGTTAATGATAGTTTTCCTTACACACGGAAAGATATAAAATAGATGTAGATAGATTTAGTCGCTCAATCTTTTATTTTGAACTAAATGGAAGCTGGTTTGTAAGAGAATTGACTTTTACATACGATAGCGTTGCTAGTATTGAATAAAACAAATGGAACTTTCCTATACAGGCTACCCGAGAAATAATCAGCCAATTTCGCTACGGGCTTTGTATTTGTTTGTTCTACGCGAAATAAATTATCAATATAGAGGTTTGCGTACGAAGTATTATCCTACAACGGGGAAGCGAAAAGGAGAATAATGTTTTTAACGCGGATGTAAGTACATACGAGTACATACATAGGCACAGGGTGTTAGGATAAATAGTTGCATAACTTTTAGGCTTAATAGTACCCATTATACTGAACAACTTTCCTATGAGCAAAAAATTTTTTGTCCTTCCATACTAAATGCAATCAGCTGATCGAAGGGTTACTTATTATTCGACGTATTGTGAATCCCCATATATGTTGGGGAAATCAATAGTTTTCGAGATATTTGGAATTTAGGAACGAAAAAAACAATTTTTTCACAATGTTTCCTAAATAAAAAAATTGCTTATTCTATGGCGTCGATTTGAACTTTAATTCATAGCTAACACTTTTCCCGATCTTTATTAATGTATAAATGTCCGATCATTCAGAACAGTTTAAAATAAATCAATAAAATAGATCAATAACAAAGACGATTAATAAAAAAAAAAATAGAAAGTCTTGAAATCATTCGTTTTATTTCGAAAAAAAAAAATTGATTTGAATTGGTCGACCAAACGCGTATTCAGTGGGGATGGGTGGGATTTTTGGTTGGAGCATAATAATTATGTAAGTTTCCTTACGAAATTTTCCTTCACCGTTTGAGAGCAGTTAATATTAAAGTCTAAAATTATCGAATTACCATATTCTCTAATTACCGTAACCGTTCCCAGAATCAAGCACAACAAAATTATTACAAAATTTCGAATAATATAAATATTTAAACAAAACTTTAAACAAGCAAATTTCGGTCAAAAGATTTATTGTTAACAAAGTTGATAATGGCGAATTTCGCGTAAACAGGCCGAGTGATAAACAGATTGGGGAACAAAAGGGAACTCGGGGAAGTTGGGCAACTTGACAGTTTTGTGGGTGAGTATTCGGTTGAGCGATTACTTCAACAATTTTGCAATGTAAGTCCTCTTGTTACCCGGTTACGGAGGTTCCAAAGATTTAAAAGAAAAAGCAGTGATGGTTCAGTGGAGAGTAACCTTGCGTGCAGTGCAGGAGGCGATGGTTCGAAACCAGTTCAGGACTACTCGTACCAATGATTTTTTCGGAATCGATGTACGATTTATAAACACCACTGGCTTTTCGGTAAAAGAAAACATTGTAAGGAAACCTGCATGCTTCAATTTCGAGGCATGGTATTATACCCACTGTCCATTACAAGTGGCGACGGGCTTATCCCCCGTCACACTAGACAGAGTTTCGGTAGGTACTAGTGAAACGTGTATGTTCTGAGGTTTCAGAAAATCTCAGACTACTTCGTCGGGGAATATAATAAGCATACGCTAAAGAGAGTAAAACTGAGAATTTCTTGTGTAAAAGAACTCTCTGATTGAAAGAAAAAAAAAACTGTGTCAAAAAGCAAGGATGTTTTTTGAAATTAAAGTTTACCTCGACCATAGATTCATAGATTTATTTCTTCATAAACAACTTACATTGTGTTTGAATTTTAAATTACCTGGAAACCTCGAATATTTACCTAGTTATCAATTTCAGAATGTATATGAAGAATCATGGAGACATGTTGCAAGTTTGTTAGTAGGCGGTTGCATATCGCCTGCTTTTCGGCTTTTACTGAATTAAGTGAGAACTAGAATTAAGTAAGAACACTACATTTCAATACTTGCACTCTTGGTACCAGCCTCCTTGCACTAAATACATTTATAAACAAGCATAGCATAGCATATGCTCACGACTATATTCCCCGAGGGGGTAGTCAGAGATATTCTGAAACCTCAGAACATCCACGTTTCACCAGTAGTACCGAAACTCTGTCCAGAAACAAAAACAAACAAAACAACAACAAAACAATAAAATGAGCAAAAAAAAAAAAAAATTTACAAAATGTATTCAATATGAGCATTGTACTTTTTACTAAACTACCAGATAATATTTAAACATTGCATGGAAATATTTTTAAGACAACATTAAATAAATGGCTAAATAAAATGTGTTTCTACAATGTAATAGTTATTTGTTATGCTAGGCTGCAAAGTTGCTTTTTGGCGCGAGTACTTTTATTGAATCCTGAGCGTTTAGCGAAGGTTTCAAAGGTACGAGACGAAGAATAACTTTGCAGCCGAGCGAAACACAATTTTTCAACAGCGAGGAAAAAATGTGAATTGCTAAAAGAACATTTCAAAAAGTTTTTATTTTCGTACTGGCCAGTGTCATGAAATAGTTATTAAGCATTTTCAGTGCATTGGCGGTGATTGGCGGTATACAAAAATATTGAATAGACAGATTCGAATTTCAAAAACTCTTTCCACGCTACCAAAATACACTTTTGCACTCAGTTTTCGAACGATAAACAGAATCTTTCCGAGCTTGTGAGGTGAAAAAGATTATATCGATCATGACATTACATTGTACCTAATGTAAATTGTAAAACTTCCTAATGATAATAATTATAAATTTGCTTGATTATTTTAGTATCATATAAGGGTAAGTTCATAACAAACTATAACATAATTTGCACATCTGTACGACAGATCAAATACAGATACCTACCTACTAATGCTGAAAAACCACTTCATTTCATTTCATTTTTGGTCCACAGTTTTGTATTGGCTCAAATTGTGTTGCTTGAGAGATGTCGCTTTCTACCTTAAGTTTGATACTTCTTTCTTGTGTAAAATTCACTTAAGAGGGTATTCCTCCAGGGCTGCCCTCAATCGTATTTTTTATTTGTAATAAATAATTAAATATTTCTTAAAACACGTTGTAGTCATTGTTGTTGTTGGTTTACAATGTATGAAAACATTAATTAGTTATTTCGTTTTATGTTTGTAGTTATTATAGTTTTATTAAGGAAATTAACTACAAACATTATAATATAATGACAAATCCGTAATTCACAACATTATGATATAGTACTTACTTTTTTCATGAAATATTGTACCGGTAATTTTTTTTTCATTCTCGAACTTTCAGGGTGGTTCAGATCATCAAACTGAACAACTCTTACTATGGAAGCAACTGAATTCGTAAAATAAAAATCTGTGTTTAGTATGGAACTGATGAATTTGATGGTCTGGAAGTTTCGGAACGGTAAAAAAAAATGTTCCGGTATAATTGTTGTTTAAAAAATAAAAAAATACGCTTGAGGATAAGACTAGAGGCTCGGTGCCCCCTTATATTAAATTCATACGATGACTATAATACATCCGGTGTCGTCAGAAGCTTTGCTACAACTACCAAAATATTACATTTCTAACTATCTCTCATACTAAAAACAAAAAAAGCAAAACATCTATGCTCTTAAACTCATTAAAAACTAAATTCATTCACACACGAGACAGAATTTATAATACATGGGTGCTTACGTCATCCTATTACGTATTCCGTCAGTGTTGCCAGCGTTGGAAAGCTAACGTGGGCCTTGCATATTTATGAAGACCGCTGTCCTATCTTGTAATGTAGCTAGAGTGAAATTCTACTCCTTTGGAGTGCCACGAAAATGTGCAATTGTAATTTTATTAGATACAACGCCACAAATTACATAATTTAGAATGGTTTATTTGTCCATGTGGATACTGTAATTTGTACATCTACACTATTATAAATTGTAGCAGAAGTGTGTTTGTACATTGAAGATTTATCTATCTATAACGTCACGCCTCTTTCCCTGTGGGGTAGGCAGAGACCAGGGCGATCTGCTACGATCCTTACTTTGGTAACTCTTGTGCCACATTAACATCCATAAGCATATGCTCACGACTATATTCCCCGAGGGGGTAGTCAGAGATATTCTGAAACCTCAGAACATCCACGTTTCACCAGTAGTACCGAAACTCTGTCCAGTGTGATGGGGAGTGAGCCCGTCGCCACTTATAATCCATACATCTCTTCAAACATAGGTACCCGTCGGTTTCGAGTACTCCGCACCTCCCCTTTTCGTAGAAAGCAACCGAATTGACATTTCCAAAAATATGGTTGCTATATGGTATTTACTGACTTCAAATTACCGACTTTTTCCCATCTATTTGTTTGTTTGTTCGTGCAACATACAAAAACTACTGAACCGATTTTAATGAAACTTTTTGTGTCCAAACTGGTATGGTTAGACTTAATAATCGGTAATCGCGGTCAAAAGCTTTTATTATAAATATGAGTAGTAAGCTTAAATACCTATATTATCCTTTACCTATAGTATCCAAATCAAGAAAAATAAATTGTTGTTTCATAGATAACGATAATGTCTACTCGACTCAAAATATAAAAAATTTTAGGTTTTCTTGATCGAGAAATCTTAAGTATTGTGTTGAGGACGTTAAAAAACCTACTAATAACGGTTCAATAAACTATTTTTGAGAACTTCCTTTGTTTAAACATGTGTATTAAAAACCAATGGCGTCCAATGGCCAGAGGTTGCCCAAAACAAGAACGAGTGGAAGAGCAACAGCCTTTACCCAGTCGTAGGACGAAATAAGCTAATAAAAAATAAATATAAATCCACGGAAGTGTCTGACAAAGTTAATGAATATTCCCAAAAACACAGTGTATAAATGCCATGCCTATTCACAGATTGTTGAAACATACAAAACGATGAGAATTCAAGCTAGAAACTTCTTGTAAGCAGCGGCATCAAAGATATCGCACAATCAAAACGAGTGCAAGCAAAAATGAACCCAAAAGTAAGCCAAAACATTTGCATCCTATCCCTAATCCTTTGGCAAGTTACGTAGCGGAGATATAGTTAGAGCTGGAATTAGGCAAATGCAATCGGATTTAGCCGGCCAAATCTCTCAGTTGCAGCTGCGCTCAGGTAGATTCTGATATATAACTTTGTATATAGAATAGTTAACGGTGTATATAGGATGATAACGGATGCATGCCAATTTATTTTTGAGAACTTGGATTATACGCAACAGGGCAAAGTACACAGAATAAAATGTTTTGTTAGATATAACCAAACTTTAGTGACTACCGAACATTTTGGTCCAGCAGTGGACGTCAATCGGCTAAGATGATTATTAGTTTCAATACTAATTGATGAGCTGTAAAGTTTGATAAGAAAAATCTCTTTTTCAACCTGTTCTTACCTGTACTTAGAAGACATCCTGTATATGGTTATGTAATGGCATAATAATAATGGTACGCAGATGTATGTGCTTGGCTTAGTGGCAGATAGGGTATGCTTTGGGGTTTAAGAGGGATAGGGGGCAGATACATAAACACACGACAATATTCCTTTGTAACTGACTTCAAAAAGGAGGAGTGTATCATTTCGTATGTATGTTTTATTTAAATAGGTACTTCTTAATATGAACACACGACAATATTCCTTTTTAACTGACTTCAAAAAGGAGGAGTGTATCATTTCGTATGTATGTTTTATTTAAATAGGGTTCTTCTTAATATGCTCTGCCTTAAATGGCAAAGATGAGACCATCAAACTGAAAAACTTTCTATAACCAACGTCGAAATCGCGAAAAAAATAATCTGCTGTTTGTATTTAGGAGAAAGTTGTTTTTTTCTCGCGATTTCTATGGTTGTCTCATAAAGAAAGTGTGAAGGTCTGATCATCCCCTTAAAAAGCTATCAGCATATTAAGTTGGACCCTGTATATGTTACGAAATCAGACGGATAGGTTGGATTTAACCCCGAACCAAATGTGTGGATACGAGCTAGTTGGTGCAAGCCTCAAACGTTGATCGACAAATCTCTTCACTACGACAACAAAACAAACACTGTGACATGCCATCGAGCAGGCAGGGAGGCACTTTACTAGGGGCGACAAATTCGGGAAAAATATAGATTGATTGAGCTCTGTGTCTAACCAATTCGTAAAGCAGAGAAAAGTCAAGCTTGCTAGACTCGCTCTAAGTTTCTTTTTTAATTAGGTACTGTACCTACACATAATACTTAAGTGCGTTCACACACGATGACGCATTGACGCAGCGGCAGACGTCAGTCCGTCATTTGTGAAGCAAGGAGTTGTATAAAACCGCACGTAGAAGCACATCGGTGACGCATTGACGCACCTGGTGTGGTTCTATGAACTGACATCTGCCGATCCGTCAGTGCGTCATCGTGTGTGAACGCACTAAGAATTCTGACCACAGCTAAGACGTGGTGGTAAAAAATTTCCAGCTTGCTTCGCTCGATGCATAGCTTTTACTTAGGCTACTTTGAACATGTTTTGTACGTAAAAAGCTCTGGCTCTAACCGATTCGTAACGAGGAGAAAATTCGAGCTCGTTACGCCTGCTCTAAGTTATTTTTGCATAGATAAACCAAAAGATGTCTGACTACAACCCGCGCGATAGGCAAAAAAAATTCAAGCGCGCTTCGCTCCGTTATTTTTGTGATGGTAAAATAAGGGGGCGGTAAAATCGGTATACGCCCCGGGCGGCAGAAACCCACGCTACGCCACTGGACTCGATCGAACATTAACTTATTCAAAAAGTACACTATCACTTAACAACATATCATTATCCAACAGTGGCAACTTTACAATCCGTCCGGATCCGTTTCAGACCGGATTTATTCAGTTTCTCAAGACTCCGTGAGTCGAGAAGCGGAAAATGCAAATTTACATTTCATTTCACATAAAGAGGTCCCTTAAAACAAATCTTATGTCTTACGACGTAAGTAAGAAAATTGGTTGAATCACGTGAGTTTTTATTTGAATCGAAGTTTAGCAGCTCTTTGGGAGAGATCACGTGGAAAATAGCGTTTTGAAACTTTACCTTTTAGGTTTAGTTTTGTTCGGAAAGATCCTGATAGTTTTGTTTGAGTAAGGTGATTCCTTTTGGGTTCGGAATTTGAGCCTTATTAGCAGAATGAGGCATGGATTTATACGGGGTGTTGTGTGAGTGATGTGAATTGGAGTGATTTGAGTCAATCAATATTGTTCATTCTTTAACACAGGTATTGTTTATTAATGTGTGTCTCTGTGTTGTACCACATTTGGTACAATTGGTACATTTGGTGGTTTGGTTTGTTGCATATATGCCATTGCATGCAAATAGGATGTCATTGTTTTAAATAAACTAACATTGAAACATCATCATTATAAATTAAAGAATAATAAATTTACAAAATGTTAATAACATTTTGTTTTACAAAATTAAGTTGTTTATTTTGACAAACTTACCATTCCGAAATGTTTTAGGGTGCTGATTTAATCTGAAAAATAAAAAAAAAATCATTTTAATTATTGATTCTTAAACGAATTATATTAGTTTTTAATAAAATATCGTACCTAAGTAAAAAACTACCATAGTACGACGAAGAAAATAATCATCCCCATGTTGTATATTTTAAGTCAAGAACCATGCAGTTTAAACTTATTTCTACAAGATTCAGCGAACATAACTAAATCCTATTACGCGAGGGTTGAGTTTGCAACTTTTTCCAATCGGCTTATGTATCCTGCCTTCTTAGGTTCCTAGCGGTCCTGGAACGGACTTAAAGCCCCTACAAACGAAGACGGTTTGCGTTGCGTTTAGTACACAGATTGTCTGAAAATTGATTTTAGTTTTCATTTCTGTGGTTCTGTGGTTGCAGAGATATCGTTGAAACTATATTGACAATTAATTGAGTATTACACAAAGCCTTGACAAGACAGACAGTTTTTTGAGGTAATGATCAGACCATCATACTCAACACCTTTCTCTATGGGACCAACATAGAAATCGCAAAAAAACAATCAGCTGTCTCTACATTATTGGCTCTACAGGGTGTTTCATAAGTAACAATAAATTTTTGAAATTCATAAGGGGGTTGTTTAGACCGTCAAACTGAACAACTTTCTCTATGGGACCAACATCGAAATCGCGAAAAAAATAATTTTAAATCCCATACATATTTTAGCTCTAGTCGATTTGTAGAGTATAGAACATAATTTTTTTTTTTCGCGATTTCGATATTGGTCCCATAGTGAAAGAAAGTTGTTCAGTTTGATGGTCTACACCACCCCTTTAAATGTTTATTTGTAGTTTTGTAACACCTTGTATATTAAAGGTTTGCAGTTTTGTATGGAACAGCTGTCTTTTTTTAAGATTTCTACTTTGGTCCCACGGAGAAAGTTGTTCAGTTCGATGGTTTAAGCATCGCCTTAAAAACTGTCAACATTCAGTTCAAACGAAGTTATAGGAAAAAAGCTAGTATTTTATATTGATACAAACATCCATGACTTGGTTACAAATATTCATCTTACTAATATTTGCGCCTTGCGGGATTTGAACCCGCGACTCAACGGTTTACTACCAACTGAACTATCGGGCGTTCGTGTATAAGTTAAGACGAACGGTAATTCTTAATTTTTTTAAGGAACATCAGGCACCTGCAGCTTTTAGTTTAATTAAAGAAGAAACCCTGTCCCATTGTCTTGTTAAGATTGTATGCGCAGACCACTAAAACATCTACGTACTGATGCTGGATTTTAAATTGTTTGGTTTACTGTGTGCGATTGGCCCAGGTCTTCTTCTTATCGTGTGGTGCCCTGATGTCAGAGTTTATTCAAACCGCCTTACGGCCTCTGACGTGGTTTTTATGTAACGACTACTGCCACCAGAGATAGTAGCCGGGACCAACGGCTTAACGTGCCATCTGAAGCACGGAATCATCTTGATTTGTCAGACAATCAGGTGATTCAGCCTGCAATGTTCTAAAAAGTGACGTATCACTAAATGTCCCCCGTGGGAATCGAACCCACGAACTCCGTGTCAAGAGCCCAATGCTCTTAACCATTAGACCACGGAGGCAGACCAGAACTAATAAGATTGTTATAGTACGACGACCCGGACCCCGATTGGTGTAATGGTTACCACGCCGGACTAGCAAACTAGGGTCCTGAATTCGAATCCAGGTTCGGGCATGGTTGCCATATTTGTGTCATTTGTTGTATGGTATGCACAACAAAAAGCTTAGGTTTCCATATTATTGCAGACTCACTTTCGCCCGCAATTTCCTCCGACAGGAATAGATTATACAAGGTGTAACAAAAGCTGCTGTTATTATTTTATTTATGCCATACATTTGAATCTCTTCTAACATATATACATATTTTCACGCCTGGCTCCCACTAGGGTAGGCAGAGACAACGGAACGCCACCTCCTACGATCCTGGCAGACCTCTCTAGCTTCCACCCATGCTCGTCGGTTTCGGGTAGATCTAACCTGACCATTTTAAGCACGTCGCCAATTTGGTCAGTATACGTACGTCTAGGCCGTCCCCTTCCAACATTTCCACTTACGCTTGCCTTCTAAATTGCATTCGTCAATCTGCTCTCATCCCTTTTCACATGAGCAAACCATTTCAACACACTTTTCTTTATCTTTTCCACTCTTAGATCAAAATAAAATTTATGGATAGGCCTAAAGCGCGGTAAGTTGAAGCACACTACTGGTGCACTTGGTCCATACAAACTAGCGCCATTATCTGTCAAATCTAGGGCACTTGCATACAAATTTTAAGTAAACCTTTCATTAGTTTCTGGTTTGAAATGTTCGCGTAAGGCCTATCCATTAATTTTATTTTTATCTAAGTTTCCACTACATACTCTTTCAGACCACAACGTTCTACTGTTTTTCAACAGAGACGTAAATAAAACAAAGATACATCCTGCTTTGCAAACGAACGAACGATATTGATTCAAAGATTAATTATTCAATGCAATATGTACCTACGTTACGAACAGAATAAAAGAAAAAGTGGAAAATAATAAAACAAGTCAAATTCTTTTCCACGCTACCGTTAATACAATACTAGTTTTTCCCACGGTAGTGCGTTTATACACGATATGACGCACTGACGGAGCAGCAAACGTCAGTCCGTCATTTGTGAAGCAAGTAGTTCTATAAAACCGCACGTAGAACTAAGCAAACACGGTGACGCATTGACGCACCGGGTGTGGTTCTTTGGACTGACATCTGCCGCTCAGTCAGTACTCTTTGGCGACAAAAAGTGTCCCTCCCAACTCCATTTGTGCCGCCGTCTGAGAGCCTCCCGCCTGGACATGACTTGCCTTGGGCGACCTGGAAGTCGTTAAACCGACTTCGAACTCAGGTCGGTCAGGACAACATGTTCAGGTGGGGATTCTCGGATGCGCAAAATGTGAGTTGCTTGTGTGGAGCTCCACAAACGATGGCCCATCTCACATCGTGCCCTGCGTGCCCTAACACCTGTACACAGGAGGAGCTCATGACCGCTAGCGACGGTGCAGTATCGGTTGCCCACTTCTGGCAAGGTACTATTTAGCGACTTTGTTCAAAATTTGAAGTCGACACGATAAGAAGAAGATGATGAAGTACGTCATCGTGTGTGAACGCACTTACTGATCACAATTAATTTTGTATTATACAGGGTGAAACAAAACACCCTAGTAATACTTAAGAGGGGCTTCAGACCATAAAACAAAACAACTTTTTCTATGGGACCAACATCGAAACCGCAAAAAAAAAACAGCTGTCCCGTACATATGACTCGAGTAGGTTTGCAGTTTTGTATGGAACAGCCATTGACTTACACTCTAGCGATAGACAGGCCCTTTCATAGAAGCAACATGTTCCACTTGAATGCGGTGGGCGCACCGCTTTGATGTTCCCGAGTTCACTTCGTCACTATGGCAATGACAGACCGCAATGTGTCATTTAGTGTTGTTTTGTGTGACACATTGTTTGTTTGAACGAGCTTGTCTATCGCTAGAGTATAAATGTCAGTTGGAATAGCTGTTTTTTTTTCGCGATTTTGATGTTGGTGCCATAGAGAAAGTTGTTCAGTTTGATGGTCTGATCAGCATATTTGGAAGGACCCTGGATACCAAATTTTAAGTCAATTCATAAGCTATCAAACAAAGAAAGTTCAATCAAAATCGGTTCAGTAATTTTTGATGCTCGAACAAACAAACAGACGGACAAAAATACTAAAAATGATTGATTTGGAGTCAGGGACACTATCAATTTCTGGTAAATATCTTCAATGTACAGACACACTTCTATTACAGTTTTATAATAGTTTAGAAGATTATTATAATATTTACTAGATGAACGCGGACTATCTTCCCGACTCACACTTGGCTGTTTTTTTTTTTTTCATTTATTCGCCTCGAATTCCGTCATCATGGATAATGTAGCATTCTAATGGTGAAAGAATTATTCAGATCGGTTGAGTAGTTTCGGAGACTATTCAATACAAACAAACAAACAAAAAATCAAATCTTTCCTCTTTATAATATTTTAGTATAGAAAACGTCCTATTACCCTACTTTTGTCTGAAAAAAGATTTTAAAAACACTCAACAAAGTAAAAACCCAATTCAAAAACTTAAAACAATTTTCTGAAATCTTCTCTTTTTCGTAGCAAACGAAAATGTGTCTTATTTCCTTAGTAATAAAGTTTCAACTTACGTGTTATGTTTTCCTCGCATATCGACGATGGATGAGTGGCGTGTGTAGAACAAAGCATCTGTAAACAAATGTTCAAGTTACACAGGATGTTTGTGTTGTTTCGTATGTAATAAAACACAATTGAGGTTATGTTTGTATTTAACTCCTTTAAGTATACATAATTATTAATATAGAACGATAAAGGTCAATTCACAGTGGAAGAACTGCAGCGCGGCGTGGAGTTTCTAGAATACTTTATATGATCTAAAATCTTGTAAATTACCTACTGCAGGAAAAATAGTATAATATTTTGGATGCAAAATTTGTAGGTAGGTACATCAATGAAAATTATTTTGTTTTATAACTTTATCTTCCAATGAGGATCTGCAGAGTCCACCCAAAACTTTTGGGTCTTACGTTCCAGTTCTAGGTAGGCGGTATGAGTAAGGGGAAATTTTGAAAAATGCTCTTTTTATAAACTATGTGATTTTGTGCATAGGTTTTTTCATGTTGGTTCAGTAAAAAAAGTTTTGATATTTAATTTTGAACCGCCCCGATCAATATTACTAGTGTTTTGACCTTATACAGGGTGTTAAGGCAGACGGTTGCAACACTTTAAGGGGTGATTTAACTGATACTGAATAACTTTACCCAAGAAGCCTATAGAAAATTCGCAAAAAAATGACGACTTTTCATACAAATATTTGATCAGCATTTGGTAGGTATGAAAATTCGAAATCATTTTTTGCGAATTCCCTATAGGTTTCTTAGGGAAAGTAGTTCAGTATCATGAGTACAATAACTGTTTACCCTAACACCCTGTATATCAGATGATGATGATGATGCAGATTTATTTTAGAGAAACGTTGTTCACTTTCGTAACTATATCTTCATTTACGATACAGCATAATTTTCCAAAAACAAGGCCGATAAAAGAAAAACAGCCCCGATTCATTAGTCAGCTAGTGTCAACCCTAAAAGTTCTAACAAGCAAACTTCTGCTAATCGGGTCGGGCTTGCCTTTTTACACGGAAAGTTTGATTTTCTATTACAAGTTTGTTCGTCATTAAAATTTTATGGGCTTTTGAGTTTTATTATTTCTTGCTTTTTTTTTCCAAAGCTTTTGTCAGTTTTTAGTTTTTGTAAGTTAAAGTTTATTTAGCGCAGAGTCAAATTAGCAAGGTCTAGAGAGAGAGAGAGATATTCTGAAATCTCAGAACATCCACGTTTCTCTAGAGAGGTATGAAGACTTAGGGTTGACCCTCATCTAACATCACAGCATCTAATTTCGCGGCCGCGTGCGATCGCGTTCCGTTTATCTTCTTTGCTCTAGCAAATGACGTTCCTGAGTGACAGAAAAGGATGGAGCAACGGAAAAATGCGATGCTGCGCCATTAGATGAGGTTCAACCTTTGATCATAATAAGGGTCCGGGTTCGAATTTGAATATATCTACGCAATACTGACTGCTCTCAAACGTCGAGGAAACTTGTCAAAAAAACGTTGGAAAAAGGTCGCTCGAGCTGGGCGGGTGCGGGTGCTCCTCCAAAACACAATACGAGATTTATTATCATGTTATATAAGACTCAAATTGCAGGCAATGCAATTTTAGAACACTGCCTTACGCAAGCACGCAGCGGCGCGCAGGCAGTTTAAGGCCTCCGCTCATTGCAGCGATATTATCGAGCGATATTATCGCTGCGATTTTGCGATAATTGTTCTCAGTACATTTTGTATGGGGACGCGCTCGATCCCACACACTGCCGCGATATTATCGCAACCTGACGCAATCTCTTTCTACTACATTCAGTGAAGGGCGCATGCGTGACGCGAATCGCGGAATCGCTGCAGTGTGTAAGGTGTCGCGATATCGCTGTCGATAATATCGCTGCAATGTGCGGAAGCCTTTATTCTAAAATCGCAATTCACGCCGCAGTTCGCCCTGTCCCGTAGCCAAGCGGTTATGCCATAACTTCGGCATTTCTTGATAGATTTTGATGATTTGAATGAATTTATAAACTAAGGGCCAATTTAGTCCTATTTGGCTGATTAGAATCTGATAAAGTACTTCGTGAATAGACAAAACTTTTCAAAGGGTAACACATAAAATCATAGGTGATTGAAGCAATTGTTTTGTTTCGCGGCAAACAGTATAAAGCTACCGCTTCCTAAAACATTAGTTTCAAAAAAACATTTCGTACAAAAATCTAACAAATGACGCATCTGCAATTCATAGCCCTTTGTCCGGCACAAATAGTTTTTTCCGGAGCGAAAAAACAGAGTGAATGAAAATAAAATAAAAAAGCAAACAGAATGCAGGGCCAGCGTATGCTCGTGTTTGCATACGAGAGATGCGCTCTCTCATTAAAATGCATGAACTGACATATGGGGCATGGAGTACGTTGGTTATGTTAGCGGTGTAAATAATGCCTAGTGTTTGCTTGTCTCTCAGAGGGTCGCGGTTTTTGTTGATAAAAGTTTGACATAGATATGTAAGAAAAATACAATTCAAGGTTAAATGTTGGAACGTTTGTAAGCGCATTGCGGAGAATTAACCTCGGTTTATACAGAAGAGACGTGTAGCGGTGCCGGATAATCTAAGTAACACAATGTAATCCTTATAGCACGTAGCATAGCGTAATTTTTTCCGTAAAGGAGAATCGCGTCGTCACCTGGAGAATTACTGAGAAAATAACTAAATAGATTTGTGCATAATGAAATTTCTGGGAAGCAACTTCAATTCAATTAGTTCCAGGTTTATTATTTTACCGTTTCCAACAATATGCTAAGAGGTTTAACATTTACTATGGAATTCGTGATGGAAATAAAACTGGCTTCTTTTGTGGTACAAAGAGTTACGTCTATGAAATATGCAAACAGTTGAAAGATTTTCGCTGTCGAATTCTTGTATCTAATAATTTGTGACAAAGGATTTTTTTGTAGGACCTTACTTTTTTTGTGACAAGTATTGAGAAAGGTATGCTTCGTTGGTTTGTCATGTGGAGAGTATGAGTGACAGCAGATGAACGTAAAAAATATAATAGTTAATGGAAGTTTTGATAGAGGACGCCGTAGGACATACTCGTACGTACGATATTTTTTTCGCTTAATCTTCCTTGCTTCAGAAGGCACGTTAAGCAGTTGGTAGAATAGAATAGAACACATTTAAGGCTTCCGAACATTGCCGCGATATTATCTAGCGATATTATCGAGCGATGTGTCACGCATGCGCCGCACCACTAAATCGATTGCGTCGGAACAAAATAGCAGCGATATTATCGCTCGATACTATCGCGGCAGTGTGTAGGATCGCGCGCGTTCCCATACAAAATGTACTGGAAAAAATTATCGCAAAATCGCAGCTATATTATCGCTCGATAAAATCGCTGCAATGAGCGGAGGCCTTTTTTTGCCAGAATATGGTACATTAAGGCTTAGATCAAAATAAAATTAATGGATAGGCCTAAAGCGCGGTAAGTTGAAGCACACTACTGGTGCACTTGGTCCATACAAACTAGCCCCATTATCTGTCAAATCTAGGGCACTTGCATACAAAATTGAAGTATACCCTTCATTTGTTTTGCCTCATTTTTTGGTTTGAAATGTTCGCGTAAGGCCTATCCATTAATTTTATTTTGATCTAAGCATTAAGGTCTTAAATATATAGTATGAAGCAAGACATATTCTACCACACAGTCTCGGATAGTTCCGTCAGATGGCGTTGTAACTATTCGTTAAGCCAGGTCTGAGGCCTATTGAGGCGGGCGGCTTGAAAATTCACTGACAGCAAGTTGACGACTACCTTGCCTCCACCAACAAGCACTGGGCCCGCGTGGTGGAGTATGGCCCACTCCCTCTCACCCTTATTCGTGAGAGGAGGCCTTTGCCCTGCAGTGGGATTCTATAGGCTATAACTTACTATTTTTTTTACTCTAATAGACTGGTCACTGCCTACAAAAAACTGATTTTGACAAGATGACGTCATGACATCAGTACATGCGAAAATCGTACTTATTAGTTTCATGCAGGTAACTGCCGGGTAACCAGCGGGTAACCAGATAGGCAATAGAGGGGGTGAGGTAAGAAATTGGTGGGAGGAAGGGAGTGTCCACACTTTATGTAGTAATAGATACTCTTTGTTATACTGTGGTTGCGTCGTACAAAAAGGTGAGGTGCGGAGTACTCAAAACCGACGAGCATGTATGAATAGATTTATGGATGTGAATGTGATAGAGGTATGAAAGGATCGTAGTAGATGGCACGCCTTGTGCTCTGTCTACCAAACAAGGAAAGAGGCATGATATTATAGATAGGTAAATTTGGATGCGTGCCCAATTCCGATTGGGTGATGGTCTAACTATCTAGAGATGAGAAATGTAGGATTCTGAATAAATAAATTAGATAATACAGAATAATCGCGAGGAAACCTGCATGCTTCAATTTCTAGGCATGTATTGTACCCACTGTCCGTTATAAGTGGCGACGTGCTCACCCCCCGTCACACTGGACAGAGTTTCGGTACTACTGGTGAAACGTGGATGTTCTGAGGTTTCAGAATATCTCTGACTACCCCTCGGGATGCATGCATGCACATGCAAATAATTCAGAAAATTCTCCCTTTTTTCAATTTGTTCAGTTAGGTACACCACTTAAACTTATTTAAGAGGATATTATCCTAAAAAGGCGTTCCAATACAAAACGCTTTGGAGTTTCTTCTTCAGCGTATGCAGGTTTCCTCACGACGTTTTCCTTCACCGTTTGGGAGCAGTTGGTATTACGTACTTAAGTCAGAAAAAGTGAATGGTAAATAGCATGTCATACGTGCGGATTCGATCCTGGACCTCAAGATTGAGTTTCCATAGCTCTTTGCAACGCGCCACCGACGCTTGCAGATTGCAACGCAACTCAATGAAATTCAATAAAGTTCGTCAACAAAAAAATTCAGCAAAAATATAGCTTCTTAAAGTAGCTAATCTTTGCCACAACTTGGCGTTAGTACACATTTCGTCGGAATCTCTACTGCCTTGCAATAAAAAGGAATGTCTTTTTTTCCTTTAACAGTTTCTGCCGTTTCAATTCACTGTCTGCTCTGCATGCTGGGACATAAGTAATTTATCTTTGACCTATTTCTGTCCGCATTTTCATTTTGGAGAATATTTTGTTTCATTTCATGTTATGTTCGGGTTGGGTTTGGTTACATCATTAGCGGAACTGTTCGTTCAAGTTTTTAAATTACAGATTTTCCTGTTATTTGTACTTTTTTTAACTTTTTTCACCTAATTAATGATACTACGAAAGAAAAAACAACATTTTCTGACTAATAACAACAAAACAATCCAAGAACAAAAAACAAGCTTTGTTCTATTATGACTGCGACCATGATTTTGGATGACATACATCATCGGGTTTGGTCCAAAATGAAAAGATGCCGGCCAAAAAAAAAATTATTCACAATTCTGTTAGGACTAAACATTCGACTCATCAAACTGAAAAAAATTTACGATGGTAGCAAACATGAAATCGCAGATTTCACCACCACCCCTGAATATTTAGAAGAAGAATAATAAGTCACCCAGGATATAAAATCATTGACTACGTACGACACATTCGTAGTAATTCACTACGACACTTTCGTAGCAATTGACTACGACGTAGCATTTAGATCTGTAGCACGGAATATCTAAGAGTACAACAGAAGTTTAACTATCTGAGAACGCTCGCTCCAAGCGCGACTGACACTCGCACATTGACTCTCTGTGGGTGAATGTCACGCACACATTTACTCTCTGTGGGTGAACGTCACGCACACATTGACTCTCTGTGCGTGAATGTCACGCACACATTGACTCTCTGTGCGTGAATGTCACGCACACATTGACTCTCTGTGTGTGAATGTCACGCACAGATTGACTCTCTGTGGGTGAATGTCACGCACAGATTGACTCTCTGTGGGTGAATGTCACGCACACATTGACTCTGTGCGTAAATGCTAAGAGATGTCATAAAGATTGGAACGAGCGTAAGTATCTACATCTATACTAAGGTCACGCGTGCGATGCAATGAGCGCGTGGCACTCGACTGAATTAGGCCGCGACGTCGCGATTTTATACGTACAGTGCGGAGTGAGACAGGCCTGTCTGTAGCAAGTACTCTCCTCATCTCTCATTTCTACCGTTCCGAAACTTTCAGGGGTGATTCATACCATCAAACTGAACAACTTTAACTATGGGACCTAAACTGAAACCGAAAAAAAAACCGCTTTTCCATACTAAACTGCAATGCCTACTAGACTCAAATGTATGAGACCGCCGATTTTTATATTCGATTTTAGGTTTGCTTCCATAGTCAAAGTTGTTCAGTTTGATGGTCAGAACAACCCTTGAAAGTTTCGAAACTTTTACTAAGGGCGCAAACCGATCGGAACAAAAAAAGGCTACATTTGAGGCACTGCAGTTTAGTATGGAACAGCAGATTTTTTTTTTGCTCCGATCGGTGTGCTTGCAAATCCGCCATAATTACGCACATTCTGTGAAAATTACAATTGTCTAGCGGTTTTGGTTCAAAAGTTACAGCCCTAAATAGGTAGGACGGATGGACAACGTAGGTTTAGTAATCCGTTTTCACCCTTTGGGTACTGAACCCTAAAAATAGAAGCATCTGCCCCTACTACTATATCCAAATCGTAATACATTCAATTCAATCCCACCTAGCTCCATAATATACAGGTGGTATAAAAAACCGATATGTTTGATAAATGTCCTCATTTTTCATATCAATAAATTCTTCGCAATATTCCTTACGTCTCAGCCGTTTCGACATTGACATATTGGACGATATATATTTTGGTAACACCCTATATCTCATGCGTTAATCGAATATGAAGGCTGGTTATTGATAGGTCTTTTTCCTTTTCATGTTTTTTTGCGTATGAACGAATTGGGGTGGAAAATCGGCGGATTAGTTTTTCTGAAAGCGAGGCTAGTAAAAATGACGCCAAAAAAATATGGGTGTTTGAAAATATCGATACCTCTGGGCCCAAAGGTTGTAAAGGACAAAACGAGGGTTTTCAAAAAAGAAATTTCAGTTTGAATAAAGTTTATTTGCGGGTAGCAAAAGATTTTTTTTTGACGAATATCGCAAAACGAAAATGATACAAATCGATAAAGAATTAAAACCTGAGTAAAACTGTGAGTAAAGTGCCTTTACGACCAAATGTCCTTTACAACCTTTGATCCCAGAGGTACCGATATAGAAAACTTTTCATCCATAGCCTAAATTCACCCACTGCTGGGTATAGGCCTCCATTTTAACGACTCCTATAGTAAAAGTTGTTTGATGGGTAGACTCTTAGTTTAAATAGATGCTAATGATATCAATTTTACCCTGTATAATAGAAAGAGATACGTGACGCGAGGTAATATAACGTTTTTGGGAGCTGTATGACAGCTTGTCAGCATGTTGAACATTCGAGCTCTGTGAATAATAGTGAATCTAACGTGATATCGTGGTTAATTTTGTGAAATATACTACCCCTATTTCATACTATTTTAATTGACAGCTCATGTATGTTCCTCTGTTCCTGGTATAGTGGATTACACAACGAGGGCAGGAAAGTAAGAAAGATCTCAGATCTCATGTAACATGTGATCTGAGGCTTTCTTATTTACTGCCCGAGGTTAGTATACTACTTTTCTCCTCGACTGAGATGGAAAGCGGCAACTTCGTTTAGCTCAGTGGGACGAGAATTGACGCTTTCCGTCCGGAGGGGAGAAAAGGTATATTAATTGTATGCTGTTGTAGCCAAAACCAGCTGTGAAAATTCATTCATTTACTTCCTTTTTGCTGCGCTAAATTGATTGATTCATTTCCAAGTGTTCACTTAACATGCTATAATATAACTAAAGCTATATAATGCTACTTAATACCGTTCTTTTATAACCTTTTTACGGCATCGGCTCTCTATTATAAAGCCATTATGCCGAAGTGTTTTTTTCGCGTTAACAGATAAAGCATTTTATTTCACTGCCTTTGGGCGTGACGGGCATGATTATCGAAGGATTTCTGTAGATTTGAAACGATATTTGAAAGATATGTTTTTGGACTATTTATTTCTGTAGCCTGTAGAATCCCATTGCAGGGCAAATGCCTCCTCTCACAAATTCTTCATAGTTTTCGGGAGAAAAATTGTGCAACAAAAATTTTTTTGACTATTACAAATACAAATACAAATATATAACCCCTTAAAGTAATGCAACCATGCTATGTTATATTAGAACAAACGAATTGGAACGCTGATAGATCGCTTCCGCCATCCATCGGTGACATTTCGAAGCACTATGTGTTGAAATTTGGGTTCGTATCTAAGCTGGAGCGATAACGCGCGACACCTCACCGCAGCGCTGTAGTAGTGAGAGATTTCGCCCACATCAATCACTGTCTTGTTGGTCTAGTGGTCTAGACAACCGGCTCACGATACGGGTGCTTATGGTTCGAGCCTCGTGTCGGCCAGTCGTCTTTTTCTATTTATTTATCAATGTGGCTCCCCCTTCCGCTAATAAGGGGCAACGACAATAAGTAAGCCTTTCTAAAATCCCAGGCAACTTACCTGTCTATAACCAATATACATATTAATCTACGAATGCAACTGTTTACCCTAGCCACCTAGCACGTACATGCTGTGATATCCCATTACAATGTAAATTCTTTAATAAAATATAAAGTCAAGTCTCAGCTCAAAGTAAAGTTTAAATATTCTAAAATAATAATATATTATCAGATTTCCATAGCGTTGTCCAGCACAATGGCGCCATTTCCATTTTCCGGATACGGTTGAAAGTTTTAATTACGGGCTGGAATTAATTCCAGATTAAGTTTGCATTCCAATTTATATTTGGAAGCATTCTAAAGGATAGATTTTGAATAGCTTTAGATTTAAACTGCATCCTATTAATCAATTTACTTGTCTAATTTTATTTTATTTGTGTCAGGAAGATTTATAAAAGTCAGAATAAAAGCATGGAGAATATACAGGCCGTAACAAAACAACAAGGGGGTGCTCAACACCATCAAACTGAGCAACTTTCAATTTGGATCCAACTTTGTCGAGTCGGTACTGCAGTTTTGTATGGGACAACTTGGCGGCAGCAGATTTTTTTAGCGATTTCGAATATAAAGAAAGTCTCCCTATTGAAAATTGATCAGTTTGATGGTCTCAAATTTGGACTCTTAATAAGCAAAATGCTCACGACTATATTCCCCGAGGGGGTAGTCAGAGATATTCACGAACTCAGAACATCCACGTTTCACCAGTAGTACCGAAATTTTATTTCGAGGCATGTATTGGACCCACTGTCCATTAAGTGGCGACGGGCTCACCCCCCGTCACACTGGAAAGCATGCAGGTTTCCTCATGATGTTTTCCTTCACCGAAAAGCCAGTGGTGTTACAAATCGTAACTACATAAATTCCGAAAAACTCATTGGTACGAGTCGGCTTGGACGGGGATCGAACCATCGCCTCCTGCCTCTTGCACGGCAGTCAAGTTTAGTCGCCACTGGACCACCCCGGCTACGGCCATATTTGGACTCTAAATCACCCCTATAATTCAGTATGTCAAGTTTTTTTTGGTCTTCATTTATATATTTTTTAAGGATAGAAGACATAATTTATTAAGACACCTATTTCATTCTTATTGCGATTCATCGAGTTTATCAATATAAATTTAAATTTTAAATTATTTTGATCTGTAATCTCTAAGTGCAAAAATGGTGGAGAGAAAATAATTCGAACTCCATGGAGAAAAACTACATACAGCTGCATTTAAAAAAATTAAAACCTGCCTCCTCTTTCTAACTCTATGCTGGAAAAAGATACGGCAACATCAAATGTCAAATTCTGACATTGTGAAAGTATTTTTTTTTCTTAATGGCCGGTTATTTTAAGTTGATTTTATGTTTACCAAGGAGTTCAGAGGTATGCCAGTGACGTCACTGCACGGACCGAAAAACGACGTTATTTTATTAAAAATATCTGTAATCCTTTCATTTTAAAATCTCTGACATAGAAAATATGATTATTGAGACAATTATCTCGAAATGGTTTTCAATTCAGCCCTCCAAAAAAAAACTTGACATACCGAATTAATATTACTAGCTAGGGTGTTTTGTTACACCTTGTAAGAAGAAATCATATCCCTTACTCGTGTTGTAGGACACCCAGAACTACACGGCCAAAATGTTTAACGAATAAAACGATGCTAACATCTGTATACCACAGTATACATAGCCTAACCAAAGCCAACGTGGTTGATTATGCCGTACCGAACGCCCAACGAAACTTTTTTATTCTTTTGTAAAAAAAACAAGCATCAAAGGGAACCCGTGCAGCCGAAACATTGCAATATCCTATCCTATTTGCGGGTTAGCAACGAGATAATAATTGTGGTTCATAAACATTGGCTAAGTTTGAATCATTTTTGCACCAAGGGTTCCGAATATTAAGCACCCCTATTTTTTAATTACTAAAAAATTTTTAAAAGTACAGGGTCCTTCTTAATATGCTGACACTTTTTTATGGGGATGTTCAGACCATCAAACTGAACAACTTTCTCTATGGGACCAACATCGAAATCGAGAAAAAAAAATCTACTATCCCATACATTTGGCTCGAGTAGGTTTGCAGATGCGAGATGGAAGAGCTGATTTTTTTTCACGATTTCGATAATGGTCCCATAGAGAAAGTTGTTCAGTTTGACGGTCTGATCATCCTCTTAAAAAAGTGTCAGCATATTAAGTTGGACCCTATATATTCTGTATTCTGATAATGAAACTGTAGCAACTATGGACAACAGATGGTGCTAGCAGTCCCCTAGCAAAAAGTACGACACAAGACAATTGACGATGGCACATTGGAAACCGTAAGCTGCACACTACACCGCCGTACACTAAGGTTCACAATTGCATGCCAAGACACAAATCGCGCAAGAAGAATTCTCACAGAGTCTCAGTATATATACACAAGGTTCCGACAAACTTCATTAGGACCACGGCCGGTCCCCAGGCATCACACCTAGCCTGGCGGAAGTACTTCCCTTTTCTATGGAGGAACCTTCCACCTCAGTCTCTATAAAACTAAACAACCTTCTTTAACCGCTCGCATCCCGGCTTAAGATAACCATTGATTAAAAAATTGAAATGAGACGACATCGCGACCGCGGGACTTGAAGGGTTAAGGAACATGGATCGAAAAACGAAAAAGTTTTTGGCTGTTCCACACTTTTTTTGTGGAAGATCCAAACATTTTTCTCGTTTAACGACTCCTATTCCTTTTCCCTTTTTTTTTCATTTTCATAACCTGAAAACACCCTTAATTTTTTCTAGTAATTGAAACATACTGGTATATGTCCACTTCACAAAAAAGTTATGTGGATTTGACTGTTTCTATTAGAGCTGTCTGACTATTGATCTATTTAACGAACATTCAAGAAAATCGTGTAAAGGAATTGTCACCAAATTTCTGGCAACAGATTAAGTTTTTATGTTGACGTAATTTGATTTTGAAAAACGAATTTCACCGTCAACGATTTCGTCAACATCGAGTCATAGTTTCTGTCTATATATTTTGCCATTTTGTGCCATTTTGTGTATTGCTGTTTTGAGACAAAAAAAAAATTCATTTAATTAACTTAAACAGGAGGAGAGTTTCGGTACCTACTACTTGTGAAAAGTGGATGTTCTGAGATTTCAGAATATCTCTGACCCCCTCGGGGAATATAGTCGTGAGCATATGCTTATTAACTTAAACCAAACTAATCAGTGTCAAAGATATTTTTTATTCAGTACCTTCCTTGGAATGCGAAACCCTAAAACAGAAGCCCGTATAGCTGGACTCATTAAATTTTATACGGACCGATGCGTTCTCTAGTACTGTTGTAAACAAAGATGTTTTTCACGATCCTGCGTGGATTTCAAGTTCTATCCTGCTTCTATAATTAGATAGGTACTTACCAAGATTATATGTTTAATCCGTGTTTACTGTACCTTTTCAATTACGTCTAGAATGATACTTTAGATGGGAAAAATAAAATAACTTGTGATTCCGTCTTACACGGAAAACAATATTTTTATTTTAAAAGTTACACCCATTGATTTTAGCAGAACTTACTAGACAATTTGTTTTATTGTCTAAAAGCCTGTTTCACTGATAGCTTATCTGACGGTTCGTTTGACATGTTTTGTATGTCAAATGATCTGTCAGATAGGCTCTTAAGAACTTATTCAGAAGTAGTGAAACAGGACCTAATTCTGGTAGATTTAACTAAAATGTACTATAACTTTTACACGGTTTTATATAAATATTTAAAAGGATATTGTTTAAACAACATTTAAAGTCGAACTGTCATCGAGAAAAAATAGCTTTTTTATACAGACCTACTCTAAGATGTATGGGAAAGCTGATTTAAAAAAAAATGTTGACTCTATTGTTATTTGTAACATCTCGACTTTATTTGCTAGGAAGTATATATTTTGTTATTCTACAAAATATATATGGAACCTGTGTTTAAAGAAAGGCCTAAAAATATATTTGAAAATGTCTGTATTATGTGCATCTACTTATAAGTTGAAGTCACTTTTACTCGCGACACACACCATTGTGTAGACAATTTTAAGATCTAAAAATCCTATGAAGCAAATTTTCATTAAAACTATAAATATTTAATGAGTTAATTAGGTAATTTTAAAAATTTGGTGCAAATCCTTAAATGATTTTCTAATTATTACTTGGATTAGAAGGCACCACAGTGACATAATGAAAGACTAGCCAGTCGAAAATTGGTATACTTACAGTATACTAAAATGACGTAGTTTAGTAAAGGTGAGGTGGATCTGAAAGAGTCAAGGTCGTTCGGTCGGGGATACCTCTTAAGGTGGTTTCCGTCCATACAAAACTTTGTCGTAGAACATTCGTAGACGGTATTAATAAAATCAACGTTTTATATATGGAAAATTTGCTTAGAAAATCTAGATTACGCGTATCAAATAATATTTACAATTTATAATATAATTACGAAGATTTCAAGCTTTGAAATTATTCATACAAAATTTCAAAGCGTTATATCTTCGTAATTATATTATAAATTGTACATGTTATTTGATACATGCAATCTAGATTTTCTAAGCTATTTATAAAACAATACTTTTATTAATACCGTCTACGAGTGTTCTACGACAAAGCTTTGCATGAAATTGACAACTCTGCAACCACCTTAACTTAGTTGATTATTTCCAATGATATTGGGTATAAAATGTTTCGCAATTTATACCTATACATTTTAACACGGCATCCTCAATTATTTCCATTAGTAACATATGGGATCCAACACATGTTGCCAAAAGGTCCCTTCCTATAGGTCCTTTCACATAAATAATGTAATTAATTAATTCTGCCCATCTCCGATATGTCGCATCGCGTTATATGGATCCTAACTAGGGACCGCCGGAGGCGATACGTACGCTGACCTTTGTAACCTTTAGGGTAGATTTCAGGAAATAATACTACCCTTTTCTCATGATTTTGGACGCTTAACTTAGTCTTAAAATTTCTCTTAGTCTGTTTTTTCCTTTCTTGACTTACCACCTACTGGTCGTTAAATCTGCGCTCAAAAGTGTCTTGATCAAAGCGCCGTATGTACCAAGATAAGCATAAGCATAAGCATATTATGCTCACAACTATATTTCCCGAGGGGGTAGTCAGCGATATTCTAAAACCTCAGAACATCCACGTTTCACCAGTAGTACCGAAATTCTGTCCAGTGTGACGGGGGGTGAGCCCGTCGCCACTTATAAGTGACAGTGGGTTGCCAGGTTCAAAGAAGTCATTTTTCACCCTAGAGTTGCGGGCGTTGCGGCAGATTGAGAAGCGGCAACCCTAGTTTTTTCACACTCTGTCGCATCGTAAACGGTGCGCTTGCTTGATTTCAGCCACTCCTGACAGACGGAAACGTCGCATACGTCGCGTTTTTCACGTTTTCTAATGAAATGATGAATGTGTTACGAAGTAACAAATAATCTGTGTTACCACGGCGTTTTTCAGTCTCAGTAGTTTATCAGAGTTTCAGTAGTTTATAGTTGAAGCAAAGTGTTTGACCATCTCATACAGTCATCCAATTTCCAAATGAACCAATACAAATTCAAATAACATTCCATCCAACTAAGTAATTACTAACATAACTTATAATTGGTGCAAAGTTAGCAAATCATAGATTGATGTTGAATTAGTCTAAACTAATCATGTGACAGGCCTCAAGAGCTCTCTCTGCATTAGGAAATTAACTTGGCTGTCAGTTACGTATCTAACTATGAATTAGATAGTGTTATGTGCCTGGTAGGTAGATGGTAAGCAGAATAAATGCAGTGGAAATGAGGCTAAAATGAGGGTGTGGTGTAACTATAAGGGTATGAGGAATACTGTGATTAGGAACGTTGTGGTTTGAAAGAAAATGTAGTTGGTTAAAACAGAGAAGGGAATGCTCATTGGTTTGGACTTACGAAACAGATTATATAAGGCATATGGGGAAGGAAATATTGGTACAGGCAGACCTAGGCGGACGTACACAGACCAGAACAGGGACGTCATTAAAAATGCCAGGGTAAAAGTAGCCGAAATCGAAGGGAACGATTGATAAGATGTATATAAGGTTAAATTTAATTAGTTGACGAAACTTAACAAACGCATTTGGTATCTGTAACTTTGCTCCATTCTTTTTTTTAAATTAATAATGGACTTTTGCTTGTGAGCACTGCATTTCCGCCAGTGTCAAGTAGTTTGTGAGAGTATCTATCTCAATCTCAGGGATTGTTTTTGATAAAGAACAAGAAGAGATTTGATCAAGAGGATTGCGGAGCCTGGTGGCAGGCAAAAACGCGACGCGCAAACACCACGCGAGACAAGCGCTCGGGTCAGAACCTGCAACGTAACTCCCACCAACCATCTTTACCGAAAACAATTAAGATCTCAAAATTATTGTCACCTTCTATCGTCCCCTCTACCGGTAAGGTATAACCACCACGCATACCCAATGCGGATAGGTGAACTTTGCATATAATTTCTTCTTCAGCTTAATATGCGGATGAGCGTATGTATGACTTACTTACCTATGTTTAAAGTTGATATTGATGCCAGCAATATAAGTGTTTTTCCAGCCATATTGCTAGCTTCTGAAACAAATAGAAAAACATTACTCAAATAAAATTTTTACATTTAGAAGTTGCACTTCTACTTCATGAGCTTATGCATATTGTATGTAGACCGAAAAATGATAGTAGCCATTATGAAACTCAATAAAAAAAAATATTGGGGCCTATTATGAAACTCAATAAAATAATATATTGGGGCCTATTATGAAACTCAATCAAAAAAAATATTGGGGCCTATTATGAAACTCAATAAAATAATATATTGGGGCCTATTATGAAACTCAATCAAAAAAAATATTGGGGCCTATTATGAAACTCAATCAAAAAAAATATTGGGGGCTATGTTTTACGTAACCAGATAAGGGACATAATCAACTCCGTAAATATTGCATTCCTTGAAAGTTACACTGCATGCATGCACGCATGCATGACTACATTCTCCGAGGGGGTATTAAGAGATATTCTGAAACCTCAGAACATCCACGTTTCACCAGTAGTACTGAAACTCTGTCCAGTGTGACGGGGGGTGAGCCCGTCGCCACTTATAATGGACAGTGGGTACAATAAATTCCTCGAAATTGAAGCTTGCAGGTTTCCTAACGATGTTTTCCTTCACCAATCGTAGACCACGCGTATCAGGCTTGCTTCGTTTTTGGTCTACCGTTTAAATGTAACAGTTGTAATCAAAAGTTTAAAATAAACATTATCTTATCTTATCTTATCTTACCGAAAAGCCAGTGGTGTTACAAATCGTACATAAATTCCGAAAAACTTATTGGTACGAGTCGGCCTGGACGGGGATCGAACCATCGCCTACACGGCAGGCAAGGTTACTCGCCACTGGACCACCACGGCTTATCACCTAAAGTTACACCTGATGTAGTAAAGACAAAATCACATAGCATCAAACTTATATTAGTAAAGAGCGTAACAAACATCTCAAGCTAAAACTAAAAAGTTAAAATGTAGATCTTAAGTTAAGCGGCACTTAACTCGTACTTAAGCGCCCGCTTTGAGGCGGAGACATCTTGACTTAAATGTGATGCAAGCTCTCAGGATTCCGCAAGAAATTAAAGAAAGTTTGTTTTGTCAGTTTCCATCCTTTTATATCTACATCATTATTTTTAAAAACCCAACCGAATCAGTTTCATGTTTTGCGTGATGCCTACCTAAATAGACAAAAAACACAAGATTCAAAAAATGATTTCCTCCAATTTAAAGCCCGCACGCATTCTTCGTAGATGGACCCATGATGCGGTGAAAGAAATTACCGAGGCCACACAGGCCAGCATACACCGGGCCCAGGATCGAGTGGCCAGGAGAGATGTGGTGGCACAAGCGGCCAACGATGGTCACGTCCACATCAGACATGAGGTTACGACTAAGAGCAAGATGAAGAAGAAGAAGGGAAAGGCCAAAGGCCCAACGTATTTCGAGTTTCAGAGTATTGTACCTACCTATTTCGATTAAACGTGTGAATGTACGAATTTTCGAGTGGATAAAAAAAATATATTGTTAGAATTTTCGAGAGGACAACGTTCATCGAGAACATGATTTTCGCATTTGGCAATAAATAACTTACTTTTATGTAAATCCTTTATTCACTCAATCACTTTTTTTTCTAAACATTTTCAATACTTATTATTTATTTTAGATTTAAAAAACCGGTCAAATGCGAGTCGGACGATGGGTTCCGTACTATTATCAATAAAACCGAGCAAAAAAAAATCACTTTTATTGTATGGGAGCCCCGTTAAATATTTATTTTATTCCGTTTTTAGTATATTTTGTTGTTATAGCGGCAACAGAAATACATCATCTGTGAAAATTTGAAGTCTCTAACTACCACGGTTCATGAGATACAGAAATACAGCCTGGTGGCAGACGGACAGACAGACAGACGGACGGACAGCGGAGTGTTAGTAATAGGGTCCCGTTTTACCCTTTGTGTACGGAACCCTAAAAAATCATAGTATAAATTCCCTTACATTCAACACAACGAAATAAACAGCTTTTTGTGTCTGTACATTCTCATCCTCTCGACACAAACTGCCCTTGTCTCGAATCACACTTTTCTCAATCCAAAAATAAAATAAAACTTCTGTTACACGCGACCGTTAGCAGTAACATTTGATTTATACTTATATTTTGATCCCGAGCAATCCAATACTGAATTTTATTTCCACACCCGCTGTTTCATCAAAATAAAACGTACAACATAACAAGAAGTTATAAGTTCTGGTGACAGAGCTAAGAAAACAACTGGAAGTGACAATCGCTGAATTCACTGTGAAAAAGAATCAAAGAATAATTCAAATTATTTTCCTTTTTCACATTGAATGCGCCGCGCCGTCTTGCTCAGAATAACAATAGATTTCATATTGTTGTTCAGTCATTTAAAAATCAAAGGTTTAGTACTAGGTCCTGCATTGGGCCTAGTGAGGTATAGTATAGCCCACTCCCTCTCACCCTGGTTATTGGTTACGACTTGCTTTTTAGTGGTACGATTTTTTTGAGTTACAACTTTTAATTTGGATTATTCTTGCAAGTAAAAAGTTGTGGTCTTGGTAGAGGCGGTAGTAGTCGTTACATAAAAACCACGTCAGAGGCGGTCTGAAAAAACTCTGACACCATGGCTTGCCCACACGATAAGAAGAAGAAGAAGTAAAAATAATATTTTTCGACCCAAAGCCATGTCAACCTGCTGTCTAAATCTTGTATCGTGCAACTTATTTTAAATATCCTAAACAAAGGCTAAATACTTTGTAAGTATTTGTTTTAAAAATGATTAAGTCTTCCAATATTGACAACAGTTGTAAAACGGTCTGTAATCGGTAAAGATTCGAAGTTGAGCGTGCCAAAAATGGTCGTTTGCGTCAATCAATAGTCCAGTGGAACAAAAACGTGTTGTTGATTAAATTTCACAAAAATCTTTTCCGTGCCACTTCTACAGTTTATTTACTCCGTGGTTAGATCATAAACGTGACCAAAAATGGCTGACCTCTAAGTTCTATCAAAACTGTGTCTTCTTAGTTCTTCATAAGTTTGAAACTAAACAGCTGTAGAGGTCAACATAAAACGGCTCTTTGTAATATTAACGCCAATAGTACTTTTTTTGCACTTCATTTCAGGTTATTTTGTCCTCAAGTTGTTCTAACAGCGACAAACTTTTATTACAAAGAATTATCTTTAAATAGCTTTTTCACTCTGCTCCTCTTGAAGTTTATCTAGGTTTTGTTCGAGAGCTAATAACCAGGGTGAAATTGATATCATTTTCATCCTTTTAAACTAATATAGTACTGTAGCCGGGGGACTTTTTAATTACCAAAAAGATTACCGATTGTTGTAAGGTACTAAATGACTAATGTAAAAATCTAAAGTCTTATAGATCACAACCCGCCGTAGAAAAAAAAAATCTAAAAAAATCGTCTCAAATTTTCAAATTTCGAGGTTCCCGTTTTTTTTCTATACTGTCATGTTCTTCCCCAAGCAGCATAACAAGCTGTATAAAAGCTGTATTTGAGTTCTTTTTTATACTTAAAGCTGCTTATTGAGCCTGTATAAATGCTGTATAAGCGCTTATACAGACCTTATAAGTGCAAAAAGGGCCCATGTTATACAGCTTTTATCGTTAGTAGAGCTGTATAATAGCTGTAGAAGCAATTCATAAGCCTTATAGCATCTGTATAAGAGCTGTTATTCGGTGTAATGAGAAACCATTACACTCCAAATAATATCTTATAAATATCTTATAAAGATTATGTGTTTAAATAAGAGTTTGAAGAGAATCAAAAAATTATAAAATAAACAAGACACAATATTTTTCGTACAAGTCATTGCTAATATGAATAATGGTGACAACAGTTTATATAATATTTCAAAGTTACATTTCAAGTTGAAGATAAAGATAAAGTGTTAATTGGTAAATCAAAGTGGAAATCAAATTATATTGTCAATGTGTGGTTGGTTATGGGCAATATTTTCACGCGCCCGTAAAATTATCAAACAAATATGAAGAAAATTACGAAATACGGATAATTAAGTGTTTGTTTATAAGGTTATAATAAAAATTATGTTTAAAATAATAGACTTTAGGACACAGTAATCATTATTTTAGCTTATTATCATGAAACGGCTCCAGCTATCATCAAATATTGGATTAATTTTATTTTAAATTTTTATTTTTGTTAGTTCTAAAATGGCGAGAATGTGTTATACAGCTTAGATGATAATTGGAGGGTATTATGGTCTTATTTGCTGTACTACGTAGAATATGGATCATATAATATAGCTTTTGGTTTTTAATCAGAGTTATAAGATAATATTTTTATTATTTAGGCTGTATGTGAGTTCTGAACTCATAACTAATAATTCTCTTTAGAGATCCGTGTATGAATTTATTATCCCTGAGCAAGATTTAATTTTAGTAGAACATTTTACAATACAATACAAGTAGAAATTTTTTTGAAGTCGAGGATCTATACATTTATAATTTCAATGATATACGGCGACACGTCAAGCTATACTAAACCAACATAACCTGGCCGCGCGTAGGTTGAATATCGTATAACGCCGCGCGGTCGGCTTATTTTGGTTTTGTATAGCTTGATGTGTTTGCCGTGTGTTGTGTATTGCCGTGTGTACATACATATGTTATTTTGTTCTTACTTTTTGTTTACGTAATTTAGTTAGTATTTAAGATAAACACGTAATCGCGTGGCTGTGATTTTCCTTACGACACAAATTTATATATTTGGTTTTGTAGCCTACCTAGTTGGCACACAACCATGTCGGTACTTACGTCGTAAGTGGCAATCGTTGTGGCAATGGTTGATATATAGAGTAACAAAACACCCTAGTAATACTTAAGGGGTTGCTTCAGACCATCAAACTGAACAGCTTTCACTATGGAGCCACCATAGATAAAAATTAAAAAAAAATCCGCTGTCTATTACAAAACTGCAGTACCAGCACGATTCAAATGTATGGGACAGCAGATTTTTTTTCTCTATTTGGCCCCATAGTGAAACTTGTTTAGTTTAAGTATTACTAGGGTGTTTTGTTACACCCTATAGACATATCTACATAAAGTTGTATGTGTGTAAATAACACCCATAGTGTTAATTTGTGAGTAAGTAACACCCGTAGTGTTACAACAAGTAAAAAATTAAAGGAATTTTTTCGTAAATTCTGTTTTTTATTTTTCTTTTAAACTGTATGCAAAAGGGGTATGAAGTATAATTGATCTTTGTGTTCGATACATACTAATTTTATTTTTATATCTTGTTCAATGGTTTTGCTTATTTGTTTCATTGTACCTAAAATGGTTCTAGTGTCACATGGTAATATTCCAGAAAATCTGCAATTTACAATTGCGGCTAAATCGTTTAGAGCTATTTGAGATATATTTCTTTCCATATTGAAGCCCATTCCTTATACGAAACAACATATTTTTTGAAAATTCGTCTTCGTCATTATTTGAAGTACTTGTGCTGCTGCATGAAGAAACATCATCATCAGGTTCCAAAGGTTTAACTCCATCCATAAATTCGACACCATTAAATGGTTTTCCTACGGAACCTCACGGCAACGGAACTGTCGCTTGACTGTGGGTTACCCGATTTAATATATCCGTTTCCGTATCTGTCAGTAAAGCAGACTAAAGCTGTACTATGGATGTAATTTATTTTTTTAGTTTTAAAGCACCCTTGTAGATAGAAGTTATAAAACCACTATATTCAAAAGAGTGTCTAATTACGCTATAAGAATAAGTTTTATAATGGAATTTTCATATACCATTGTACGGAAACAAGTATCGAGAGATACCATAATAATACTTAGAGCTGTAGTAAGTAAGTGATCACATGCAAAATACAGCCTTTATGCAGCTTTAACGATAAAACTAGCTTAAAGTGTCACAAAATACTTAAAGTTGTATAGTAGAGTTTTCATATTCTGTTTTAATACTCTAAGCTTACGCGAATCCCTTAATACAGATTTTATACAGCTTTAACGATAAAATTAGCTTGAAGTGTCACAAAATACTTAAAGTTGTATAGTAGTATTTTCATATTCTGTTTTAATACCCTAAGCTTAGGCGGATCCCTTAATACAGATTTTATACAGCTCAAGCTGTATAATAACTGAAAAATCTTGCTTATAAAGATTGAAGCATCCTTTGACTCTCTTGTACGTCTTTAAAAGAACTTTAAGTTCTAAATTAGCTGGTTAATTGATGTACAAAACGCTTGCATGCTGCTTGGGTCACCTTAGTTCAATACCCATAATAAAAAATCCCCTGGCTACAGTACTATTAGAGTCTGCCCTTCATACAGAACAACTTTTATTATGGGATCAAACAGATCGTATAAAAAAAAAGCTGCTGCATACATTTTGAGCCGAGTAGGCAATGAAGTTTAGTATGGAACAGCAGATTTTTTTGTTGCTCTACGATAGGTTTGCTCTTATAGAAAAAGTAGTTCAGTTTGATGGGTAAACTCCTAGTTAAAAAAGGATGCCAAGATATCAATTTCACCCTGTATAATTATTATATTGCCAGTGTTGGTAAAAACAACTTTTTCCTTTGCCCCCTCTCTATTTATTTATTTATTTTTATTTATATATTTGGTTACAAGAAGATTTACAGATCAAATAGTATCTTTCCCAGATCAAATAGGATCAAATAGTAAGTATCATTCCAGATTTCATTCTCGCAATATTGTCTGATGTATTCGATGGTGGTCTATCTATTTTCTCTGGTCACATAATCTGGAATATTGCAGATATATCCTTGCGGAGTCGTGCGACTAACTAGCTGGTAGTACGTCTATTGACCTCGGTCCTATGTTAATCTATACTGCGTTCCAAATAAGAACGACGAGATTTTCCGATTCCTATTTAGCGTTCTTGCCAATTCTTATAAACAAATATGATTTATTTATCAGAAAGATGTACTATCCGACATACTTGGACTTTACTAAAGCTGTTCTAAGAATAAGTGAGAGTTAAATGTTTCAAATATCTATTTCTGTAATTAAAAATGGCCTTAAATTTTCGTAGATATTTGAAATGGATGAATATTGCAGACCAACCCTAACAACTTCGTCCAACCAACTTCTGATCTCTCTTTTTACGATAGGATAGAATTCGAGTTCAAATACTTTGGCATCTGGAATCCATAAGAGGAAGAAAAGTTAACTACTAAACCGGCTGCCATCAAATATACCAAAAATGCTAAAATAGACCTCCCTTCACAGTAAGAATCACATAAAAGAAACTGAGTCTTGAAGCATAAAACAAAACGACATTTTATACATGAAGGTCAGCGGGTGATTTTATGAGCGAAACTCTTATGTGCCTTATGAATTTTAGCTTTATTAGAGAACCGAACATCTAGGTTAGAATTTGTGGGTTTACTAAAATTGTGAACTATCCTTTTTCAGGTTATATTATCAGCTGTCCTGGATTTTCGCTTAGAATGGACCACCCCAATTCTTACTGTACTCGGACTGTTTTCTCGGTTCGTTAACAAAAAATGTTGTATATTCACGAGGACAGAATTTCTCTTTGATTTTGTATGCGACCCGTTATCTAGTTGTATATTGTTGATCGAAGCTCAAGCCATTTCTTTCTTTTAAGCTACACCGCCTACCTATTTTTCGTTTGTTTATTTCCTCTACCCTAAGGTAGTCTGGAAGAAATTTTAGCGATAAGCGGTCTTATCGCTTTTAGCGCTTTTTAGCGATAAGACCGCCTTATTTGTACCTAATTGTGTAATTCTTTATCTGTTTTCAAATGTATGTTCTGTTTTGGTGTGCAATAAAGTATAATTGAATTGAATTGAATATATAAAGTCCGCTTTACGTATAGCACATGATTACAACCGGCTCCTCCCTTTATCAGCTGCCCAAAATCAGAAACCGATCGCAGATCGATTAGTACCAGCATCTGTGTTATGTTACGCAAACATCTACATATGTATTCGTCTGTGCACAACTATGGATGTGAAAGTCAAGGAAGATGGTTTTACTCAGTGGAAGTCGCCCAAGAAATAAAACAATTTTATTAGCAAACTTTTTGTTCTTATGAGTCTTCGATTTCGATGTTGGTTTCGTACTAAAAGTTGTTCTGTTTGATGATATGAAACATCCTCTAAAATATGTAACGCATTTAAGATTCAAGCATCATAGTTGTCTAAAATAATTCGCTTTTAGTGATAAGATCGCCATTAGCCGTGGTGGTCCAGCGGCGAGTAACCATGCCTGCCGTGCAGAAGGCTCGATGATGGTTCGATCCCCGTCCAGGCCAACTTGTTCCAATGACTTTTTCGGAATTGATGTACGATTTGTAATACCACTAGATTTTCGGTGAAAGAAAACATCGTGAGGAAACCTACGAGTACATGCGTCAATTTCAATGCATGCATTGTACACACTGTCCATTATAAGTGGCGACGGCTCACTCCCCGTCACACTGGATGAGAGTTTCGGTACTACTAGTGAAACGTGGATGTTCTTAGTTTTCAGAATATCTCTGAGTACCCCCTCGAGGAATACAGTCGTGAATATATGCATGAATGCACCGCCATTAGTACCGTTATTTGTTTATTTTGTCAAAGTTCATGTTTACGTTTGTTTTTGGCCTACAAATTAAAAAAATGTATTTAATGCATCCTGAATAATACATAACAACAACATAACAAATTATCTAGTCACATTTAAAGTTCCAGAATCTAGCCTGGACTTGGATTATGATAACTAGATAACGATATAGGATACATATATAAATACAAACATCCACGACTCGGGTACAATATTCAACATACAAATATTTATCCCTTACGGGATTCGAACCCGCGACCCTTGGCACAGCAGGCAGGTTCACTACCGACTACGACTGAGCTACCGGGCCATCATGCAAATAATGCATGTTTTATTGCTTGCATGCTTGCTTATAGCTTGATATCTCTTTATGCATGCTTGTTTCCTGCACTTGAAGCATGTCTACATGACGTGTGCTTGCATTCGGGTTTATTCTCCGTATTTTTGGTTTATTACCTTCCAACATGCTCGCTTGCTTGCTATTCATGGAACGTAAAACAGAACGACATTTTATATGACAAGGTCAGAGCGGATGTTTTTTGAGGGAACTATGAAATGTAACTTTATCAAAGATTCTGGTTAAAATATGGCGTTACGTGTATTTATTCGATTTTTAAAATCATACTGAACTGAAAAAGTACAATTGAATTGAAATCATTGGCATCCTTTTAAACTATAGACTATAAACTGGACTACAAATCACACTAAACATCGTTTAATGGGATCAAATCTATAAATAATCTGCTGTAGATATTTTTTGCGGTTACCGTTATCGTTCCATACATTTAAATCAAGTAAGCACAAATGTTTTTTGGGAAATCAAACGATATCAATGTACTAAAGAGTCTATGTCTATGGGAAAAACCGATATTTTTTCTAAATTTCGGTCTGGATCTGGATCCCCTATGAAGGAAGTTGTTCAATATGATCGTCTTCAAATCAATAGGTTGATCAAAATGTTTAAAACAGAGTACTTTATACCGAGTAACGTAACAAATAGTAGGTAATTCATAGCCTTTAGGATCCCACTGCAGGACAAAAGCCTACTCTCACGTATAATGTGAGAGGGAGTGAGCCGTACTGCACAACGTAGGCCCAGTGCTTATTAGTGGAAGCAAGAGGAAATAGGTATATTTAGCTACCAAATTTTCTCGTTCCCATTATTTAGCATAGCATAGCACATGCTCACGACTATATCCCCTGAGGGGATTGTAAGAGATATTTAGAAAACTCAGTACCTACATCCACGTTTCACCAGTAGTAGCGAAACGTTGTCCAGTGTGACACGCGAGCATCGAAATTGAAGCATGCAGGTTTCCTCACGATGTTTTCCTTCACCGAAAAGCCAGTGGTTATTACAAATCGTACATAAATTCTGAAAAAGTCATTGGGACGAGTCAGCATGGACTGGACGGGGATCGAACCATCGCCTCCTCCACGGCTTTTTAACGAAAAAATATCTCTACCCCATTATTTCGTACTCAATATTTCAAGCCAGAATTCTTCTAGCACCCTTATACAGCTACTGTATAACTATAGTAGCACTTACGTCAGTCAAGTGTTATCGTATATCGCTAATCGCCGTTAGAATGACGCCGGTTATTGATGGCCCGCAATTAATCTTGCTCGAGCGTCCGCAGTTGAAGGGTTAGGCATTCACTTAACCCTGTTTGTTTTTTACGAGTCTATGAGGGTTGGCCGACTGTTGAGTTTATTTAGTGGGTATAGTGATCAGTGACTTTTGGATTTTGACTAAATAGAAAGAAAGTTAGTGTTGCGTTGCGGATAGGTGTGGACAGTCAATCATGAGAGTGTCCTGGTTTGAATCAGCACGGACGACATGACAAGTACACTGAAAAAAGGTTTTTGTTTAATATAACCAAACTTTAGTGACTTCCAAACTTGCTTGTGCGTAGCACCGCATTTCCGCCAGTGTCAAATGTATTTTATGGGAGTATCTATCCCCTAATCTCAGGGATTGTTTTTGTTCAAGAACAAGAAGAGATTGAGGATTGCGGAGCCTCGTGGCAGGCAAAAACGCGATGACGCGACGCGCGAAAACCACGCGAGACGTGTGCTCGGGTCAATTCCTGCAACGTGACTCTCTAAACAATACTTACTACTCTCCGGGCGTTGACAGGAGACACGTTTTTCTCTATGTTTTTGATCTAAGCTTCTACTTGCGGTTCCTACAACTCCTTGCCACAAATGACGGGCTGACGTCTGCCGCTCCGTCAATGCGTCATTGTGTGTGATCCCTCTAAGTTTCATTTAGTCACTCTCAGACTGAGAACGAAATAACATGCGCATCTACCATTCTTCTTTCAACACGATTCTACAGTCATTTCATTTAGTGATGACTAAAAATACGTGTCAAAGCACATTTTTATTTCACAAAGAGTTTTTCAGTCCACCTACCCTATGCAGCCGCACGCCCGCAAAAGCAGATGCGTACTCAAAAAAATTAATAAACCATCCATGTGTGCGTTTGATACAAGCTCGTCCGACTGGAAACTGCATCCGATATTAATCTGAAACATGTTTTTGAGTGACACGTATTTCCATTTTTCTGATGGTAAAAGTTGATGTTGTGACTAGCTTTTTCCGCTTGGTCGGTTTTGGTTAGAAACATTTTATGAACTGTTTCCCTAGAGATTATTTATACGATCGCGTTCGCAAATAGAGGATTTTATAAAAATATTAAAGGGGAAAACTAAAGCTTTTGAAATCAGTGATTAATATGGAATATTGCGTATCGTTAACGCATGAATCTTGCATGCTTAAATTTTGAGGCATGTATTGTACTCACTGTCCATAACAAGTGGCGACGGGCTCACACCCCGTCACACTGGACAGAGTTTCGGTACTACTATTCAAAACGTGGATGTTCTGTTCTGAGGTTCTTCGGGGAATATAGTCGTGAGCATATGCATGCATGAATGCATGCAAGTCGTAAATCAAAGGTTGTCTGCATCGAGAGAGTGGGAGAAGAATTCACCACCACTTGTGCTGTCGACCTACTGTATCACCGACAGGGGGTGAGGTTAGGGTTAGGGGTCTGGGGTGCTCGGGTGGTGGGTGCTATGGTGGGAGCGCTGACTGTCCCCATCATAGAGCCCCGAACTTAGGAACCCCCACCCAAGCACCACAGACTCCTGTCTTAGCAGGGTTCTGGTGACTTAGTGATCTTTCGAAGAAATAATCTGTCGGCTCCTCCGTCAGACTTCTCTCGAATAAATATTCTGTCAGAGGACTGTTCTTTCGAAGAAATATTTTGTCGGAAGAGTGTTCTTTCGAAGGAATATTCTGTAGGAGGAAAGTTCTGTCGAAATACTGTGTTTTGGAATTTAGAGTGACAATCTAAAACTGATGGGGGACAGGTAGTGTCCTTACTGTGTGTAATTACGTACTCTTTGGTATACTGAGCCTGGACTGACCATTTACTCGTATAAAATTATATACCCACTTATTTCTGAGAAAAAACCTATGCCCTATGCTCTATAATGAGAATAGACTGATGATTATTATGACCTTCCAAGAAATTTCTTAAAATGCATATCCGCTGTTCTAGTGGCTATTGAAATAACTAAACAAAACTTGTTTATAACCACCAAACAGGCAGCGGCAGCGTACTAAAGCTCAAACTAGTAGATGTATGCGGCATGGTCACCAAACTTTGGTAATTAGTGAAGTTTAATCCGAATATCACAAGGGTGGAGCAGACGTTTTATTGTAGTTCGCGTTCGAAGGGTTAAATTGGATTAAGGTTTATGCATTGTAAATTGGACTTTATTGCAATGAACTATAATGCATGTCAGAGTAAGTCAGATAGGGAGTCAGAGTTTTGGCAGTCGCCCTGTGGCCCGCTGGACCGACAACAGAAGACCGACGGTAGCAAGGAGCAACTGGATGAGGAAGGCCGAGGACAGAGTTTAGTGGCGTTCTTTCGGAGAAGCATTTATGTTCTGCTGTGGACGATGATAGGCTGATGATGATAATGCCTGTATGAGAGAATATTAGCACAGCAAAACTTTATTAGTTCTCACAGTACGGCAACGGATTTACTTGCGCAGAGCAACGGTGGGGGCCTTGTGGGGAAGCGGGCGGCGCGGATTTTCCCAAGATCTGTATGAACATTTTGGGATTGACTGCGCATGACAACGTAATTACACCGCGCGGCAGCGGGGCGCGGCGTATCAAGAGCGTTGCCATACTGTGAGAACTATAGTGCATAAGCATATGCTCACGACTATATTCCCCGAGAGGGTAGTCAGAGATATAAGAACCGAACGAACGAACTATAGTTATGCTGTGATATTATCCTGTAGGTTCTTACTGCACTGCAAAGAATTGTATCATTACATACGACCATTATCCCATTTTGGGAGGTCCAAAATATTACTACAGATAACTGAAAACTGTGAACAATTCACAAGTGACACACAAACGCCACAAAGGTAAGCATGAGCTTACCGTTGCGCCAACCGTTTGCCCCATTGGGCTGAAGAGTTCCCGACTGACGACCGGTAGCACCGGGCACGCTCTAGTGTGCGAAGTACGCATTTTCCGCTGTAATGCAGCCCGCTCCGCCCTGATGCGACCCGTCATAATTCATATTATGCGCTTTACGCGGTCGTCAGTCGAGAACTCTTCGGCCCAATGCAATGGGGCAATCGGTTCTGCGAGCAATGTATTCAGTTTACTATGGGCTACAAAACGTCGGATCTTCTACGAATCTCTTCACTTCCGAGTTGATCTCGCAGGGAAAATTCCAGCATAGCCCTTTCCATTGCCCTTTGGGTGGCTTTCAGCATTTTTATGAAGCCTTGAGTGAGTGACCACGTCTCGGTTCCGTATGTCATCACTGGTCGCAGATCGGATTGGTGATAGGTAGTAAGCCAGACATCACACCACACAAACAAACCACAGAAGGTAGAGAATGGGCTAAGTCGCTACTCTGAATCTTCTACGAATCTCTTCACTTCTGATTTGACCTCGCAGGGAAAGTTCGAGCATAACCCTCTCCATTTGGGTGGTTTTCAGCCTTTTTATGAGTGTTCACGCAAATTCACATGTTTTTAATATTTCAATTGCTCAGAAGTGGCTGCTAATGCCATCTATTGAGATGTATCAGAACTATCTACGTAACCTACGATATTTAATGTTGCTAGTCAGTTGAATCTAATTTTCATTATATTAAATCAATTATTTACTAGCTATTACTGGCAACATTCTCTTCCTCCGCCTGTCACGAAGGACTGTCAGAATTTGTATTAATAATTAAGAGTTACGTTGTGGATCTGCTATTGGGCAGTCGCGTCGCCCGTTGATCGTTGGTTGCCCCCTCCCAGGTCTACGACGGGGCTCCAGTGGTGGCTCAAGATAGTGTTCTTTTCGAAAAACAATCCTTGAAGTCACCAAATACATTAATTACCGTACAACGTCAAGCACTTTTGCTACATAAACTAGACATTGGCGAAATCGTCAAATACCCAAGATGGCAGCCATTTTTTTTAAAATAGAATAGAATGGAATATAATTAATAATTAAGAAATTAATTGTAACGTGAAAGTACGAAATTAAACCTCAGTTTCAATAAGAATCAGTGTTTTCATCAGCCACCTAATCAGAACCACTGGTGGAGAAGGAAGTCCATTTGAACCCGCGGACTTTCTCCATCAATGAGGCCTTGAGTGAGTGACCACGTCACAGTTCCGTATGTCATAACTGGTGGTACAGATCGGTTGGATTGGTGATAAGCAAGAAGTTTGGAATCCTCTATAGTGGAGCACAGACTGCCTAACAAGAGGGAAAACATGATGGTCCTTGATGGTCGGTAATGATCGTTCTTCTCCGTAGTGGTTTTTAGTGACGTTAACTTTGTCCCTTTCTAATGTATGTCTAGGCATGACGTCACTCAATTGTCGTTCATGTAATTGTGACGTCATTGGAATAGAAAGGGACGCACGTAAAATTGGAAATATCGACGACGGAGACGAACGTCAAATTTTCTTGTATCAATGCTTGTAAGGAGGAGTGCTATCCTTTATGATTTTGATCCATGGTGATAAGTAATAAAAGCCAGACATCACACCACACAAACAAACCACAGATAGAATAAATAAAATTCATCCAGCTACAACCGGTACAGTTTGTAACTTTAGCAATTAATACTTCAGCGGCTTTAATCGTCTTTGAAACTTTGCTAAAAACTTTCAAGTTGGGAAATATTACTTAAAACATCAGTTAAGTGCCGAAGTTGTGTTTATTGCGGTTGATTTTATGTAAAGTTTTTTACCTTGGTAAGCTAATTTTGGTTGAAGATTTCGCGGTAATGTTGTGAGTAAATATGTTGTTGAAGCGATATTATCTATCTATACATATAAGGTCTAACAAAATAAGGTGAAACTATTTTAAGGGGATGATCAGACCATCAAACTGAACAACTTTCTCTATGGGACCAATATCGAAATCAACAGAAAAAAAAATCTGCTGTTTAAAAATAAAAAATAATAATATCTACCACTGGATTTGGCCCTGTTCTGCTGTGAACGAGTGTGGCGAAGCGGGCGTGCGAGGCGAGGTCACTGAACCTACGCGCCGGGGCCCCGCGAGCTGGGTTGACTATGCAGTTGGGGACGTGAGACGTCTAAGTTCAGATGTTTAGGTAGATAATGAACGTAGCATTTTGCTTAAAAAATGTAATCCAAATGGTATGGTAAGTAGGTACTTTTACTTACATTCAATTTTGTACATATCCCACACCTTTCTCAATGAACTTTATTGCACGTCTTTGGATGTGTCTTTGCACTTATTGATTAAAACGTCTCAATCGTATTAATAACATCACGTGTGCGGTCACTATCCGTTGTCGGAGCTCACTGGTGGTTCTGTTTTGGCATACATGGAAATCAAGTGGCGTAAGGTCAGGTCTGGAGAGCGATTTTTGAATCTCATTCGGTGAGCTCAGCAGTTGAAAATGTCAAAATAACTATGGAGATACGCATCTTTCTACTGCTGATTTGACTTTCAAAAATCATACTTCAGGAGTGAGATTTTTTAAAATCAAATCAGCAGCAGAAAGATGCGTATCTCCATAGTTAGGTATTTTGACATTTTCAACTGCTGAGCTCACCGAATGAGATTCAAAAATCGCTCTCCAGGTCACTCAATACCTCTGCCTATTCACCGAAATCCGTATGTATCGTCCAAGTAGCTAGGTCCGTACACTTGTCACTAGTTGTCACGTTCATGATGGTAAAGCATATCACGTAATGACGTAACCTTGCAAGAGGTTGAGTGAGGCGCGCGCAAAACGTATCGACCGGTCGGCGTGCGCGAGCGCTCGCTCGCTACTGAAGACGTCAAAGCAAGGTGAAAGGTCGCAACGCAACGCAAGCAAGGGCGGGAGTGGGGGCCGGGCGCGTTGAGTTCAAAGGAAGCCGCCGCGTGCGTGCGGCGTGCAAAGTAAACAAAACACAGATCCCTATTCAGGGATGATAGCAAAATATTTAGTAGATCAGTGTAAATATTATTTATAAAAAATTTGATTTCGACATTGGTCCCATAGAGAAAGTTGTTCAGTTTGATGGTCTGATCATCCCCTTAAAATAGTTTCACCTTATTTTGTTAGACCTTTAGACCTTTTTTATATAATAAAATTCTAAACTTGGCGATGATGTACATTGAAGATATTTACAAAAAAAATAATTGGGGGTGTTTAGGATACGTAATGGAATACATTAAGACCATTTTTAGAATTTTTGTCTGTTTGTCTGTTTGTCTGTTTGTCTGTTTGTCTGTTTGTCTGTTTGTTTGTTCGCGCATCACTTAAAAACCACTGAACCGATTTGGATAGGGTTTTCACTGAAGTGTAGGGCATGGCTTAGATTAAAATATAGGCTATGTTTCATCGCAATCAGTTTATTCAATCAAAAGTTATGAGTAATTAAAGAAAAAGTCGCGAGCGCCACTGAATTTTATTCACGCATAACTTAAAAACTACTGGTCCGATTTGGATAGCGTTTTTACAAAAATATAGGGCTTAGTTTGGATTAACGTGTAGGCTTTATTTCATCGCAATCGGTTAATTCAATCAAAAGTTATAAGTATTTAGACAAAGTTGCGAGCGGCACTGAATTTAATGCACGCGTCACACAAAATCTACTCAACCGATTTAAATGCGGTTTTCACATAAGAATAGGGCTTTATTTGGATTCACATTTGTGTTTTATTTCATCGCAATCAGTTAATTCAAACAGAAGTTATGAGTATTTAAAGTCAGTGGTCTGCGCGTTTATGCATTTGCGAAGATTCAGTATGGTAAATACTAATTGCTTTTTTCAACGCTTTCTTCAGAAAGCTCAGTAGCGTAATTGGTATATGGTCAGACTTTCAAACACGAGTTGATGGTTTCGAATCTTGGTGCAGAACTTTTTGTTTTTATTTTTTTAATGAAAATATCACATTTCCATCAGCAAGTGCATACATAGGAGAATCAGATTTATGGATGAAGTTTGGATTAACATTATAGGCTTTATTTCATCGGAATCGGTTTACACAATCAAAAGTTATAAATATTTAAAAATTTACTCACAGAGGTTGAGTAAATGAAAGTTAGTACTCCAACTGCATCTAATTGTACTTATCATACTTTATGTGCCTATTCTGTGTATGTGTATTTCAAAAGACCGACGGACGGCCTACGGCCTAGCTTTGGTGTCCTGGCAGAAAAGCAAGTGCCTCCTGTGGCACACTACATGCGTAAGCACCTTCTCCGCCAGACCTCAGTCGCACGTCGCGGACACCTGGAGCAGCCACCTTACTGCCACAAAAAAGAGAGTCCGGTACTCAGCTTTGGAGCGTCAATATCTCTTAGTTCCTATCACTGTCAAGACCAAAGGGGCATGGGGAGCCGAAGCTAAAAGCTTCATTGCTGAAATTGCGCGTCGACTTTGGGAGAGGAAATGTGACCCTCTTTGGGTCCTTCCGGGCTAGGGTTGCCACTGCCAAATCGCCGTTGCCGGACAAATACGTCAAAAACCCCGGACATTTCAGTCAAATCTGAAATTGACGAACCTGAATCTGAGGGCGAACTGCAGCGCAAAAAGCGATTTTTCAATTCGCCTACACGACGGACACAACACTCAGTGTATTGAAAAAACTGTTTTCGCGCCGCAGTTCGCCCTGTCCCATGGCCATTGGCCAGTCCGTAAGGCGTGGAGTACTATATACCATGGTATTGTGGAGTACTATGTATCGTGGTAGCTCGGAGCGACTGGACGAGGAAGGCCGAGGATAGTATCGTGACGCGCCTTGGGAGAGTCCTATGCTCAACAGTGGACAATGACAGGTTGATGATACGTGACACTGTTTTTGTAAAACATGCAGTTAAAGTACCTATCCTTTTTTATGTACCTACACTACCTAATTACATATAGATAGATACATAACCTCACGACCATATTTCCCTTCTCAGGGGGGGGGGGGGGGGGGTTGGGGGGGGGGGGGGGGGTCAGAAACAAAGCAATAACTGAGAATACTATCTGGTAACGTACCTACATAATACATACTGGAAATACTTTTTTGTTAACACTTATTAACATTACAAAAAAAATAACATTGGGTTCCAACTCTTCAGTGTTGATGCTGCAGGGGTCCTGACTGTCTAAGCCATGAGACTTAGGATTTGCCGATTTTGAATTAGATTATTAGGATCAAGCAGAGTTCTCTTCACGGCTACTTAACCTACAGAGCAAGTACTCCGTAGGGTATTGTCAACATAAACTAAGAATGAGTAACTGTGTAGGGGTGTGTGTGTGATTTAATAATCTACAGATTTCTAATAATTGCTTTTTCGGGTTCCTATTACTCAGTCCTGATGCTGCAGGTGTACTGCCTGCATGTTCTGATTTAAAATTAGTGTTTGTAAGTACTTATCAAACAATTTAGATGTAGTTTTGAGAAATGTATGGAGATTCTACTTTATGTTTTAATTTGATGGCAATGATGGCAATATAATGCGATATTTTTATTCTTTATTTCTTTCTTTACTTTTTTTCAAAATTTATATTTATTTCTCTTTCTTTGCATTTCTTATTATTTTTTTCTTTCTCTTAATATTATTAAGAACTTATCTACGCGTACGAAGTCGCGGGCACAGCTAGTTGATAAATAAATACGCTCGGAAATATTGCGAAGAAAACAACAGTGTGATTTTTGAAAATCATACGAGCGGTTCGCCAGTTGAAAGATGCATAATCTCCATAGTAATTCTGACATTTTCTACTACCGAACCGCTCGTATGATTTTCAAAAATCGCACTGAAGGTTCGAATTCGAGACATGTATTGTGTCCACGGTACAGTGGAAACCAGTTAACTACCCGTCTCTGGATCAAATTTGGATGCTAGTAGTGAAATATGGATATTGTGAATAGTTTAAAATCATGCATGAGAATTAAAAGTCAAGTAAGTGTCCTATAAGATCCCACTACGAAAGGCAAAGGGCTCCAGCCCTTTTTTAACCTTATTTGTCCCACGGCTACGCAGAAGTCTCCCCTAAACTCTTCGACATCTCTCTGTTAGGTGCTACGTCCCGCCACTCATCGCAGTAGGCATCAAACTCGACTCGCAAACTTTTCCGTGGTCTGCCTCAACCACGACTCCCGTCGCGAGGCACCCATTGCGTAACGATGATGATGCCCACCGCTCAAAGTGCATTCTGCAAACATGCCCAGCTCAGTTCCACTATAGTTTTGCCAACTTTTCCTCTACGTCAGCTATTTGAGTTTTGGAGTGCAACTCGTGTAACCACGTGGTTGACAATTATCTAGCGAACAAGATGTTCGAAATAGAGCTATCTGGAGATTCCTTATAAAAAAAAAAACCGACCCCGTGTATGAGAATTTTTTTATGTAACCATTAGAGATATTAGCTGGGACCAACGGCTTAACGTGCCATCCGAAGCACGGAATCATCTTTCTTTTCAGACAATTATGTGATTAGCCTGCAATGTAACCAACTTGGGAAAAAGGCACATAGTGACATATCACTAGGTATCGTGGGAACCCACGACCCTGTATCAAGATCCCAATGCTCTTAACCATTAGACTACGAAGGCAGTATCTTTTAATTAGCTATAAATATTGACTCTAGTTATTCCTAGGCACATAACCTAGCACAATAACCATAACACGGTAGTACAATGGAGTTTTACAAACTCATTACCCCAGTTCATACCTTCACCCCTTTGCGAAGTGACACCGGGAACTCATTAAGCAACTTGTTTCATCGTAATAAGCCGTAAGCTGCGGTATAAAGCACCTACCTACTGTTTGTTTAGTATTGGAGCTAGCTACGATAATTGAAGTTGAATTAATCGTTTGTTTATATTTACTAGTGATGTTTGTATTTAGTAATAGATAGCAGCCGCGACTTCATTAGCGTGGATTTTGGATACAAACGTTGATTGGTGTTTAAATGTTTTGGTTGTTTTAAAGATTAGCATAGTAACTATAAGATGTTTAAAAATAGATTTGGAGAAAAATATCAAGTCGATTTTTTATGCAAACCGACGTTTTGCGAAATATACATTGTGCGAAGTGGACCTTTTGCGAACGTTTGGCATTTTGCGAAGTCGTCATTTTGCGCCTAAGCCCCCCATAAACCCTTTTGAACTTTTTGAATTTCAACAATGTATTTGTAATTTTGTGAATCTACTAATTCCTTTCATGTTTTTATCTTCGATGGTTTAGGCTATGCGCGATTGTCTGTCAGTCTGTCAGTCAGTCACGGTTTTTTTTCGTCTACGTATCAATTTACTCAAACTCAAAGCACTTTATTGTGATACACAGGTTATTTTATGGTTATATACATTTAAATTAAGCGTCTCTGTGATCCGCCTAAGTGCAGGCAATATTACAAAACATAGGTGGCACAGAGAATTTAGTCACAATTGTAACAGTTTCCAACAATTACTTAATTTAGATTACACATAAAACATAGCTAATTAGGTGCCACACCAATTTGTGATCATTGTTGATGAAAATATCAAATCAAGCAGATTACATTAAATTTATGTTAAAATCTGAATACATTAAAGAATAGGATCAAATTGCACAATTAACAATGCCATTAAAAGCTAATAAAAATAATTTCTAATAAAAAGTAATTTCCAATTATCACCAAAATCTCACTAATAAACACATAGGTATCTATATTATCATGCCGTACAATTAATTCCAAGCAAAACGGGATTTGCATTTGCATTTCATAGGATAAGTTAATTTCAGACCATTCCCAACAATAAGTACTATTAATTACATATTATTATAGACGGTTTTAGTTAGTCTCTTTTGTCTTATGACGTACCCTTAATAGTAGAAGGAGATGGAACTATAGATATTTGTTTATGCGGCTGTGTACTTCTTTTGACAGTTTTTGACGTGCAAAGTGTGTAAAGTTGTGTAAAGTAGTCACTTTTTGTGCCTTTTTGTCTTACCATTTGACACAACACAAACTTCAAAAACATAACCCAACTTCTGTCGCAGTCGGGTAAAAATGTGGACATGCTTGCAATAGGTATGGCTCCCTCTATGCCTTTAGGTATTATCTCTTTGGCATCTACACAAGCTAAATCTTTTCATAATATCACCGACCAGTTTCAAACGAAATTAAAGCAAATGTTGGTTCCGTTAAAGTTTATTTTCCCCTACGTAGTAAGAGGACCGCTCGCTCTAATATTGCGCTCGCTACGGTATACTAGGCGTTATTAATATAATAATACCAGGGGATTAGCTCCGTACTTATTAATAGGATTTGTTGTTAGCTACATGCATTACACGGCTTGTATTTTGTTAGGGTCACGATTTATGAAACATGAAATATTTTTATTTGACACTGGTTTGAAGAGGAAGATCTCGCATTACTTATTTAAGACGCTGTTATCCCGTCGAGGCCGTTTTTTGAACACAAACGAAAGTGCTTTAAACTGTGTTTTAAAGTCTGAAATTAAATTATGTCTTATTTAAGGATCGGGCGGATGGGCGACTGTTCTTAATAACACGGTTAGATTAAGTTTACTAGACAGAAAAAAATCCCAAAGTTACCCCTTTTTATTATGTTTTTCCAATACTATGATTAAACTGCTGATATTTAACATTTTATTCTTGTACTTAACTAAATACATTAAATATTTCTAGTGAACTCAGGAGAAGTTTTAGCTTAGAAACTCCCATGAGCAAAGATATTGACGAAAAACACGTTTTTTTGCGATCCTGCTTTCAATTGGAGCGGGATGGCTAATTGTAAACTTATGCTTGCAAGAAAGAGACGCTTGCAGTGGGATAACCTAGCCTTAAATGCAATCATCATTAAAACCTATACAAGGTGTTACAAAAATACAAATAAACATTCAAGGGGGTGGTTTAGACCATCAAGCTGAACAACTTTCACTATGGGACCAATATCGAAATCGCGAAAAAAAAATAATTATGTTCTATAATACTCTACAAATCGACTCGAGCTAAAATATGTACGGGATATCAGATTATTTTTTTTGTTCTGTTTGACGGTCTAAACAACCCTCTTAAGAGTTTTAAAAATGTATTCTTACTTATGTAACACCCTGTATACGTCCCACTACAGGGCAGAGGCCTACTCTAAGGGTGGGTGTATGGGCGTTAGTCCACCATGGGTGCCCTATGCGGATTGGTAGACTCACATAGGTACGCATCGGAATTTCTACTTCAGCGTATGCAGGTTTCCTCACTATGTTTTCCTTCACCGTTTGAAAGCAGTCGGTATTACGTTAGAAAAACTCATTGGTACATGGCATGTGGTCTGTGCGGATTCGAACCCGGATCTCAAGATTGAGTTTCCATGGCTCTCCGCAACGCGCCACCGACTCTACGATTTTAATGCAATGTAAGAAGTTATTCCTGATCTTAATCTTCTATTGCTTCTTTTAACGATCACCAAGAAGTTTGAAATCCTCTATAGTGGAGCACAGACTGCCTAACAAGAGGGAAAACATGATAATACTCCTTGATGGTCGGTAATTCAATTCAATTCAATTCATTTATTTGCATCAGATCATAGATCCATAGAGGTGTTAGTAACAATGACTTAAGATATACGTTAGTGACAAAACATTCTACATTTATTTATTTAACAAGAGGAGGCCTAGCGGCCCTATGCAGGCTATTCCAATGCCCAATGATGGGACACTGGAATCGCTCTGCAATTGGTTCGAGGAGGCTGTTAGTGCTGCCCCGTACCCTGCGCAGCAGGGAGGCGGCTCGTTTGCGTATGATGGCTGCAAAGCTATCTACTCGCGCCGCCGCAAACATGCCCGTAATGATCGTTCTTCTCCGTAGTGGTTTTTAGTGACGTTAACTTTGTCCCTTTCTAATGTATGTCTAGGCATGACGTCACTCAATTGTCGTTCATGTAATTGTGACGTCATTGGAATAGAAAGGGACGCACGTAAAATTAGAAATATCGACGACGAAGACGAACGTCAAATTTTCTTGTATCAATGCTTGTAAGGAGGAGTGCTATCCTTTATGATTTAGATCCATGACGATCACCGAAGTTAAGCAACGTCAGGTTTAGACAGTGTTTGGATGGGTGACCGTTTAATTGGTATTTCATGATGAGCGTCTCCGTGCTTCGTGTATGTTAAGCTGTTTACAGTTCAGTGCCACACATCACAATATTAAAGATTTCTCAATAATGAAAGCCTACATAAAAAATGCTACGACAAGAAACTACAAAAGACTTAAAGCAATTTTTGTGTACAATACTTTTAACATATTTTGAAAAAGAAAAGAAAACGCCCACTATTAAATTTATTTCAACGTTTAGAACCTAGTTTTCCAGAAAAATTGCCTTAAAGCTTTTGTAGTTTATTGGAGAAGCACTTTATTAATTAAGACTTTATTTATTGAGAAATCGCTAAATATTGAGATGAGGGTGCTACTGAACAGTAAAAGGGGTATTAACTTAAAGACTTACGAAAAAAAATGTTTTTATCGATTTAGAACCAACAGTGTTCACATTTAACAAGAATTTATTCTCTCTTCTATAAAGGAATAGTGGCGGTATCTTATACCTACCACTTACCATGCGACGTGTTGCCACCTTGGTATTTTCAATCTAAGGCAAACAAAAGTCCGTAAACCCGACAAGGGTTATATTTTTAAAATAACGTGGAAGCTTTCTAATATACAGGGTGTAAGGAAAAGTATCTTTAACCTTTAAACCACATACTCTACCCATCAAACTGAACAACAAAACAACTATAAAAAGAATCAGCTGTCCCATACTAAACTGCAATACAACTCTGAGGGCCTACCATGAGTTTTCCCTGTACTTTACTACTGTAGTTACGTCGCCAATGAGGATCTCCAATGCTATAGCAAATTCGTCAAAACTATGCATAATATTATTCTTTGTGATTTTCTGATGAATTCGTATGACAGAAATTAGTTCTCAACGTAACCACTAGGAGCGCTGTTTGAAATTAAATACAAAATTGGTGACGTAACTACAATAGTAAAGTACGGTGAAAACTCATGGTAGACCTACTGAACCACTTTCTCCATGGCACCAATATCGAAATCGCGGAAAAAAAATCTGCTGTTCCGTACAAAACTACAAACCTACTACCCAAAAATGGGACAGCTGATTTTTTTTTGCAATTTTGATGTTGGTCCCATAAAGAAAGTTGTTCAGTTTAATGGTCTGATCATCCTCTTAAAAAAGAGTCAGCATATTAAGAAGGACCCTGTATTCAACTTTAAGAATTCCGTGATCAGTCCATTCGGAATAAAAACGATACACAGGCTGTAAACTTAAATGCATTACATACTTAAGGAGGTACTTCAGACCATCAAACTAAACAACTTTCACTATAGACAGGACCAAAACCAGTTGTTGATATCTTCAATAGCGATACAACCCAAATGTATGGAACAGCCGATTTCTTTCGCTTTTTCAAAGTTGGTCCCATACTGAAAGTTCAGTTTGATGGTCTGAAGCACCCTTAAAAGTATGTAAGGCATATAAGTTTAACCCATAAAGTTATTATACCTTACAGGAATAGAGGCAGTGACATGAGTTGTCAAATGAAACAGTTTTTGGATGTTTTTTGGAGACTATTCGCAGGCAAAAATTCTAATACTGTCTATAATTCTGAGTCTAACGTAAAATCGTGGATAAATTAATGAAGTAGTGTCAGTATATTTCACAAAATTATCTACGATTTCACTTTAGATTCCCAATTATTCACGAAAACCGAATTATAAAAATTGATTAGTGACTAAAAAACGGTCCTATTGCTTCGCGTCACGTATCTCTTTCTATTATACAGTGGTGCCGCTAGGTACATCTCGCTCTCTCAGCTGTATGTTCCTCTATTCCTACCTCTATGGTTTAAACCCTGAAAAAAATTAGGTCTCAAAATTCACAGTCTTTCACCACATAAACTAGTCAAAGAAAACTTATCCCTTAGTGCTGCCTCATACTTCGTAACATACTCGCAAAAATAATGGGATGGTCCATTCAAAAACCAGCAAAAAAGATACACACAGGAACCGTTTCTCCTAAAAACCTAGTCTCAAAATGCAATCTTCACCCGCCGATATCTTAGAAGCAAACGAGATCCCTAATTTATTCAAAATTGAGGTCACTAGGTAAGAGTGATCGTCATTGAACGTGAAAGCTCGATCCTTACCCTTTGATGTCATACCTTCATTTTCGCCTTTGACAAGAATCTTTGACTCGTTTGCACGTAACTTGGGATAAGTTTGAAGGGTATTGTAATATTATAGGGACGGAATTTGGGATAATTTACAAGCACACTCGTTGCTTATGCTCATGGGTATAACTTCCCTTAGGATGGTTAAAAACTTACCATAACAAATCAAAGAAAATAGTTGGTTTTAAGTCTTTCCTATTTTATTTATTTTTTATTACCTAGTTTACCTACATTACCTATTTTTAATTGTTTTTAGTTGATAAAAAAATAGAAAAATTTTGTAATTTTTTTTTTTATTATTATAGATTTATATTAAATCATTCAAGAAAAAAACAATATATTATTAAAAAGTAGAGATAAATAAGATTACTGTTCTGTCTTGTCGATGGCATGTCATTATCAGCTTATATTATATAGGAGCTGGCAAGCCTGAACCACTTCGGACCTATGAGGATTTTTTGTGTTTACCCCTAGATATTTCAGTAGCTTCATTTATTATCTTCAGAAAAATAGTAAATGTGAAAGACAGTAGCGTTCAGGGAAAGAAACCTGAAATCTTTCGGTTTTGGGTATCCATCTCAAAGAAGGCGTATGCATTTAGCTGCGAAGACATCGCAGTCACACAGAATACGTTTCATGGTTTCCTCCTCCTTTCTGCACGCTCGGCAGCTGGGTCGAGGGTGCAATGAGCTTCAGCATAGCATGTCATTAAGTTTGACTTCTTGTCCAGCGTACGCCGGACGTATCGGGGGTTCCTCTCACTCGAGGAGACTTTTTTCGTACACCCCAGTTACAGTTAGCCATCAATGGCCTTTCCATCCGTAAAAGATGATTTAAGCAACGTCTTGGCGTCACTTACGCTCGTGACTAAAAAGCCCGGTACGAGATAGGTACGGACGCATGTACGGCAAGTAAAATTAGAATTTGCTGTGTCAGTTAGGTTTGCAAGTCGATCATGCCTCCTTTCCCGCTTTGCACCCAAGGAAACAAACCACGCCCTATCGTACTCAGCTCTTCCTTCCGCTGAATGTTTCGTTCGCGTCAAGTCGCGGTTCTCAGCGAGATCCTCTCAGTTGCTGGTGTCGATTGAGTACGTGGACATGTCTCGCTTTACGCAGTTCTTAAAGCGAAGACATGGTCTCCCGAGAATTCTCCTGGCATGCTCAGCAGCTGGGGTCGAGGGTGAGTTTCATCATAAAATGTCATTAAGTTTGACTTGCCAGCATAAGAGGCTTGCTCGCTGTCCAGGGTACCCCGGACGTGTCAGGGGTTCCTATCACTCGAAGAGGCTTTTTTCGTACACCCCAGTTACAGTTATAAATAGTTTAGTATTTTAGTGAAGAGTATACTCAGGACACACATCCTCACAGTTATACAGATAACAATAAATAAGAGCAGCAGCAAAGAGTAAAGAGCATTCATATCTAAAGAAAAACTTTTATTGAGTGACAAAGTCGTGAAAACAAAACGCTTTGAAATAAAACTGAAAAAAAAATACCGAGAAAAGAAGAGTATTCACAACACAATTTACTAAGCTCCAATTTGAATAGAATTAAAACAGAATTCCACCCATAGAAACGAAGAAAGGCAAAGGTAAAAGAGAAACGAAAGAAACACAATTTCTCAAACAAACGCAAACCATTATGCTGGATCCCAAAGTCCTTAATTAGTAGTATAACGGCATACGTTTTGTGACGTCATCCAACGTCGGTTTTAGATTAAAGGCTGTAAAATCTCCAATTCAAATAGCGAGACGGAATTCAAATGAAGCTACCCTCCTACCAAGAGATCTGTAAAATCTAACAATCTGGCTCTCGTCCCAGATTCTAATCCTATTATGTTTTGAAGTTTAAGTCTGTAAACAAATGTTTGGTTTGGAATTACGTTTAAACAGAGATTAGGGTCTTTATGAAAGTTATGCTCTCTTTGATATTCCTGAGGTTATCTTCACTAAAGAGATTTGCATTATTAGCCAATTTCAATTAAAGCAACTGCTTGTTGTTGCCACATCAGATTTGCAGGATATTTTTGAGTTTATAATATTTCACACATTCATGCTTTTAATATCTTGTGTTTGCAACAGTGTGTTTGTATACCTGCTTCCAAAATTTTCATTTACCTATATTTGAAATACGCTATGTGAATCGAAATCTAAGACGAGCCTTCATTCCCATCTTACTAAGATGGCAAAACCTTTCTGTTTTAGGAAAATTCAATTATAACTAGCAGTGGATCTTGTTGTTATAATATGGTGTATATAAGGTTAAATCTAATTATTTGGCGAAACTTAACAAACTCATTTGGTATCCGTTACTAAGTGCAATTGCGTGATGATGAACCGCCGCCCGGTCATATGATTTAAGGTCAGTGTCCGCTCCCGCCCCGCGCACTGTAGCCTTACGTGCAGTAATAATAATTTTGTTAGTATTTGTATAGACATAACAGAAATAAATAACAAACTGTAAATTATGTCTTATCGGTTGTAACTGCTGAGTGCTCAACATTTTTGGCCAAATTTTAATAATTCCATTTTAGATTTCTTATAAAATATTCTGGCAGCAGGCCACGCCTTTGGCAATGATAGCGGAAACACGATTTTACTATCGTACCTTTATTATATCAAGGCAATTTCCATGTAAGAACATTCGAATCATCCTCCTGGTATGAAGAAAATGCTGATCGGGATACCATAAGAGGTCAGCCGTCAGCATAATATCTTCTTCCATTCATATTAATTAGGTTTCGTTTCCCTCATCATCATCAGCTTTTGTACACTCACTGCAGTATATTCCCGGTTATGTCGCACTATTACCGATCCCATACAAGTCTTTCCAGCCGTCTTCGTTATAACATCTTCGTTTCCGGTCTCACTACTTTCTAAGACACCAGTATCATCTTTCACACATCCCATCCATATCGTCTTAGGCCTTACTCTACAGCATATCTGTTACAAAAATAGTAGATTACACACCGAGGACAGAAAAGTAGACCGAGGCGAAGCCGAGGTCAACAAACATGTGATCTGAGGCTTTCTTATTTACTGTCCGAGGTTAGTATACCATTTTTCTCCTCGATGGAGGTGGAAAGCGACAACTTCGTTTAGCGCAGCGGGACGACAATTGACGCTTTCTTTATTTACAACATATCCTTGATTTGGAGAGTAGAACGTCTAGTATACTCCAACGCTTGCAATCCCATGTAAATTTTAAACAAACGTGCCCATGTGGCTTGCTAGACCTCAAGACAGCGCATTATAATTTGGAATAATTTTCAGACGGATATTTTTATTTGTGCGGGACGATATGCAACTCATTTAAGTGTTCTTTCCCAGATCATCGTGGGACAGCTAAAAATGTTTACATATCGGTTTTTAAAAGTCTCAAATCTCTCGATCTAGCCTGCAGCTTTCGAAAGCAAATGGTAAAGGTACAGATTCACCCCGAATTACGTTGCGGGCTAGAATTTTAAATGAGACTCGGTGCGATTCGCCGGAGCGTCTTGCTCCAAGATTTATATTCGGTTTTTGCTTCCCTCCTCTATTCGCTACTTTTGGCTGAACGCTGTTTAATAAGTGGCGGGTTTTTACATCCAGAACAAATACTGAGTTTTATTTTCTGACCTGAAACTGTGTAAGGCGAGCAAGTTTCATGTAAATTGAGGATTCAGAAGATTGATTTAAGTTTAATTTCGGTTTCTACTACAGACGAGTGTTGAGTATGAATGTGGATGGCTGTGTGTGTGTGTGGAGAGGAAGACCGAAGAAAAGATGGACGGTTTATGCGAAAGTGAGGAGTGAGTACAGAAATGATAGTTAAGAGATAAATGGAAGAATATGACATACAGTGACCCCAAATAATAGGATAAGAGCAAGAGAATTCTACCCCTCCTTTTGGGGAAGTCGGATAACGTGTCGATTTCTAGTACAGCGACTGCTCTATTTAAAAAAAAGGCAAGATATATTTAAGTGAACAACCTCTTACCCTAAACACATACAGCCTCTCCTTTTCGTTGCGGGTAAAAAGTATATGCACTATGCACCAGAAACTAATGGACCTGGAAACCGCTATGATCAGAGAAGATTACAAAAGTACCCTCTACAAGTGACATATACAAGGTGTTACAAAAATACAAATAAACCTTTAAGGGGGTGGTGTAGACCATCAAACTGAACAACTTTCACTATGGGACCGATATCGAAATCGCGAAAAAAAAATTGATGTTCTATACTCTACAAATCGACTAGAGCTAAAATATGTATGGGATATCTGATTTCTTTTTTCTCGATTTCGATGTTGGTCCCATAGAGAAAGTTGTTCAGTTTGACGGTCTTAACAACCCCCTTAAGAGTTTTAAATATTTATTGTTACTTATGAAACACCCTGTATAACACCTCGATATAACCGGCATTTTCTAAGTAATCAGCAAACGTTTAAGAGTTAATTAGCAAATCTCTTCACCATGACGCAAAATGAAACTCTATGAAGCCATCGATTTGACAGCAAAATAAGAGAAAGGGTCGGATGCAGTGACTCTAACCAATAGTCACACGGTGTCGGCATCAGATATGTTTCCGATGCCTAAAGGGATAAGTTCAGGAGATTTAGGCCCCTTGTTAACGAGACGGTTTCTATCCGGTCCAGCGCCGGGCCAGTGCCGGATAATCTTGTTCACGAGCACGGTTTGAACCCGGTGGCTAGCCGGCTGAAGTGCGGCCTCATTCGGTCGATTGTCATTGTTTTGTCCGCACGTACATCAAATACTTCATTTTCACGCTTAGTACTAAGCAGCAAAACATTTTATCGCTTGGTGTATGAACAGAAAATACATACCTAATAATTATGAAGCCCTAGAACATTATAATTATTCATAATTATAATAGGCATTCTTTATAAGAGAATGAGCCGTGGTAGTCCAGTGGCGAGTAACCTTGCCTGCCGTTCAGGAGGCGATGGTTCGATCCCTGTCCAGGCCGACTCGTACCAATGAGTTTTTCGGAATTTATGTACAATTTGTAATACCACTGGCTTTTCGGTGAAGGAAAACATCGTGTGGAAACCTGCATGGTTAAATTTCGAGGCATGTATTGTACCCACTGTCCATTATAAGTGGCGACGGGCTCACGCCACATCACACTGGACAGAGTTTCGGTACTACTGGTGAAACGTGGATATTCTGAGGTTTCAGAATATCTCTGATTACCCCCTCGGGGAATATAGTCGTGAGCATAAGCATATATGCTTTAATTAATGTAATGAGCAAATCTTTTTTGCTACGTAGGTAGGCGGGATCGCGCCGTGCGTACACCCGGCCTCGTCAACAAGCTCTAATAGACGGCCATACACTAAGGGCTCTATGCTTGTCTATATTCATGCCTGCAACGCAATCAAGAAAGAAAATCCGATTCAAATGCACCCAAAAAACGAGCATGAAGCGAATAATTAAAGTTCGAGACGCGGAAGAGGGATCTCTAGGGAGCAGACGATTACCTTATTGGTAAACAAGAGTAGGTAAGTCGAAACAAGGGCGTAACAGATGTGTTAGAATAGTAACAGGTGGGGAGATTTATTGTCTCTGCATACCGTAAATGAGAATGTATGAGAGTAATTATGATTTCTTAGTTAAATCCTGGAACGTATTACAATGTTTTGGTATTTCAAATCCTATGCTTTGAGAGGCGTAGTTTCAGGACTACCCTAAAATTTAAAGGGAGTAATTAACTAAAAATCATTTTGAAAACACTTTCCTGGAAGGTCAATGTGATCAGAGAATTGAAACATAAATCTTTCTCATATTTTTCCTCTTATGATATTGAATCAATCAAATCAGCCCACATCAACCCTCTGCTGGATGGGGACAGGCATCTTTTTTATTGCGCCATTCTTCACTATCTTGTCCTTATCAGATCTATTTCACATCTTGTAAATTTAGTTTCAACAATTTTCTCAAATCTGTGTATCTAAATAGCGTCACGCCTTTTCCCCAATAGGGTAGGCAGAGACCAGGGCGCGCCATCTACTACACTCCTTATATACCCCTTTCGCCTCATACCATGCCTTTTGCCCTTCTTTTGCCACATCTCTTCATACACATGTCCGTCGGTTTCGAATACTCAGCACCTTCCCTTTTTGTTTCTGTTTAAAATAATAATGTGCATGACCTTGAAGGGCCGTTAGATAACTTCACTCGGTTGTAAAGGAACATAGACTCTATGTAAAGGAAACAATCATTTGAATGACTCTAGTGAAGTTCGTGTGATTGAGTGACGTCACATTTGCGAGCGAGGTCATGCATATTGTTATTTTAAACTGATTGTAGGACGCAACCGATATGATCAGTAGTGCAATTCTCTTAGCACAAACATTGGTTGAAACATCGGTGAGCTGTCAATTCGTCAAACTGAATATGAAATCATCGACAATCTGAAGGATGCAAGAAGGATGTTAGCTTAGAGAATTGAACTCCAGAATACGTCCTACGAGGGCCTCCTCTGCCGACACTTCCACTCACTTTAGCTCCATATATAAATCTTTCGTACATCTGCTATCACTCATCTTCTCCACATGACCAAACCAACGAAGCATACCCTTCTCTATTCTTGTCACAACATCTTCTTTCAATTTACATCGATCTCTAATCACACAATTTCTCACTCTCCCTTATACAATACCATAATTAATTCAAATGTGCTTTTGAAACACGTCTTGTAATAGAGTAACACAGCTAGTTTACTGCCTCCGCCGAATCTAAAACTCCAACAACAACAAAAGTCCTAGATTCGTATAAACAATTTGAACAAGCAACAATACATTTACCACGTCCAATCTGGTAAACGGATCTAAGCAAACTGAGGCATATTTCATAAGATAAATAGAATCTCAACAATTTGCCTTCAAAGGAACGTTTTACTTAACGTTTTATATAAAATTCCCTTTTTTAGTTAACATTTCAGTAAAAAACTCTGTCAATGAAAAAAGTTTTTCTTCTCGTTTTTGTTTCAAAAAGTTCTCCAATGGCTGTTGTTTTGTTCTTTCATTCGTGAAAAAGATCTGTTACTCGATTTGCGAGTTACGACCTACTAGTGAGGGTAACATCAATTTATCGATAAAAAATAAAAACAACCGTATTGTTACCAACTTAGAGAAGAATGCTGTTTTTTGCAGTGGTTTTGGGGTGGACATAAACGAAGACGATGATGAAGAGACAACTTGGATGTTATCTTCCTGAGGAGTTAATTTTAGTTATTTTTATCGCCAAACTTCCCAACGATATCGCCACGAGATTTCTGAGATCAATCAGTGTCCTAAAAACCTACGGATCAAGCAACCTGTTGCGACATCGCGTACGCTCAAAAAAAACCTTTTGTGAAAATAGGTCTCGTAAGCAATATTTTAGTTACCACTAAAACATCCCTACAACAACATACAAGTGGTAATAGGCTGACATGTTGTATGTTGGAACATACAACATGTCAGCCTATTACCCCTTAACATGTCAGAATATCCTAAAACCCTTAAAATATTAAATACGAACATTTGAAAATATTGAAAGTTTTAAAGCAAAAAGATTCTGAAACAGTAGGTACGTTTGTTTGAAATTGTATATCGATTAAAATTTTATCGATACCTGACTGCTCTCAACTCTAAATACAGACTAAGTTTAGAGTTAAAAGTATAGCCTTTCTTTAAAAAGGTTTGAAGTAAAGATTTGGTCGGTAAAGTAAAAGTTTTTGAAGCTATTTTCTATCATCGGTCATTCAAATACTTAATCGATTTTATGTTTTTAACCAAAAAGAAAGAGCTACAAGTTAAACCCTAAGCCCCACTTGCATCAACCAAAGTTTGTAATTAACTCCGGGTAAAGTAGCAAAAAATCTTGAGTTACTAGTCCGATCATTTTAGGGTTTGACCCTGACAGTAATTCATCTATCGCTGAAACTTTGCAGTGTGATAAAGTGAAGTATAAAGATTACGGTTGACAAAATATCTAGGATTTTTTTTTGTTGGAAGTTAGGTTTTTGTACGTAAACATAAAAATCACTTATAGCTCTCGGCGGAAAACTGTTCCATCCGAAATTCCTTTGGTATATGCCAGTATATACTATTTAGCATAGATATGTAACGGTATCTATGAATATTTCGATTTAAGGAAGGGAGAATCAAAAAAATACAGTTTTTAATCCATAACTTTTTCATGAATATTAGTCCATCTATTTTTGACTTTTTGTCAGTATTAATATCTTTACTTATATCGTCTTGCACAATTATCTAGAATATTTTCGTTTTCGATCATAGTTTTATGATTTTTGGGCAAATAAATTACTTCGGAAAACTGTTCCATCCGTTTTTATTAATTTACAAGTTACAGTACACTCTAATAAAACAGGGCACATAAGAATCTAGAAAAATTTCGCCCTTATTAATTTTTTTTTCAATAATTTTCGTCCCGCCCGTGCAAGGCCGCCATTTACGAGCGCCATTTACGATATTATTTGACTACAAGACAGATTGTGTGAAGACCTTTAAAACGAGCCCAAACTCGGGTATATTCGACCAAAAACTCGGCATGAAAGACCATTTTAAAGATTTAGCCGACATTTTGTCCGCCATCTTGAAAAACGTAAACATTTCGTATCTTTTGGACGAAAGCTCCGATCGGGACGGGGTTTTTTGCATTAGGTGAAGCGCGCATGGGCCTCTCTGATAGAGAACGTAAAATGTGAAAGAATGTATAAAATGTACGATATTATTTGACCACAAGACAGATTGTGCGAAGACCTTTAAAACGAGCCCAAACTCGGGTATAATCGACCAAAAACTGGGCATGAAAGACCATTTTAAAGATTTAGCCGACATTTTGTCCGCCATCTTGAAAAACGTAAACATTTCGTATCTTTTGAACGAAAGCTCCGATTGGGAGGGGGTTTTTTGCATTAGGTGAAGCGCGAATGGGCCTCTCTGATAGAGAACGTAAAATGTGAAAGAATGTATAAAATGTACGATATTATTTGACCACAAGACAGATTGTGCGAAGACCTTTAAAACGAGCCCAAACTCGGGTATAATCGACCAAAAACTGGGCATGTAAGACCATTTTAAAGATTTAGTCGACATTTTGACCGCCATCTTGAAAAAACGTAAACATTTCGTATCTTTTGAACGAAAACTCCGATCATGACGGGGTTTTTTGCGTTAGGTGAAGCGCGAATGGGTGTCTCTGATAGTGAGGTAGAATTTGGTAGTTTTTGGAATGTTTTGGTTCTTTTGGTAGTTTTTGTATCTCTTGGTAGTTTTTGGTTCTATTGGTAGAAAGAATTTGGTAGTTTTTGGTAGTTTTTGGTTTTTTTTTGGTAGAATTTGGTAGTTTTTGGTAGGTTTTGGTTCTTTTGGTAGTTTTTGGTAGATTTTGGTAGTTTTTGGTTCTTTTTGTGGTTTTGGTAGTTTTTGTTCTTTTGGTGGTTTTTGTAGAATTTGGTAGATTTTGGCTCTTTGGGTAGAATTTGGCAGTTTTTCGTTCTTTTGCTAGATTTTGTTAGTTTTTGGTTCTTTTGGTAGTATTTCGTTCTTTTGCTAGAATTTGGTAAATTTTGGTTGATTTCGGTAGTTTTTGGTAGATTTTGGTAGTTTTTGTTCTTTGGTAGAATGTGGTAGTTTTTGATTCTTTTGGTAGAATTTGATAAAATAATACCAAATTCTACCAAAGGAACCAAAAAGTCACAAAATCAACCAAAAATCACCAAAAGAACCAGCATTTAGCAAATTCTACCAAAAGAATGAAAAACTACCAAAATCTTCCAAAAACTACGAAATTCTACCAAAACCTACCAAAACCTACCAAAAACTACCAAAAGATCCAAAGACTACCAAAATCTACCAAAAGAACGAAAAACTGCCAAATTCTACCCAAAGAACCAAAATCTACCAAATTCAATTTGATAAAATAATATCAAATTCTACCAAAGGAATCTACACAATCTGTCTTGTGGTCAAATAATATCGTACATTTTGTACATTCTTGCACATTTTACGTTTTTTTTTTTTTTTTTTTTTATTTTTTATTTAAAAATGGGTTTGCTCTTGACCTCAATCCTGTCCTGAGGACAAAGATGGGGTCGAAGATGTAGCGAGCTTACCCAGAAGAAGCCTATTCACTCTTGCTTTGAAGTAATTCGGGTTGTAAGTGCTCGGAAATACTGACGCAGGCAGGGCATTCCACTCCTTGGCTGTGCGCATTATAAAAGAATCAGAAAGGCGCTTAGTGCGGATACGTGGGATATTCTCGTTCTCAAAACGAAGAAAAAAATCTACCAAAAACTACCAAAAGAACCAAAAACTACCAAAATCTACCAAAAACTACGAAATTCTACAAAAACCTACCAAAAACTTCCAAAAGAACCAAAAACGACCAAATTATTTCTACCAAAAGAACCAAAAACTACCAAGAGAACCAAAAACAACCAAAAGAACCAAAACATTCCAAAAACTACCAAATTCTACCTCTCTATCAGAGACACCCATTCGCGCTTCACCTAACGCAAAAAACCCCGTCATGATCGGAGTTTTCGTTCAAAAGATACGAAATGTTTACGTTTTTTCAAGATGGCGGTCAAAATGTCGACTAAATCTTTAAAATGGTCTTACATGCCCAGTTTTTGGTCGATTATACCCGAGTTTGGGCTCGTTTTAAAGGTCTTCGCACAATCTGTCTTGTGGTCAAATAATATCGTACATTTTATACATTCTTTCACATTTTACGTTCTCTATCAGAGAGGCCCATTCGCGCTTCACCTAATGCAAAAAAACCCCCTCCCGATCGGAGCTTTCGTTCAAAAGATACGAAATGTTTACGTTTTTCAAGATGGCGGACAAAATGTCGGCTAAATCTTTAAAATGGTCTTTCATGCCCAGTTTTTGGTCGATTATACCCGAGTTTGGGCTCGTTTTAAAGGTCTTCGCACAATCTGTCTTGTGGTCAAATAATATCGTACATTTTATACATTCTTTCACATTTTACGTTCTCTATCAGAGAGGCCCATTCGCGCTTCACCTAATGCAAAAAACCCCCTCCCAATCGGAGCTTTCGTTCAAAAGATACGAAATGTTTACGTTTTTCAAGATGGCGGACAAAATGTCGGCTAAATCTTTAAAATGGTCTTTCATGCCCAGTTTTTGGTCGATTATACCCGAGTTTGGGCTCGTTTTAAAGGTCTTCGCACAATCTGTCTTGTGGTCAAATAATATCGTACATTTTATACATTCTTTCACATTTTACGTTCTCTATCAGAGAGGCCCATTCGCGCTTCACCTAATGCAAAAAACCCCCTCCCGGTCGGAGCTTTCGTTCAAAAGATACGAAATGTTTACGTTTTTCAAGATGGCGGACAAAATGTGAAAGAATGTATAAAATGTACGATATTATTTGACCACAAGACAGATTGTGCGAAGACCTTTAAAACGAGCCCAAACTCGGGTATAATCGACCAAAAACTGGGCATGAAAGACCATTTTAAAGATTTAGCCGACATTTTGTCCGCCATCTTGAAAAACGTAAACATTTCGTATCTTTTGAACGAAAGCTCCGATCGGGAGGGGGTTTTTTTGCATTAGGTGAAGCGCGAATGGGCCTCTCTGATAGAGAACGTAAAATGTGAAAGAATGTATAAAATGTACGATATTATTTGACCACAAGACAGATTGTGCGAAGACCTTTAAAACGAGCCCAAACTCGGGTATAATCGACCAAAAACTGGGCATGAAAGACCATTTTAAAGATTTAGCCGACATTTTGTCCGCCATCTTGAAAAACGTAAACATTTCGTATCTTTTGAACGAAAGCTCCGATCGGGAGGGGGTTTTTTGCATTAGGTGAAGCGCGAATGGGCCTCTCTGCTAGAGAACGTAAAATGTGAAAGAATGTATAAAATGTACGATATTATTTGACCACAAGACAGATTGTGCGAAGACCTTTAAAACGAGCCCAAACTCGGGTATAATCGACCAAAAACTGGGCATGAAAGACCATTTTAAAGATTTAGCCGACATTTTGTCCGCCATCTTGAAAAACGTAAACATTTCGTATCTTTTGAACGAAAGCTCCGATCGGGAGGGGGTTTTTTGCATTAGGTGAAGCGCGAATGGGCCTCTCTGATAGAGAACGTAAAATGTGAAAGAATGTATAAAATGTACGATATTATTTGACCACAAGACAGATTGTGCGAAGACCTTTAAAACGAGCCCAAACTCGGGTATAATCGACCAAAAACTGGGCATGTAAGACCATTTTAAAGATTTAGTCGACATTTTGACCGCCATCTTGAAAAAACGTAAACATTTCGTATCTTTTGAACGAAAACTCCGATCATGACGGGGTTTTTTGCGTTAGGTGAAGCGCGAATGGGTGTCTCTGATAGAGAGGTAGAATTTGGTAGTTTTTGGAATGTTTTGGTTCTTTTGGTTGTTTTTGGTTCTCTTGGTAGTTTTTGGTTCTTTTGGTAGAAATAATTTGGTCGTTTTTGGTTCTTTTGGAAGTTTTTGGTAGGTTTTTGTAGAATTTCGTAGTTTTTGGTAGATTTTGGTAGTTTTTGGTTCTTTTGGTAGTTTTTGGTAGATTTTTTTCTTCGTTTTGAGAACGAGAATATCCCACGTATCCGCACTAAGCGCCTTTCTGATTCTTTTATAATGCGCACAGCCAAGGAGTGGAATGCCCTGCCTGCGTCAGTATTTCCGAGCACTTACAACCCGAATTACTTCAAAGCAAGAGTGAATAGGCTTCTTCTGGGTAAGCTCGCTACATCTTCGACCCCATCTTTGTCCTCAGGACAGGATTGAGGTCAAGAGCAAACCCATTTTTAAATAAAAAATAAAAAAAAAAAAAAAAAAAACGTAAAATGTGCAAGAATGTACAAAATGTACGATATTATTTGACCACAAGACAGATTGTGTAGATTCCTTTGGTAGAATTTGATATTATTTTATCAAATTGAATTTGGTAGATTTTGGTTCTTTGGGTAGAATTTGGCAGTTTTTCGTTCTTTTGGTAGATTTTGGTAGTCTTTGGATCTTTTGGTACCAAAAGAACCAAAAACTAACAAAATCTAGCAAAAGAACGAAAAACTGCCAAATTCTACCCAAAGAGCCAAAATCTACCAAATTCTACAAAAACCACCAAAAGAACAAAAACTACCAAAACCACAAAAAGAACCAAAAACTACCAAAATCTACCAAAAACTACCAAAAGAACCAAAACCTACCAAAAACTACCAAATTCTACCAAAAAAAAACCAAAAACTACCAAAAACTACCAAATTCTTTCTACCAATAGAACCAAAAACTACCAAGAGATACAAAAACTACCAAAAGAACCAAAACATTCCAAAAACTACCAAATTCTACCTCACTATCAGAGACACCCATTCGCGCTTCACCTAACGCAAAAAAACCCCGTCATGATCGGAGTTTTCGTTCAAAAGATACGAAATGTTTACGTTTTTTCAAGATGGCGGTCAAAATGTCGACTAAATCTTTAAAATGGTCTTACATGCCCAGTTTTTGGTCGATTATACCCGAGTTTGGGCTCGTTTTAAAGGTCTTCGCACAATCTGTCTTGTGGTCAAATAATATCGTACATTTTATACATTCTTTCACATTTTACGTTCTCTATCAGAGAGGCCCATTCGCGCTTCACCTAATGCAAAAAACCCCCTCCCAATCGGAGCTTTCGTTCAAAAGATACGAAATGTTTACGTTTTTCAAGATGGCGGACAAAATGTCGGCTAAATCTTTAAAATGGTCTTTCATGCCCAGTTTTTGGTCGATTATACCCGAGTTTGGGCTCGTTTTAAAGGTCTTCGCACAATCTGTCTTGTGGTCAAATAATATCGTACATTTTATACATTCTTTCACATTTTACGTTCTCTATCAGAGAGGCCCATGCGCGCTTCACCTAATGCAAAAAACCCCGTCCCGATCGGAGCTTTCGTCCAAAAGATACGAAATGTTTACGTTTTTCAAGATGGCGGACAAAATGTCGGCTAAATCTTTAAAATGGTCTTTCATGCCGAGTTTTTGGTCGAATATACCCGAGTTTGGGCTCGTTTTAAAGGTCTTCACACAATCTGTCTTGTAGTCAAATAATATCGTAAATGGCGCTCGTAAATGGCGGCCTTGCACGGGCGGGACGAAAATTATTGAAAAAAAAATTAATAAGGGCGAAATTTTTCTAGATTCTTATGTGCCCTGTTTTATTAGAGTGTACTGTAACTTGTAAATTAATAAAAACGGATGGAACAGTTTTCCGAAGTAATTTATTTGCCCAAAAATCATAAAACTATGATCGAAAACGAAAATATTCTAGATAATTGTGCAAGACGATATAAGTAAAGATATTAATACTGACAAAAAGTCAAAAATAGATGGACTAATATTCATGAAAAAGTTATGGATTAAAAACTGTATTTTTTTGATTCTCCCTTCCTTAAATCGAAATATTCATAGATACCGTTACATATCTATGCTAAATAGTATATACTGGCATATACCAAAGGAATTTCGGATGGAACAGTTTTCCGCCGAGAGCTATAAGTGATTTTTATGTTTACGTACAAAAACCTAACTTCCAACAAAAAAAAATCCTAGATTTTTTGTCAACCGTAATCTTTATACTTCACTTTATCACACTGCAAAGTTTCAGCGATGGAAGAATTATTGTTAGGGTGTCCATACAACTTAACCTGTAGTTTATTTCTAACCCAGGTAAACCCCTCGCAGGTTTAAGTGCCAGAACATCGATGTTACCCATGAAATAATATTTGTGGATATTTTTAGATTTGTCTCAACCCTTATCAACATAAACCTAACTTGCGCACTCATACCTACGTTCTTAAACTCCGTCTGATGCACACTAAAACGTGATCTTAAGAGCTCACAAGCACTTGATTGTTTTGTTAATACGGTCCTAAATGTTCTCAGGAACTACATGACCTGATTCATCCTCCCTTTCACCAACTTACAAGACGTAGTGCGAGAATGAATTCATACGTATTCGAAATTCCAACATTCCACTCTAAAAGGCATCCTGATGTTTTATAATGAGAACCGTTTAGATTTGGAACTCTCTCCGTACATCTTTTCCAAGCAAATACAATCAGGGTATTTTTAAAAGAAGAGTAAGTAGGCTTTTTCTTGGTGAGCGCGTTACATCCTCGGCGTTCATCTTCACTTTCCAACAGGCGAGCTGAAGCCAAGCGCAAGCCCGTTTAGAATAATAAAAGTTTCAAAATTAAGGGGATCCTAGCATGGCATAGCATAGCATATGCTCACGACTATATTCCTTGAGGGGGTAGTCAGAGATATTCTGAAGCCTCAGAACATCCACGTTCGTTAAGGGGGTCCTCATAAAAAAAAAACGTTTTTTCAACGTTTTTTCTTCTCGCTCTATCGTAAAAACTGCAATACATAAATACGTGAAACTTGGTATAATTATAGTGAATAATCTAAGGTAAAACCACTGACATATACTCTAGCGATAGACAAGCTCGTTCAAACAAACAACACGACACACAAAACAACACAAAATTATATATTGCGGTCTGTCATTGCCGTGACGAAGTGAACTCGGGAACATCAATGCGGTGCAGCCATCGCATTCAAGTGGAACATGTTGCTTCTATGAAAGGACCATTGCTAAATTGTAAATGTCAATGATGTAATGTCAATGAGTAAAACAAAAAATAATAAAACCAGCCAAGTGTGAGTCGGGCTAGCGCAGCGCTAACAACATTTTTTTGGTAATATTATATGGTGGCCGTGGTGGTCCAGTGGCGAGTAACCTTGCCTGCCGTGCAGGAGGCGATGGTTCGATCCCCGTCCAAGCCGACTCGTACCAATGAGTTTTTCGGAATTTATGTACGATTTGTTACACCACTGGCTTTTCGGTGAAGGAAAACATCGTGAGGAAACCTGCATGCTTCAATTTCGAGGCGTGTATTTGTACCCACTGTCCATTATAAGTGGCGACGGGCTCACCCCCCGTCACACTGTACAGAGTTTCGGTACTTCTGGTGAAACGTGGATGTTCTGAGATTTCAGAATATCTCTGACTACCCCCCCGGGGAATATAGTCGTGAGCATATGCTATGCATGCCATGCTAGGATACCCTTAATTTTGAAACTTTTAAACTTTTATTATTCTATTATTCTAAACGGGCTTGCGCTTGGCTTCAGCTCACCTGTTGGAAAGTGAAGATGAACGCCGAGGATGTAACGCACTCACCAAGAAAAAGCCTACTTACTCTTCTTTTAAAAATACCCTGATTGTATTTGCTTGGAAAAGATGTACGGAGAGAGTTCCAAACCTACGGAGTACGGAGTCCTGAGTGCGCAAGTCCGATTTTAAGCTTTATTAGTGTCCAATTTGAGAATGCATTAAATCGCAAGATGAAAAATTCGACCAATAAATTACAAAAAGCTTCATTTCTCCAATATTCCGTCCTATTAGGACCTTTCGATCCGAACCCAATCTCAATAGAGTTTGAGTGCCACATAAAAGGAATTGGGCCTATATTTCGTTCTACATACGAAGTTTTGTAAATCAAAGCATTTTCCTTCTTGTTGCTTTGTTTTAAGAGTTACATAAGGAGACTTGTTGTAAGATATGACGTGGAAAGGCCTGACATATTAGAGGCTGATATTCATACTATGACATGATGTGAATGAGATAGATTTCTGACTTCATCAGGTTTAGGGATATTGGGTGTTGGGTTGTTCTTGATCTTAAGATATATACAGGGTGTAACAAAATATGTTAGTAATATTTTAAAGGGATTATTTAAACTAAAACTGAACAATTTTCACTATGGAGCCAAATTCGATATCGCGAAAAACAACACCTACTGTTTGAGTCGCGTAGGTACTGTAGTTTTGTATGAAACAGCAGATTTTTTTCCATTGTGATGTTAGCTCTACAGGGTGAAATCGATATCATTAGCATCCTTTGAAACTAAGAGTCTACCCATCAAACTGAACAACTTTTACTATAAGAGAAAACCAATCGGAGCACAAAAAAAATCTGCTGTCCCATACTAAACTGCACTCGCCGCCGCTGCCTGCACGACTTAAATGTATGGGACAGCAGATTTTTTTTTTGCTCCGATTGGTTTGCTCCCATAGTAAAAGTTGTTCAGTTTGATGGGTAGACTCTTAGTTTAAAAGGATGCTAATGATATCAATTTCACCCTGTATAGTGAAAAGGTTTATGAACTCTTTGCATATTAGTTACTACCATTTTCTTCTAAGTGTACAGTATATGCCATCCCTCTCGATCTTGTGCCCTCTCTATCAATCAATCAAATCAATCAAATATACTTTATTTTACACCAAAATACAAACAGTAAAATACAGAAAGAAAAAACAGTAGGCACAAAAATAAGGCGGTCTTATCGCTAAGAAGCGATTTCTTCCAGACAACCTTAGGGTAGAGGAAACGGTGAACGAAGAAAGGTAGGCGGTGTTTCCAGAAAAATGGTCAAAAAGGAGCAGTTATTAGTAAATAAAACAAAAAGCAAGTATACACAATAAACCTATTATAAATAATACAAATATACGTAATAGATAGGCATATATATATATATATACACACATAAATTTACATACACAAACATCATACATAAATACGCGTACTACACAACTAAACACGATAGGAAAAATGAACCACAGACATAGGAAAAAATTTACTTACGAAAAAAAAGATAGAGGGTCAGTGATCGAGGAAATGAGACTTAACTTTCGACTTAAAAACATTCAAGGAAGGTGCACGTCTGATGGACTCTGGCAACAAGTTCCAAAGCCGAACGGCATGAACGGAGAAGGAATGGGTGTAAAAGTTAGTGGAGTGGATGGGAATATTGAGCGAGAGGTTTTCAGAGGAACGCAGATGACGACCAGTGGTGGAGGAACTGAAAACAAAGCGTTCCTTGAGGTAATTAGGAGTCATGGGATTGAAGAGGACGGAGTAGAGAAGGTTAAGGATGTGAGCTTCCCTACGACGTTTGATCGGGAGCCACTTAAGTCGAGCGCGGAATTCGCGTAATTCGCGCACTCTATCCATTTGACTCCAGAATAGGTAGCGTGGCACCGTAATATAGCGCTATCACACCTTCGCTCTCTTTCTATTTTCGCGCGTATGAACGACATAAAAGACGTATCACGTGTAGCATGTTACGAGTTCAGGTGTTCTCTTGATATCGTCATACCAACGCATAAATTTGCGGTCTTCCTCTTGGGCGTTTTCTCCCCACGGTCTCCACTCCAACAGTGCATTGCCCCATGTTTAGAATTCTAAACTCTACATTAAAATTAATATTAAGGGTTTACTATTCGGAACGCGCTCCATACAAACGTACTAAGGTGATATTTTCAATACTAACCAATTAAACTCAATGACATTTTGAAGAAACAATCTAGAAACAAATTTCTATGCTTGTATGGAGTCAGATTTTCGTTAAACTGTATAGTTTTCAAGTTACAGTGCCTCAAAGATTTCCATACAAATCTTAAATTAATCCTAGCATTGAAACTGTATATTTTAACGAAAATCTGACTCTATAGAAGCATAGAGATTTGTTTCTAGATTGTTTCTGCAAAATTTCATTGACTTTAATTGGTTAGTATTGAAAATATCACCATAGTACGTACGTTTGTATGCAGCGCGCATTATTTCGCTCGTGCGAAAGAAGTCACGAGCAAAATCTAGTTTTCAAAATTCTGAATTTCCTGTTTTGAATTTCATGAATATCTTTCGAGACCACAAATAGAGGATTTCATTATAAATTTTAATCTATTCCGCTTTGTACTTTCAACTAAATTTTGATAAGTCTGAGATGCCTTTCAAATTAATTTTCACATCTAATCTTGTTTTTAGTAGAAACCTCGTTAATAAAACTTGCGCTTGCGACTCTTGAAAGTTTGATTGAGGAATAATTTAGAAGTGAAGTTGTGGAGTTGTGGTTTATAGAGAGTTAGCCTTCTCTTTCCTGCTGAAGGGGGAGGTTTGATCCCCGCCCAAGGGAATATCTTCCTGCAAAATTCGATTACAAGATTCGATTGTTGCAAAGATACTCGTAGTTAGACAGCTTCGAATTTGAAAAAAAAATACATGGGTTCTAAAAACATCTTATGCGTCGAATAACAACATCTTTTAAGAACCTATGCACTATTTTTAAACGATTTTATTCAAATTTGAAGCTGTCTAACTACCTATCTAACTTGTACTAGAGTAAAATACTATAATATAGGGTGTTACAAAAGTAAAAATAAAAATTTAAAACTTTTAAGGGGGTTGTTTAAACCATCAAACTGAACAACTTTCACTATAGGACCAACATCGAAATCGCAAAAAAAAAAATCTCCTATCCCTATAGCCATATTTAGCTCGAGTAGATTTGTAGTTTAGTCTGGAACATTCGATTTTTTTTCGCGCGTTTGAAGTCGTTGTTATCTCTTTGTTTACCTGCTTAAAGTTGTGAGCATTTTTATTTTCCCCTTTTCGGTTTTATTTCAGTTTCAAAGGTAATTTTTTTATTAAAGAATTAAAGTCATAAAGCTGACTCTGTTTCAAACCTTTGGCACATTTTCAGAAGAAAATTAGCATAGCCGTTTCATAACGACATTGTCCTTAATTTTATATTCTTTAGAGATAACCCTGACTTTAAATAACCTCGTCTGAAAGACAATTAAATTTATTTCTTTATTCACTTTACCATCATCTGGAAAGTTATTCGTTATTTTTAAAGGTTATTTAGTGTTTATCTTAGATATACTTACTGTCTACGTCCGTCATATATTTACCTCGGCTCTACTAAAATGCCTCAAAACGAAGGTGTTCAATCAGTGCGTCCTGCCAGTAATGACGTGCGGAAACTCAAACCCTGACGATAGGACTATAGTTCATCAGTGCAAGGTCGCTCAGCAAGCTATGGAGAGAGCTATGCTCGGTGTTTCTCTGAGAGATCCCATCAGAAATGAAGTAATATGTCAGAGAACTAAAGTGGTTGACATAGCTCAAAAAATTAGCAAGCTGAAGTGGCAATGGGCTGGTCATATCTGCCGAAGAACTGACAACCGGTGGGGTGTCAGAGTTCTAGAGTGGAGACCGCGAACTGGTAGGCGTAGTGTGGGACGCCCTGCTGCCCGCTGGACAGACGACCTAAAAAAAGTAGCGGGGAGCGACATGATGAGGAAGGCCGAGGACAGAGTTTTGTGGCGCGCCTTGGGAGATGTTAAGATGATGATGACTGTCTACTTTGTAAAATAAAATTGTGTTGTGTTTTGATAAAATTGTATCAACACGCGTTCGCACTCCTAGGCTGAACAAAAGTGGTCGATAACGAAGTTCGAATAAGCCATAAATATTAACATGCTAGGAATTAACCCGACCTAATCTTTACTACAAGTTGCTTCACATAATCACAAATTACCTGATTTATCTCGGACCCAAGGGTCACATTTGCCGCACCCTTATTCGGATTAAAAACAAATTAAGATAAATTGATCATTATCCCGTACTAATTATAATAAATGTGGTATGTTTGGCTTTGTATACTAAAAATTAAAATCTACAAGTTTTTAAACAATTGAACACGAAACTTAAATTCATTATCTCAGCCGAAAGACGTCCACTGCTGGACATATAACTTGGAGACCGGCACAACGACCGGTCTTGCGCTACACTCATCCAAGGGGTTCCTGCCGCCTTCACCAGGTCGTGTCAGTCCACCTTGTGGGAGGCCTACCACATAGTTTTTTTTTTCAAAATATGTAATAAAACTTGATCTGCAGGGGCACACACACCCTCCTTACTACCAAAAGAAGTTTCTTGAAATGTATCCATGAGCACGTTAGCGCTTTCATTCATTGCTATAGATGATAACTTTAAAATTGTTGCAATGTATTTTTTTTTAACTTTGACATCTATTTATTATATTCTAAATTAAATCAAACAATCAATTCTAATAATCAATGCTCAATCAATTCCGCTAGTGATTATTATGTTCTGGCTTAAAATGGTCATGGTAATTATGGGTGAGCTTGGGGCGAACGCAATAGACCAGCGATGGTCGCAGTGTTACATAACGACCCTTACTTGCAATAGCCCAACCACAAATCCATCAACAGTACAACCTAAATTCCGTAAAAATGATCTTTGTTTCGAAAACATACATTCTAGCGTGTCAATTGTGGTGTCAGTTAAGGCTACAGGTAACTGCCGAGGTAACAAGAGGGCAATAGGTAAGTTAAAAAGTTGGTTGGAGGCAGGCAGTGTCCATACTGTATGTAGTAATAGATACCCTTTCTTATACGGTGTCTTAGTGGTAGAGACCAGGAATCGAACCGCCTTACTCTAAGTATTAATCGTAAATTAGCGCTTCATCGACCGTCAACATCATACATGACATACATACGTAAACTCACGACCGTGATCCTTTTCAATGTGGTCAGAAACATTGCTACAAGCATCTATAGTATAAGAGATAAGTGTACTTTTTGCAACCATCAGCAGCAAGGCTGATTCAGTGTTTATGGGGTGAAGAGCATCTCTGTGATGGGGATGGACCAGGTCTGCATGCATAACGTCAGTCGGTTTAGGAGTTATATACGTTTAAGGGTCAGTAAAAAATTTACGATCAGCTGCAAGGCTGAGTCCCTGAGCTGAGCCCCATCACAGAGATGCACTACACCCCATAAACACCGTAAAAGCCTTGCTGCTGATGGTTGCAAAAAGTACACTTATCTCTTATAATACAAGTAGTGTATCGTCAAAATAATCCATGTTTTATTATAAGACTAGTTGACCGCGGCGAACTTCGTACCGCCTTAGAATCTTCCCGACACACACTTGGCCGTTTTTTGTAGCCTATGTTCATCACGGATAATATAACATTCTAATGGTGAAAGAATTTTTTAGATCGGTTCAGTAGTTTTGGAGCCTATTCAATACAAACAAACAATAAAATCTTTCCTCTTTATAATATTAGTTTTGAAAAGCCGAGTGAAGTGTTCTTCATAGTAAAGTAGATTATTTTAATTAAATTTGTACATAAATCAAGTTAATTTTTATAAAACTTTGAGCTACTTTCCTAAGGGAATACTTTAATAGATAAGTGCTTTGATAAAACAGAATCATTTAGTACATTAAGGGCCTGTTTCACCACTTCTAGGTAAGTTCTTGTTAGCTTATCCGTTAGATAGTTTGACATATTTTGTATGAAATTATGTCAAAATATCTGTCGTATAAGCTAACAAGAACTTACCCAGAAGTGGTGAAATAGGCCCTTAGACTTGAGGTGATTTATATTTACTATATTCTCAAGTGTTATATTCTGTATGTATCTATTAAATTTTTAATAAAGTAACCAAGTCTGCCTTACCCCAATGGGACAGTGGCATTAGCATATGTATGTATCCTCAATCCAAGAAGTAGGTGCAGTTTAAAGGTTTTTTTTAGTTTATTTATTAGGGATTATAGGGCTGCCAAAATAAATACAATCTTGATTTTTTAGTTATATTTTAGATTATTATGGCGACGGGCTCACTCCCCTTCACATTGGACAGAGTTTCGGCACTACTAGTCTTCTCTTCTTCTTATCGGCTGCAAGCCCTGGTGTCAGAGTTTATTCAAACCGCCTTACGGCCTCTGACGTGGTTTTTATGTAACGACTACCACCAGAGATAGTAGCCGGGACCAACAGCTTAACGTGCCATCCGAAACACGGAATCATCTTTCTTTTCAGACAATCAGGTGATCCAGCCTGCAATGTCCTAACCAACTGGGGAAAAACGCACAAAGTGACATTTCACTAGGTGCCCCCGTGGGAATCGAACCCGCGACCTCCGTGTCAAGGGGCCCAATGCTCTTAACCATTAGAACACGGAGGCAGTACTAGTGAAATGTGGATGTTCTGAGTTTTCATAATATCTCTGACTACCCCCTCGGGGAATACAGTTGTGAGCATACAATATGCTAGATTATTATGAAGTGTAAGTGATGATGGGCTGATGATGATTATAACTTACACAGGGTCCAACTAAATATGCTGGCAATTTTTTAAGAGGATGAGACAATCAAACTGAACAACTTTCTCTATGGGACCAATCTAAACTATTATAAAACTGTAACTGAAGTGTGTCTGTACATTGAAGATATTTACAAAAAAAAGATTACGATATGGTTTTTAGGTATCCCTGACTCGAAATCAACCTTTTTTAGAAATTTTGTTTGTGTGTTTGTTTGTTTGTTTATTTGTTTGTTTGCGCATCACGCAAAAACTACTGAACCGATTTTAATGAAACTTTTTTTGTTTGATAGCTTATTATCTGACTTAAAATCTGGTATATAATTTGTGCGGACGAAGTCGCGGGAAAACACTAGTAGCAAATAAAAATTTAGCTGCATCCCATAAATTTAGGTCGGTAACAGGAGTGATATTTTTAAAAGTCATACGTTGAACTCACCAGTAGATAATGTCAAAATTACTATGGAGATATGCATCTTTGTACTGCTGATTTGGCTTTCTAAAATCACAATCCAGGAGTTCGATTTTTGGAAGTCAAATCAGCAGTAGAAAGATGCATATCTCCATAGCAATTTTGACATTTTCAAATGCTGAGCTCAGCGAACGAGTTTCAAAAAGTTTTTTCCCGATTTCGATGTTGATCCCATAGAGAAAGTTGTTCAGTTTGATGGTCTGATCATCCCCTTAAATAACTGTCAGCATACTAAAAAGGATCCTGAACACCTTGTTTATTTAAGTATTTGAAATTACAAAAGTTTGACTTTGTTGATAAAAGTAAAGTTTGATCCAAAAGTTGTTTCATGGAGTATTCTCAAAGGGTAGGTATTTCTTTATACAGATTTTAATACAGAGACACTCTCGTCTTGGTAACAAGTGACTTAATTAATTTTGTTTCATTTCAAAACGTAACGGAAATAGAAACAATTTTATCACTCCACTGATCCAATTCAATGAATACGAAGAAAGAAACATTAGAATCCATTCAATAATAATAAATGATTACCTTTTAAAGACAAAAATCCTCTTCACATTTTCCAAACTAAAAAGACTTCAATCCAAAGCCATAAAATCACAAATGAAAACACAAAAATTCAAACGTCATTGTTTTTAAAACTTTTCAAGTTTCGAACTCGATTTCGTTATTGAACTTGGAACGAGAAGCGATACGTCCACCGCGCGCAACGTTTCGAATCGCACTGAAAATCGGAACATCCCTCAGATATAATCCAGACCAACATTTTACTCTCAGAAAACTGAAAATAAACCTTCTTTACACCTTATGTGAAAGATATAAAGCCCATATTGAAGGAAGGTTCAGTTTTACAGCTGTAAAAGTAAGTTTGCAGTGTACATTTGGTGGGGAGTGCTCAGATATCTCATGTGGACATACAATAATTTGTGTGCGTGACGTTGTTGGGAAAGCGCGGGAAAAGCCGGTAAGTACGGTTCCAAGCGAACGCGTTTTGCGATCGCTCTTAGCGCGGTTACTTTTCTTTATGATATACGAAATTGTTCGTCACTTAAAATTTTGTCCTAGTCTATTTTATTCTAATTCAACAAAAAAAGATTGGTTGATTAAAATTTTGCCTTTTGCCGATCCGACCTTCTTAATATGCTTACGGTTTTTTAAGGGAACAAATGTACTATGGTGATATTTGCAATACTAACCAATCAAAGTCAATGAAATTTTGCAGAAACAATCTAGAAACAAATTTATATGCTTATTTATATAATTACGAAAATCTGACTTCATACAAGCATATAGATTTGTTTCTAGATTGTTTCTGAAAAATTTCATTTACTTTAATTGGTTAAAATTCAAAAAGGCACCATAGTACGTTTGTATGCAGCGCGCATTTGCGCTCTCGGAATAAACTTCTCTTAATTGATTTCTATTTCTATTTCTATTTCTTAAGATTGCAGTTCTGTAGAGAAGAATCATCAGTATTTAAAGAAGGACCCTATTCTAAATTAATATACTGACGGTATTTTAAAGGGACCATCAGACCATCAAACTGAACAACTTTCTCTATGACAACAACGGACCAACATCAAAATCTCGATCATAAATAACTGCTGTCCCATATATTTGGTTCGAGTAAGATTGCAGCAGTTTTATATGGAACAGCTGATTTTCTTTTCGCGTTTTCTACTGTGGTCCTTTCAAAGGGGATGATCAGACCATCATACATACCGAAAAATCTAAGAGTAGCCTTTCACTTTGATCGCAATCCGATTCATTTGGGCCATACTTTTAAAGTATCAAATATGTAAAAGTTAAGTGGGAAAAAGAAAATCGACGTGTGAAATTTTATTTTATGTCACGATTTCTTTATGATAATCAATCAATTTATTGTAAATAAGTACACCAAAAAATCACAAAACATTTGATATACTTACTATTTTTATCAAAGGTGAGTCAAAATGTCGAGATTGTTGGAATATTGGGATAATTTTAAAGAATCTAATTTCTATCCTTTTTCAAAAAAAAGAGTCAGGTCAGATCAAGAATTTTAGAATTGATTAGTCCACTCATTTTACAGTTTCCTTGTACGGACACCCTAACAATAATTCATCTATCGCTGAAACTTTGCAGTGTGATAAAGTAAAGTATACCGATTATGGTTGACAAATAATCTAGGACTGGAAAAATTAAAACCTAGATTATTTGTCAACCGTAATCTGTATACTTTACTTTATCACACTGCAAAGTTTCAGCGATAGATGAATTATTGTTAGGGTCAAACCCTAAAAATGATTGGACTGTAATGGATGCCAATCAAGGAGAATTAGAAAGGGACAAACCTAAAAGTGGAAACATCGACGTACGAAACAAGATTGAACATTACCGACCAAAGAGTATTTTCATGTTTCACCGCTCATAAGGAGGATTGGCATCCATTATCAATTCTAAAATTCTTGGATCAGATCTACCCGAAACAAACGAGCATGCTCGAAGAGACTGATGCATGTCAGGGAAGCGAGGCAGTTTATGTCAGGATTGTAGCAGGTAACGTTCTATTGTCTCTACCTACCACAAGGGAGACAGACGGGCGTGAGAATATGTATGTACAATGATGTACAAGAGTCTGATCTTGTTTATTCAATGTTCACGTTCAAAATAGATTAGTCAGGGACTTTCTTATTACACACACGATGACGCACTGACGGAGCGGAAGATGTCAGTCCATAGAACCAAACCCGGTGCGTCAATGCGTCACCGTGTGTGCTTCTACGTGCGGTTTCTATTCTATTCTATTTTATTTTTATTTAATGGCGTTTCCTCGTTAGATTTCGCCAGTGTCAAGTGTTAAAGATATATATATTCGATATTGTACGGTAATAGAATATGGCGATCTCAAAGCCCAGTTTTTATACAAAAACACACACTCGAAACCGCCATAAAACGGTGGAGCCACGTGGCCAATTAAATCGCAAGCAAAACGATTGACTCAGGACCCCCTTAGCCACGCGACTCCTACGTGCGGTTTCATACAACTCCTTGCTTCACAAATGACTGACTGACATGACGTTTGCTGCTCCGTCAGTGTGTCAATGAAAAAAAATATCTTTGTTTGTTTAGGGTTAGAAGAAATCGTTCATTCAGTTTTATAAGTATTTTCTAGGTCAATCTTGGTCAATATTATAAATAAATAAATAAATAAATATCTTGGACAGTGTCACACAAATTATCTAGTCACATTTAAAGTTCCAGGATCTAGCCTGGACTTGTATTATGATAACTAGACAACGATATAGTATACATATATAGATACAAACATCCATGACTCGGGTACAAATATTCATATTCGTCATACAAATATTATATGGGCTGTAAGTCAGTCGAGAGTCTTTATATTAGTTACGTTCGGAGAATACTTTATTAGAACGAAAGTAATTTCTGAGATTCATAATAATATTATATTATATATAATATTATATTATATTCATAATAATTATTGTTTTCTTAGAATAGGTATTATTTTGTGGAGTAACCAAGGAGGGATATTCCTCCATCGGTAAAGGGAAGATCTTCCGTCAGGCTTTTGTGTGAGGCCTGGGAACCGGGCGTGGTCCAACCATAAAGGTATTATACCAGGAATAGAGGAACTGACAGCTGAGTGAGCGAGATGTACCTATCGGCACCACTGTAAATAGAAAGAGATACGTGACGCGAGGCAATAGAACCGTTTTTTAGTCACTTATTAATTTTTACAATTCGGTTTCCGTGAATAATTCCGAATCTAAAGTGAAATCGTAGATAATTTTATGAAATGTACTGACACTACTTCATTAATTTATCCACAATTTCACGTTAGACCCAGAATTATAGACAGTATTCGAATTTTTGCCTGCGAGTCTCCAAAAAACACCCAAAAACGGTTTCATTTGACAACTCATGTTTGTTGCTCTATTCCTGTAAGGTATAATACCTTTATGGGTACAACAGTTCTAAGTTGTACCACACCTTGGACACTGTCAATTGAAACAATACACCCGGACTCGCGTGGCTAGAGGTCTACCGAGAGGACGTCTGCATCGGCTCGTGATTTTTCTGGCCATGCGGGTCGGCCATTTTGTGAACTCTTTTGTGTTTTAACCTTAAAACAATCACTTGAGACTCTAAACTACTTACATTGGCAAAACTGCCACTCTAGATTTAATTAAAACTACTGATAATTTTCCTACGTATAATATTCATATAACGAGACGTTGACGATGACATTAAACAAAAATTGAATTAAATTGAACAATACACCCGCCATCCTGATGCACACATTGTGTTTTTAATTTTTATATAGTAGGAGCTACGAACAAATAATAAGTCAGTAGGAGCATCAGTTTATGTGTGTCTTTGTGCTACAAAGGAGAAATAAGTAAGAGCACGAGAGCATACCGTATAAAAACGAGCATTACTTTCTGTAACACTCTGTATAGGGCGAGTATCGTAACACAAAATATACGCTTATAAAATAACTACAATAGCGCACTCAGCTGTGAAGTGTACACTAATGTATTGCGACGTGTAAACTCATGTAGTGTAAATGTACGCTTTTATAAATGATTGTGAACACGTGTCTCTTTAGATAAATGTATTTTGCTTATGGAAATAAAAAAATAATAGAGACAGAAATATACGGTAGAGCGATATAACTATAGGGTCCTTCTTAATATGCTGACACTTTTTTAAGGAGATGATCAGACCATCAAACTGAACAACTTTCTCTATGGCACCAACATTGAAATTGTGAAAAAAAAATCAGCCCCTCCATACAGAACTGCAAACCTACTCGAGTCAAATATATGGGACAGCTGATTTTTTTTTGCGATTTCGATGTTGGTCCCATAGAGAAAGTTGTTCAGTTTGATGGTCTGATGATCGCCTTAAAAAAGTGTCAGCATATTAAGTTGGACCCTGTATAGGGTGAAATCGAAATCTTTAGCATCATTTTAAACTTAGATTCTACCCATCAAACTGAACAACTTTTAGTATGGGAGCAATGGAGACCAATCGGTTTTACGTACTTAAGTTAGAAAAACTCATTGATACATGGCATGTGGTCCGTGTGGATTCGTACCTGGACCCCAAGTTTAAGTTTCCGTAGCTCTCCGCAACGCGCCACCGACGGTCTCGGAAACCGAAAGGTAAGTGCGTTCACAGACGATGACGCACTGACGGAGCGGCAGATGTCAGTCCATAGAACCACACCCGGTGCGTCAATGCGTCACCGTGTGTGCTTCTATGTGCGGTTTCATACAACTCCTTGCTTCACAAATGACGGACTGACGTCTGCCGCTCCGTCAATGCGTAATTGTGTTAACGCACTTATAATTGATCGTAGCGCCCCAAAACAGGTTTTTTTATTTAACCTTAATGCTTTGCTCATAAAGCCGCCACTGAGTTCAAGCAACCACAAACTACAAAAGGTTTGATTTTAGTATAGTTACAAGAGATATTTGAGCCAAAACTCGATTATCGCGAATCCAATATAAATTTCCCGCCCCACAGTTACATAATTCGACCCAAAATTTGTGAGATTAGTTTATCTGTGTAGAACTAATTTCGTGAATTCAATGCGTTGAAGTTTGTACAAGAGCGGGGACCATCCCGGGAGCGCCGTGAAACAATGCGATCCTCTGTAGTTCGCCGCGGTATTTGGTTTACTCCTATCTAGGCTAATGAATGATTTAAAATGGTTGAATGTGATTTCAGAAAATATTCGATATATTCTAAACTGTGGCCCGAATGACTGTAATACCATGAGATTTTTGAATGTTGTGTTTCGCTTATGAATTAGCGACTAGATTTATTTGGAAATTTTGTTTGAAATGCGAAATAAGTTAATATGCAGTTGGTTGTACCTATTACATAAATAAATAAAAAGGCTGAAGGACACCCCAAGTGCGATGGAGAGGGCTATGCTCGGAGTTTCCCTACGAGATCGAATCAGAAATGAAGAGATCCGCAGCTGACAGTGCGACAGTGGGCGGGGCACATTGCTCGCAGAACCGATGACCGATGGGGCTGAAAGGTTCTCGAGTGGCGACCGCATACAGGAAAGCGCCTCGTGGGTAGGTAGACCGACGACCTGGTGAATGCGGCGGAAACCTGTTGGGTGAGGGCAGCGCAGAACCTGTTGTTATGACGATCATTGGGGAGAGGCATATGTCCAGCAGTGGACGTGCATGGGCTGAGATGATGATGATGATGATTTGTAGGTAAAGTGTATAACTTTCAAACATTTACACATTTACGAATCCCAAAAAACATATTGATTTGCTGGGGAAACATATCCAGGTTGTTTTGAATTTTTAAACTTTATGCTTATTTGTGTTTCCTGTTTTTTATTAGGAGACACGCGGGTCCCAACTGGATGCAGAGGGCGAGGAACAGGACGTCATGGAGAAATATGGAGGAGGCTTATGTCTGAAGACGGACTGATCAAGGGTTGTGATGGATGGATGGATGGACTTATTTGTGATTACAAATATTATAGATTTTTTTATATTTGTGGTAAACGACATTAAGACAGGTTAGGAATAAACCAGATAATTCCGGGCGAGATCGGTATTTTGCCGAACAAATACCACGGGATGGATTTGTCGAACATTTGGTCGAATCAATCTCAAGGAGCCCACAAAGTTTGTCGAAACATTCGCCAAACACAAATGTTTTGAATTCTCGAGAGACAGAAACTTTGCAAATATTTCGCAGTCATTCTTTGCTTTGACGTTTGGCCCAGTTTTACGTAACTTTCTCAGAAAGTAAACATAAACGTGATAAATTACATTTTATTTCGTCAGGGGTCGAAATGAGGAGTTCTTTTTACAACGAAATAGACAGGGTGTAAAAACGGACTTTTTGTCGCTGCAAAATATTCTGTTGAGGTCCATTTCTATACTTCCGGGTACCCAAAAATCTGTTGTTTATTTTCATTCACTAATTTGGTTGACCTATCAGGGGGATTCGTAGTCACTGGTGATTGTAATCAGTTTGGGCTATAACATATTATTTTTAAAAACTTGTACGCTAATTAAGTAATTACTTAACTAAAATATATAGAATATTCTTATTATAAATATTCATTTGAATTCACTTCGTTCTTGTATTATTTATTATACCTTTTTTTTTTATTATTGATGGGTTTACTCTTGACCTCTATCTAGTCCTCAGGACAAAGATGGGGTTGCAGATGTAGCGAGCTTACCCAGAAGTGCACTGGCACTCCTGCACACTGACGGAACGCAGCAAGCTGCTTGGCGTCAGACTCCGACAGGAGGGTGGTCGCGAGCCAGGCGGCTCCTTGATGAGCCTACCACACCGCTACGGGGGATCGTTCAGCCGCCACCACAAACTTGGTAGCTTGTGATGCCGTTGCCCGGGGTGGATCGCTAGGAAGTAGATTCCCAATCACCCCAAACCTACTTACTAAAAAAATTATTGTAAAGTTATACGTCATTTTTCGGTATCCTGCAAAGTACCCAAACAATACTTAAGTGGGTGCTTCAGTTCATCAAACTTAACAACTTTCACTATGATGCCAACTTGGAAATCGCGAAAAATAAATCAGATGTTCCATAGAAAACTGCAGTACCGACTCGAGTAAATTGTATGGGACAGCAGATTTTTTTCGCGATTTCCAAGTTGGCTCCATAGTGAAAGTTGTTCAGTTTGATGGTCTGAAGCACACCCTTAAGTATTACTAGGGTGTTTTGTTACACCCTGTATAAGAAGCCTTGAAGTTATATGAAATTTTGATTAAAACGCCGAAGAAAGTTCCAGGTTTTCCTGGCAACTTTTTTCATAATCAAAATGTTTCTATGAGTGGACTCTGCGAAATAAATATAAGTAAGAATATAATCAGAATTCCTAATTATTTACTACTAAGTAGTTATTATTCGGGACTTCCTCTGCGTGAAAAAGGATTAAAGGTTGTGTTGCGCGGAGATATTTTTGCTCTCACGTTCGTCGCAGTGTAAGAAAGAGCTTTCGTCCTGTAATAATATTATCATCACACCGTATCGAGTGTGAGATTATCATGTCTAAACAAGAAACTTTTACTGGATTTAAAATCCATGCTTCCGACCGACCGATTCTTATAATACTTACTGTGTACTGTAATGATTAAGTTGCAATTTAGAATGTTCTCTCCGAAAATGTGGTCCTGGTGAATTGACTGACAGGTTTTTATATTGTATTTTATACAGGGTTCAGCTTAACGGTTTTATAAGAGGATGATTTGACCATCAAACTGAACAAATTCTCTATGGGACCAACTCATCATCCTCTAAAAGAACTGCCCCAGTTTTATATAGGTGTATTGCGGGAACACTCCTGCAATACACTTATAAAAACTATGACAGTCCTTTAAGGGCTTCTTTCAGTTTTGTTGTATTTCACCCACCAAAGTTTCATCCCAATCGGACGAATGGTTTTGAAGTGTATTAATCCATACGTTTAATATAAAGGACAGACAAACTTCTTCATATCGTGTGGGCAAGCCCTGGTGTCAGAGTTCATTCAAATCGCCTTACGGCATCTGATGTGGTTTTTATGTATGACTACTATCACAAGAGACGCGTTCAGTCCTCAAAGGCCAGCAGCAGGGTTTGACCATCGTCGCAAAGTTTGGTGCCACCTGAATAAGCTTCGAACCGGCCATGCTAAATGCGGCTATATGAGGCACAAGTGGGGATGGAGCGAATCAGCGGCATGCCCGTGCGGCGACCCCCAGCAGACCGTGAAACATATTGTATCCGAATGCCCCTTGCACTCATACCGTGGCATCATGGAGGACTTCAAAGCTGTGACGTACCTGGATCGACTCGATGACTCGCTGTTCTAGATTTTTTTTAGTGTTATTCTTTTTGTATTCAGTGTTTTGATTTTTAATTTTATGATTTTTGAGTGTAATAGAATCAGCCATACGATAAATAAATAATCACAAGAGATAGTAGCCGGGACCAACGGCTTAACGTGCCATCCGAAGCACGGAATCATCTTTCTTTGCAGACAATCAGGTAATTCAGCCTGCAATGTCCTAACCAACTGGGGAAAAATGCACAAAGTGACATATCACCAGGTGTCCCCCGTGGGAATCAAACCCTCGACCTCCGTGTCAAGAGCCCAATGCTCTTAGCCATTAGACCACGGAGGCAGTCAAACTGAGAAACAAACATTGATTTTTATAGTTCTACGGCGTGCAAGCCCAATAAATACTACATAAAACATATACTTTAGTCACCGACACCCATGAGAGTCTCGTTACGACACCCATGACAAAAACTTATGTGGTCGATTCCAAAAGCCACACGGCAATGCCAGCAATTATTCAAAAAGTATAATTTAGAACTTCACGAAGAAGTTGCAAGACGCCAATCGCAATCAAAATTTCAACATCTAAAATAACACTGAACGTCTACGTCTTGTCCAAACTTATTCAATTTACGTTCGGTTGCTCCTAAACGATTTCGTTTTGATACGTTGCTAGATTTTACTCAAGGGTTTGCTTGTGAGTTTTACTTAAAATAACTAGATTATTAAAATTTTCGAAAATCTCACCGAATTCAGGTAAAGTTTAGAAAAAAAAAATTTTTTTTCACTTAGCGTGAATGTGCGACGTCAAAAATAATACGGACCTCTACAGTATGAAAGGTTCAACACTCACTTAGTGAGCTATATTTTTTTGAAATTGTACCGAAATTGGCGAGAAGAGCCTCCGCTGGTAATTAAATTTGAGTTCGTCTAGCGAACCCTGGTGGTCAGTTAGTCTCGATACGACCATTGCTGACTGGGCAATAATTCCACTCCAGCATGGCTAAAGAGCCATGGTTTGCAGTATTTTAGATGTGAGACTAACCTGGCATAAAACTGGCATAATGGACGTGGGGCTCAAGACAGCTGAAGTGGGACTGGGCCGGATATGTCGCATGCATTCGGAAAGATAGGCTAAAACCACCACAGACTGGGTTCCCCGGGATGGTCACCGGCGTAGAGGTATACCCAGAAAAAGTTGGAGAGACAACATGGATGCTTTCTGGGAGAGTTGGCCAGAAATTGCACACAACAGAGAGGATTGGAGAGTGAAAGGGGAGGCTTTTGTCCAGCAGTGGGACATTGAACAGGCTACGTAAAAAAAAAGTATAACTATTGCCATGCAATAATGGCTCATGCTAACACGAAAGAAGATGGAAGATGACGATACTGTAACATAAGCTTGTTTTTTACAAGGACCTTCATTTTCTATGTAAAAATCTGATCTATTTCTGCTTTGTATTTCTACTCTTAAAAAGACATATGACCAAAACGAGCTGGTGGTCTTTTTACCTCCGTTCCTTCCTTGGCCACCACTCTGATACTGCTGTAATCCACAAGCCACATTCCTTTCTAGCCCAGTGCCCATATCTACCTTTAACTTTGTAGGTAATCCACTTAGCTAGTAAGTTATAGCCTGTAGGATCCCTTTGCAGGGCAAAAGTCGCCTCTCACGAATAATGGTGAGAAGGAGTGGGCCATACTCCACCACGCGGGCCCAGTGCGGATGTGGAGGCAAGTTAGTGGTCAATTTGCTGTCAGAGAATTTTCAAGCCGCAATTATGCCTCTGACTTGGCTTAACGAATAGTTACACCGCCATATAACGGAAACATCCGGAACCAACAGCTTAATGTGTTTTTCGAAGCACGGAGTCGCTCGAGATGAAATACCACTAAACGGTCACCCATCCAAAGACTGACCGGACCTGACGTGGCTTAACTTCGGTGATCTTTTCCAATACCGAATTCCACTATGCCAACGAGCGCCTCAATCCACTTAGCTAAACATACCTACAAAAAGACAAAGTTGAATATTGTTTTAGTAGTAAAACAGATAGGTGATTAATTCAACTTCGTGCATCCAGAACCCTCTCAGTTAGAATTGTTACGAAGCAATTTAAGAGTCGGTTAAACGATGATTTTGTGAAGAAATTGGGGATCCGCAACGAAATTACATTGTGATCATAGAAGTTAAGGGGAATTATGGGCTGTAAATATTAGCAGACGTTTAAGATGTTGTTTGAGGATTTAAGGGGATCGTTTTCTCTTAGATTGCTGCTGTTGTAAAACTGTGAAAGAACTGTGTTTTTGTACATTTAAGACGTAATAATCTGCAAATGCTCACGAATGTAACCACCCTACGCCTTTAAATATTACTAGGGTATTTTATTACACCCTGTATACAATCACATTTCTTCTGTGTCGAACGAAGTGACTAAGGGATATGGTTTATTATTGTTTTGTTTTGTGACTAAAGATGCTACGAGTACTACGAGGTCTACGAGATGCCTACGCCGTAGCACTTGGCTACGAAATGTTTTTTTAAATTATGTACGTAATACCGACTGATCTCAATCGGTGATGGAACGCATCGTGAGGAAACCTGCATACGCTGAAGAAGAAATTCCGATGTGTATGAGAATTCTACCAATCCGCATTGGACACACATGGTGGACTAACGCCCATGCACCCTCCCTGCCCTGTCCTGTAAGTGCCCTGAAAGTGCCCTGTAAGTGCCCTGAAGTGGGACGTATATAGGCAGTGATGATGATGATGATTACGAATATTATAGCGTAGAAAGAACAAAGGGTGAGTTTGTCTCTTAAAAGATTTCTTCCAATAAACCATTCGTATTTGAATCGAAAATTGGCTGCACCAAAGCCCTAAAAGCTTCCAACATTGTTTCGCAACAATTTCTAAACAGAATTCAAAGCAAAACAATAAGAATCGATGTGAAATCGTGAACAAAATAAATAAAAAGAGAAAATGTTCAAAGCCCTGAAACTTCACAGGAACCAACGGCAACGTTTAGTTTTGTGCTATTATATTTTCTTTTCATTGAGCGGACAATACGGATCATAAAGTTTTATCGCTTGCGGCCAGTTGCACAACCATTGTTGAACGAAAGATAATTGACATTTAAATACTAATCAATAAAAGTTAACTGACTTTCAAGTCCAATCGCGATGCAAGTTTGTTAGGTTCGTTTGCGGGTATAGTAGTTTCTGGGTAGCCACGAGGCTCCGCCTATGTGGTAGCTCAAATATGTATTTTTTTTTATCGAAAAACCTAAGTAGACGTCTCGACAACCTAAGAAAAAACCCACCTGGCAAAGTATGACCAGGGCAAACAAAGTATCTTTCGATTAGCGTTAACGACAGTAGAAAACATAAAATTGTATGGACTTGACGTATGGTGACGAAAACAAACGTCAAAATGTGTTGATCGATAGTATCAAATCCATACATTCTGTCATTTTCTCCTAGCATCAACGCCAATAGAATGCCACTTTGTCTAGGGCCCCTGGAGAGCCAACTCAAACTGAAATAGGATTTAGGGGTTAGGCAAAAAAGAAGAAAATGAGACAGATTATATATATTTTGATCCTAAAACAAATTGCTCAAATTAATAGATCGTTTGTTTAAAAAATTTAGAAATGTTTCGAAGTTAAAGCCAAAGGGGTCACCATTTGGTATTCAAATACCTCGATTAACATTTAAACGGCCGTTCTTGCTAGCGGCCCTATGAAAAGGGCTTATTACTGATCGTACCATTCCCGGATTAGCGGAGAAAGCACTTAAGATTTCATTTTATATCCTTTTCTCTCTTTATACTAGTGTAGTTAAATTTGTACGTGGGACTTTCCTTCTTTTTCTTTCTACATACAGCACTTACACACATAATAAGTTCACGACTTTAATCCCTTCAGAAGTGGTCAGAAAAGTTGTTACAATTATCAGCTTTATTTTAAAAGATAAATCGTACTAAAGTGTTGATAATATTCTGAATAAAGAGGGTGAAACTGATATCATTTGCATAATTTTAAGCTAAGATTTTAGGAGCAAACCGAATGTAGCAAAAAAAATCATGCTGTGCATAGCATTTAGTTTCGTACAGTCAAGAGCAAGTGGAGCTTGACATCACCAGAATAAGCTGAGCTCTTCTTCTTCTTCTTATCGTGTCGACTTCAAATTTTGAACAAAGTCGCTAAATAGTACCTTGCCAGAAGTGGGCAACCGATACTGCACCGTCGCTAGCGGTCATGAGCTCCTCCTGCGTACAGGTGTTAGGGCACGCAGGGCACGATGTGAGATGGGCCATCGTTTGTGGAGCTCCACACAAGCAACTCACATTTTGCGCATCCGAGAATCCCCACCTGAACATGTTGTCCTTACTGCGACCGACCTGGGTTCGAAGTCGGTTTAACGACTTCCAGGTCGCCCAAGGCAAGTCATGAGCATGAGCATGAGTCAAGCTGAGCTCTGATTTGTATATACGCGTCATACAGTACGCAGCCGGTCCAAAGTGCATAGTGTACAGTTTGATGTGCTCTTGACTGTACAGCTGATTTTTTTTGGTACGATCGGTGTTCTCCAATAGTAAAAGTTCTTCAGTTTCATCATCAGTCTATACACGTCCCACTGCAGGGTACAGGCCTACCCTCAGGGGTGAATGGGCATCAATCCACTACGCGTGCCCAATGCGGATTGGTGGGCTTAACATTTGCATCAGAATTTCTTCTTTGCAGATTTCCTCACGATGTATTCCTGCACCGTTTGAGAGCAGTCTGTATTACGTACATAAGTTAGAAAACTCATTTGTACCTTCATGGCACGTCGTGCGTGTGGATTCGAACCCCGACCCTTATGATGGAGTGTCGATACCTCTCCGCAACGCGTCACCTAATCTTAGAATAATAATATGTGGACGTCCACGCAATGTAGGTAACCTAGTATCGAGACAAACCTAATAGGTTTAACGATGCTAGCCAGTATTCTAAAATGTTGTAAATATTTTTGATAAGAGAAATAACTTAAAAAAAAAAAAGGTATTTTTTCGGGTTTTGAGTTAAGGCACAGTATAACTATATTAGTTTTCACAGTATGGCAACGGTCGTAATACGCCGCGCCGGTACTTACTTAGTCATGCGCAGTCGATCCCAGAATCTTCATACAGATCTTGGGAAAATCCACGCTGCTCGCGTCCCCGCAATTCGCCCACCGTTGCTCTGCGCAAGTACATCCGTTGCCGTACTGTGATGACTAATATAGTTATGCTGTGGTTAAGGTTAGATTCGGCATCCATATCATAATATGGAAACATAAAAAGGGGGGTTAAAAAGCCGACCACTAGATCCTTCTTGCGTCAACGCCCACATTAATATGATCTATCTAAATACCCTCTTTGGCAATATAGTCGTGATGTCTTATGGTGAACAAAGCCTAATCATAAACGAGCTACACTCTAAAATGTAGCCAAAAATAAAGAAAAACTCAGAGTCCATCAACTGACGACGTCAGAATAAATAATGACGCTCATTAAGGTACCGGCTCCTAATTGTGTTTTAAAGAAGACTGGCCGATCTGCAGGTGGTTTTTGCTAAATTATTATGGGAAAGTGATTAGCTATTTACCGTTCAGTGGCGCCCTCACCATAAAATATAAGATGCCTCAATCAAGAAATAGTACATTACTGCAGTGGCCAGCAAAAGAGGCATTGATGGACGAACGTATAAATGTGGGCCGAGGCGAAGCCGAGGCACACATACGTAAGTCCATCAATGCCTAGTTGTGGCCAAGGCTTGTATAGTGCTTTTCTCAAACAATGCGCGGAAATTAATATCATTCAACTTTTCAAAATCAATGACGAATAACAATATTTTTTTCCTGCGTTAAAGCTAGTAACTTATTATTAATCTGTGGTTAAAGAGTGTTCATTCGTTTTTTTTTTTCCATTATAAAGCTTTCTATTTGCAAGCCAGTTCGAAATTTAAATAAAACCTTTGATAAGTTACCTCCTTGGTTACCATGTTTCGGAGTAAAAGACCGTTCCGGTTTTATCTTACACGACAGATATGAGTTTACAATGCAATTCATTTGGCCGCTTAACCACGACAGATATAGATTTTCATACAACTTTGGCCGGCCGCTGCTCGCATGTATTTGGCCATTACCTACATAGCAATTTTGATTTATCCCGAAGAAGGTTGTCAAAATAATGCTCAAATTTCCAAGCATGTTTGAGAAAACCAAGTAACTAACAATGTACTTACCTAAAAGTAAACTGTACAAAAAAAAATGAAGAGTAATGCCGCCACAATGAAAAGATAGACGGAAGGAAGGACAACATAATCTCTGAATATTAAGTTTACGTGGCATTAATGAGCGAGCGGCCTCATCGGTTTCATTGTTTTCAGTTTTATTTAAAGAAGTCATAAAAGGTGCTAATATATGGATGCAAAAACTGAAATAATTGATCATGCACTTTTTTGCACTGTTTTGAATTATGTAAAATTTTATCCTACATGATTATGAAGTGTTATTCAATTCAAATGTTTATTTTGCATACTAAATAAGTTTACATTACACCACAGCTTTTAATTACTAGGAAATTGTAAGGGCGTATTTAGATACTGAAACTAAACAACATTACCTAAGGAACATTGGTTGATCTACGTCATTTGTTGTTTTTTGTTTTATGTTAGTATCTTTTCTCCCCTCCGGATGGAAAGCGTAAATTTTCATCCCGCTGCGCTAAACGAAGTTGCCTGTTTCCGGGATGAAAATATTATACTAACATTGGGCAGTAAATAAGAAAGCCTCAGATCACAATCATGTTTGGTTGAATTACACGAGATCTGAGACCTTTCTTACTTTCCTGCCCTCGGTGTGTAATCTACTATTGTTTGTTAGCATATTATGTTGTTTTTTTGTATAATTTATGTCAGGTTATGGATAATTCGGTATGTCAAGTTTTTTTTTTGTCTTCATTTTTATATTTTTTACGGACAGAAGACATAATTTTAAGATACCTATTTCATTCTTATTGCGATTCATCGAGTTTATCAATATAAATTTAATTTTTAAATTATTTTGATCTGTAATCTCTAAGTGCAAAAATGGTGGAGAGAAAATAATTCGAACTCCATGGAGAAAAACTACATACAGCTGTATTTAAAAAAATTAAAACCTGCCTCCTCTTTCTAACTCTATGCTGGAAAAAGATACGGCAACATCAAATGTCAAATTCTGACATTGTGAAAGTATTTTTTTTTCTTAATGGCCGGCTATTTTAAGTTGATTTTATGTTTACCAAGGAGTTCAGAGGTATGCCAGTGACGTCACTGCACGGACCGAAAAAACGACGTTATTTTATTAAAAATATCTGTAATCCTTTCATTTTAAAATCTCTGACATAGAAAATATTATTATTGAGACAATTATCTCGAAATGGTTTTCAATTCAGCCCTCCAAAAAAAAACTTGACATACCGAATTACCGAAAACATAACTAATTATCTAATCTTCTTCTTATCGTGTGGGCAAGCCCTAGTGTCAGAGTTTATTCAAACCATCTTACGGCCTCTGACGTGGTTTTTTTATGTAACGACTACTACCACCAGAGACAGTAGCCGGCACCAACGGCTTAACGTGCCATCCGAAGCACGGAATCGTCATTCTTTTCAGACAATCAGGTGATTCTGCCTACATTGTCCTAACCAACTGGGGAAAACCCACAAAGTGACATATCACTAGGTGTCCGCCGTGGGAATCGAACCCACGACCTCCGTGTCAAGAGCCCAATAGTTATCTAATAATAATTTAACATCGAATTTCTAATGACCGCAACTGATGTTAAACAAATCAGTCACTCCCGATTCATCTCAAAATCTTAAAAACTAAAAAGCTAGGTATGATTGGTCTTCGCTGCGTCCAAGGCACGATTTTCAAAAGAATCGACATCAAAAGAATGAGTTTTTGAGTAGGAATATTGTATGGGAGCTAAACAAAGCAAGGTTATTCAGCTAATATTAAATTAAATCCATTAAAGCACGTAACCCAAAGCTCTGACCGCAACTGCAGCCACATTGGAAACATGCCAAGACAAGAGCGCTGCGTGGTGTAGCTCTATGTATAATTGTTACTAGCATGCTAATTGATTTTAGACCGTTTTTAGACGATAAATTACATGTTTCCACATGGATTTACATACATACTTAAGATTACTTATGGAGGAAAGAATTGACGCTCACTAGGCAAAACATGCACCAAATAAAAGTCGCACAGAGGCGTAACATGCTAAACATATCGCTTTTGAACCGCATACCCAAAGTAGAAATTCGTCGAAGATTTGATCTTCCACGGATTTCTACGTCGTCAAAGTTGAGAGCGGATCACAAAGTTTAAGTTGAGATGGGCGGGACACATGGCTAGAAGGGAAGGCGGCCGGCGGACCAAGGTTATATCGGAATGGTGGCCACGATAGGGGAGAAGTTCATTGAGCAGACCAGCGATGCGTTGGTATGCGACGAGATGTATCAGATTATCACAGGACCGTGAGGAGTGGCGCTATAAAAAAAGGTGGCCTATGCCCAGCAGTGGGTGGATTTTAAGGACCATGGTTACGACCATGATACGGGAAGTCATAAGCTTTATGTATGTATGGCCACTCAATCATGAGCCCCACATTCGAATCTGAACCGACGACATGGTCATACACTAATGAGTTTTCTAATTTATGTACGTAATACCACAGAGTACTATATACTGTAATACTGATTGCTCTAAAACGGTGAAGCAAAACATCGTAAAGAAAACTGCATACGCAGAAGAAGAAATTTCTGATGCTCCAACAAGAAGTAGTATACCAATCAGCATTGGACACTCGTGGTGGACTATAGCCTATACACCCTGATAGCAGGCCGGTGCTATGCAGTGGGACGTATATAGGGTGATGATGGTGCGCCTTAGGAGAGGCCTATGTTCAGCAGTGGAAAATGAGAGGCTAAGAGTGACGATGACTTCTTAAAACCAGACAAAAAGGCTTACAAACTGAAAATTCTAATAAAATCCAACCGCAATCAAGGAGCATTGAGTCGTTCTTAATAATAAAATTACGAACAAGTTTATGCTAAGTTTGGCTCGTTGCTTCGCCCCTAATGAAGTCCTATTGTACACCATTTCTGTGTCGTTCTTGGAAAAAATATACATTATTGTCTTTAATACAATAATATTTCAAGGAGATCAGATACGATCATATATCAACCATCTTTTTAAGTGTGCAGTAGGTAATTCTTACCACTTTTAGAGCCGTCACACACAATGACGCACTGACGGAGCAGCAGTCTTCAGTCTGTCATTTGCGAAGCAAGGCGTTGTATGAAACGCACGTAGAAGCACACACGATGCGGATTGACGCACCGTGTGTGCTTCTACGTGCGGTTTCATACAACTTCTTGCTTCACACATGACGGACTGACGTCTGCCGCTCCGTCAGTGCGTCATTGTGTGTGATCCCACTTGGTATATTATATTGAAGGTTTGGAAGTCCTTTTACCATTTAGAGGCATCTTCATCCAAATTTTAAATATTCCCAATAATGAAAACTCAAAATGAAAAAGTACTACTGAAACTTACTACAAAATCCTGAAAGCTATTTTTTTACACTACTTTTATTGATTCTAAACATTTCATTTGTAAGAATATCGTAATAGATGTAAATGTTGTCGTTCTTTTTTCTTTCTCCAATATTTAACCTAGGAAGTTGGGGTCACACTTATTAAATTTCGTTTTCTTGATTGAGAAATCATATTTATTGTGATATGGGGTTCATTGAACAGTAAAAAGATTCTCGATGGATGGAATGACGCGTCATTTATGATGTTAGTTAGCTACTATAATCTTTGGCCCGAAAAGACAGCAAATAAAATGAGGTGGTCCAATCTATGTCCGTTTACAATAGTTACAGTGGTGGGAATGTGTGGTGGCATGCACAATAAAAAAGTAATTATAAACTCGTATGACCTACAATATGCAGTGAAATTTATGTGCTACATTTTTCACACCTATTTTTAGTTCAGCCTTTTGCATGTCCACCAGAGTTGTGGTTGCAAATTGTGGTTTTTGCGTTTCGTTAAAAATAGATTGATTGCGCGGCTGGGGTTGAAATGTGATTGTGTTTTTATTTAAAACTACTATTATAGTGGAAACAAAAGAAGACATCTAATATGAGATGAGTGAACCTTCATAAAGAGTCACATTCTATATAAACGTCCGTCCCATTGCCTGCAGTGGGCCTGTGCACACAGGCCTACCCCCAGGAAGGGTCTATTGGGCGTTAGTCCAACACGCGTGCTCAATGCGGATTGGTAGTTTTCACATACACATCGTTATTTCTTCTTCAGCGTATTCAGTTGTGTGCAGTGTATTCATAACATAACATTTAAGGTGGACTTCCGTGGATGTCGACAAATGCGACAGACGCGTGCGGCCGACGAAAATGTATGGAGCCAAAAGACGTAAGCCGAAGCGCTGGCGGCGCGGGCGTGGGGCTCGGAAGCAACAACATACATCTTCATAGTGTAGCTGTAGAGTCCCCTGTCGGCCCTCGGCGGAGCGTTTCTGTCGCATCCGCCATAAAATCTACGATAACATTAGTTCGAGAATTGGACTCACAAATTGAAAAACTTTTAGTAGCTATGTAGAAAATCAACTTATACACACTTTTCAAATTGCTTTCCTATTGGTAGGTAATTTGTTTAGTTTAATAGTCAAAACCGTCTCTTTAAATGCTAGTGGGGTGTTTGATTACTTTATGTTTACAAAAGATACAATAAAACCATCTTCACATACCCGTTAAAACCGTATTCAATTTCATATAACCGAATCACTACCGATGCTAGCAGCAGCTAGCTAGCGAAGTAATTCTACGCCAGTAATGGCTAGATGCCACATGTGTTCACAATTTGCATATATATAGCTTTGTTATAGTTAGGATGCTTTAACCTATCTTCATACATACAAACATAGGTGGATAGAATCTTTAACACAAGTAGCAATCACTTTTTTAAGCTTTAAGTCTTGTCGAAGTCAGATATTATTCGTTCTATTCTATTATAAAACCTTCAATACACTTCTTCTTCGTCTTAAAATCTCAACAAATCATCAACAAATTGGTGCGATCTATAAAAACAGCTTTGTTCAAACCATAATTGAACATAAATCAGTTTTGGTAATAAACTTAGAATATAATGGCAACATTCTTGGGATGGCAATACAATTATTATGTTGGGCAACCCTGTGCCCTGATCTCTTTCTTCTCTCTTCCATTCTGACCAAGCACATTGTGCTCTGTACAAAATGATTTCTTATTATCAATAAATAGTATTACTAATTCAAGTTCTTGTTTTTCTCTGACTAACAGATTTGTTATAGTTAGTATTCTTTCTACATACATACAAACAAAGGTGGACAGAATCTTTAACACAAGTAGCAACCACTTTTTTAAGCTTTAAACTTTTGAAGAAGTCTAATATTTATTCATTCTATTCTATTATAAAATCTTTAATACGCTTCTTCTTCTTAACATCTCAACAAATCATCAACAAATTGGTGCGATGTATGAAAAACATAAAACACTTTTTTCTCGAAACCGCTACAACGGCCAAATGCCCTTTTGGCTAAGGACGGCAGTACAGTAGCCACACTTTGCTTCTCTTCCCTTCTCATCTGAAATAGTTTCACCAATCCTCTTAACACTAATGGCTTCACGATTCAATTCTCCTTATCGTGTGGATGGAATGGTGTGGGTGGAAGTAGGCCCTGGTGTCAGAGTTTATTCAAACCGCCTTACGGCCCCTGACGTAGTTTTTATGCTACGAGCACATACCCCTATAGAGACGTAATACATGCGAATTTAAAAGAAAACAATTCTGTCAACTAGCTGCGGTGCGGGGGGGACGGAAATGCTCCGAAGTACGACGAAGTCTATTCGAAACAATGGCGGAAAACAAAGGCGTTGCGAAATATATAAGTGACAAGTCACTGATGAGTTGACAGAGTTGGGTCGCCTTATATTACGTCTCTATAGGGGTATGTACTCGTAGTTTTTATGTAACAACTACTACCACCAGCAGGGACCAACAGCTTAACGCACCATACGAAGCACGGAATCATCTTTCTTTCCAAACAATCTGGTTATCCTAAAAATACGGCAGAAGCTTTTATTTATACGTTAGACGCCTCGTACATTAGTACATTTCTATTACTTAAGTAATATCTAAAATAAAAAAAAAATACACAAAATACTATCTATGCGGTATACCTACAGGGTGAAATAAAATTGATATCATTATTATTAGCATTCTTTTAAACTAAGAGTCTACCCATCAAACTGAACAACTTTTACTATTGGAGCAAACCAATAGGAGCAAAAAAAATCTGCTGTCCCATACTAAACTGCGCCCGCCGCCGCTGCCTACACGACTCAAAATGTATAGGACAGCAGATTTTTTTTTTGCTCCGTTTGTTTTGCTCCCATAGTAAAAGCTGTTCAGTTTTATGGGTAGACTCTTCGTTTAAACGGATGCTAATGATATAAATTTCACCCTGTGTACAGCGTGTAAGTGACTAGTGGTCTGTGGTGACAGCATAGCAAATAAGTAATAAAACGCTGAATTCAGACCATCAAACTGAACAACTTTAACTATGAAGCCACAGACAGGAAACGCAAAGAAAAACAGCTGCTCCATACAAAACAGGTGTAGATACTTGATTCAAATGTATGAAACAGTTGATTTTTTTTCACTTTTCCTGAGCATGGCTCCATATTGAAAGTTGTTCAGTTTGATGGTCAGAATTCACCGTTTTAGTATTTGCTAGGCTGTCACTTACACCCTGTCCATCGACTATAATTCAGGTAAAGAGTAAATAGCAATCGAAAACTAAATTTTATCCTAAAAATAAGGTCAACATTATAAACTACATTTGGCAATTGTAATAGACAATTAGCTAAACTAAGCTGGCAAGGCTTCCTGCGGTGAACGCTTAATTGAATGACCGCTTTACACTGAAAATCGATTTCCATTCGCATATTCCTAAAAGTAACAAACGATAAATGAAAATCTAACAAAGTCACGTATATTACCACTTGATACTCAATTTCATCCTGAATCTCTAAATATGATCATCATCTAGGTATATATGCTTCACTACTAACTATTATCGCGCTTATAACGTCCCACTGCAGGGCACATAACTGCCTCCGTGGCCTAATCGTTAAGAGCATTGGGCTCTTGACACGGAGTTCGTGGGTTCGATTCCCACGGGGGGCACCTTGTGAAATGTCACTTTGTGCGTTTTTCCTCAGTTGGTTAGGACGTTGCAGGCTGCGTCACCTGATTTTCTGAAAAGAAAGATGATTCCGTACTTCGGATGGCAGTTGGTCCCGGCTACTATCTCTGGTGGTAGTAGTCGTTACATAAAAACCACGTCAGAGGCCGTAAGGCGGTTTGAATAAACTCTGACACCAGGGCTTGCAGCCCACTCAATAAGAAGAAGGGCACATGCATATCTCAGGGAGGGTATCGGGCATCAGACCACCACGTGTTCCCAATGTGGATTGGTATGAACATTCGCATTTTTTATCTTTCATCTTCAGGTATACAGGTATCTTCAGGTATGCAGGTTTCCTTACGATGTTTTCATTCACCGTTTGAGATTGAGAGCATCGAACATTGAACACATCTATCTATACACCACTAGTATTCGGACAATGAAATTAAACAACTTTCCATAATTAACATGGTTCGAAAAACGAGAAAATATTTTGGACCTTCTATAGAAAATCGATCGGCTGATCCGTACTTTTGTATGGATGAAAAAAAATATCTTGTTTTTCGACCCATATTCCGTTCCGGGACATGGCTGTTCACATGTCTGAACGTCCAAAGGGTCCAATTGTGTAAGTGTCAAAATGTACAAATTTTAATGGTTAAAATGTTGCAGTGACAAAATGACAAAATGGGATGTATAAATGAAGATGATAATGTTACATTATACTTTCACAAATAAGCGTGAGCCTCTTCCACAAATTATTGATCAACTTGCTCATGCTCAGACCTTAACGAAAAGTTACACCGTATAGCAACACTATCCGGAATGCTTAACGTGCCTTCCGAAGATCCTAGAGATGACTAAAACGGTCACCTATCAAGAGACTGACTTGAACAGCAAAAGCATAGCAACAAAATGTATAAATTGTGTAAAATGTAAAACATGATGTTAAAAATAATCCATAAAATGTACCTTGAATTAGATTACGCTCCGTTCTCAATTATTCCCGGGTCAAATTCAATCAAGTAGAACCATTTATTCCCAAACCACAATGGGCTCTTAACAAGTCAAGAATAAATTAAGGGGCCCGGATATGACATGGGCAAAGGTGCTTTGAATGTGTACGCATCTGTGATTATCTTCATGTTCATTTAAAATGTAATTCGAGAAATAGATTTTGTTTAGCCGATGTCCATAGGAAGACCACCAACGCGTTGGTCAGACGACGTTTTAAGAGTTGTGGGTCGGACATGGATCAGATTGGCACAGGTTTTGAGAAGTGGCGCAATAAACAGAAAGCCTAGGCCCAGTAGTGGGTCGATGTGGACTGATTTGATTGAACCGATGTAGCGACTGCTCGAAAGGGACATTTTGGGAAAGGGAATTTCTGGAACCAGGGGAAATTTTGGGAAAGGGACATTATGGACCTGAACGCTCTCAAACTGTGAACGAAAACATCGTGGAGAAAACTGCATACGCTGAAGAAACTTTTCTAATGCATATAATATGAAGTCTACCAATTTGGCGCGAGTGAAGGACGAGATTAAGGCCCATATGAAACAAGCTCTTTTGAGAGTAGGCGTTGACGGAACGATATTGTTGCGATAACGTTCTGTAAATGCCTGTGCTTAAAAATCGCGGCGTTGCGTAGTAGAGTTTACACTTTCTAACAGTAGAAACCGGTCTTGTGCGAGACGGGTTACGCGCTGGTTCCATACCACACCACCACACAACATATTAACTTACAAGAAAGTTTTGTTTTCTCCGAGACCTTTAGCACGAAACCAACTCACGCATGGCTGGTTTTTGTTATTTGTTGTTATACTGTAGTGCATAAGCATATGCTCACGACTATATTCCCCGAGGGGAAAGTCAGAGATATTCTGAAACCTCAGAACATCCACGTACTGCCCAACTGCGATACGAGTATACTGTAGAGTTTGTTCTATAATCACACCAAGTTTGACACTTGTATAAATTACCGTTTCTACGATATAAGGAGAAGAAAAAACGTTGATAAAAACAAGTTTCTTGTATGAGGACAGCACAATATTTTTACTTTTTTCATTTGTATTATTTGTTAACAAATGCGCCATAACACCGCATATTCTGTGAAATTCAAGTGTCTATCTAAAAGTTAAAGCCCCAAATAGGTAGGACAGACAGACAGATAGACGGACGGACGGATGGACAGACGGACAGCGTAAGCTTGTGAATAGGGCCTCGTTTTCATCCTTCGCGTACGGAACCCTAAAAACGAGAGTGCTGCTTCTGTTCGGCTTAGGCGGTTCTTCCCCACGTACGAATCGTCACAACTTTAAAATCATTAGTCGTCCATACAATTTTAACACACATTTAACATAGCCATTTCTCGTAACACCAAGCGTGCACCACAAAACTAACATGCCCCGGCTACGCAACTAAATTGTACCAATTTGCAATTCCGTAAACCGAATTCGGCTCGCATATCGGTCTGGAGCCATGCGGGCCGATATTACAACCGATATGGCTGCAAACGTCCTGTGCCTCGTTTAAAATTAGACAGTGAAATATTATAACACCAGCTGCGAATGCGGCATCTTTCCCCAAACTATGTTTGTAACTACCTCATATTAAGTGCGTTCACCCACGATGACGCACTGACGGATCAGCAAACGTCAGTCCGTCATTTGTGAAGCAAAGAGTTGTATGAAACCGCACGTAGAAGCACACACGGTGACGCATTGACGCACCGGGTATGGTTCTATGGACTGACATCTGCCGCTCCATCAGTGCGTCATCGTGTGTGAACGCACTAAGCCGTTAAATAAATTATAATTATACAGATAGAATACGGAAATGTAGAGCGTCGATGGCGCGTCGCGGAGAGCTATGGAAACTCAATCTTGAGGTCCCGGTTCGATCTGACACAGAAGACATGCCATGTACCAATCAGTTTTTCAAACATATGCACGTAATACTGACTGCTCTCAAATGGTGAAGGAAAACAACGTTAGGAAACCTGCATACGCTGAAGAAGAAATTGCGACGCGGCCGAAAATCCGCCGCGGCGGCGTGGTGGACTAACGCCCATACACCCTCCCTGCGGGTAGGCCTGTGCCCTGCAGTGAGACGTATATAGGCTGATACGTAAACAATGTGCTGTGTACCATTTACGTGCCCTAGGTGTTTAACTCGTATGAAGGCAGCTATCGATCAATGAAAAAAGTTCCCTGCAAGAGGGTTCTTTGGCATGCGTTATAGAAATCTCCTGCAAGTCCTGCAACCGCATGCGGGAGCTATTGACCTATGAAAATGATCCTTTGGCATAGCCTGTTAGTCCAACCGCTTATACAAATGATGACTTGCTTGAGATGCAACCTTGTGCAGATTCAGAAAAGATTCAGTTTCAATTCGGCATCGTACTAAACGATGACTATGATACTATTTGATTGACACCATGGCATTTTAGTTACAATTATTAATCTGTAGTCAAAAGATTAGCTCGATACAGAATGTGCAAAAAGTTGTGATGCAGTTACAAATTCGGTGGACATTTATTTAGCGTGATCGGCCATTTACTACATTAGCACCATCGGCTCATCTCATCTTTACTTTAGGAGTTGTCTACACCATGTGGCTACGAATATCGCTACATTCGTCTCCATCTGTTCTTATAGCTGTCGCTGTCTATCAGATTCAGAAGAGTAGGGGGACGAGAGAGTGGAAATGTGTTCCACTTAAAACATCCTGCGTACATTTCGTTTGTTCAGGAGTTGAAGTCAAAATCAGTTGTGATAAATCATCACAATCCGCTGTTGCTTTTAAGTGCCTATCGCAGAAGAGATACACCGAAAATATAACAAAGTTATAGGGCTGGCGCTTTCCTTGCTCAACGAACCCTAATTTATTTGTTTTGTGTTAATAAATGCCATTTTATACAAAGTTAAATAGAAATGAACTCAAATTCATATTCTCAATAATTTCCTAAAAGGAAGGCCTTGAGAATTGAAAATTATAATCAAATACAAAAATTTGCAATTCAAAAGACGTTATCCAGTATTTTTCAAGAGTCTCGTTCCCGTAGGATCAGTAACAGAACTGTCAAAATAAATTATTGTCATGTTTACGCTAAAGCTACGTGATCACATTAAAATCGTAAAATTTGATTTTGTGGGAAATAAATTTTATTTTTTTCGTTTCGTTGCGTTAAGAAATGTTTTTGTACTTTGTTCAAAAAATGCTTCGCCTCGAAATTTGTTTGGTTTCATTATCTGAATTGTAGGTATTCACACCAACGATTGGTTTGGTGTAAATAAAGTATTTTTCATTCATTACCTTTGAATACATTAAAATAGTGGAAGATACATAGTGGAGTGGAAATAGTGGTGACTAGCCTATAGCGCAAGGACCGCATAAATTGAGCCGGTGTCGCATAATTCACTTAGCGCTTTCACACACGATGACGCATTGACGAAACGGCAGACGTCCGTCATTGGTTAAGCAAGGAGTTGTATGAAACCGCACACGGTGCGTTAATCCGTCACCGTGTATGCTTCTACGTGCTGTTTCTTACAACTCCTAATGCGTCATCGTTTGTGATCCCACTTAGTCGCAGGACGAGCGGCATTGCGTGATTGAGACACTTTGTTTATTTTAAGCGGAATAAAGGTACGACAATGCCTTCATATGCTTTTACTCGTTGTACAAATCATTCAAAAAGAAAAAAAAAAGAAATCACACGGCATTACTTTTCACTCTTAAGTACATGAAAAGCAGATCTATTGTTCGAGTACGTAATGCAAGAACGTCACCTACTCGTATCTTCCGCTATTTTAATTCAATCAAAGTTCATGACTAATTTAAGCTTGGCACTACAACGCAATATGCCTACTGGCCCAATGTAAACGCGGCACAGCGCCATATGTTATCTGGCTGCATGGTCAAGCGTCGGATGTATTCCGCCCTCACTTTATCTATGCTATTCCTATATTTCAGGGAAGCGAGCTACATTTTGATGTTTGTTGAATATTTCGCAGAATAATTGGGTTTTGGGTCCATGTTACTATGGAGGGCAAGTATTAGTGGTTATGATTAGGTACAATCTAGAATATAATCGATCTTATCTTGTGTCGAGTTATTTAAAATGCCATGTTTAGTAGGTACTACCTTTAGATCTCCTTTTTATCTAAGATGAATGTCAGCAAACCTAAAACTGTGTGAGAAAAATGATATTAACACTTTATTGTACACACAGACACATTACATTCGAGTCGTTTGTTTGTCGTTCAGTCGTTTGTTATCGGTTGTTTAAGTGGTTAAAGGTACAGTAGTACCAGGTAGGTTTATAAGTCTCACCGATGTACCTGTACCGCGCGAAATTATATTGACCCAGTATTGACCAATCAGGATGTGCCGTCCCTTGCCACGATTACTGGTTTTCGCGCCCTTTTCACTGCTATCCGACTTTGCCCCCTTTGATTAAAAAACGACGTCGGGTTTTGTCGCGCAGAGGCGCAAACGAAAATTGACAAGGGGACATATTTTCCTGGTCTTTATGTATTTTAGTTTTGTATGCAACAACAGATTTTTTTCGTCACACAAATCACCGTTATCTGTTACAGTATTGTTATCATTGTTATACTGTATGTAGGTACATATAAATAGGTGATCTAAAATCGTAAAGTTAAAATATCATCACATAATAAAAAACAGTTGTGTGTCAGTGTGTTCCGTTCTTCTAAATTTAAACAAACAAATTATATGTACAAATCCGACTATAAAATCTCTCCGTTCCCAAAATTCAAATCAGAAAATTATCTCAGCAAAAATCGCACAATGCATTGCAATACAACAAACATTTCCTGAATGCAAAAATTCTGTAAAAAAAAAATTAACAAAATCTCACTGAGTAGTCAGCGGGGGACGTGAATGGAATCTAGTATTCAAGCCCCGTATGAAAAAGTCTTTTGTGCATCGAAAAAGTGGGTCATCCTGGTTCTGTGGTACCTTCGTACACATGCGGGCAAAAAAATTGTCAACACAATATTGTGAGACTAAATAATGGGGAGACTTTTTTAGGAGATGTGGAATGGTGTTTTTATTTTTGTGTTTTCGAGTTCGATTATTTTTCTTATCTTTAAATAGTTTTTATGCATTGTGTTACGTGCAAAATCCGGCAATATGCAAAGTACATTTGCAGCACAATATAAGAAAGAGTAGGTATGATACTACATACAGTACGGACACTTCCTACCCTCAACCAATTTTTACCTCAACTTTTCGTGAGACCTTTAGAATAATTCTAGTTTATTCCATCGTAGAATGACGTGTTAAATAATGTACGATGGCTAGACGTTCCACGCCAAATACTTCATAAGAACACCCAACACGAACTTACGACACCCAACGGGAACAAATTTGTTGGTTGTAAATTAAGCCCACAGTGAACATAGCTACGTTTTGCTTCTCTTTCCACCAGAAATAGTTGTATCAATTATCTTAACACCAATGGCTTCACGATTCAACGTATTCATGTAGACGAATTCGGTAACCTCTCTAGCAACGATTTTCTTTGGTCATATCTGCTCTATAGTTTCTTATTAACTTGTTTTCGATAATGTCTTGATAACAGAAGAGAAAACCCAGTATCTGCCTCAATAGAAATCACATGTAGGTTGAACCCGCATTCCATTTTGAGCTTAATTGCGTTTAGAAAAAGTACATAAGTACAATTTTACACTGTTACAATTTTATGAAGATTTGATTCTATTTTTCGTCTTTGATATAAGTGACTAATGAAATTAAGGTTTAATTTAATTTAATTTATTAGTCAATCTAGTTCTTTGATATAAGTGACTAATGAAATTAAGGTTTAATTTAATTTAATTTATTAGTCAATCTAGTTCTAGAACTAAAATTTTCACCAGGTTCTCCTTTCTGGTCTTGATGATATCGAGGCCAATTGATCATGTCCTCAACTGTACTTTATGTTGACCATCCGTTTGGTGCCGGGTCCGCGCTCCCGCCAATTAGTGGGTCGGCTTTGTGACCTGTATGATTGTCACCCTAGTCAGAAATGTAGGACTATCCTAACAAAGTTAAAAGTTTGGTAACGATGGATTTGTACTGTTTCGTTAGATGGAAACATGTTTTGCTGACGTGGAGAGAGGATGCGGTTCGAATTTTGTTTTCTTTTTAATTGTATGCATTCATGCATGATGTGAATTGAAGCTGATCATAGTGTTTCTGTTCCATTAGTTTCTGGAGGGTAAGGACAAGAGAGTGCATTTGTGTTTTGCATACGTATACAGGGTGTAAGTACAAGTATAATTAACTTTTAAACCACATACTCTACCCATCAAACTGAACAACTTTTACTATGGGAGTAAAGGTGACAGCTTATTTTATTAGTACGCCGACGACACAGTATATGAAAGAATATCTATTGCCGACGGTATCTAGTCGAATAGACCAAATAATCTTTGATTACGACATTATCTCAACACTTCCTTGCCTTCGTTCTTTCACGAATGTTTTCTTTCAATTACATCTCTAAATACGAGTAGGATACATAGGGTGTCTCTGAATCTGTCACTCTGATAACTCACTGCTGTCCACCAGGTCTGCCCCTAAAACACTAAAAACTATCAAACCTATCTATCTATCTATCTATAACGTCACGCCTCTTTCCCATTGGGGTAGGCAGAGACCAGAGCGCGCCATCTACTACGATCCTTACATACATCTTTTGCCTCATTCACATCCATACATCTCTTCATACATGCCCGTCGGTTTCGAGTACTCCGCACCTCCCCTTTTTGTAGGACGCAACTGTTTTGATCAGAATACGTCCTACGAGGGCGCCCTCTGCCGACACATCCACTCATTTTAGCTCCATATATCTCTTTCGTACATCTGCTATCACTCATCCTCTCCACATGACCAAACCAACGAAGCATACCCTTCTCTATTCTTGTCACAACATCTTCTTTCAATCGACTACCAAACGACTGACAACCGACTGACCGACCGACTGTCAACTATCAAACGTTAACCAAAAACAAGTTAGTTTTAAACCGAATGAAATATTAAAGCCCTCATCAATCCACATCGCAACCTCGACGAGTTAAAAATTTAAAACCAATGCCATTTGGCCGACGTCCAAAACTATACGGTGGAAATGTGCAAAACGTTGTTGAATTGCACCAAATTTGATTCGAGATTTTTTTTGTATCATTTCGTAATTTGCATATGTGGTTGGGTAGAGAATCTACCAGGGTTGGGTCGTTGACCTCTTTAAACGTTTTGGAGGAAATGGGAAGATCTTCCACGGGCTAGTTGGAATGCCCGGGACCGCGGTCCAACAGTTCTTAGTCGAATGTTGTTTACAGGGTCCTTCTTGATATGCTAACACTTTTTTAAGCGGATGATCAGACCATCAAACTGAACAACTTTCTCTATGGCACCAACATAGAAATCGCAAAAAAAATCTGCTCTTCCATATAAAAACTTTAAACCTACTCGAGCCAAATTTGAATGTTATGGGACGGCTGTTTTTTTTCGTGATTTCGATATTGGTCCCATAGAGAAAGTTGTTCAGTTTGATGGTCTGATCATCCCCTTAAAAAAGTTTCAGCATAGAAGGACCCTGTATATGAAAAGTATCTTGATAACTTTGATAGCGCGATTTAGGGCTCGCCATAATGATTGGTTGTTCTTCGTAATGAGATATGTTTTCTCCGCCATCATATTGGCTTATTACATGAAACATGCTATGATGCGATGGACAGATCCATCTTGTGATTGGCCGTCATCTGTGTGACGTACTAGGTCGCATGCGCTGACCTAGATCTGTTTGTTTTAGTTTGTTGCTTAGTCAGCTCTCTCGTAGCACCGCTACAAAATCTTAAAGAAGAATATATAACTTGATTGCTTGTACCAGGTACATCAGGCCAGAGTAGTGGAGTATGCCCGACACCATTTTCATAAGAAAACCACAGGCCGTTGCCTTACAGCTGGAACCTGTAGGTAACTTACTTGCTCATTGTCATCAAAAAAACCATCACTACAGGACATGTCTCCTAAAATGCGCCTCAAACGGTACCTCTTTCATAGACTTTCTTCATCCAGCCGCTGCTTTGCTTTTATCCTGGATTACTCCCGATGACCTACCACGTAGAAAAATATGTAGTAGTGCATGTGAGTTAGACAGTTTAGAGTTTGGGAAAATTTTCTGGAAATTGTTTGTTTTATGTTGATTTTAGTTATAGTCTGCTATTTTTAGTAAAGGCTGCTAATATAAATAGATGTCACATAACATAACTACTACGAGTATTACATATTTTCCTCCTTGTAACAATAGAAAATGTAGTCCAGCCAATCTGACTTGGAACCCCGTACGCATTTAATCAAAGAAGTTGGAAGTGGAGTAGGAAAGAAAAGGCGTGGGAAAAACACGTAAATCCACCAGTTACCTGTCTCTGGTCTTTTACCGGCGGGTTCCGATAAATTATATTAGAAAAGTGATAATCTAGATCTAAATATAAAGTCCTAACACAATAAATCCAGTCATGTCTAGATAAGCCAGTATAATTCAGACTGTAATTACACAGATCCCAGTGGATCCAACATGGCCGACTTCAATGAATTCTAAATGTGAAGCAACCAATTAACGAACAGGATAGGTTTGTTATAGGTTATAGTTATAGCCTGTAGAATCCCACTGCAGGGCAAAGGCCTCCTCTCACGAATAAGGGAGAGAGGGAGTGGGGCCATACTCCACAACGCGGGCCCAGTGCGTGTTGGTGGAGGCAAGTTAGTGGTCACCTTGCTGTCAGAGAATTTTCAAGCCGCCAATAGGCCTCTGACCTGGCTTAACGAATAGTTACAACGCCATCTGACGGAACTATCCGAGACCAACTGCTTAACGTGCCTTCCGAAGCACGGAAATGCTCGAAATGAAATACCACTAAACGGTCACCCATCCAAAGACTGACCGGACCTGACGTTGCTTAACTTCGGTGATCGTTTCCAATACCGAAGCTCCACTACGCCAACGAGCGCTTTTTGTTATAGGTATGTAATAAAACACGTCCTTTATGTATATTCAAGTCTCTTTATTGAGCCACTGCCTTACTATCAATTAATAATAGAACTAAACAAATAGGAACTACTTATCTCATCAAAGCACGTCTGCATTGCCACAAGCCATCCGACCAGAGAGCGCATCCGTCACCTTCCTTTTCTTTTTTAAACCCACAGACTATTCAAGCCCCGTTTCTTAGTGTTGCTATCACAGCTCAAGTTACATTCCCATATAACATTGCAAATATTCATAAAATTATTCGAACCTAACACTCGTCCATCCTGACCGCACGTATGTCCCCATACGTGTAGGCAGAACGAACTTTTATTCAAACCTAACACTCGTCCATCTTGACCGCACGTATGTCCCCATACGTGTAGGCAGAACGAACCTAACACTCGGTGATCGATACGCTCTTCAACGGTGTTATCCTTCCTTAGTACCTAAATCAATCTATTCAATGCACTTATCAGTTATTCAGTCAATCACATGACCGGTACAAGTTTTGTTACCCAATCACATGGATTCTCAATTAACATTACGCCAATCACATGATCGTTTAAAAATATTAGAAGACTCTAAGAATATCAGAAGACCAACATGACTAGATTTAGTATGGCAGCGTGATATAGCACTATCACACCTTCGCTCTCTTACTATTTGCGCGCGAACGAATAAGATAAAAGGCGTGACATAGCCGTATCACGTGCAACATGCTACACCTTCAGTTACATGGATACTTCGTAAATATTACACCAATCACATGGTCTTTTAAAAATATCAGTATAAACCAATCACATGGATACATAAGTAATATTCCGCCAATCACATGGTCGTTTAAAAATATAAGTAAATCAATCACATCACATGGAAACTTAATTAACATTACGCAGTCATTTGAAAATATCAATAACCCAATCACATGGATACTTGATGAACGCCGAATATTACGCCAATCACATGGCTGCTTAATGAATATCAGAAAACCAATCACATGGCCTTATTAGGTAATCAATCACATGATTACTGTTTGATTAGCATCAGGGAGTCAATTCACAGTATGGGTTTAGGATCACATTCGTCTGACTTTATGGGGCAATCTTCTACCTTATGACCAACTCTATTGCATCGAGAACATTTGATTAGTGGTTTGGGACAAATTCTAAATGGATGACCACGATCTTTACAATTGAAACAGTATGTATTGTCATTTGTTGCTGTTTTATTGTGAATCTGAGTACCATTACTACCGCCTGTGTTAAGCTCAGTGCCTAGCCTACCCCCTATATGGAAACGCTCTGGGACGCTATTGTTTTCTTTGTTGCTCATTAAAAATTTCAATAATTGCTCTGGCTCAGAACACCTCAACGACAAAGCACTAGTTTTCAATGTCTTGTCATTCAGTCCGTGAATTATACACTCAACTGCCTGTTTGCCGACAATATCGCACTGGTTTATTAAAGCCAGCTTCTCAAAATAGTATGTTTCAATGGGTTCGTTGAATTTACTCCTCCGCTCTAACATGTCCTCCAAGGACTGGCCATAATTTTGCTTGAATGGAAAAGCATTATATAATTTAATTTCCCATTCTGACCATGTGAATAATATTGATTCCAGACTATTATACCAAGTTTTGGCCAGTCCTTGCAGTTTCTGCAAAGCAAAATGAATTTTCGTCTTTTCGTCCCATGCATAGACGGTGGCGCACTCATTCACCTTTTTAAGCCATACATCAATACGATGGCCTTTTATTGACGGATCAAAATCAGGTAATATATTCTTGTGGTTTATGTTAGTAGAGTGAATGGGTGTGCTGCCGCCTACTGGCTGACTATGAGTCTTAGCTGAATTTAACAAACTCATCATATCTTTTAGAGAGAACACTGGGCTACCTGAACGCCTTGAGTGCGTAGCTCGACTTCCATCTTCACCTTCACCTGTATGTGGACGTTTGAAACAGTTGGTAGACCTGCTTCGTGTCTCCTGTACTCGGTTCCGCTCGTGTTCAATTTCATCTTCTAACAAACGTAGACGCTCTCGTTCTCGTTCCAAAGAATGTTCCCGATCTCGTAAACTTTGATTGCAATCGTGGCTTCTGCTGCTGCGTTTTCTCCTTGGGCTACGGCGGCGAGAACGACTCCGACTGGTCCTACGACTCGTACTCCGGACACGACTTGAGTGTTGACTGATGCGGTGTCCAGTTACATCTAGCTGACGTTGTGCTGTCAACCTGTTGCGCTCAGGTGTCAGATGCCGCCGTTGCGCTGTCGACCTCTCGCGTTCAGGTGTCAGAAGCCGCCGTTGCGCTGTCGACCTCTCGCGCTCAGGTGTCAGAAGCCGCCGTTGCGCTGTCGACCTCTCATGCTCAGGTGTCAAAAGCCGCCGCTGCACTTGGACTTTTTCTCGATACATGGTAACTGAAATGTTGCAATAAAAACAACTGTTTACAATGGTTTCCTACATAATAAACACTAAGTGAGGGTAAAACACAAGGTCTAGATATCTCGGAAACCAGACGTCGAAGCGCAAAAACAATGAGTTTTCGTACCCCTAGAATACCCACGAAATCCTCACAGCAATCCATCTACTAACCCTAACTTGACCTTACAATTAATTCTTTTTTGGTACTTAAATTCATAAATCTTTTTATTTTTATAGTTGTCAGTTGTTGTCAGTAAGTGTAAAACGTACCGCAACCGCACACCGGAGTTGAACAATTGTGCAGTTTCTGACAAAAGTATGATTTAACCTACAATTATTATATGAATACAGTTTTCTTTTCAAATATGAGTAGGTACACGTTGCGATATGATTACTTGTTTAAGTATTGTACTCGTCGTGATACACAAATACAAATAAATACCTACTATGAACTCTTGTTTTAAATCACGTTTGTGAGCACAGATTATGAGTACATCCCACTTCTGATATGTAATAAAACACGTCCTTTATGTATATTCAAGTCTCTTTATTGAGCCACTGCCTTACTATCAATTAATAATAGAACTAAACAAATAGGAACTACTTATCTCATCAAAGCACGTCTGCATTGCCACAAGCCATCCGACCAGAGAGCGCATCCGTCACCTTCCTTTTCTTTTTTAAACCCACAGACTATTCAAGCCCCGTTTCTTAGTGTTGCTATCACAGCTCAAGTTACATTCCCATATAACATTGCAAATATTCATAAAATTATTCGAACCTAACACGTACATATTAATATTTATACCTATTCTTTACAATTCGTTGCATATATAAGCATACGATCAAGACTTCATTTCCTCATAAGCACATTGCTGATGCGTATGTGAAGTCTACCAATCCTCATTGGTAACACTTGGTGGACTTATGATTGTAATGCTGCATGAGGGTGCTTGTGCCCTACATTGTGAGATAATGTATTTATTATTTAACATAATTGTGGTATTCACTGAATGGGGTGGTAAATAAGAACAAAATATTTCAGTAGTTAAATTACATACGGGAACTGGTGGATGCAACGTCCGCTCGGTACGAGGAGTAGATTAGTAATGAAGGCAGGTTGCCCCCACCACTTGCAAATATTTATTTTCAACAACTATTATTATTACTAAATTTTATATATATATTCACGATTGATAATATAATAATGTCTTTTTATTTAAACGCTTTCACACACGATGGCGGATTGACGGAGCGGCAGACGTCGGTCCGTCATTTGTGAAGCAAGGAGTTGTATGAAACCGCACGTAGAAGCACACACGGTGCGTCAATGCGTCACCGTGTATGCTTCTACGTGCGCTTTCTTACAAAAAGTATAGAACAGATTATAAGTCAAATCATAACTAAGTAACTATACCAACAATAAAAGTTTCGTCAAAATCGGTTTAGTAGTTTTTGCGTGATGCAAAAACTATTGATGCAAACAGACCGACAATAAATCGAAAAAAAAATGATTTGGGGTTAGGGACACTTAAAAACCGTATCGTAATCTTCAAAGTACAGACGCAAATCTTTTACAGTTTTAAATAGTTTATTGCATTCACACACGATGACGCACTGACGGAGCGGCAGATGTCAGTCCATAGAACCACACCCGGTGCGTCAATGCGTCACCGTGTGTGCTTCTACGTGCAGTTTCATAAAACTCCTTGCTTCACAAATGACGGACTGACGTCTGCTGCTCCGTCAGTGCGTCATCGTGTGTGAACGCACTAAGATTAGATTCGAATACAAATCAGGGCGAGTGAAATTAAGAAATAGTACTTCAGCGCTAATTTACTGAGAACTTTCCAAGCGTGTTGTCTTTATTTCTCTGCTCATTTCGTCCGTGTCAATTAAACAAGTTTGTCGTTCGATCAAAGTTTTTAACTTTACAAAAGTTTGATTCGTTTTCTTGCTTCTTTTATCGCCGTTTTGTAGATAAAGTGTAATTAGTGAGTTTCTTATTGTTTTTTCATTGTTTTTTTTACGATGTTCATTATTATATTTTTCTAGAGATTTTACGCTTACTAGTGACAAATTGGGCATGAAAAATCTCGGGATTGCAATTATTTAAATCGATGGCGGGATTTCGCCCAAATGCCTATGCTGACGTAACAGTTTAATAATACATAGAGATGTGAATTCTATGCATCATAGACTAGTCCTCTGGCACAGATAGTTACTTTGTAACAGATTAGGTTATGTACCTTCTAACATCAATTCCTTAGAAAACGATAAATTTTACATGCATACATACATGCTCACACCTATGTCCCTCTACTGGGGTAAGCAGAGACAACAGATCGCCACATGCTACTATTCTGACACACATCTCTCGCCTCCTGAACATCTATAAGTTTCTTCATACAAGCTCGTCGGTTCCTGGTCCATTTTATTTGGCCCTTCTTCAGTACGCATCAGATTTGGTAAGCTACAAGCGCCTAGGGCGACCTGTTTCAACCACTCCATTCACACTTGCATTGTAAATTTAAAACCTCAACCTACTTTCGCTCATTCTTTCCACATGGCCAAACCACCTCAACATACATTTTTCAATCCTTGTCACTACATCTTCTTTCAGACCACAACTTTCTCTAATCACACTATTTCGTAACCGGTCCTTCAAACTCACACCAAATATACTACGATAAATTGTATTGCAAAACTGTAATTACTTATCTCGATATCTACGGCCGAGTAACGGAGGCCTGCCAGAGGCCAATAGAGGAAGATACCAGAGTATAATATGATGGAAAAAGCATGATTGAAAGGAAGGTGCTCTGTAGACAAGTGTCCTTTTGTGTCTGAAGTCAGTAAAATGTTTAAAGAGAAAAAGATTAAAGCCGCACTAAAAATTCTTCAAAAACTATTCCAGCTAGAATCTATGACCTTTCTATCTAAGCACATGAAAGCTAAAGCTTTATGTCAAAGCTCCTAAAGCTCACTTTGAAAGCTCGAAGCGTAGCATTAATAATGCACACTCGACTCGTCCCATTCGATGTACAAAAGAGATTCCCTACTTATCTCGAAATGTGTAGTGTTTATTTCATATGCTGCTGCAGAGACCATTTGTTTTGCAAAGAAGATTGTTTTCAAAGCAACGTAACATTTTATTTGGATAACATTTTATTCTTAAATTCGCGTTGTATTTGCGTGAATATTTTGAGGCGCTGGAGTAGTCCAGTTTCGGTATTGGAAACGGTCACCGACGTAAAGCAACGCGAGGTTAGATCAGTCTTTTGATGGGTGACCGTTTTAGTGGTACGATTTAATTTTTTCTGAAAATGAACATGGACGAAAAGACGAAGATCATATCAAATGTCTATGTTGCACCCACTCCTGTAATGATCGGAAACTCTGCGCTCGAAGTTGTTGACGATTATGTTTACCTGGGACAAACTATTCAGTTAGGTGGGTCCAACATCGAGAAAGAGATCAACCGTCGAATCCAACTCGGCTAGGCAGCGTTTGGGAAGCTACGTAGTCCCAAATACCATCGACCAGTGTGTGTTGCTGGTGATGACATAATATGGAACATAGACGTGGTCGCTCACTCAAGGCCTCATAAAAAGGCTGACATAGCCCAAAGAATTGCTAAACTAAAGTGGCAGTGGGCAGGGCACATTGCTCGCAGAACCGATGGGGCCGAAAAGTTATCGAGTGGCGTACCGGAAAGCAGGTAGCCCCCCCCCCCCCCCCCCCACACAAGGTGGACTGACGACCTGGTGAAGGCGGCGCGAACCCGTCGGATGAGGACAGCGCAGGACCGGTCGTTGTGGCGATCCATACGCTGATATAACGATGATTGAACTTTTAATGTCTCGTGCTTCGAAAAGCACCTTAGATAAATGGACGGCACGCAGTGGCAGCTGTAAAATGGTATAGTCCCGAATAGTGCCGTTGGATGGCGATGTAGGTGAACATTATTCATAAACCGAGAACAGATATGCCTGTTTGAGTGGCTTTAAAATAATCTGTTAGTTCTACTGACTTGTCTTCACCTCCACCAATCCGTTTTGGGTCGGTGCTGGAGTATTGCAAGCTTCTCACGCTTATTCAAGAGATGTGACTCGCCGCCGCTAGACGTAAACTGGCTGATTTATGATGATTTAATATTTCCAGATTTGAAACAAAACGTTCAAGATAATATTTTTTAATTCAAAATGCAGCTGTACAATAGTAGCCTATAAGATCCCAGGACCAACGCATCGACTTATCAAATCAAAGAAATTGCGCGCTGAGATTTCCAAGGTGCGGAAGTATGAAGGAATCACAGGATGCGTCATGTTTGCGCCTATTGGCTTCGAAATGTTAGGTTCTTGGGGCCCAGAAGCCAAAACAATATTAAAGAGCTGACGATGCGTCTCCACGAGACCACCGGTGATCGTAGAGCTGGCAGCTTCCTTGGCCAACCAATTAGCTTGACCATCCAAAGAGGGAACGCTGCCGGCATGCTTGAGACCATGTCTCCCGGAGATGCACCTGACGAATCTTGAAAGTATACTAGTTATGGTTAAAAAGAAAAGAGGGAAGTTGATTCAGTGGAAGACTTTTGCAACTCTCTGCGAGTTTTGTTTTGAAACCACCTCAAAAGAAGCATTCTCGACGATTTTGGTATCGTTTATACTGATCCTTGTGCTATTGATAGTTTCAGTCACTGTTTAACTATTTGTTTCTTGTCTTGTTTACATTCAGTCTTTGTTCTTCAAACTATCCAAGTCTTGAAAGCATCCAGAATTCTTCTATTTCTATTTTTCTCTAACGCAATCAAAACATACTTTATTTGGAATAATATCTACATCTCAGCAATGCGTCTACGTTGCTTTCTCGTTTGCAAAAACATTTAAACCAACAACCTTATCTCTTCCACTATAAGGTCCACAATCTTTTACAAAGTCAGCTTTTTGAAAAGGAAAGCTCTGTCGCAAACAACGTTGTCTTATCGGTCTTTAAAGCTCTTAAATCTTGCATGATAGAGTTTAATATTGTTTGTTTTTATGGTAAATTATATTCGGAAGGCAGTGGAGTGTTACGGAATGGTTTGGTGTAAGTGTAAGCCGCAATCTGCCGACTTTCAGGTGTTGGGGACCAGTTAGTATGGAAATGGTTTTCGTATTTAAATGTAATGGCGCTTTAGTTGCGATTTATTAGATTTTGTCTAGGCATCTGGTGGAAATAAAGTTGCAATTGTTACAAAGTAGAATCATTGTTATAATATTCAACGGAATCCAGCTTATTTATAAAAGTATCATGTAAAGTATCAGTGAATAGCGATACCGACACAAATTAAATAAATAAACATTCAGCAAACCAACGACTTTTGTTTTTGTATAAAACAAATCTTGTTTTTTTATAAACCTATAAAACAAGTTTTTGTATAAACCTATAACATCGATTTTCGTTGAAAAGAGTAAAGAAATATATTGGGTTGGCATTGCTGTTAGCTATAGATGTAAAGGATATATTGAACAAAACAATTCCTTTTGTCACTGATTATGAATTAATGAAAAACATTCCATTCGTTCTATGAAAACAGTACATTATATTTCATAAAATGCTTGCTAAACTTTTGAGGAGTTCCATAGTTTGTCTTCAAAACACTTTATCGGATCTTTAGCAGATTAAAATGAGAGAGAAGAACTTCTTTCTGTCCTTCTTCTCACATTCTTTCTGTGGAACACGAAAATACTACCTATAGTACACATTGGTCTACCTGGGTGGACAACGGGTAAAAATGTCTGCCTATGGTCCACCAGGTGAAATAAGTTAGGTGGACGGGAAAGCAGAGTTATTCTAATAAATAGAAAAATAATTATTTAGGTATATCACGCAATAAATACCGAAGTTATCGTGTAACATCGTGTAATCCATCCCATACATCCTTATTCGTAAGAGGGGTTCCTACGTACTATAACTTACGTTTTAGACGTCAAATAAAAGCCTTTCAAACATAGATCAAACTCAATCTCCACACCGGGACATCTCTTTATCTGAATGCTAGCAGATCTCACCGTGAAATATCGGCTTCGTGCGCCGAATGTAAAAGAGGTAGTCCTTACATTACCATATCGTTTGACGTTTCAAAGCCAATTTTATTGCCTTTGTTATCGGACCGAGCAATGGAATTTAAACAGCCTATTAAGGGCTTAACATTTGAGTACAAAAGAGGTTCGTGATGGCACAGAATAATAATTATTATCAGAATTTGTGGGGGTTTTTTGTCGGACAAAAGGGGGGTGGGATTGGGAATTTTAAAGGTTCTGTTTATGGTACGAGATATTGGAAAAACTTCTTGCTTCTATTGTTTGTTTTGTTCTGTTAAATAATGGCATAATTATGTCTGAACAATTACGAAAAAAACAATCTAATTTCAAGTCAGAAAACACTTGCTTTATTTATTACGTGGATGTTCTGAGTTATCAGAATATCTCAGACTTCCTCGGGGAATATGACCGTGAGCGTATGCTATGCTTTACATAGCTTTATTGATTACATGGTAAGCACATAGTCAAATAACTGTAAACTAATTATAAATCTCCACCAAGAAATGTTAAATGATGCGTGCTGGTAGTGGGTGTAGGTACAAACAAAAATGCGTTTTGTAAGTTAGTAAATATCTTGGACATTGTCACACAAATTATCTAGTCACATTTAATGTACCAGAAACTAGCCTGGACTTGTATTATGATGACTAGACAATGATATAGAATACATAATTATATAGATACAAACATCCATGACTCGTGTACAAATATTCATATTCATCATACAAATATTTGTCGACTGATGCCTCGGTGTTTATGGGTGAATCACGTACTTTTGGTGAAATTAAGTTTTCCCGTGTTTTGGCCCTCTTTGAATACCGGAAATCATCTGTGTAGTTACCTTGTGTCGTGTACACGGTGGTTGTAAGTGTTTTGTGTGAATAATACTAACAGTTTCATCGGTAAGTAGTTAGATGTAATTCTAACCTATAATGGGTTCCCACGCCAAGGAACCCCCTGACATTAGTTCAGGCCTCATGGACCCAGATGGCTTTCTATCCGGAGATATCGTCTTTACTCCATCCTCCAATCCCGCAGATATCGAAATGACAATCCCGTCTCCAGCTGAACATGTAGTTGTGTCAGACTGTAGTTCCAATGCTCTTAAAAACACGCCGCGAAAGCGCCAAGCCGAGGATACACCAGACCCCGAGATTCTGAAAAAGAAAAATACAAATGAACCAAATAATCGTCCAACGCAGTCCACAGAGGCCAGTGTACCAACACGTACCTTGTATAACAACACTGATGATGGTCCATACATTGTCCACGTTACCAGGGTCTCCTCTGACTCTGAGCAAAGTGATCTCTTTATTCATCCCCTAAAGTTTGGTCGATTTATATTCAACAACAAAATTCCTTCTATTACTCCAGATGGCATAAAGAAAATTGGGCGGAATCGACTTTCAGTCACATTTGACTCATATTTAGGAGCCAATAAATTTATTCAGCACCCCCTGGTCCAGGAAAATAACTACAAAGCTTCGATCCCCTCATTCAACATCTGTCGGCAGGGAGTCATCAGGGGCGTTACCACAGACTTCCAAACTGAAGAGCTCTTGGAACTAATTACATTACCAATCGGATTTAAATCGAGCAATATACTGAAAGTAAGGCGTCTGACTTACCGATCTGTAGACCCCGTAACCAAAACAGCCAAACGGGAGGAATCCCAAACGGTTGTACTAACATTTGACGGTCAAAAACTGCCAGATAAAATTTATTTACTCCACAACTCTTTTGCGGTAGATTCATACAAGTACCCAGTAGTTCAATGTTTTAACTGTTGCCGCTTCGGACACATAAAATCTGTATGCAGGTCCCAGCCCCGCTGTTTCAAGTGTGCCCAGCCTCATGCTGGGGATGCTTGTGACATTGAGGATGACAGGATTTCTTGTCTTTTTTGTAGTGGTTATCATACTGCCATAAATAAAAAGTGCCCAGAATATGAGCGTCAAGCCAAAATAAAACTGTTGATGTCAGAGGAGGGAATCTCCTTTCAAGAGGCTGCGAGCCGTTACCCTAAAGCCCGTTCCCCATATGCGGAGGTCACCGCTTCCCAAAACTACTTGTCCCAAACCCAGCAACATTCCTCATACTTCCAAAATTCCTCTCCAAATCTGTCTAGAACTCCCCAACAATACTCCCGTGCTGTCTCACAACCCCCCCACCAACCACAAACAATATCGTACAAAAAAACCGTTTTTAGAACACCAAAAACTAGAACTCCCTTACAACATGGTTATGATCATGGGGCCCACCAACAGCTCCTAAATAGCTTCTCCCCCCCTCCTCCACCCAATGGCTGTGCATTTCCTCCCAGGCCTCATCATTTAGATCCTCCTATTGCTGAAAGTATCACTCCCCCCCAAACTCAATCCGTCTATCCTCCACAAATTATGGATAATACTTCCTCCTCGATTCTTATCCTGGATAACCTTCTGTCTAATATTATGAACCTTCTCTCCACTTGTAATTCTTCTCTTATTCTTCCGCCGACCGTCACAGGCAAATTACAAGCACTCGCTCAACTCCTTCATATTGATAATGGACCAGATGCTTCAATGGAATGTTAGAAGTATCCGTCATAAAAAAAAATGAATTAATTTACTTAATCAATAAATTCAAACCGGCTGTCCTCGCCATATCGGAGACATGGCTCAGACCGGAGATTCGTTTCTCCATCCCTGGGTATGTGTGCCTCCGGCATGATCGAGCCGACGGCTGGGATGGCGCTGCTCTGTTAATTCGTAAAGACTTCCGTTACACTGTAATAAACCTCACACCATTTAATGGCATATATGCTGTTGCCATTAAATCTTCAAATTTTTCCATTATGAGTGTGTATATTCCCCATCCCTCTCCCACTATTTACGATAACCTTAAACGTCAAATTAACTTGCTTCCCCCCCCTTGCCTGATTCTTGGTGACCTTAATAGCCATCATCGCCTGTGGGATTATTATAACAATCCTAATGGGGTTGTACTTGCTAAAATAATAGATGAACTAAATCTCTGTGTTCTTAATGATGGTCGTCCTACCTTTAGAACATCTCCGAACCAAAATGCCTCGGCTGTAGACTTGTCCATTTGTTCTCCTTCCCTAGCCTCTTCTCTCTCGTGGGATGTGTCGCCCTTGACGTACAGTAGTGACCACGCTCCAATCACCATTTCCTTTCCAAGTCATACTACTTCTTCTTCTCAACCTTCATTCTTATTACAAAAATATCGTCTAACCGCAGCTGATTGGGACTCCTTCTGCCAACAAACAAATGAAAAGTGCCAAACTCTTCCTCCGATAACGTCTTCAAATGTCAGTGATTGCTACAATTGTTTCTGTGGGTGCCTGGATTCAGCTGCGGCTGTGAGCATACCACTTAAAAACCCCAGCAAAAAAGTTCCATCCCCACCTTGGTGGGATTCAGACTGTTCGAGAGCCGTCAAGGACAGAAACCAAGCCGAAACATCTTTTACTAACTCCATGACTATGGATAATTTCATAAGCTTCCGCAAGATTCAGGCTAGGTGTAAAAGATTGTTGTCCGAGAAAAAGCGTAATGGCTGGCATAATTTCTGCAAATCCATTTCTCCCTCCACCCACCCGTCAACTGTGTGGCGCAATGTTAGAAGATTTAGAACGGGCTTCGCATCCCCTCCGACTCCAACATCTAACTTTGACTCTTGGTCTGAGGATTTTTTGGATAAGTTAGCTCCCCCCTACACGCCAGCACCGAATGAATTCCCAATGAGGGTTTGGTTTCCAGAATCCGACGATCCTATGACGCGTCCATTCACTACTTCGGAATTGAATACAGTCCTTGCAAATCTCCCTGATACTGCGCCAGGTTTGGATGGCATATCTTACAGTTTTATTCGGTATGCATGTAAAGAAGCCCAACTCTACTTTCTGGGTTTAGTGAACTCTTTCTTTGCGGCAGGTTCCTGTCCTGAATCTTGGAAAGAGCACCTAATTATTCCACTTCTTAAGCCCAATAAAGACCCCACGTTAGGGGCATCCTATAGACCCATAGCCCTATCATCTGCGCTGGGCAAAGTTATGGAGCATTTAATAAAGAACAGGTTAGATTGGTTTGTAGAAAATAGACAGATTTTGTCTCAAACCCAATTAGGTTTCAGAAAAGGTAAAGGAACAACGGACAGTCACTCTATTCTGTACACGGACATTCGTTTAGCGTTCTCCCGGAATGAATCTGTAGTTGCAGCTTTCCTTGATGTGTCATCTGCGTATGATAATGTTCTAATTTCGGTACTCAGGAGTAAATTACTAAATCTGAGTATTCCTGCTAAATTGGTACACTTCATCTGCAATTTGCTGGTCCCCCGTAATATCAACTTGTTGTTGGACGGTCAAATACAGACTTCCAGAGTAGTCTGGAGAGGCTTGCCTCAGGGTTCAGTCCTAAGTCCCATACTATTCAATCTCTATTCATGTGATCTTTCTTCATCAATAGACAACTCGTGCAGAATCCTGCAATATGCAGATGACATATGTGTTTACAGCAGTAATAAATGCATTCCGGACGCGGGTGCTTCTTTAAACTCGTCCCTTAACTCCATAGGATCGTGGTTAGTTCACCATGGCTTGGAACTGTCCCCGAGTAAGAGTGTCGCCGTAGTGTTTACAAGATCTCGCCAGATTCCTGACTTTCAAATTATTTATAATGAACAACCTATTCCCATGCAAAACAAGGCAAAATTTCTAGGCTTAACTCTGGACACACATTTAACTGGTAAATTCCACATAGATAACACGGTGAAAAAGTGTGAGAGAATGCTGAACGTTTTAAGATGCCTTTCTGGGTCATGGTGGGGTGCCCACCCATACTCACAAAAGCTTTTGTACAATGCGCTTATAAGGAGTAATATTGACTTTGCCTCTTTCATTCTTGAGCCTTGTAGTAAAGCCGCATTGAAAAAACTAGACTCTATTCAAGCAAAGGCTCTGCGCATAGTAACTGGTGCGATGAAATCATCCCCTATCCAAGGCCTTCAGGTGGAATGCTGTGAGCCACCATTACATCTACGCCGTCAGTATCTTTCAGATCGGTATATTTTCCGATTAGCCCAAATCAACTCACATCCGCTACTACCAAAATTAGAAGAGTTGTCCCGATTAACCACTACTAACAGATACTGGACTCACAAAACAAAGCCTCCTTTAGTTATCAGCCATAATCGTCTTAAAGATTTAGAAGCCCCCTTATATAATAGTGAAAAACTCCCAGTATATAATACTTCTTATGAAGCGCTCTGCCACACCTCTGACATAGTTACCAATATTGGCATTCACAAGGACACGGCCCAGGCCAACATTAAGTTTTTAGAAATCGTAAATTCCAAATGGCCTAACTGGCACCACTTCTACACAGATGCATCCAAAACACACGAGGATGGGGAAGTGGGCTGTGCCTTCACTTCTCTGGCTCCCAACTACTCGGAGAAACAAAAACTGCCTCCAGAGGCTTCAGTCTTTACAGGTGAATGCTTAGCCATACTGACTGCCTTAATGTATATTGCGAACAACGACCTTAGTCCCTCCCTGGTGTTTACGGACTCGCTCAGTGCTCTGCAGGCCTTGTCACAAAATCCGCTCAGGAATTGCACGCGTAACATCATCATCTGCAAAATAAAGGAGATGCTGTATTTATGTCATAGATCCAACATTACAGTAACTTTGGTGTGGATCCCAAGCCATACAGGCATAAGAGGCAATGAACTAGTAGACCATCTAGCTAAAGAAGCGGTGTCCGATGGAGACCGTAAGTTTTATCAAAATTTTTCCCAGGACCTAATAAACTTACCATCTAAATACCTCAATTCTGAGTGGAAAAGTAAGTGGACGTCTTCTACGTATCAGTATTCCAGCATTCAGCCCATCATCAGATCTCCGCCTTGGTTCTTCGACAGAGAGTGGCGTCGGCTCGATAAAAGGGTCACAAGCGTCTTAATACGCCTCCGTCTGGGACACACGTGTTCGCCGGTTAGACTCCATAAATTTAAATTAAGAGACAGTCCTCTATGTGATTGTGGATTGGAGGATGGAACTGTAGAACATATTTTCTTCGTATGCCCTCTTAACAATAAATGTCCCCCTCTTTATAACTTGTTAACAGATTCTCATAATGACTCCAACCTTTGCTTCCCTTTAAATCTCAACTATCTCTTAACTTTCCCTTCTAAACAATTTGCTTTCGTCCTGGCCTATTTTATCCAGGTCAATAACATTAAATTATAAACCTTTTGTATATATTTTTAATACTGATGTGGTAGTTAGTTGTGAAAGTACTGTATTGTGATGTCATGTATTGTCCTTGTTTCAGATTTTCCGCAACAAAATTGATTTGATTCTAACGGGTATCTACCTACCCTCACTATGTAACTGTAATATTATAAACGTGATTCGCCGATTACCTGTCATTGGCTAAATTGCTTTACAGCAGAAGCCATTAAAAAAAAAAAAAAAAAAAAAAAAAAATATTTGTCCCTTACGGGATTCGAACCCGCGACCCTCGGCACAGCAGGTAGGTTCACTACAGACAGAGCTATTGGGTCGTCAGTTATCTTATCATCTATATCTTATTATATCATATCATAATTAAACCTTGAGTTTTGAGATTTTTTTTAAATTCGCCAGCGCCACTCATCCAAAGACTCAATTCAAACCATAGTTGGTTAGGACATTGCAGGCTGAATCACCTGATTGTCTGAAAAGAAAGATGATTACGTGCTTTGGAGGGCACGTTAAGCTGTTGGTTCCAGCTACTATCTCTGGTAGTAGTAGTTGCTACATAAAAACAACGTCAGAGGTCGTAAGGCGGTCTGAAAAACTCTAAAACCAGAGCTTGCTGCCCACACGATAAGAAAAAGAATTCAACTCAAAGACTCCAGAAATAAATCCAGTAAAATTTCATCTCCGTGCTTAGAATGGCATATGAAGGAACTGGTCCTGGATAGTTTCTTCATATGGCGATGCAGCTATTTGTTAGACCAGGTTAAAGACCTATTAATGCAGCTCGAAAATTCTGTGATAGCAAGTTGACCACATCTGCACAGACTGACTGACTGCAAGTGGACCTCAAGCCGCACTGGGTTGGCGTGGAAAAGTAACACAAAGCAGGTGAGGTCACAATTGTTATACTGCAGCAACTTTAATTAAGAGGTTTGCCATTGTAATGGTATTATGGCTAAGTACGTTCACACACGATGACGCATTGACGACGGCAGACGTTTGTGAAGCAAGGAGTTGTATGAAACCACACGTAGAAGCATACACGGTGCTTTTACTTGAGGTTTCTATCACAAGTGACGGACTGACGTCTGCCACTCCGTCAATTCGTCATCGTGTGTGGTCCCACTAACCCCACATCAGGTGCAGCCAGGTAACTACACAGAATGGCACAGCCAGACAACCCCGAATAACTTACCTGATTAAACTCCTACGCTTAAGCGTAGAATTTTAATTTACTAATGTATCTACTTTTACATTGTCTGTGGGAGCTGTAAATACTGTAGATATTATGGGGATGGCATTTTATAACAAGAAAAACCCCTCTTAAAACTAAATTATGTATGCATTCATGCATTATGCTCACTACTATATTCCCGAGAGGGTTCCCCATAGTCAGGATTCCCTATAGTCAGAGATATTCTGAAACCTCAAAACATCTACGTTTCACCAGTAGTACCGAAACTCTGTCCAGTGTGACGTGTGTGAGGGGGTGTGCTCGTCGCCACTTATAATGGACAGTGGATACAATACATGCCTCGAAATTGAAGCATGCAGGTTTCCTCACGGTGTTTACGTTCACCGAAAAGCCAGGGGTGTTTCAAAAAAACTCATTGGTACGAGTACGCTTCCTGTACGGCAGGCAAGGTCGCCACTAGACCACCACGGCTCTCAAAACAAAATTAAAGAGATAAAAAAACGGTCTTGGCTGTGTATGGAAAACAGCAAGCTTTTTATTGTATAAAGCAAAGTTCCTGGTTACCCCAAAAGGGAATAATGTCGTGATTTTATATTGTGTAAGTAATACGTATAATAACAGTTTCGCGAGCGAGTGAATATTGTCTGTTTACGCTCGGAGCGGCTGTCGGCAATTATCTCAAGGACATCTCGGAGACGTAACGACTTGAATTTAATTTATTGTGACAAGGAGATATTATGGGGAAGTTAGAAACGTTATTCTGACAGACGTAGACGATGTAATCTTATGTGATGTGTTATTTTGATTTTCGTATATTTCTTAAGCATTCCTCTTTAAGGTCGAAGACGTGGGTAAGCGGTCCACAAAGATGAAGTATAGAGATTGGCAGGGCACTTGACTAGACGGGAAGAAGGCCGGTGGACCAAGACAGTATCAGAGTGGTGGCCAAGAGAGGGGCGGAGGTCAGTAGGCAGACCACCAGCACGTTGGTCTGATGACGGCTTCGCATTGGATCAGTTACGTAGAGACTCATAGTTGTAAAAAGTTGATAAGTTTGATGGCCTAATAATCCACCACGTAAATACGAAACACAAGAGATCCATGCAAAGTAATAAGATGTGCGTTTCAGAAATTTGGGCTCAAAGATGGAGAGTCAACCTTGATTCCTAGACATGTACCCACCCCAGTGTAAGAACGAGTACGAATTTACTGCTGCTGCTGAGTGTGCATCTTTCACGCAAAATACAGCATACATCGTCTACTTTCTTCTTATCAGTGCGAGCCCGTTTACATGAAGTATTCGACGTCAAATTTTTACATATTTATGAATGGATCCATTCATAATTTCCGTGAAAATTGGACGTTGAAATTATGAATTTTATTTTAGCTGTAAATAAAACAAAACACTACCTACTTAATATAACCCTTAGCACTTTGACGGAGCGGCAAACGTCAGTCCGTCATTTGTGAAGCAAGGAGTTGTAAGAAACCGTACGTAGAAGCACACACGGTGACGGATTGACACACCTTGTGTGCTTCTACGTGCGGTTTCATACAACTCTTTGCTTCACAAATGACGGACTTACGTCTGCCACTCCGTCAAATTGACCAATGCGTCATCGTGTGTGATTAGACCCACTTACGTTAGAGAATCAAGAACCAATATAATCAAACTTCTCAAATCAAACAGGTAACACACAATTTCGACAAAAACTATTCATTCCGAATTCGACTCTACTTCTTCAAGACAAAGTTTCCAATTGTTTCTCTCAAAGTTTTCCCTCGAAGTCATAATGGCGCGGATAAAGGAAATTTGTCGGTTTATCAAGCTCTGCTTAATAATGTATGCAGGTTGCCCGCAATACAAACTCCTTTGATTCGTCTCCTTCTGTGTCGAGTGGAACAGGGAATGAATGGAGTCGCCTATTTTATTTATTTTATTTCATTTATTTGGCACAGTAACAAAGAACAAACTAATACATCGATTATCGATATGATACATAATATAGTGTATTTTTGTCTCTTAGTTTATCTGAGTACTCATTTGAGTTATGTAATGAATCCTAACAGAGTTAAAAATAGGTACAAACCTTGTTGGATTGATTTTCAAAGAGGTAAATACATACTTTTCTCCCCTCCGGACGGAAAGCGTCAATTGTCGTCCCGCTACTCTAAACAAATTTGACGCTTTCCACCTCCGTCGAGGAGAAAAATTGTATACTAACCTCGGACAGTAAATAAGAAAGCCTCAGATCAAATGTTTGTTCAATTTCATGAGATCTGAGACCTTTCTTACTTTCCTGTCCTCGGTGTGTAATCTACTATAATTGGTTTGACCACGCAACAGATATACTACGATGTTGTATGCGTTACTCTTGCTACAAAGTAGTACACCTTATACGTTACTATTGGTAGGACGTAGTACGTAATATGCGTTACAATAGCTGCGACATTGGACACTTTATGCGTTACTATTACTATGACGTAGTATACCATGCATTATTATTGCTAAGACGTAGTATGCTTCATACGTTACCATTGCTTTAAGTGAAAAACAATTTATAGGTTAATATAGCTACGACGTAATACACTATGCATTGACTTTATGCGTTACTATTACTATGACGTAGTATACTATGCATTATTATTTCTAAGACGTAGTATGCTTCATACGTTACCATTGTTTTAACGTAATAAAATTAATGGGTTACTATAGCTACGACGTAATATCTACACTTTATGCATTTACTTTCACTTCGAGATTTTAATTAGCGTACTATTAATTAAGGATTTGTTTACTGTATAATTAATGATGTAAATCATCCTGAGAGTAAATGAAAGAAAACATTAAAATTACAATTACTACGACTTAGTACATTTTCTGCGTTAATAACGCTACGACGTAGTACATTTTCTGGGTTAATAACGCTACGACGTAGTACACTGTATGCGTTAATAACGCTACGATGTAGTAAACTTTATGCGCTAATAACGCTTTGACGTAGTACAATTTCTGCTTTAATAACGCGCGTAGTACACTTTATGCGTTAATATTGCTACAACGTTGTAAATTTTCAAAGCAACACTTTTCCATCCATCCAGCTGTTCTCATTATGTGAATTATGGATGAGTCGAGACACGGTTCGTAACGACATGCAGATTAAGCCCGCAATGTTGGGGGGCGCGGGGGGAGGTGGCAGACGGTAAAATGATTTGGATGAGGTAATTTGTACCTTAAAGGAAACTGATTAAAATTTAAAATTAGAGTTTGGATAAAAATGTCGATGGACGCGATTTCAACATACCTACTCTCATTAGAAGTTGTTGTTATATTATTTTGAATTTGGTTTTATATTTTTGTTATTTACATTCATCATCATCATCATCACAGCCTTTATTCATCTCACTGCAGGGCACAGGCCTACCCTCAAGGAGATTGTATGGATGTTAGTTCACCACGCGTGCCCAATGCGGATTGGTAGACTTCACATACGCATTGGAATTTCTTCTTCGGCGTATGCAGGTTTCCTAACGATGTTCGGCCTCATCAGCACTTAACATCAGGGTTGGGGTTAAATGTTTACCTTATCACACATAAAAAAAACTAGCCTATCAGTATCCGGGTTGACGTTGGTTTACAGGACATACTGTATTGTATTTACCTAATTAACAACGAAATCCAAACATTTCCATACCACATCCAAACACAATTTACCAGTAACAAGGTAACAAGACGTGTTTTCACCGTTGTACCAACACTAATTTATTCTACCTGCGACCCGCAGTTAGAGTATGTTGAGTTTTGACTTACAACAGCTTCTATATTTTACGTGATTCGCTCAAAATGTACATGGGTGAGAATTAATGTTATTTACTTTTTTAATTTTGAAATATTAAAGTAGTGTATACTACACTGCCTTCGGTATGTACACACCGAAGGCAGAAAAGTATGAAAGGTCTCAGATCTAATGTAATGTGTAATTCTCATGTAACATGCGGTCTGAGGCTTTCTTATTTACTGCCCGAGGTTAGTATACTATTTTTCTCCTCGACGGAGGTGGAAATCGGCAAATTCGTTTAGCGTAGCGGGACGAAAATTGACGCTTTCCGTCCGGAGGGGGAGAAAAGGGTTTTTATTCTTGGGTCTCAGGTTTCAGTGTATAAACCATATTATGGCGAACAGGTGCTAATTAAACGAGACCGACGACCTGGTGAAGGCGGCGGGATCCCGGTGTATGAGGGCAGCGCAGGACCGGTCGTTGTGCCGATCCTTGAGGGAGGCCTATGTCCAGCAGTGGACGTCCATCGGTTGACATGATGAATTGAACGAGAAATACGAGCTTTTGCCTCTTGATTTCTTTTCGTCCGCACCAACGGTTCCGATCATTGTAGCGAGTTAAAGTTTATTTCAGTTTTGTAACGTGTTATCTTTAAACACAAAAAGATTGATCAAAAATTTGTCTTGTCGTTTTTGCGAAGTTCGGCATGATGCTTGGAAAAACTAACAGGCAGACGGAAAATTAAAAAAATCTGTAATTTGTAGCAAGGGAAACATAAACACCATACCTATCATAATTTTTTTAGGAAATGTCTTTATTGTCCACACTTATACTCTTATTTATATTCTGTGCTTATGTTACATTTTTTTATAGTGTAGTGTAAACGATGTAAAAGACATCATCGGCGGTTTATACAGTTTTGGTCCAAATGAGATAGTGCCGGCCAACAAAAAATAATGCTTTTTTCTGTTAGAAATTGTCCGTGTAAGCATTTATTATTACGAGTATGGCATGAAAGCTGTAGCTGTAAGTTTAATTATTACCTACATCAAAAATATATGGCAAAAAGGCAGATTTTTCAAACCTTAATAAAACCTAGGAAAATGGACCCGTGCCATACTAAAAAAAGCTGAGAAAGACAAGTTTTAACGAAATAATAGCCTTAGTTAATTTGATCAAAAATGTATGAAATGGCAGCTTTTTTAAACCCGAATAAAATGAAAAGGAGATTTGGTGCTACAATAATAAATGTTTCGACGAAAAAACCTAAAAGATTTATTTTGTCCGGCACTTTCACATTTTGGACCAAATGCGATACTTTAGTAAAATAAAACTTGAATCTCTTTTTATAAAAAGAGAGCCTTAACACCGAACCTAAAATCATTAATTAAACAACCAATTTCCAGTACTAAATCTTAACACGTACCAAGCACCTTTGTGAGGAATCCGACTAAAGAGAATTCTCTATGAAGCAGTAAGCAGATTATGTATTCCGATTGTAGATGCAATCTGGGCTAAGCATCTCTCGAGGGATTGCGGGATTACAGCCGGTGATTCCGTATTGACTATGAAAGAAACATAGTCTATTTTAGTCTTACTTTTTGAATCTTTAATGGGAAAGAAATGTTCAACGTTTTATGCAAGGATTCTAGCATTAAATAATTAAGTACATACTATAGGAAGCTACTCACCAGAAACTAGAGGCTATTAGTGCGTTCACACACGAGGATCATTGACGGAGCGGCAGACGTCAGTCCGTCGTTTGTGAAGCAAGGAAACCGCACGTAGAAGCACACACGGTGACGGATTGACGCATCTGTGTGCTTCTATGGACTGACGTTTGCCGCTCCGTCAATTTGTCATTGTGTGTGAACGCATTTAGAAGTGTGGTTCGAAGAATGCTGCGAATTAGTTGGCTTCAACGAGTCACCAATGTGGAAGATCTGTGACGAGTCAGGAAGTCCCGGGAGCTTTTGCAAACTATTAAAAGGAGGAAAGACGCCTATCTTGATCATATCTTGAGGAATGAGCGATACCAACTGCTCCAGACTATAATAATGGGCAAAGTAGAGGGAAAAAGAAGCGTCCGTAGGCCATGAATGGCTCGCGAACCTGAAAGATTGGACAGTCATCGCCAACGTCGAAGAGCTGTTTCGTGTGACGAGAGGTAGACAGGGATATCGAAGAATACAATATGGGTTCGTGGTGGCCATGAGCCCGCTGTTTATTTAAGGATTTACCGGCGTACCTTGTTGAAGCAACGGGAGAGCCGACAGTTATTACCGCCAGCGTATCAGCACACTATCGATATTTGGCTGCCACTTCATACAAATGGGATAAACTGACAATAAGAGGTAAGGTAAGAATATGCGATAGTGAGTGAGAGCGAGTGACACAGGAATACACCATTGTCTACTTTTTCTGCCACACTTCCTATACCATGAGGTAGACGATATTCTTGTTTTGGTGTAGTTACATAATTGTGTTTTGTTATTTGTTGACGAATAATTTATCTTTACCTGCACAATCTATCCAATTAGGTAGGTCCAACATCGAGAAGGAGTTCAACCGTTGAATCCAAGTCGGCTAGGTAGCGTTCGGGAAACTACGTAATATCTTCTCGCTCTAAATACCGCAGTTTCTCAAGCCTTTGACCAATGTCTACTGCCACTGATGACATATGGAACAGAGACGTGATCGCTAACTCAAGGTCTCATAATTCATTTATTCATTGAAGTGACGACCACGTACCGGAAAGCGCAGCTTAGGTATACCCCCAAGGTCGACCGACGACATGGTGAAGGCGGCGGGATCCCGTTGGATGAGGGCAGCGCAGGACCGGTCGTTGTGGCGATCCTTGGGGGAGGCCTATGTCCAGCAGTAGTCTCCATCGGCTGAGATGATGTTGATGATCTACACGTCCCAAATACCACAGGACGAAAGTCTTTGACCAGTGTCTACTGCAAGTGATGAGATACTGATGACGAAACGAAGACGTGGTTGCTCACTCAAATCTATTATCTATTACCTCAAGGCCTCATAAAAAGGCTATTAGTTATTAGTAGATTACACACCGAGGACAGGAAAGTAAGAAAGGTCTCAGATCTCATGTAATTGTTGATCAAGGTGAAGCCGAGGTCAACAAACATGTGATCTGAGGCTTTCTTATTTACTGTCCGAGGTTAGTATACTATTTTTCTCCTCGACGGAGGTGGAAAGCGACAACTTCGTTAAGCACAGCGGGACGAAAATTGACACTTTCCGTCCGGAGGGGAAAAATAATATTTTTCTCTATGTACAAAACGTAGTCAGGTACGCAGGATATATTTTAAGCTTACGCACGCAAACTTAACTTTTATTATAATAATTTCAAAAGGCATTTCACATTAACAGCCCGTCATATGATACTAATTATGAATTTAATCCAACACGTTACAGTTGTTAATTTTAATGAGGGGACTGCCGTGGCTGGTGATTATGGCCTTAATGACGTCGTGAGGATTGAATGTGTCTTCGTTACATAGATGTCGCTTTATTATACCTTTATATTCCATCCAAGATGTACACACTACATCACATATGCGTATTTTTCATCTATGACTCTGCGCAAATGAGCTACTGGCCACAGCCACCGATGGCTATCGTGGATGCGGTCACTGCTACAGCGAGTGGCGGCCACCGGCCACACGTGTGCCGAGAGTCCCTACAAAATGTATGAAAAAGCGTGTGAAATGCTTGTCGCTGGCCACTGGTGGCTCGTTTAAACAAAGTATCGTAACCTTTGCTTGTAAATATCTTCAATGTACAGACACAATTTTGTAATAGTTTGATAATAGTAGAGAAAAGCAAAAGATAACTTGAACATACAAGTTTTAATTTGTATTTTTAGTGCGGTTCTCTAAAAGCCAAATGCAAGTGTAGTATAGTAAGTATAAAACGAGGATGAAGCTAAAACATTTTCATGCAAGCTTCAGTTGCAGATCTTTTTATACGACGACCAGGACCACAGATCTACAGGAAATAGATGGCGCAAGATGTTCGAAATTTCCTGGGCTTAGGGAACAAGTGACCCGTTTAACAAATACCTTGTAATTGGAGTCACGTTGCAGGGTTTGCTGCGGTCATTGCGTGGTGTTCATGTGGTTCGCGTTTTTGCTTGCCAAGAGGTTCCATAATCTCTTCGTCGGAAATTCAGTGCTAACGCACAGTGCATACATAGCAATATTTTATTATTATCAAAGAAAACATATACATTAATATTCTCACGCCTGTTTCCCACTGGGGTAGGCAGAGACAACGGAACTCCACCTGCTACGATCCTGACAAACCTCTCTAGCTTCCTCCACATTCATAAGTCCTTTCATGCATGCTCGTTGGTTTCGGGTAGATCTGACCTGACCTTTTTTAAGTACGTCGCCCATTTGGTCCGTATACGTACGTCTAGGTCGTCCCCTTCCAACATTTCCACTTACGCTTGCCTCATCCATTCTTTCCGTATGACCAAACCATCTCAACATACCTTTCTCTATCTTTTTCACTACATCCTCGTACAAAACATAACAAAGAAAACAAATCAGAAAGAAGAATTTTTTGCGATTACCATAAAGACAAACATTATACATTTTTACAAATTTTTATTTATTTTCATTATGCTTACCATGTTTTTTTCTTGTTTTATTTATTTTACTTTCTTATGCTTACTTTCGAAGCGCTCGTTGGCGTAGTGGAGCTTCGGTATTGGAAACGATCACCGAAGTTAAGCAAAGTCCGGTCCGGTCAGTCTTTGGATGGGTGACCGTTTAGTGGTATTTCATCTCGAGCGTTTCCGTGCTTCGGAAGGCACGTTAAGCAGTTGGTCTCGGATAGTTCCGTCAGATGGCGTTGTAACTTTTCGTTAAGCCAGGTCAGAGGCCTAGGCGATTTGAAAATTCTCTGACAGCAAGGTGACCACTAACTTGCCTCCACCAACACGCACTGGGCCGGCGTGGTGGAGTATGGCCCGCTCCCTCTCACCCTTATACGTGAGAGGAGGCCTTTGCCCTGCAGTGGGATTCTACAGGCTATAACTTACTTACTATGCTTACTTTATAATTTTTATTTTGTGAATTAAAAAAATACTTCAATTTAAAACATAAACATTTTTGGTCAATATTATGTAAGTCAAAATTTTATTAAATAAAACCACCACCCACACCTCTGACACCAGGGCTTTGCAGCCCACTCGATAAGAAGAAGAGATTAAATAAAAAAAGTATAAAAATTGCACGCTTTGTTTTAAATTGATTTTCTAACTATGCGCTATCTATTTACTTCCCTATGTCTGTGACTGGCACAATACAAAACATATCAGATGCAAACTTAGTGCGCGTGTTCCGTGTCGCAACAAAACATTGTGCGTTTTTATCTTTTGTTTTATTTCATGTCCTGTCTGTTAGCTACAGTCACAATACACTACACAAAAAGTTGAGTGCAGGTTGAGTGTAAACAAAACATCAATACATTTGCTTAGCTTGAAGTTTGAACGCGATAAAAGCCGATCTTAAGGATATATACAACACAGAACATTAAATTTTTTAAGGGAAAGGACTCTCAATCATGAGGTCCGGGTTCGAATCCGCACGGACCACATGCCACGTACCAATGAGTTTTTCTAACTTTTCCGTTTTCGTTTTCCGATTGCTCTCAAACGGTGAAGAAAAATATCGTAAGGAAACCTGCATATGCAGAAGAAGAAATTCTGATGCGTATGTGAAGTCTACCAATCCGCATTGGGCCCGTGTGGTGGACTAACGTCCAAACACCCTCCTAGAGGGTAGGTCTGTGCCCTGCAGTGGGACGTATATAGGCTGAGGAAACCTGCATGCTTAAATTTCGAGGCATGTATTGTACTACTGTCCATTACAAGTGGCGACGGGCTCACTCCCCGTCACACTGGACAGAGTTTCGGTACTACTGCTTTCAGAATGTCTCTGACTACCTCCTCAGAAAATATAGTCGTGAGCATATGCTACGAACATTCTACAAACAGATTTTCTTACTTATAATAATAATAATATATATCTTGGACAGTGTCACACAAATTATCTAGTCACATTTAAAGTTCCAGAATCTAGCCTGGACTTGTATTATGATAACTAGACAACGATATAGAATACATATATAGATACAAACATCCATGACTCGGGTACAAATATTCATATTCGTCATACAAATATTTGTCCCTTAAGGGATTCGAACCCGCGACCCCCGGCACAGCAGGCAGGTTCACTACAGACTGTGCTGTCGGGCCGTCTAAGTATTAGTAGTAAGTAGTTTCGATACTACTGGCGTCAGAATATCTCTGACTACCCTCTCGGGGAATACAGTCGTGAGTATATGGTACCAACATTCTACAAATAGTTTTTCTTACTTATGGTCGAACAAACCTTAATAATACATGAACGAACTCAGTTATTTCTCTCCCTGCAACAAATTATACACTAGCCTAGCTAGAGCAGAAACTAAAGAACATGAAACACAGTAAATGAGGATTTTAAGAGTATTTCCAAGTCGTTGATTGTTCACGAATGTTAGCACAGGATGTTTAAATCAGACGAAGTTTGTGTGTTGGAAGTTTGAAACATTATGTATGTGCTTTGATGAAGTGAGGGTTGGAGAAGGTTGTATCAAATTTTGTTTCTCACACATCATTCCATCTTGAAACCATGTACATACATACATAGGATTTGTTTTGAATTCTCCTTAATTTTCGTTATTAATTCACTCCTTTTTGATTTGTTTTGCCTTTAGCTTTAGTTAAGTCATAATTTAAATAGTATATACCTAACTTTATTCAAAATTGAAGTGTCTGTTTAAATGTATCGCTTCTTTTTTAATTTATTTTTAGTTGTTAAGTTTGAGCAACATAATCTACTGTAATTTCTATAAATGGAAACTGTCTTGGCTAATTCGTTGATTAAGTTTTGTAATCCAAGTGTAAATATTAATGCTGTATGTTTCTCTAATCCAATAAAATAAAACAATACAGGTTAAATTTCATATCGCTACGGATAACTTCAGCATATTGTATTCTACTCATCAAACTGAACTCGACTCGACTCAAATGTATGAAACAGCAATTTTTTTTCCTGATTTCGAAGTTGGCTCCAGAAAGTTGTTTAGTTTGATGAGTAGTATACATGCTGAAGTTATCCGTAGTGAAATAAAAATTTATTCTGTAGATTATGGTCCTTCGGTTTTTTGGGGATGATCTGATAATCAAACTGAAAAACTTTCTATAAAATAAACATCGAAATTGCGAAAAAAAAATGCAGCTGAGATGCGAATGTTGAGATGGATGTGTGATGGGGATTAGGAATATAGGAATATTAAGAATATATAATAGGAATATAGGATAGGAAGCTTGAAAGTAGCGCCAGTAAACGAAAAACTACAAAGTAATAGATTATCGTGTTATGGGCAAGTGATGTGAAGAGATGGGTGTCATAATATTATAAGACGAGTGTTAAATATGAATGTGGATGGCTGCATGAAGAGAGGACGACCAAAGAAAATATGGATGGATTGTGTTAACATGTGTAGAAAAGGGTGTGAACGCTGAAATGACGGCTAAAAGAGATGAATGGAGGAAGTCTACAAATTGTGCCGACCCCAAGTAATAGGATAAGGGAAGGAAGAAGAAGTTGTTCCCATAGTAAAAGTGGTTCATATTGATTGGAACTTTCACCCCTTTGAGTTTTTGGAGAGCTTCCCTTACATCCTGTATTTAGTTTCTGACAAATCATTTTATCCCCTTTGATATAACTAAATAAAATGTCTTAAGACTGATTTCCCCTGAGGATGCATAGTCAGGGATGCTTTCGTATCATAGAGACATGTTAGCCAAATTACATTACTATCAAAACGACCTAAAAGCAAAACGAACTATAATCAAAAAGGGCATAGTAACATCTTTGCTACTATAGTTTGACCATATACTAACTAACTTTCAAGCATGTAGCTATAGCAAGGCTCTTTGAAAGTTTCCGGATTAGTTGAAGTGTGGTAGGTTGCTAGCCTTACTCTTTTTGGGTTTCCGTAGTCAAAAAAGGATCTCTTATACTTTCTTCCATTCTGTCTGTATGCCTCGCCTCAATTAGGTACTCCCTCATTTTAGTACTCGGATTTGGTCCAAAATGTGAAAGAGCCGGCCAAAAATATTTTTTATTATAGCACTAAAGTTGTATGTCCATTGTCCTTGGTTTTATTTGGCTGACTTTTCATACACATTATCGATAAAATTAGCTAAGGCTATATTCTGTTACAAATAGTCCGTCTCAGCATTTTTTAGTATGGTACCAAAGCTGTAGGGCCATTTTCCTTGGTTTTATTAAGGTTTGAATAATCTTATTTTCATACATATTTGATGAAATAAAACTTACAGCTACGTACAGCTTTCGTGCCATAATAATAAATGCTTAGATGGACAAGTTTTAACAAAATATAGCATTAGTTTTTGTTGGCCGGCACTTTCACATTTGGACCAAAAACGCCGATGATGTCCTTTAGTGCGAAGATAGAAAATAGTAACCCAAAAACAGAAATGTAGCTATGGTAATGGAGCTTACGACAAAAGCATTTTTTTGCCTTTCGATTCTACAACGAAACTACAACGCAAATTGAAAATAATACAACAAAGAACAGACAAAACACTAAAATTGTACAACGAAAAGGGGACAAAAAATACGTGTACGGTGTCGTTAGATAGGTCTTGTAAAATGGAACTAAACGCATTAAGTCACAACCAGAGATAGAAAAAATTAAATTTAAAACGTCTTATAAACAAAGTGTGTGCAAAAATAGTTCTGTTTAGCAAACACTAATTAAACTGTGGTCACGGAACCCTATCTTGGGCAGAGGTACCTATCCCACACGCACATGACCGGTTTTTTTCAAAGATCTTTCCTTTTTGTTTCAAATAAATCAGTGAAACCCCGTTTAAAGATCAACAACATCCTATAAGAGAGATTGCGGCCCAGATTCCCGGCGGGTGCCGGCTCATTTGTGATTCTTACTTCGTTAACTCCGCAGCGTATTACACTCTTTGCTCTGTTAACCTCATGGTTGCCTGGTACCTAGTTTGTTTTACTTTCATTCTTGCATTAGAAAAAGTGTGGCTTCCATTTCTTTTCTAACTAGAACACACAGTAAATTAAGTGGTTTAAATTAGACCATCAAACTGAATAACTATCTATATACTCTAAGGTTATACAGGTTGTAACAAAACACGAAACAACAGAAAGTATTTCAGACCATCAAACTGAACCACTTTCACTATGGAGCCAACATCGAAATCCCGAAAAAAATCTGCTGTCCCAAACATTAGAGTCGACTCGGCACTGCAGTGTTGTATGAAGTAGCTGTTTTATTTGCGATTTCGTAGTTGGCTCCTTAATGAAAGTTATTCATTTTGATGGTCTAAAGCACCCTTTTAATTATTACTGGGGTGTTTTGTTACATACCTATAGAAAAAAAATATTAAGATTTTCAGCTGGCCAATACATTTGAGTCTATGTTGAACAGAAAGTTTATTTTAATTTTTTCTCGATGTTGGCTCCATAACCATAACCACAGAATAGGTATATATAGTTCTACATACTACCTATCCATAACTCCATAGTGAAAGTTGTTCAATTCGGTATGTCAAGTTTTTTTTGGTCGTCATTTTTATATTTTTTACGGATAGAAGACATAATTTTAAGACACCAATTTAATTTTTATTGCGATTCATCGAGTTTATCTATATAAATTTAATTTTTAAATTATTTTGATCTGTAATCTCTAAGTGCAAAAATGGAGAAGATAAAATAATTCGAACTCCATGGAGAAACACTACCTACTGCTATATTTAAAAAAAGTAAAACGTGCCTCCTCTTTCTAACTCTATGCTGAAAACAGATACGGCAACATCAAATGTCAAAATCTGACATTGTGAATGTTTTGTTTTTTCTTAATGGCCGGTTATTTTAAGTTGATTTTATGTTTAACAAGGAGTTCACAGGTATGCCAGTGACGTAACTGGACGTACCGAAAAACGACGTTATTTTATTAAAAATATCCGTAATCCTTTCATTTTAAAATCTCTGACATAGAAAATATGATTATTGAGACAATTATCTCGAAATGGTTTTCGATTCAGCCCTCCAAAAAAAAACTTGACATACCGAATTTGATGGTGAACTAAACCATCCCTTTCAATATTACTAGTGTTGACATATCATCATCATCGCCTATATATACGTCCAACTGCAGGGCACAGGCCTACCCCCAAAGAGGGTGTATGGGCGTTAGTCCACCACGCGTGTCTAATAATGGATTGGTTTCCACATAAAACATACAAATTACTTATTCAGTTTATGCAGGTTTCCTAACGATGTTTTCCTTCACCGTTTGAAAGTAAGTTGGTATGAATAACGTGTATGAGTTAAAACTCATTACATGCAAACATAATATGTTATTACTATGAAGAAAAAGAACAACAAGAACACTATAATGTCCTACTTTATATTATTTATGTTAAAAACGGTATCCCTTACTGTAATAAAGCTATCATATATGGTTATAGCATAATTTGAAAGTTTGTGACGATGTTTGGATTTGTGATTGAATTAGTCACGTATAGGTACAAACCAGTTTTATGATCCTTTAGCCAGAGCCTTTTTTGAAAGACGAAGAAAAAAGTACAAAATTATTTCCGAAAATAATGTCACCAAAGCGTACTGTTACTATTACAGCTATTAGTCGGTTATTAACTACAAATCATCATTATCATCAGCTTACACACGTCCCACTGCAGGGCAAAGGCGTACCCTCAGGTGTATGGGCATTCCACCACGCGTACCCAATGCAGATTAGTAGACTTCACATACGCATCGGAATTTTTTCTTCAGCATAGCCAGGTTTCCTCACGTTGTTTTCCTTCACCATTTGAGAGCAGTATGTATAAAAAAATATGTACGCACATACGTTTGAAAAACTCATGGGTAAATGGGATGTCGTCTTTGCGGATTCGAACCCGGACTTCAAGATTAAGTTTCAATACCACTCCGCAACGCGCCACCGACACTCTTTGATTGCAATGAAACAATTTCACCAAAGAAAATGTTTACTAATTTACCCGTCAACATCAAAATAAACTTTGGTAACAGCAAACAGCATTAGTAGAGAAATGTTTTCCAGAGTAATTACTGGCGAAGCAAACCGACCAACTAATCTAAGTTGGATAGCTTACTGGCATAACTTCCCTTTGAGCTGTGGACACACTAATATAACTTGTGGAACGGTTGTAATAATTAGACCAACTGTAGAATTTAGACGTCATGTTGTATTTCAGGTAAATAAGGCTTTGATGTGGAACGAGCATGTTACTTCACTATTAGCTTATAACTACTATCCGCGACGGCACTCACACATGAATATCTCTTCGAGGTGAGGAACTTACATACTTCGGCTAAATGTGCGTAGCTGTTTGTTACATGACACATGAAGCTATACAAAACCAACGTAAGCTGGCCGCGCGACGTTATACTTTACTTGTCGGTTAACTAAAGCTGCCGCGTGCCGCACATTTACGCAATGCCTTCGTCTCACTGCACACATAATTAAAAGTTTCTCTATCTCTATCAAGCACGGGCGGTACTTGTATTTCTTTAACACTATGATACAGTACCACTACCACAGAGGATTATATTGTACAGAGTGACAGCTTCGTACAAGCATCACTACATGCGCAGCGCGTTTGTGTGCGCGCATTCACCTACGAGGTTCACCAATGAGACCGAGGGTGACTTCGGGCGAAACGAAGGTGTGACTGTGAGGGGTGACACATCGTTGATTTTACCCGCGCGCCCGTCACCGCTCCGTGTAGTACGCTCGATATTTTTATTTTATTAGTTTATAGGTAGTAGAAGTCGAATAAAAAAATGGTAAATTATTGCATGAACGATTGGAAGAGTAATGTAAACATTTATAAAGAAATACTACATTGAAATAAAACTTGGCATCATTTTAACAATGTTTTCATTATTTTATTTTTGTTTTAATGGAATACGTAGTTTTAACTACAACTAAATAAATGTCTAAGAACAACAAAAGATAAGTAAATTGTTTTAATATTTTCATGCCTAAAATGAATTAATAACAAATAATAACTAACAAAAAATAATCAAAAACAATTTACAATTGAGTCATAAAACATTTACCTACGCTTCATACTTACTCCAATTAAATTTATTTCCTTTAAGGCAGCCCTACAAGAATAGGCTAATAAAATTGACGCTCCTTAGTAGCTGTTACTCTGTACAAACTATGCAAGAATGAAAATTCAACAACGCAAAAACGATGTCGACGCATCACACTTCACTGTGATTATTATTTGCATAGACATAGACTCTAATATCATTGATTATTTGTATTGTTTTTGGTGTATAAATAAAGAATATTGTTTGTGTTTATGTTATTTTATGATCCCAAATCAATAAAAACTTAGCCGGAATAGTGTGAACCTATCCCTATACTTTCTCTCTCCGTGGAGTTTCGATAACTCAACTCTTAATCATCGAGCCACAAATGAGAAAACTATTGATGCGAATGGTAGGTACATACTTGTGAATGAGTGTTCTTATAGTAGATTTCGATTGCATTAATCACTTTATTAGAAAAGCAGTCTTTTGACACTATTCTCATGGAGAAAGTTGTTCAGTTTGATGGTCTGATCAAACCTCTAAAAACCCGTCAGCATATTACACTTAAAGGACATCATCGAATTTGGTCCAAAATTTGAAAGTGCCGGGCAAAAAAAAATGCGATATTCTGTTAAACTTATCCGTCTAAACATTTATTATTATGGCACCAAAGCTGTAGGTCTATTATCCATGGTTTTATTTTGTTCGAAAATCTGCCTTTTCACACACATTTTCGATTAATTTAGCTAAGGCTATTTTCTGTTAGAACTAGGTACGTCTCAGCATTTTTAAGTATGACACCAAAGCTTGTAGGGCCATTTGCTTGGTTTTGTTAAGGTTTGAAAAATCTTATTTTCATACATTGTGATGAAATAAAACTTACAGCTACAGCTTTCGTGTCATAATAATATAAATGCTTAGATGGACAAGTTCTAACAGAATATAGCATTAGTTTTTGTTGGTCGGCACTTTCACATTTGGACCAAAAATGTATGAAACGTCGATGATGCCCTTTCATGTTTCTATCTTCAGGGGTTCATACAAGGTGTTACAATAACATTAAATCACAAATTTAAAAAACCCCCATCGCCAAAAACGCAAGTGATTGTAAAAAAAATCAATGATCATTTCATAGCGGTCCCCTACGCATTAATTAACCTAAAATATCATAAAGAGAGTAAAGAAGTAAAACATACATTTGCTTACATCAAAAATAATAGGTGACCGCATTATTTTTTACTTTTTAAATGTTCGTTTTTGGCGTAGGGGGTTTTTTTAATGTGTAATTTAATGTTATTTCATAATTTTTAAAGTTACATGAAAACTACTGAACTGATTTTCATAAAACAAAACTAAGAACACTCTCGCATAAATTATCTTTCTACTTAAAAAAACCACATCGAAATCGGTCCACCCGTTTGGGAGCTACGAAACCACGAACGAACAGAAACTTATAACACCCGTCTTATTTTGTCGCAATTTTTAAAGTTACTTCAAAACTGCTCAAACCGATTTTCATGAAACAAAACTAAGAACACTCTCGCATAAATAAGCTTTCTATTAAAAAAAATCGCATCGAAATCGGTCTACCCGTTTGGGAGCTACAATGCCACAGACAGACAGAAACTTTTAACACCCCTCTTTTTTTTTGTCGCAATTTTGAAAGTTACTTCAAAACTGCTCAACCGATTTTCATGAAACAAAGCTAAGAACACTCTCGCAAAAATTAGCTTTCTACTTGAAAAAACCGCATCGAAATCGGTCTACCCGTTTGGGAGCTACGATGCCACAGACAGACAGACAGACAGACCGACATAGGCGTCAAACTTATAACACCCCTCTTTTTGCGTCGGGGGTTAATAAAAATACTAATAAACATTTAAGGGGGTGGTTTAGACCATCAAACTGAACAACTTTCACTATGGGACCAATATCAAAATCGCGAAGAAAAAAAGGGATGTTGTCTACAAATCGACTAGAGCTAAAATATGTATAGGATATCAGTTTTTTTTTTCGCGATTTCTATGTTAATGCCATAGAGAAAGTTGTTCAGTTTGACGGTCTAAACAACCCCCTTAAGAGTTTTCAATATTTATTTTTACTTATGTAACACCCTGTAGGTATACATATTTATTATATAATATTGTCAGTCAGTCACGGTTATAATATTACTCTGTGGTCACGGTTCTGTTTTATTAGTGTGATTCGATGACGAGGTTTTAATGGCTTAGGCGCAAAATGACGACTTCGCAAAAAGTCAACTGTTCGCAAAAGGTCCACTTCGCATAATGTCGCTTTCGCAAAACGTCGCTTTCTCGCAAAACGTCGCAATTGCTATCAAAATTGCCTAAAGTTAATAAAATTTAAATGTACATTTTTGAGAAATTTCCTCATTGAATTTTTAACATTTTAATAGAACATTCAGAACGGTTGGGTTAACGGGTCATTAAAATTAATTAATTCAATTTAATTTAATGTAAGTAATTAAAGCTTGATAGTAGCCGTATAAATTGCTTCCGAGATCAATATTGTTTTAGATTCTACTTCAAATGGAGGATCTTTGTTTAAGAAATGTACAAATTAAACATCAATTTAAGTAAGTAATGCTATACTCTTCACTAATATAATTACGACGCGCTTGTCGGGGTGGTAGAGCTGTATGAACTTATTTGCTTTGTATTATAATACTTTTATATTTACGAATTAACTTTTTGAATTTACACATTAAGTTTGCTTTATTTGTCTGACTGCTGGGAAAAAGTTATTTAAAGATTTAATAAGCTGCCTTTAGTACATTCAAATTTAACAATTTCAAATATTATTAATTACAAACATGTTACAGCCATGTTGTGCTATTTCGAATCAAATTGATGATTGATTGTTGAATGTAAAAAGTTTTAAATTTTTTTCTGTTTGTATGTTGTTTTATGCACGCATCATTTAAAAACTACTGAATCGATTCGGATGGAGTTTTCACAAAAGCATGGAATTTCATTGCAATCGGCTCATTCAATCAAAAGTTATAAGTATTTTAAAGCCGAAGTCTGCGCTTACGAAGTTACGAGCTCCGCTAGTATTCTAATAAAATAAAGTATCCACAAAAAATGTTTATTCAAGTGAAATAAGCGTCAACAGTAAATCTACAAACATTTTTAGGTTTCTCTGGCGGTACCTGGGGCTGACCATCAGAGCTGCAGGTGAATATTGGACATTGCTTTGTAGTGCAAGTAACGTTTTTGCGAGGGCAAGTAGGAATATCTGGAGGTCTGGCACAACAATCAGTTGGACAGCAGCTGTGACTGCAGAAGCATCTCTGAAAGTTGGGAAATATTAGCACAAGAATTAACATCTAACAGAGATCAAGCTTCGAATAATTGCAGTAGTAGACAATCTATGGGAGACATTGGGCGAGCACGTCACATCATTTTGTGCGCTCCTGGCCACACAGAGATAATGCCTCGAAGAATCGCGCTAGTGGACAATCAAAGAAAGTCGCTGGGCGATCGCGTCACGTGATCATTTTGTGCGTTCCTGGCCCCTTTAAGACAAAGCTTCAAACAATCGTGCTAGTGGATAATCTATGGCAGACATTGGGCGAGCACGTCACGTGATCATTTTGTGCGTTCTTGGCCTCATAGAGACAAAGCTTCGAACAATCACGCTAGTAGACAATCTATGGGAGACATTGGGCGAGCGCGTCACGTTATTATTTTGTGCGCTGTTGGCCCCATAGAGACAAAGCTCCGAACAATTGTGCTAATACTTACACAAACACCTTACACTTACTTGTTAAATACTTTTTAATTTAATTTAATTTAGTGGACAATCTATGGGAGACATTTAGCGAGCGCATCACGTGATTATTCGTCGACACGATAAGAAGAAGACGTGATTATTTTGTGCGTTCATGGCTCCACAAAGACAAAGACTTGAACAATCGCGCTAGTGGATAATCTATGGGAGACATTGGGCGAGCGATGAAGCTTTTTTATTTTGAGGTAACTCATGTGATTTTGACTTTGACTACAGCAATTACTTAGAAACTGCATTTCTGCGAACTGAATCTGTGTTTAGTGCGAACATGTATGCATTTAAAAATATATCTTGCTACTTTTGCATTAAGCATGAAGTTTCTTTAATCGACTTTTTCCACGAACATGTCATCCAAAAACAAAAGACATTGATCCTACCAATACACAACCTAAGAGTTACTAAATTAGTAGGAGAGAAAGAGTGATGGACTCACACTTCTTCTTCTCTTGACCCTCAAACACATTGGTCTCCATCCACATCTGCATCTCTGCTCCCTCCGCTTCTTGGCAGCAGACTTCAGCTTGCATTTCAGGTCAGCCCAAGAATCATTCGATTCACAATTGCAAAACATATTACCTATCCAAAATATTCTCATTAATCAAGAGGACGTTATAAATTTTACGAGGCCTAATAATCTCTCTTACCCATACTCTTACATCGCAGCAAATCGAAATCGATCAAACTTCTTGAAAAATATAAGAATATAAAAATAAAAACGTCATATTTTGTAAGCCAACTCGATTTAAATGGCTAGCTCATTTTATCAAACTTTAAGAAAGAAACTTGTTTGTATATTTAACGTAATTTTTTTCATGGAACCAAAAACTTTTGTGACCAGAGAAACTAATAACTTATCAAACTATCTCTGGATAAAAATCAATAACTTTGGAATTAGCTTCTAATTTCACTGATATCCCATACAAATCGTCATTCTATATCTTAACAGATAAATTACTCTTTAGGTTCGTTGAACCAGGATCAGTAGGTCACGACCTTAGTGTAGTGACAGTCCCAAAAACTGCCCGCAACACTAAATGATTTCACGTAAATTAGCGAAGTGAAAACCCCTCAGGCAGTCCGCATAGCGCTAATCCTACACGTGTATTGTACATAATGAATATTATGATTGTTATTGTAGGTACATCTCGAAAGGCAATTATTATATTTATATACAACGTCTATCCATAAAGTGACAACCCAAATGGTTGCCCGCAGAAGGTTTTCGTACGCAATGTTAGTGCCACAAAGTCTGTCTTTTCGAGTTAGTAAATAAACCTACATTGGGTGTTTATCGCCGACTCGCAAGAAGCATGGCGCGGCGGTGAACCTGATACCCAGCGTGGGTGACGGTGGCGACCGCGCTTTAACAACTTTCTTTCCAAGTTTTTGATTTTGTACGCATGAATCTTCATCATCCTTATCCAAGTGTCTTCTTTTCCCCATTATGCAAAAGAAATAGCAGCAGAAAATAGCTGTAAGAAAAAAATATGTCTACTGGCGAAGCACTGAAATGTGAATGGCAAGAGAGCTGTCAGACACTACAGACATAAACAAATTTTTTATTTTTTTTCCTCAAATTCAGTGCTGTGTGTGCTACTACAAGTAAATATATGCTAATCTCGAGAACCGTTAGTAATAAGTCGACTTAACAGCCGCATATGATACAGTCTGGAAGGAAGGGCTCTTGTACAAGTTTCTGAAATGTGTGCCTTGTGCCAGAATGGCCAGAATTATAGAACAATCGATGTGCTGCCGCTCGTTCCGGGTACACCTCGGCAACGATATTAGCCGCGCCAAAACTCTAAATAATGGCCTGCCACAAGGTTCAGTCCTGGCTCCTCTTCTGTTTAACCTGTATATTCATGACCTCCCACACACAAGCTCACGGAAATTTGCATACGCCGACGACTTGGCCATCGCATACCAAACCCGCGATATTCTAGCTGCGAAACCAGTCCTACAGGCGGACCTCTCCTTCCTGGACTATTACTTCAAGCAGTGGCGACTCTGTCCTAACCTGTCGAAAACCGAAACATGCTGCTTCCACCTCAGCAACCAACTAGCAAATGAAAAACTGGAGGTATGTTTTCGTGGAGTGGCTCTCACCTACAACCCAACCCCAAAATATCTGGGTGTTACTTTGGATCGAGCTCTTACGTTTAAAGAGCACCTTGGGAAGGTAGGCGCAAAACTTAGCACCAGAAACAACATCATCCAAAAGCTTGCTGGTACAACCTGGGGGGCAAGTGCACGTTGTCTGAGAACCTCGGCTCTGGCCCTCGTGTACTCTACTGCAGAATACTGTTCAGCGATCTGGCTGAACAGTGCACACACGCCGAAAGTGGATACCCAACTCAATAGGGCCATGCGCATTATCACGGGGTGTATCAGATCCACGCCAACTGAATGGTTGCCCGTGCTCAGCCACATAGCACCGCCTGAGCTGCGTAGAGAAGGGCACCTGGTCCGAGAGCTGAAAAAGATACAGGACCACCCAGACCTCCCCGTAAACGAATACCTACAGGACTTCCGATGCTGCCGACTAAAATCACGGAACCCACCCGCTGTGAAAGTCCATCACTGCAACACAGCGTGGGACATAGCAGAGCAGTGGAAAGCTGACTGGATGGAACGGAACAGGGACTCTGACATCTTCACGTTCAGTCCTCAAAGGCCAGCAACAGGGTTTGACCATCGTCGCAAAGTTTGGTGCCGCCTGAATAGGCTTCGAACCGGCCATGCTAAATGCGGCTATATGAGGCACAAGTGGGGATGGAGCGAATCAGCGGCATGCCCGTGCGGCGACCCCCAGCAGACCGTGTTACACATTGTATCCGAATGCCCCTTGTACTCATACCGTGGCATCATGGAGGACTTCAACGATCTGACACCGGCAGCTGTGACGTACCTGGATCGACTCGATGACTCGCTGCTCTAGATTTTTTTTTTTTTTTTTTGTTATTCTTTTTGTATTCAGTGTTTTGAGTTTTAATTTTATGATTTTTGAGTGTAATAGAATCAGCCATACGATAAATAAATAACAACGAGTAGGACTGCAGTTTTGTATGAAACTGCAGATTTTTTCTTCGCGATTTCGATTATACATCCCACTGCAGTACACCCTACCCTCATAGAGGGTGTATGGGCGTTAGTCCATCACGCGTGCCCAATGTGGATTAGTAGACTTCACATACGCATCGGAATTTTTACTTCAGCGTATGCAGGTTTCCTCACGATGTCTTTCTTCACTGTTTGAGAGCAGTCGGTATTACGTATATAAGTTAGAAAAACTCATTGGTACATTATGGCATATGGTCCATCCGGATTCGAACCCGGACCTCAAGATTGAGTTTCCATAGCTCTCCGCAACGCGCCACCAAGGCTTTTGAGTAGGATGTTGGTCTTATAGAGATAGATATTCAGTTTGATTGTTTCAAAAACTATCAGCATATTAAGAAGGACCCTTATCAAAATCAACAATCTAAATAATGTTATTTCAGACACAGTCACAGACGGGTGACAGTATATAAGATCTGATCCAAGGCGGCGTAAGAAGTATGAAGCTTGTTTTCTGGTCCGGTCTCACCAAGTGGCTTGTAGCTTACGAGTTTGTGGTTAGACCTATTCGTTCTCGGTTTGCATGGCACCCTTATTCGAGAAAGGCCTTTGCTCTGCAATGCAATTCTACATGGATATATCCTAGATAGATTTATGTCGCAAACATAGAATTTCAACATAAATACAGTCGGAACAGCGAGCGAGACAAACTTAAACAAGCAATTAAACTGTACCCTCGGCAGATTAATTATTTGTTTGTCCAACAAACTGAACTGGATTGCTATGAATTACTAACGGTTCTCGGTTGCAACTCGTTTCTAGAGTTCTATTTGTTGTTTACATAATCTATCTAGATATTGTATTATTATATTATGTACGGGTCGTACATAATAATACAATATTTGGGTTGGTGTAATGGTTACCACGCCGGACTGCCAAACCAGGGTCCTGGGTTCGAATCCCGGTTCGGTCATGGATGTTATATGTTCGTGCCGTTGTTGTATGGTTTCCATAATAAAAACCTTTCGTGCTTAGTTTGGGATCATTACAATGTATGTGCCTGTGAGCGTTATTTTTTTATTTATTTATTTACTGTCTATAATTCTGAGTCTAACGTGAAATTGTGGATAAATTAACGAAGTAGTGTCAGTATATTTCATAAAATTTTCAACGATTTCACTTTAGATTCTCAATTATTCACGGAAACCGAATTGTAAAAATTAATAAGTGACTAAAAATGGTTCTATTGCGTCACGTATCTCTTTCTATTATACAGTGTTGCCGCTAGGTACATTTCGGTCACTCAGCTGTCAGTTCCTCTATTCCTGGTATATTACCTTTATGGACGTACGCTCATTGAATTTGCTATAAGGGTACGCGCACAGGCAGAGGGGCTACCGCACTCGATTGACCTGTAGCAACCACTGAGATTTTTCACTTGTAGTTTTTATTAGGAATCCTATTACTGACCCTACGTTGTCCGTCCGTAAAAAAAATAAAAACAGTTCAAGATTAGGGGGGGGGGGGGGGGTCCTCATAAAATAAACTAGTTTTTATCAACGTTTTTTCTTCGTGTGATTATGGTAAGGAACCCTCGGTGTGAGTAGCCCGACTCGCACTTGACCGTTTTTTATTACACTATGCTTTAGGCCTCAAAGTGAGTTAAACGTGAGATTTGATATAACAAGTAACGGTTAACGCCAGAGCAGCCAATGTGCAATTTCTGTGCCCAAGTTTATATTATTGAAGTTCGAAAGTTGTCGCGGTTGGGCTATCGAAAGTGTTCCCATGTCGTACAATCGACTCGTACACGGATTGCCTTTTATGAGGCGACCATGTTTTGTGTTTGGGTTCGATTTTGAACTTCACAAAAGGTCCTCGAAAGCACGATTTTATCGTAGTGGCATTGTATTCGAATGTTACAATTTCTAGCAATATTTAGTAGTCAAAGCTGTTCTGAATATTCACATATTGTCTGCAGTATCCTGACAAATCGTGAAGTAAAACATCGTGAGGAAATCTGCATACCTAAGCTGAAGAAGAAATTCTGATGCATTTGTAAACTCTACCAATCCGCATTGAGTACGCGTGGTGGAAGAACTCACCCTCCCTGAGGGTAGGCCTGTGAAATGCAGTGGGACGTATAACGATGACGATGATCCAGACTTTGATCCAGACTTTGATCCAGACTTTGATCCAGACTTGTACCGACTTCGGAAGTTACATTAAGCAGTTGATCCCGGATAGTTCCGTTTGATGTCGGTGTAATTTATATTAGTTAAACCAGGACAGAGATTAAGTGCGTTTACACACGATGAAGCACTGACGGAGCAGCAAACGTCAGACTGACATCTTCCGCTCCGTCAATGCGTCATCGTGTGTGAACGCACTAAGGTGGCTCGAAAAATCTCTAACAGCGAGTTGACCATCCTCAACTAGTTCGCACTGAGCCTTCGTGGTGGAGTATGGCTCAGTCCTTCTCATTTTTAATTAAGAGAGGAGGTTTTTGCCCTGAAGAGATATCCTACAGGCTCACTTACTGACTTCCAAACTCCAACCCAGAATGGGCACGTCACCACGCATCAAAAATGAAGCATGTAACCATTATTTAGCCCAAAATGTGACCGGAAAATTGTAAATTTGGAGGAAAAACATGTCTTCGAACCTTTTTAAATTTGGTACATCGATTTTAACAAACTGGAGGATCCAATTTTGCGCTCCAGTGCTCCCTTACTCCCGTGCGACTTGAAATCAGTTTTTCGTCTTTTTTCGTAGAATTAGGTCAGGGGATGGTATTTTGTTGATGGCCTAAAATGTTCAATGCTACATACAAACACATGCTTCATTATCGAGATGACTGTGTATTGTATCCAACTGCATCTTAAAAGTTGCGACTACCGGTTACACTGAAAAGAATTAAGGCGATTTTTTGTCCACTACGTAATTTTCGATGAATTTCAAATATTTTACTTAATTATTAGCAATTTTTTTTTCTTTTTTCCTGGTGATCGGGAGATCGCTCAGCTCAACTCGCTTATTTTATTTTGTTTTACTTGTCACAGAATCATAGCTAAAATAAAACTGCAACAGAAGCACAGAATAAGTAATAGTATAAGTTCTACAAAGAAGTGTGTATGTAGGTACATTGAAGATGTTTAGGTACATGAAAAAGATTACGATATGGTTTTTAGGTATCCCGCGGACTCCAAATCAATTTAGAATTTTCTTGTCTGTTTTTCTATTTGTTTGTTTGTATGTTTGTAACAGCAGCATCATGCAAAAACTACTTAACCGATTTTGATAAAACTTTTTTGTTTGATAGCTTATGATCTGACTTAAAATCTGGTATATAATTTGTGCGGATGAAGTCGCGGGTAAACTCTAGTATCGTATTATAGGAATTACCGTTGGGTATCAGTATGGAACTTAAGCCTTTTTGTCGCCCGCGTGCATTATAATATCCTACAGTTTTGAATAGTTCCAGCATAGCTAGCATGCCGCAGTGATACAGCGCTATCACACCTTAGCTCTCTTTCTATTTGCGTGCGAAAACGAACGAGATAAAAGACGTGATACAGCTGTATCACGTGTAGCATACTACGAGTGCAGCTTAGGAGGCAAGTCGACATCATTCGTGGAACGCTTTACTATAATTTTGATTCTGTTGTTGTTGATGTTCACTTCACGGACCATTGTCGAACACAATGGTGTTGAAGTTTGTCGTCTGCGCAGCGCCTTAAGGTTATTGAAATATACAGACATAAGCTCACGACCATAATCCCTTTGGAGTAGTCAGAAGGTTTGGTACAACTGCCAACTTTCTCTATGGAACAATGCTGACTTTTAGCATGTTTAAGGATTAAGTACGTGTCAAAGTGGTGATTGGTGTATAGCCTATTCATAGAGCATACGAAGATTTAATGAAATTTAGGATATTCTAAATGTGGTATGATTAATCCACATTGCTATTGGTATAAGTAATATATATCAGCTATGCTTATCTAGGTACCTAGGTACACCTACTTATAATTTTAACTCGATAACACTTTTTATTTCTCCATCACGAGAACACCTTATTGCGAAGTTTACCAATTTGCCGGTTGAATGCTTCGAACAAAATGGTAGTTTCCAAACGATTTTATATGGAAACTTTCCCCTTTCGTAGGCAAGGGTAATAAAGTTGTTCAGAGTTTTAGATGGAGTTAAATTTTTAGACAAAAGCTTTTATTGGCTGTTCGGCAGTTTTTGAAGTTGATTTTAGGCTGGCGCTACGATAGCGAAAATTTCTTTATTTAAGGCTAGGTTATCCCAGTGCAAGCGTCTCTTTCTTGCAAGCAAAAGTTTACAATTAGCCATCCCGCTCCAATTGAAAGCAGGATCGCAAAAAAACGTGTTTTTCGTCAATATCTTTGCTCATGGGAGTTTCTAAGCTAAAAATTCTTCTGAGTTCACTAGAAATATTTAATGTATTTAGTTAAGTACAAGAATAAAAAGTTAAATATCAGCAGTTTAATCATAGTATTGAAAAAACATAACAAAAAAGGGTAACTTTGGGATGTTTTTCTATCTAGTAAACTTAATCTAGTCGTGTAATTGAGAACAGTCGCCCATCCGCCCGATCCTTAAATAAGACATAATTTAATTTCAGACTTTAAAACACAGTTTGAAACACTTTCGTTCGTGTTCAAAAAACGGCCTCGACGGGATAACAGCGTCAACTAGCTTTTTAACACGACTTGGCGCTCACAGCATACAGATTTCATACAGACGAATAACTCTCTAATAATTACTTACAATTAGGTATACCACCGTGCAGGCGATAATGCACCGAATCATTATGCGCGAGATCTTCTTTTACTCTGAATTTTTCATTATTTTCCTATCATGCTCGGCGTAGATAAACTGACTGCCCTGAAGGTCAGGGACAGTAGGTACTTAAATTATCATAAATCATCTCAGCCGATAGACGTATTCCGAGGCGTTGTCCGTAACGCGAAGAACTCAAAGCATGGTGGCGCGTCGGTAGCCGTGGCGCGAATAAAAGTGGCGCTTGTCAAAACGGTGCCCGTAGCGCGAATTCCTCGTCTACTGCTGGACATATACCTTCCCCCAAGGATCGCCACAACGACCGGTCCTGCGCTGCCCTAATCCAACGGGTTTCCGCCGCCTTCACCAGGTCGTCGGTCCACCTTGTATCATACCCACGCTGCGCTTTACGGTATGTCGTCGCTACACAAGAACTTTTTGGCCTTGTAGCTGTAGTATGTAAATGTTTGTACCAAACTGCGAAATGCCACCCACTTTATTGATTTATTATTTAACACTTTACAACACTTTTGTCTGCACGGTTCACAGCCAAGCCTCGTAAAGCTTCAACATTGGAAACCATCACCAAAGTTAAGCAGCGTGTATTTATACTATAAATTGTAGAAAATTTAAATTGACGGAACATTATTATTTAGGTATAAGTTGAGATACTGTCTTTTAGGAAATTGAAATAAAACTACCGCAAATGAATTCTAACATTTATTTTATTCGTCTATAGTTTAGAAATTTTATTTCTAGTAAATCAGAGATTCACATTATTTTGAATATTAAAAATTAATATTAAACGATCAGTCTTTTTGAAGATAAACATTTTCTTTAATTTTTAATTTTGACTAGGCTCTTAAATTTAATTCTTAATTTAAACAGTGTTAAAATTTACTTAAAACAAAGTTAAAAATTCAAATGAATTGTCTGATATGGGAGGACTTATTTTATGCTTTCAACAGCATTCATATCATAAGTACCCAAAGTAGTAAGTAAGTAGGTATCTCAAGTGCAAGAAGTCTGTGCTTCAATTATCTTTAATCTTGAATCTATAGGTATATTACATAATTTAAGTTCTTCCTCTGTCAAATCGATTGGTAAAGATAAGTTGTAACTCCTCCAGTCTGTGACCTGAGCGAGTATATCTCTAAGTACAGGATTTTATTAAATTCATTGTAAATTGGCTCCAAGAGCAATAATTTTGGCGAATGCTACGCGCTCGATTTTCATCATAATGGACCACCACCATTATACGATTCGTGATTACTTTTTCTGGTAATATTTGTTTCATGATCTTGGACTTCTTCTATCAAAGTAAAGATTAAGAGTGTTACCAGACCAATCGATCGATCTTCGATCGACGGCATCGATCGATGGAAGAATAGATCAGGCGACGTCGATCGATAGTTCTTACCAGACCAAACGGTCGATTGTCGATCGACTGTCGGTCGGCGATTGATCGATGGTAAAATGGATTAGTCTTGTAAATACATTTCAAAAGAAACCGATGGAATATAGCCGGGGTTAATCGATTAACGTCGACCGTCGACCGGCAATCGACCGATTGGTTGTTCGAACGGTATCCGTCGATCAATTAAAACTACCAGACCAATCGATCAACGTCGACCGATGTCATCAACCGGCAATCGATCGATTGATAGTCGAACGGTATCCGTCGATCAATTAAAACTACCAGACCAGTCAATCGACTTCGATCGACGTTGATCGATGCCGTCGATCGACGATTGATCGATTGGTCTGGTAACACCCTAATATTGTTTGCCTGAAATTGATTACAAAATTATTTTTCCCAGGGAATCATCATTATTTTTGATTAGTACCAACCGATATTTTTTTAAATGCGACATTGTATGCTACATAGCTACTTACTACTCATTATCCAAACTGTATTTTTGTGATATAAAACTGTACTTAGTTGCAAGTATTATGAATTAACAAATTATATTAGGTTAGTATTAATTTCTTATAGTAAAGAATATTCAAACAAAAATGTGTTTTGTTTGTTATTTCAATAATATTATAAGAGATAAGTGTACTTTTTGCAACCATCAGCAGCAAGGCTGATTCAGTGTTTATGTGGTGTAGAGCAACTCTGTGATGGGGATGGACCAGGTCTGCCTGCATAACTTCAGTCGGTTTAGGAGTTACAGACGTTTAAAGGTCTGGAAAAAAATTACGAACAGCTGCAGGGCTGATCGTATGATATTATTGTAGTATGCACTGTAGCCATGTGAACAGTACAAAAACTGACATGGTTAATCAGTCGGTTTTGGAGTTACTGACGTTCAAAGGTATGACCTTTGAACGGCTGTATCTCCTAAACCGACTGGCAGTTCATGTCAGTTTTTGTACTTTTCGCATAGCTACAGTGCATACTACAATAATATCATACGATCAGCCTTGCTGTGGATCGTAATTTTTTTCCAGACCTTTAAACGTCTGTAACTCCTAAACCGACTGAAGTTATGCAGGCAGACCTGGTCCATCCCCATCACACAGATGCTCTACACCACATAAACACTGAATCAGCCTTGCTGCTGATGGTTGCAAAAAGAACACTTATCTCTTAGTCTATAATAATAGGTAAGAGGTAAATGATCAAAACCTTATTTTGTCTAATATGGCAGTGAATAAACCAATTGTTAGGAAATTATGAATTGTCACAGATAATTTATTTAACTAGTGGAATTATTAGTGGATGCCATAATAAGTTCTTAGACAATTTGAGCAGTACTTTCATTATCCAGAAATGGAACCAAAAGTTTTTAAACAGATAGGTAGTAGATTACCAAATTGTATTGTTATTAAGGGTATATTATTCGGAGCGCGCTCCATACAAAAGTACTATGGTGATAATTATTTTCAATACTAACCAATTAAAGTCAATGAAATTTTGCAGAAACAGTCTAGAAACAAATTTTTATGCTTTTATGGAGTCAGATTTTCGTTAAAATGTATAGTTTTCAAGTTACAGTGCCTCAAACATACAAATTTTAAATTAATCCTAGCATTGAAACTGTATATTTTAACGAAAATCTGACTCCATAGAAGCATAGAGATTTGTTTCTAGATTGTTTCTGCAAAATTTCATTGACTTGGTTAGTATTGAAAATATCACGATAGTACGTTTGTATGCAGCGCGCATTTTCGCTCTCGGAATAAAATTCTCTTAACCTGTTATAGCCTAAGGAGCGGTTTATACAGAAGAGACGTGTGGAGGTGGCGGATAGTCAAAGTAACACAATATGAACCTAATAGTACGTAGCATAGCGTCGTTTTTGTCGTAAATGAGAATCGCGGGACTTCGCCTGGAGGCGCTGGGCGTAATTCTCCAAACGACACTATGCTACGTACTATAAGGTTCATATTGTGTTATTTTGACTATCCGCCACCTCCATACGACTCTTCTGTATAAACTGCGCCTGAGATCAAAGTAAAATTAATAGATATTAAATCGTGTTTAGTTGAAGCACACAACTAGTGCACTTGCTCCATACAAACTAGCACACTTGTCTGTCATCTCGGTACATATTTGTTGCATACCTGTCATTTGTTTTGACCTATTTTTCTGGATTGAAATGTTCGCGTAAGGCCGATCTTTTACTTTTATCTAAGGTTACAGCCATGTTGTGCTGACTCTATTAAAAAAATGAATTTTTATTGTATCCGTGTTATTAACATCGGTATAGTACCGGTAGCTTAATAGGGGAGCGGACAAATAGTCAAATTAGCAACTCTTAATCGAATGTCAAAACGTGCGCTTTGTATGAAAAATTCAGGAAAAATTGTAAAGATCATAGATTTACACTCTAGATTAAGCCATATCGTGGCCGCACATGGAACAGCAATAGTTTGAGTTTTACATACTAAAAGACGATTTGTTTGGCAAACATATTATAGAATATAGAGAACCGGCCACGGTGACCGAAACAAAAAATAATGTTTTGTCTTTTTTGTTTACATAAGGTTTCACAACTGGCTATCTCTCTTTCGATTTCTTGGCTCCATCTTTCAGCGTAAGCGAAAAGTTTTAAATCAGCAATGTACTAGATACAAACAAATGACGTCATCAACATTTCATAATTTTTTATACTTCATCCTATTATTAAAAAGAGTTCAAGCTAAAAAAATACAGAAAATGAGAGTTTAGCGTTATTTTCAAACGTTTTTTTTACTAAGAAGATAAAACTAAAATATATTTTATGCAGTCCGCTCCCTTATTGGATTAAAGCATAGCCCCAGATTGCCAGGTCACGGGTTCAATTCCCGTCCGATAGTTACAAAAGTTTTATGTGATTGCATTTTTGCTAAACTTTTACTCAAGAATTAAGAAATGATTTACCTTAAATGGGCTTATTGAAAACATCTATTAAATGTCCATCTTATTACTAAAATCTGCTATTACATTGATAGTTAGTCAAAAATGAACACAACCTTCTTAAAAATATTATTGACTATTATTTTATTTATTTACTATGTCGTTTCTTTCTTCAGCTACCTATGATGTGGTACTCTGCATGCTTCTGAAACAAATAAAGTCCATGAATTGAGTACAAATAAAGTATTAATCACAAAACAATTGGAGTGTGTGTCTGTGTGTGCATCAAAAGGAGATGAGCATCACAGATGCCAAAATAAATGGGTACATTCATGCATAGTATGTTCGTATGTTTTCAACTTAGCTTCGTATTGAATATTCACTACCAACTAAGCTATAAGGTGCGTTGGGGTAAGTTCGGATGGTTTTTAGCTGCATTCATAAGAAGTTGGCAATTTATTTTTTCCTCAAAATCTATTATCAGCTAGCGTATGTAATAAAATAAAGTAGAAACTGATATTCAACAAACAACCTATCAGAAAAATATTTTCATGTCTTACATAGATTTAACGACTGCTGGTGTTATGGGAGTTTAAAGTATAGTTTAAAAATACTTGGGAAAGATCGGACGATGTTGGGAAAAGAACGGACTACCCTCTAAAACAACTCATGTCGCTAATAACACAAGGTTTATAAAAAGAAGACATCCGATCTTATACTTCGTTATTTTGTTTTGAGCGTCCAATCTTACGCCCAGCCATAACAGACGATCGACACGACGAAATCACCGATGGGGACAGAAGGGAGTAGAAGAAAAAAAGGCGTCTCGCGCTATGATGCCAGTATAAAAAATAATCACAGAATCGGTAGATATTTAACATATACGATCTTACCCCAACGCACCTTACCTCAGATAGAGCTAAAATGTTGACTTGCTGAGTTGAGGGGGATTTTTTCGTGGCGGTTCCTGGTACGTAGGTACCTACCTACTTGTCCCCAAGTAAGCAACCATTATCAAGTATCTAGTCTGGATCATCTGGTAGATATCCTGTATATAATTGTAGGTACATCTATCATAATAATAAGTAGACTTACTTCTTGGTACACTTTTAAGAGTAGTCGTTCTGGAGACGCAATCACTCTCCTCGGACTCTGATCTCATTTGGAAACTTGTTTCTGTAAAGAGAAAAAAGAAAGTAGGTAAGCAATGAAAGCGTTAGAAAAAAATCAGTCATCAAAAACTTCGTCAGGATCAAAAGAATAGAGTTCATTAGAAAAAGCTGCCATAAGGTATAATTCTAGGATAGGCCGCACGGAAAAAATTCAAGATAGGAGTAGTGGGTGCTGAAATGATGGCTATATAAACTGAAACCAATCATAATGGGATAAGAATATTATGAGATAATAATGTATGATATAGAAATCAATCAATCAATCAATCAAATCAGCCCACATCAACCCACCATTCTTCACGGTCCTGTGCTAATCTGATCCAATTTGAAACCTGTCACCCTCACAATGTCATCAGATCAACATGCCTGCCTGGTGGTCTGCCTACTGACCTCCGTCCCTCTCTTGGCCACCACTTTGATATTGCCTTGGTCCACCGGCCGTCTTGACAAATGTTGTGCCCATCTTTACTTTAACTTTTGATCCGCTTTTCCACGTCTTCGACCTTGGTTCTTCGTCGAATTTCGACGTTAGGTACTCGGTCCACTAGTGATCTAACATGGAACGCTCCATAGCTCTCTGTCCTACGTTTATTTTGTGAATGTTTTGCCCAGTTAGCGTCCATGTTTCGGCACTATAAGTGAGTATTGTCAGGACCACATTGATTGTATACCCTGGTCTTAAGACATTGCGGGAGTTTAGATTTAAGAACGTTGTCCAATATTCCAAAAGCTGCCCATCCTAACCGAACACTCCTCTCAATCTCCTATAACTGGGATTGATAGTCAATGGATATAGAAAATGAAAATAAAATGAGTCCTAACTCACCACTGTCATATCTGGATTTACTGTTGCCAGGTAAATGTACCCGACTAGGTACTTCTTGGTTATCGACGTGCCCAAACGTTCTGAAGCCTATGGCGAATTGTGCGTATGGACTTATTTCATACAATTCTGTAACAACAATAAAATTATGAGCACTGTCTATCTAAAGAAACCAAGAAGATTGTTTATAGATTTTCGAAATCGATATATAATAAATAACTCTCAATTTCTTTAATACTCCAACCATGTCTGTTCTGGGCATGCTCTGGCCTCGCGTCACCAAAAACATCCAGATCGTCCCACCACATCTTCCTAGGACAACCTGGACGCCGAAAACCGTTTTCGGGGAAACAGGGCGTGACAATTCTTGCTCACCTTTCCTTTCCTTTCCTTAACCTAAACATAAACTTACCATGTTTATTTTCAGCAGGAAGATGTATAGGAGTACTATAGACTCTATTACTGACATCAGTTGGTACACTTTGCGGTGTATTTGCTGTTACATTACTGCGCTCTGACTTGCATTCAGCTGTGAGAGAATTTCTGTATTCTGTTAGACGTTGGTGGCTGTAAGCGAAGAGATTATTGAGTTTACAAATCGAATAAAATGCGGAATGAAGGAATGTTAGGATAAGACACTTACACCCGTATTCTTAGTTGTTTTCTTGACTTTTCCTCACTCGAGTAGAGGACGTTTTTGACATAACTTGTATGACAAAAATGTCAAATACTTCCTCGACTCGAGTGAGAAAGCCTCAAGAAAACAACTAAGAAGACGGGATTGCGCACTCCTGGGTTAGCAATTAACTCCAGGTAAAATAGTTCTCCAATTTCTTCTTCTATATAAAAATCATAGCCCAGCCAGGAGTGCGCAAATTGGGCTTAGTGTTAAGGCACAAGGGATATTCTTTTCATCCTTCTTGGTAAGAAGAAGGAAAAGCCCTTTTAGTGAGACGTACCTATACAGGGTAAATTTTATATCGTATAGAGTAGAATACATGCTGAAGTTATCCGCAGTGATATAAAATTTATCCTGTATAGGCTGATGTTGATTATAGGATCGGTAGAAGAGCTTAAACATAATTTTAATAAAATTATCATCAATAGTACGAAATATTGCTATTACCTACTTGTCACAATATCAAAATAACAGTTGAAGTTTTATACTTACTTATGCTTTTTGACGATGATGTAGACGCAGGTAAACGAACAAATCATTAGTAAGATTGAACTGCAGATTATCACAAGCATATTCAAATCTATGAATTCTGACGGAGGTCCAATTGACTCTGGAAATTTAAATAGTTAACAATAAGTGCGTTTACACACGATGACGTATTGACGCAGCAGCAGACGTCATATTGTAAAATACCTATCTATCCTATCTATCCACGATTAACTCTGTTAATTAAATTGCATTTTGGCTTTCGAAATAAGATGACGCCACTGTACCTACTCTTTTATGTTGATGCATACTAGTTTGGAAGCATGAACCTCATTTAGATAATTTTCTACCTTGTCACTTAAGTAATTCTTTTGAAGCAGTCATGCAAAACCAATCAAGCAGCGACAGTCCTATTCTTTACATTGATATAATCTTCTATTTTTTTCTCTACATTTCTTAAACATCGAAGCCTTCAGTAAACATTATTGTTCACATCCATGAAATCAAAATCTTTAACGAACATGGAAATTCACATATTTTTCTACCGTTGGTCTTCACATAGTGTAGCTGTCTAGGGTCATCAAAATTTTATAAAATACCTATCTGATTATTAAGTAGTTAATTTTTTGAAAATTTTCTAGGTTAGGCTATTAGCTTAAGCTTACCTCCCAGAACCGTAGTTGTTGCATAGCTGTACAGCGATGTAGATATTCCAGCAGAATTCTCAGCGGTTACTCTTATTTGATACCACTGAGCTGGTGACAAATCAGCTATGACGAAAGAGTTGGGCTGATTCAATATTGAAGAGGAGTAGTGATTCCATGTTTGTTCTAACTGTGGCTGAAAATACATATTTAAGGTGATAATTTATGAATTGATATAGAGCGCATTGTTGTTATTAGTACCTCGGGTCACTCATACAAGGCGACGGAGAAATAGATCGGGACGTGAAGCACCGAATCAACTCAGGGTGGATGAAGTGGCGGCAGGTTACGGGAACGATCTGCGATCCCCGAATCCCCCTCAAATTGAAGGGCGAAATATACAAAATCATAATAAGACCTGTTGTCATGTACGGTTCAGAGTGTTGGACCACAAAAGGGACGGATGAGAAAAGGCTACATGCAGCTGAGATGCGAATGTTGAGATGGATGTGTGGTGTAACTAGAATGGTCAAGATAAGGAATGAGTATATTAGAGGTAGTTTGAAAGTAGCACCTATGACAGAAAAATTACAGGGTAATAGATTATCGTGGTACGGGCATGTGATGCGGGTGTCATGTTACAAGACGAGTGTTAAGTATGAATATGGATGGCTGTGGTAGGAGAGGAAGGCCGAAGAAAAGATGGATGAATTGTGTGAAGGATGATATGTGTAAGAAAGGAGTGACTGCTGAAATGACGGCTAAGAGAGATGAATGGAAGAGGATGACATATTGCACCGACCCCAGATAATGGGAAATGGGCAAGGGAATGATATGATGTTATTAGTAGGTACTTATTTCTCGGTTCATCCCATGGACTATCGAAATTCCAGAAACAATGTCGCGTTGATCTACGTTTCGGCAATTTAGTATTAAAGAGACTAGCATAGCATAATGCTCACGAATATATTCCCTGAGGGGGTAGTCAGAGATATTCTGAAACCTCAGAACATCCACGTTTCACCAGTAGGTAGTAGGTACCGAAACTCTGTCCAGTGTGACGGGGCCCGTCGCCAGAGACTACAAATAGGTTCCCAATTTTTTCCACTGACTTTTGAGTTTATAATGATATGAGACGGTGAAGAACAAGGTTTTTTTTTGACCTATCACTTCATAATAATCAATTTAAACAGAAAAAAATATGATTTTTAAATAGTTCCACTTCATTAGCCTTTTTAATCGTCGATAAATTTTGGTGGCAGATAGAATATTTCCAGAAAATAACAATCCTACCTACTTCTTGGCGATAGGCTTACTGCTGTCATACTGGACAGTTAGGTAACTCCTAGGGATAATATTCTTCGATAGCTGTAAGCATACTATTATAGACCTACTTGGTGCATAATGTCAAAATACTTACAAATCTATTATCAGCCTTTTTCCACATCTTGCTTCCGTATTCCCTAAAGTCAACTTCCCATCTAGTGATTTCACATCCATTGTCATCCCAACCACTGAGCTGAATGTAAACATGGCTCGCGTTGCTCCAGAACCATTCTGTACTTGTTGGTGATATTGGAACTGAAAACAAGATGATATTATAAATAGGACATTAAAATTAATGAAATAGGTATACTATACTTATAGATTATAGACATATTTTGTTTTTTGACTATACTTTCTTTTGACGAAGCTTGTCGTAGATTTATGACCGTATAAGGACTAGTTATGTTGTCAATTTTATAACTAATGATTATGTTAATCATTAAGTATGTAACTAGTTTAATGATTGTCTTTTTATAATAAGACTATAGTCCAGCAAAAGCCTCTGGACTAAAAGGCATTACAACAGGTATACTCTCATGCTACCTAATTTTGTCTGTTACAGACTATAGTAATATACATCATTTGGAATTTCCTGCAAACCCTGTGGTGAACTATTGTAGGCTAATAATCATGAAATACCATAGGAAAACCCTGAATGCTATGGGTAAAGGAGATGCAATCTTATGTTACCAAGTCTTAGGAAAAATGTGAACGAATATTAGGAAGTCCAGAAAAATAAGTAGTACATTATTGTTCTGCTTAGGAAAGGAAGAGAAGGTACTCGAATTACAATTACCAAAATTTTTGTGTACCTACTTAAGTTTTAATTTTTTTTTTATGTCCCCAAGTCATCTCTCTCATCTATATTGTAGTAAAATAAAATGTTAATTTTAAATAAAAATTTGCCTACCTCCACCTAATGTAGTAGCATCAAGATAAGCCGGTTGTGAAGCTCCAACACTGTTCGCAGCTGTCATTCTCAACGAGTACTTGGTACCACATTTCAATCCCTGAAGAGTGAACTCTTGTGATCCTTGGATAGACGTCCCCTTTTTGGACCAAGCGTCTTGCCAAACACCGTTTGCTTCTTTCCAAGTTAGGTTGTAACCTGAAAGCATAATATGTTATTGAAGTTAAATAAGCTGAAATTAATAAGAAACTTTTTTCTATTCTATCTTATCTGTAGGGTCCTTCTTAATATGCTGACACTTTTTTAAGAGGATGATCAGACCGTCAAACTGAACAACTTTCTCGATGTCCCCACCATAAAATGGCGAATAAAAATCAACTGTTCCATACAAAACTGCAAACCTACTCGACCCAAATGTATGGGACAGTAGATTTTTTTTTTCGCGATTTGAGGTTGGTCCCATAGAGAAAGTTGTTGAGTATGATGTTTTTTCTGATCACCCCCTTAAAAAGTGTCAGCATATTAAGTTGGACCCTGTTTAACTAGTAATCGATTATTGGATTCGCAAATAGGATTTCTGTCAGTACCTATAAAGAATAATAAAATTATAAATCATTAAAGATACTTACTAATCTTCTGCAATTTGCCACCCAATCTTCTCGGCTCATCCCATTGAAGATGCAAAGCGTTCTTATGAGATGTGACTCTCAATACAGGAGGTTCCGGAGTTGGAAGAACCGATACCTCGTAGGATACCGAGTCAGAACCATACAGGTTCTTAGCGAGGCAGGTGTAGTTGCCACTGAGGGACTGATCAATGTCTGGAAATTTGAAATTTTAAAGAAACTAACAGAGTGTAATTGTTTATTCGTCGCCAAACCAAGAACAATAAAATTAAATTATCTTTCTTTAGAGGAAGAAATGGAATAAAAAATTAGAGACAGTCAAATACCGCTAGACTAATAAAATGGAACCGATGACCTGCCGTGGCGTATTGTAATTTTACGCACACCTGCCTTTCTTTTCTGCCCTCTCGGAAATATTTGTGGATAAAGTAAAACCACGTGAAAACAGAATCGAAAACTCTTTAGTAATTAGTTTCGCGTGATGCTCGAACAAAATATTTTTTTCAAAAGCCATTTGAAAATACATTCAGTGCATTTTAAAATATTATAACACGGCTTCTTTTATAGAACAGTTTAATTCAGAGCTAGTAGGATAACACACGATGACGCATTGACGGAGCAGCAGACGTCAGTCCGTCATTTGTGAAGCAAGGAATTGTATGAAACCGCACCATGGTGTCCTATCCCATACAAGTGAAATTTCAGTTCAAAACAATGGCAATAGATGGCGTTATGGTATCGATTTGTAATTAATGTTTACGTAAAAGTGAAAATTGTATACTAAAAATACATGATCTGACTACAAAAAAATCTCATGAGTCTCGGAAAATCAAGCAATGACTTTGTTCATCAAATTCACATTTTTTATTAAATTAAAATTTGTTCTCATCCTACCCTCTGGCGGCAATAATTGGTATCACGTGGATCGTTGTGAATTGATTATGATTGACGACTTTGTAGTGTTTATTCTGCGTGCTGATAGATGGCACTACCACATCAATACATACTTTGCGTTGTCGAGGAGAAAAATAGTATACTAACCTCGGGCAGTAAATAAGAAAGCCGCAAATCGTGTGCGTCAGAACCGCGGGTGTACTCCACCTATTGCGAAGTAATCTATATAAATAAAAGGTACCTGCTGTGTACCTCTGTGTACCTTTCTTAAAATTCTGTGTACCTAACCATGAAAGAAGCTATGCATAAAATAAGGTACATCCGCCACCCTGACGTCAGGATGGCGGGTGTACCGATAAACGATAAACAAACTTCAACAAACTATTTACTACCATTTGGTACCTTTTGTGTACCTGTAGAAAAATGCATAAATGACTGCTTATAACGTTCTTTCGTGTTTCAAATGACAATTAATCATATTATAACATACATTCATAACATAATAACTGCCTCCGTGGTCTAATGGTTAAGAGCATTGGGCTCTTGACACGGAGGTCGTGGGTTCGATTCCTACGGGGGCACCTAGTGAAATGTCACTTTGTGCGTTTTTCCCCAGTTGGTTAGGACATTGCAGGCTGAGTCACCTGATTGTCTGAAAAGAAAGATGATTCCGTGCTTCGGATGGCACGTTAAGCTGTTGGTCCCGGCTACTACCCTGGTGGTAGTAGTCGTTACATAAAAACCACGTCAGAGGCCGTAAGGCGGTTTAAATAAACTCTGACACCAGGGCTTGCAACCCACTCGATAAGAAGAAGAACATTATAATAAACCCAAAATAAAACAATACTTAAAAATCATCATTACATAAGTTTTAAAACTTCCTTAACTCATAACATCACATTTTATTTCTGACCATATACAATACAACGCAATGAGCGATCATTTGTCGGGCTTCGTGTTATAGTACTATAGCCACGGGACATTTTAATTACCTAAAAGATTACCGATTGCCGTTTAGTTATTACCTAACCTAAAGTTGCCATACAAAGCTATAAGACCGATCAAAGTTGACTTTTTCATCTGGTCTTATAGCTTTGTATGGCAACTTTAGACATTCTTACTATTACGTATGGGTATTGAGCTCAGTTGAAAAACATGACAGTATAGAAAAAAATTGTAATCTCGAAATTTGAAAATCTTGTACATTTTTTTTTCTCCCCTCCGGACGGAAAGCGTCAATTGTCGTCCCACTGCGCTAAACGAAGTCGTCGCTTTCCACCTCCGTCGAGGAGAAAAATAGTATACTAACCTCGGACAGTAAATAAGAAAGCCTCAGATCACATTACATGAAATCTGAGACTTTCCTTACTTTCCTGTCCTCGTTGTGTAATCTACTATTTTTAACCGACTTCAACAAGAGGTTCAGTTTTTCAATTCGACCCGTATGATTTTTTTTTAATGTTTGTTACGCGATTACTCCGCCAATTGTGAATTGATTTTGATGATTCTTATTTTGTTTGGTAGGTCATACTTCCGAGGTGGTCCCACGAAATTGATTCAGCGCTTGTTGAAAAAATCGACAAAATAACAAATATGTAAAAAAGACGGACGTAATGTTACACTAGAAAGATGTGAAGCATGCAAGGTCCTACAATTTCGATTGTTCTGGGCCTACACTCACACAGATGCACCAGTTCTAGGCGCAGGTCCTGCAACCCGCCGCCAGTATGTACCCCGCGACAGTGCGACAGCACGCACACCATAGACTAAGATTTTTTTTAAATTACGCTTGGTAGACGGAACATCAGATCAGTGTAACCGCGTATGAGATAGCGATAGTCATAAAATCCTATACAATTTGTATGAAGCTAGATGTCTGCCTCCGGAGTCAGACAGCCGTCGTCGAACAAAAAAGTGGTTACGTCTGTAAGGACAGCAATAAGTACCGATCTCCTTTTTTAACTAGAGCGAATTTGCTATGTGCATCTCTTTCTCTTACTGACTGAATATGACAAGACACGTGCTTCCTTCTAGTACCTTCTCTTTCTACGACGCACATACATAAACATAATACACGGGTGCTTCACTTATGATTAAGAGGCTATGTGAAAAAAATTTGATTCTTCAAAACATCAGATATCATGAAGTACTAACAGTAAGAGTATGATTTGTGGATATGTGTAAATTGAACATATTATTGAAGTTTTGATTAGAGCCAAAACACGATTAAGACACATTTTCTCGATAGAAAAACAAGCCAAAGTAGCCTCCGTCTTTATCGATAAACGCTTGGAACTGCTAAACGGTGAATAATGGAAACACGAGACATGATTTAAAAAAAAGAGATTGATATTTTATAAAATTTGATTAGAGCAGAATTGAAATTATTTAATTAGTACAATCACAATAAAATAAAGTTTGTTTTTGCGCTTCCGTGTTTCAGGCGCACGCGCCGCCCCATCTCTTTCTCTCGCATCAGGCAGTAATATAAGCTATCACACGCCTATTTCGCTTCAATTATTTTTAGACATAGGCCCTTAAAGGATATTACGTCCGTCTTTTTTTCAGGTCCGTGACACAGGTGACGTTTTTGTTTGTCGATTCTCTTCAGGAGTGCGATTTTTGAACATCACACGTTCAAATCAGCGGTAGAAAATGTCAAAATTACTATGGAGATTATGCATATTTCGTCTTTCTACTGCAAATTCGAACGTGTGATGTTCAAAAATCGCAACCCAGCAAAATAAATGTTTTGATGGGGACTGTCAAACTCTGTTTTTATTAACTGTCATAACCAAGAAGCTTTATATGCCTTTATATTTAAAGCTTCTTGGTCATACTGTTGTGTTTAAACGTATAATAACTTTATAGTTAAACTTCATGGATATAGGTACCGAACACAAGAGTCTGTGGTACCGAAACACATAGATTTAATTGATCATAGCGGCGGTCGGTAATGTTCGTCGTTTTTAGGATTCCGTAGTCAAACAAGAAACCCTTATACTTTCGTCCATTCTGTCTGTCTGTGTGTCTGTATGCCCGCCTCATTAACTCGCTCATTTTTGCATCTTTTTAATCGAAATATGGCATAAAGACAGATAACAGTAACCCAAAAACAGAAATGTTGTACGAAAGATGGATTGGATTTTTTTTAAATCGAGTGAGGTGTAGAGCTAATGTATTTCACCTAGATTTCAACACTAAAAATTTTGAAATACAATTTTTTTAACAAAAAATTAAAACTGACATCAAAACTAAAAAGGTAAAAATAATAATATTGCAGTCGTTGACTTTTACAGTCGCATCTATAAGAACATTAATTTGTTTTATTGGAGTCGGTGTCAAGCCAAGCCAAGCCAAAAAATTACTGCAAGCCCGCGAATCGCGCCACGAATCGTACCAGCTTCACACCGATGCCGATAAGACAAATTAATGTTCTTATAGATGCGAATGTAAAAGTCAACGACTACAATATTATTATTTTTACCTTTGTAGTTTAGAAGTCGGTTTAAATTTTTTGTTAAAAATTTTTTTTTGTTACTGCGGGTTGTGTTGTGATCTGTAAGACTTAAGTTTTTATGTTAGTAATTTTGCACCATACAATAATAACTAACCGACAGTACAATAACACGAAGCCCGACAAATGATCGCTCATTGCGTTGTATTGTATATGGTCAGAAATAAAATGTTATGTTATGAGTTAAAGAAGTTTTTATTTTTATTTTCAATTAAAACTTATGTAATGTTGATTTTTAAGTATTGTTTTATTTTGGGTTTATTATTATGTTATGAATGTATGTTATAATATGATTAATCGTCGTTTGAAACACGAAAGAACGTTATAAGTAGTCATTTAAGCCTTATTAAAGTATCAGATTTTTTTTATTAATATACTCGGTTAGGTTAACAATTTTTTCTGACAGATGCAGTTTTCTACAGGTACATAATAGGTACCAAATGGTAGTAAATAGTTTGTTGAAGTTTGTTTATCGTTTATCGGTACACCCGCCATCCTGACGACAGGGTGGCGGGTGTACCTTATTTTATGCATATCTCCTTTCATGGTTAGATACACAGAATTTTAAGAAAGGTACACAGAGGTACACAACAGGTGCATTTTATTTATATAGATTACTTCGTAATAGGTGGAGTACACCCGCGGTTCTGACGCACACCGAAATCACATTTGTTTGTTGACCACGGCTTCGCCTTTGACGACGCGACGTTGCCACTTTGTGCGGACGCCAGGTTCACACCGCACCGTAAGCGCCGAATAAAATATTGTACTTATGTTATTTATGAGTACTTACCTACCTAATGGTCATTCTTTTAATAAAATCAAGAATTGATGAGATCCACTCCATAGAGTGCGATTTTTGAATCTCATTCGATGAATTCAGCAGTTGAAAATGTCAAAATTTCTATGGAGATATGCATCGTTCTACTGCTGATTTGAGTTTCAAAAATCGCACTCCTGAAGTATGATTTTTGAAAGTCAAATCAGCAGTAGAAAGATGCATATCTTCATAGTATTTTGACATTTGCTACTGCTGAGTTCGACGTATGACATTCAAAAATCGCACTCCTGATTACGGTTGACAAATCACCTAGTTTTCTTTTCGGTCCTAGATTATTTTTGTCAATCGTAATCTGTATAGGTACCTACTAATCCCAACATTACTTTATCACACTGCAAAGTTTCAGCGATAGATGAAATTATTATTACGGTCAAACCCTAAAATGATTGGACTAGGAGTGGAAAGAAAGAATTATAATACTTGCAGGCGCAACGCAAATCGATACAATTTTTACGTAAGCTCAACTTGCTTCCGAAACAATATACTCTAGCCATATAGTACAGAGTGCCCTGGCGCAATGACAGCGATGTGCCGGCGCACCCCGGAGTCCGCCCCGGCCGGTACCGATATATTACATGATTTCGCCATTTCTCATTCACTCGCTCAACACTACCGCCATCTATTGGAATAACGCTTTACTACTAAAGGTGTGGGCTTGGTGCGGACAAAACGAACACGTTACACGAACTTCATGGATCACTAGATGGCGTTAGTAAATACGGTTGTCCGCTACTGAGAAAATGTGCCCGAACAGTTGCCCGAGTTACGGCAGTCGCGTTCCATTGTTTGACGTTGGGCATCTGTACTGTATAGTATTATCTAATCTGTGACCGCACGTAGAAGCACACACGGTGCGTCAATCCGTCATCGTGTGAGCTTCTATGTGCGGTTTCTTTAAACTCCATGCTTCACAAATGACGTACTGACGTCTGCTTCTCCGTCAATGCGTCATCGTGTGTGAACGCTCTTTGTCTTTAAAATAATTGGATCGAGCCAATAATAGGTACTTACTATTAATGAGTAGACTGTCATCATGGTTCCTGGTGAACCTGGGATGATGGGTGATAATGTTGTGTTTGTGGTACCACACAGTTCTCGGAGGCGGGATACCGACACATTGGCAGACTAGTAGCAGGGAACTGCCGACCCCAACTGAGATGGGACCTCCGAGGGAAGAGACTCCTGCCACAACTGGAAATTACAAGTAAAAAGTGTTAATAGACAAGGTAGCAATTATAAGACGCAGTCTCTTCTAGAATCTTTAATCATTTTAAAGTTGGTACCTAAGATTACTAATGAGATAACGTTTTTGAGGAAATATAAGAAGTAAGGAAAACTGCACTGTGCTGAAGATTTTCAATCAATAAATAAATCAAATATACTTTATTCTGCACCAAAATATAAACAGTAAAATACAGAGAGAAAAAAAAAGTAGGCAGGTCTTATTTAATGGCGTATTTTCATTGGAAACTAAAAAATTTCCTACATAAGCATAGATAACAATATTGTTACCTTATTAACCCTTATCATCAGCCTATATTATATACATCCCATTTTAGGGCATAGGCCTAACCTCAGGACATCCTATGTGGATTGATAGACTTAACATAGGTACTATTGATGATGATGATGATGCTTCATGGCCGTGTTCGACCACAGCGACTGATTATGTCTGTTGACTTTGAGAGCTTCTTTGATGTGCTCTTAGGTGGCTGATATAGCCTATCTTGGCTTTGAAAGTGCAACCGCACAGGCTACAAGTCAATTAATACAGGTACCGGTCAGGTACTATTAATCCTACTGAAAATGATAATTATGGATTTGAAAGTTTGTGACTCAATCTCGAATAAATAGCTGAACGGATTTGGTGGTTTGGCACATAGATACAATATGTTCTGGATTAAAATATTATACTTTTCTAAAGTCAACGCAGACAAATCGCGGACAGAAGCTAGTAGTTTATAAAACTGTTTTACCTTTGGAAGACAAGTCAACATGGACTCGTTTGCTTGGAGTCCCTTCTCCCGCTGCAGTATGAGCCCTCACAAATACTTCGTATTGCCTCCCAGAAGATAAGTTTGGTACTGAGAATGACAGCTGTCGAAATATATTCGTCTCTTGGTTAGGTTCAACTCGGTGACTCAGGGGTGAACTTGTGCTGGAATTGGGAAACATTTTGGTTAATTTCAATGTAACCTGATAGAAGATGCATATATAACTGTTTAATGAATCTCTATAAGAAAGCTGATTGATTTCGAACAACATACGAACCACATAATTATTTGAGCGTCTTTGTTTTTTCCGTACCCATCGTAAGTTACCGTATATAACCTTACATTCTGCCTATTGTAAACCGTAGGCCTTTCGATCAAGGCTAGTAAAAAGTTAAGTTTTTTTTTTTTTAATTATTATAGTTAGTGTCCAAAATAATTAAATTATGATATTTAAAATCATGACCGAATGAATACACAAACTTCATACTACGTATAATTTAGGTCTTTTTCTACTGCTAATTTCACCGTGACTTTTCAAAAATCCCAGGCTATGTGTTTCGTAAAACAGGTCTTAGGGTTAAAATACCCTATAAGTGGTTTTGTATAAACCCCGCATCCTACTAGGATGTGGTAGGACATAACTGACAAAATTACTGTATGTAATGTACGCACGGCGACAGATCAACCCACCCATAGTTGGACCTTATGTCCATGAACTACTTTTACCTGTGACCCACGGTAAAATTAATCTCTTTTAATTTCATTTCTGTTTCGGGCGGCAGATCCAAAATCAAAATCTTCTTGTTGAAGATAGCCTAACTAGAAGGTAATTTTACCTTGAAACGGGTTTAATATAAACGGTGTAGTATGTGATCTCTCCATTGGGCTGCTCTGGACGTTTCCAACTCACAAGCAGTGAAGATGAAGATGAAACAAGAACTTTGATTTCTGACGGTGGTCCAGGCACTGCAATAAAGGTAGCATGGATTAAAATTTTCCACCCCTTCCATTTTTTAATAGCTTTTCACAATTCCACTGCAGTTCGAGGGACTACATTTGTAATGATTAAATCTTTTATTTTGAAACTAATCGTTTCTCTCTAACAAAATATTACAACATGTAACTACATTACATTCTTAGTAAGTAGTTAATCAATATCTTATTATGTTTATATAATAATTTGTTTGGTTTCTTACCATCTTGCAAAGTGGTGCATACGACTGGGTATGAAAAAGGTCCAAGGCCATAGTTAGAAAAACCGGCTACTTTGATTGTATAATTGTTGTATTTCAGTAGAGCTTGTAGGTAAATTTCTGTGTGTGGTGCTGTTATATTTTGCCAAGGCCCATCTGTAATTAATTTTATACAAAAGTTATGAATAGGTATAGGTACAGTCAGCATCAAAAGTATTTAAGCATTTACGGCGTTCAAAAACATCTGAACAATTACACGAAAATAAACCCTATTTCCTACTAGATACCATTTGTTTTCAACTTAACAAATAATAACATGACAGATAAATTAATTTGATTTCTTTGTGAGTTGAAATAAGGTTTGCTATCGTAAAGTTGTTCAGATATTTATGAACACTTAACATGCTTAGATACTTTTAATGCTGACTGTACCTACAAACGAAGAGAAAGAAAAGAACTAGCCCAAGAATTAAACCTTGAGGTACTATTATTTCATAATGAAATTTTTGTGGATTCTAGTTGCAAATTATCCATAAAAATTTTGATAAAATTATTTTTTAAATGATTTCCACAGATTTGAGTAAGATGCATTAAACATGATTAAGCTTCCCCATTAAATGTGAGTGAGTATGATATCAAACGCCTTTCTTAATGCTAACCTTCAGTACTATAATAAACAGAATATCCAAGCAGCGAAGTCCCGTAAGCTGTGATGGGTTGCCAGGCGATGCGCAATGATGAAGAAGACACTCCTCTACATTCTACGGCTGACGGAGGATGTTCAGGCGCTGAAAAAACAAACCATTGATTTATATTAGTAGTGGTTACCACTGTGTTATAGAAGAATATTATAACGTAGTTTACAAAGCAACGGAGACGTAATAAGGTTCTCCAGAAAAAACACAACTTTTTGTAATTACAATGCGTAGAGTACTGTAAACAAAATGCAAATGGTGTCGTTTTATCTTTATAAAATATCGGAATTTCAAAGAGAAGTAATTAAATTAAAAAAAAAAAATCTGTATATACCTCCTTCTCTGGTAGTTTGATAGACTGGCAACGAGAACGGTCCATTACCCGCAGAATTGAAAGCGCTTACAGACACTGCATATCTGAAATTGCATCATAATCATTATAAAATTAGTACACCACTACCCACATCTTTTCCCAAAAATTGAAAAGCCCTAACGTTGCAGTTATAAGGTTAGAAATACCTCGTGTTCTTTAGCAGTCCACTTAGCGTAGTCTCTTGTTTACCTTTTCTTGCCATCACTTTTAGCAACTTCGTCTGTGTGTCGTTTGGACCTTGAAAGAAAACAAAGCTTAATAAATTATTGCCACAATAATTTTCTGACTGTATCATAATTTTATGTCTGTGTAAACGTGATTAATTCAATCTTTATCTTTACCAGCAAAATGATAACTTATTCTAGGTTTGTAAGACTAGAAGAGAATTTTAAGGCAAGGACCTCTTTTCCTATATATGAAAGGGCAGTTTGTAGAAAAATCTAATAGTTATCTTTCAGTCAGAGTGAATAAAGTTCAAATTTACCAGATTCTCCGCTGATTCTTGGCACAGCCTTCACATGGTATCCTTGGAGAGGTCCGTTGTGGCTTTCCCTGGGAGGTGGGAGCCAGGATACGATCAGTTCTCCTGGGTTATCGGTCTGTTGAACTTGTACTCCTAAAGGTGTCGATGATGGTGCTTAAACGAAAGTGGAAATTGTTTTTAGGTTTTTTATACTCCATCTTTTGTAAATTGTACCTCAATTATTAAAATACTAATGATACTTTAAACACTATGCTTTAAATACTTCAACGCTTAGGCCTGACTAGATTTTTGAAGTGAAACCTTTGAAGTGAAGAGGGCTTTGAAATTCTAATCCGCAACCTTTTTGTGTGACGGAAGTTCGATTTTTAAATCGGGAGCGGAAGTTCGAAATTTAAATTGGGAGAAGTTTCACATATCTGCTGGGCGTCCCGTGACAACCAACTTTTTAAAAATAATTAAAAACTAGTTGACACTAGATTAATCGCGAATTAAAATTTTGACAGACTCAAAATTTGTCCCCCTAATCTTGGCACATAATTACTGTGTATTGAACTTGGCAACTCACCTTCCTGCTGAGTAGTAAAATGAACGGGCTGGGTGTAAGGACTCCGGTCTACTTGGTTTCCAGATGCCACTCGTACTCTGTAATCTACCGCTGGTTGTAGATCTCGAAGTTCTATACTTTGACGTAGATCATTGTCTTGTCTGGAAGTTAAAAAATATTCTTGCTTTATAACTTGAGGTCTTAAAATAGTTTGTATGCCAACTAAGAATTGACAAAGTAATCATTTAAAAAATCAACACATGGATAGACGGGAAGACGGCCGGTGGACCAAGGCAGTATCAGAGTGGTGACCAAGAGAGGGACGGAGGTCAGTAGGCTGACCACCAGCACGTTGGTCTGATGACATTGTGAGGGTGACGGGATAAGATTTGCACAGGGCTGCGAGGAATGGCGTAATAAAAGGGACGCCTATGCAGCAGTGGGTTGATAATTGGGCTGATTTGATTGAGTTAAGAAGTTAGAACACTCGATAGCTTGCCACTTGGTTTTCAATTAGGAATAACTTTGGAAAATGCTAGCGATTTAATCATCCTGACTATTCCTGACATTAAGTATTGACATACTAGTGAACATTTTATGTCAATTTGTTGCAATTCGGAATCTCATCCTTTGTGTAATATCGAAACTTGCGAAGCCGAAACACTAATTCCGAGAGTACATACAGACGTTTTCACATCACATACGAGGAAAACTAAGAAGCTGCTTTAAATTGTATTATTTAGATAGATAGATAAACCATTATTGGCATAACCTTTTTTTTTATAATTCTGTCGACAATGACGATGAGCAAAATGGTGTAACCTTCTGAAAGCTGCGGATGTACTTACGCTAAAGATGTGTTAGTGCCTTTGTTGACGACCCGGTTGGTGTAATGGTTACCACGCCGGACTGCCAAACCAGGGTCCTGGGTTCGAATCCCGGTTCGGTCATGGATGTTATATGTTCGTGCCGTTGTTGTATGGTTTCCATAATAAAAGCCTTTAGTGCTAGTTTGGGATCATTACAATGTATGTGCCTGTGAGCGTTATTTATTATTATTATTATATTATTATTTGTAGCTTTCAGGTTACACCACTTTCGCTCTAAGTGCCTCAAATATTGTCTTACCTGGTAATATTAATATTTTTTGCAGTATCCCACAGGGTGAAGTCATTGGTCGCATACTGCATAGTATAATATTGTACATGAGTGCTGATTGTATCTCTCCAGGATAGTTTAGCTGAGTTGCTTGTTACTGAATCCACTTGTAGATCTAGAGGCGGTATTGGAGGCTCTGCATAGTAGAGATTGCTTAATGATTTTGAATCAATTATGACTGTATAAGTAAATGTAGTAAAAATTCAGACTCTTGCAATAGGTGTTACAGAGATGTAAACAAATTAAATATTAATCATTTTTTTATTTGCCACAAAAGTAAGTAGTAGGTAGGTATAGTAGTAGGTATGTCCAAAACTTTATAAGTTCTTTGGGTAAAGCTAATTAAAAATAAGAAGACACTAATCATTAAACAGACACTTTACTAATAATTATGTTTTGGTCATTCCAAATCTTATAAGTATTTTCTTACCTATTATAGCATCACTAATAATACAAGCTAGCCCAAAAATTAAGCATTTGGTCTCGGATAGTTCCGTCAGATGGCGTTGTAACTATTCGTTAAGCCAGGTCAGAGGCCTATTAAGGCGGCTTGAAAATTCTCTGACAGCAAGTTGACCACTAACTTGCCTCCACCAACACGCACTGGGCCCGCGTGGTGGAGTATGGCCCACCCCCTCTCACCCTTATTCGTGAGAGGAGGCCTTTGCCCTGCAGTGGAATTCTAGAGGCTTAACTTAGCCCAAAAATTGTGTTGTTTATGACCTTTACGATTCAGAAAAGCTAAAACTTACCAAGTATTTTAAGATGTATATTGTAAGCGGCAACTCCATAAGGATTACTGGCTCTGCATTCATAGCTGCCGCCATCTCTGCTCTCCACATAGTTTATGTTTATGACGCTTTTCACGCCATTATGAGTCATTGTTTCTGATATTGTGATTCTGTAAAAGACACGTTGAATATTTATAATAAGCGTCCAAATTGGGATTTGATTAAAATTGGCGCCCAAATTGGGGCTCAAGTATGATGGTCGCATAGCATGGGGTGTTAGGTTAAAGTAAGTTATATTTATAAATTATCATCATCATCAGCTTTGTGGACTAAAGCAGCCAATGCAGGAAGCCTCCTCTACATTATGCCACTCTTTCCTGTCCTGTGACATCACTTTAGCTAGCATTAATACTAACGCCATCTTTAGAATCTTACAGATATTATAATATTGCATCAGTGCCATCTGCGTTATTCTGCAAAAATTAATTTCGACGATTATTTTGCGCTTAACGCTAAGTTTGAGATTAAAGTGTAAAGAGTAGGTTTACCCTTACATTTACAACTTTCTGTAGTTTTCAACAGATGGCGTTAAAAGTTGTGTAACAACTGAAATATGCTAGATGGCGTAATCAGGTTCACCACCAACAATTTTCGTCCCGCTGCACTATACGAAGTTGCCGCTTTCCACCTCCGTCGTGGAGAAAAATAATAAACTAACCTCGGGCAATAAATAAGAAAGCCTCAGATCACGTCATGTTTGTTGATGACGGCAGCTGATGGACATAGGCCTATACCATGTCATCGCCCCATCTTCTGGGTGCACTTTCCGCATACAAAGTTTTTGTAAATTTACAAATCGTGATAGTGACATGTTTCTAAGGTCTACATTACAAATTGGTTAGGTCCTACCCTTCTTGAAAGATAAAGCTGGCAGCTTACCTCGACGAACTATAATCCACAGGTGACCCATTTAGACTCCACTTGACTCTTATGGGATTATCCCCCATCGGTCGGCAGGTTAAAGTGACTGGCAGGCCCATCTTGGTAGTCAGGTTTGTACCGATAGACTCAAAGTGCACCGGCTCTAGAAAAGATTGTGAAGATAAAAGATTGACGTGGATTATTGGCTATTGGTTAACTATAGATAGTCACCGAATCTTAATGGTCGATAGGATTATAATTGATGCGTTTGGTACAAATTATGTTATGCTCGTAACCTCGTGCTTTAGATACTAAATATACGCTTGCGTCAACCGAGGCTAGCAATAAACTCCAGGTTAAACAGGTAACCCATGATTTTTTTGTGTAGAAAAAGAAATGAGAGAGTTGTTTTATTCTGAGTTAATTGTTAACCCAGGCTACAGGGTCCAACTTAAGGCGTTTCATCCCTGGACCACGACTCTCCATACTGATCGATGGGAACGAGCGCGTGGCTCCGGTCAGAATTTAGCTGTTTTCTTTGAAAAATTAGTAAGTAAGTTATAGCCTATAGAATCCCACTGCAGGGCAAAGGCTTCCTCTCACGAAAATTTGAAGATTTTTTATTAATTTCGAAAAAGTAAGAAAACCACATCATTCTAAATTGTGTTGTGAACAATATTGTAAATTTTCATTTTCTTCCGATTAAAAATGTATGAGTAAAATGGATACAACTGGAAAAAGGGGTGACTTTAGAGTCCCTTTTCTTCGGTTTTATTCATTAAATAGATTTCTAGAAAACCACATCACTTCTCATATCGTGTAGATGGTTCAGTTTATTTTTCAGCTTAAAAAGTGCCGTAGTTAATGAGTAAAATGGTTACAAAGTTACCCAAAACCAGGAGGTAGCCCCTTAATATGCTGTCAGATTTTTTAAAGAATGATCAGACCAAAAAACTGAACAACTTTTTCTATGAGACCCACGTCGAGGTCGCAGAAAATAAATCAGCTGTCGCATGCATTGAGTCGAGCATGATTGCAGTTTTGTATGGAATAGCAGATTTTTTTTTGGTCGTGATTTCGAATTTTGTCCCATAGAGAAATTGTTCGGTTTGATGGTCTGATCATCCCCTTAAAAACTTATATTCTGCCATAGACATAGTTGTATTCTGCCTTAATATTTATGAAAGCTTTGACAAAAGTTGTGCAAAAAGCATTCACATTGCATTCCCAGTTCCGAGAACTATTAATAAAGGGTTCGTTTGAATATCCGTTTTGCCGACCGATATGAAGCTTTCTACATTTCTCTATAATACCTCACATAGTTTGTGAATAGGTTAGAGATGTTATCGAGTATCCGTATCCGAAATATAAATTATGGGATATATAGGGTCCTTCTTAATATGCTGACACTTTTTTAAGGGGATGATCAGACCATCAAACTGAACAACTTTCTCTATGGCACCACCAACATCGAAATCGCGAAAAAAAACTGCCCCTCCGTACAAAACTGCAAACCTACTCCAGCCAAATGTATGGGACAGCTGATTATTTTTTCGTGATTTCGAAGTTGTTCAGTTTGATGGTCTGATCATCCCCTTAAAAAAGTGTCAGCATATTAAGTTGGACCCTGTATATCTGGAAAAAAAAACCGAGACAGGCATGCGAAACTAATTTTGCGTTAAGTTTGGTTTTTAAATTTAATTAAGCTCATCATAAATTATAATTATGTTGTATTTAAGACAAAAGATCGATCTTGTCGGTAAAAAAATTGTTTAAAATTTTAGAATAAAACTTCAGGCAGAAGCCTAGGCTTAATCAGGCCTTATTTAAACTATTTCATAGTGTTTTCTATAAAAGTGATAGATTACTGTAAAATATGATAAAATAAAAATAAATAAAAACATAATGTTTAAAACAACTTATTGATAAATCGCTTATTGAAAAAAATACATCCTATAGAACATTCATACTAACTATATAGGTACTGTGAATGTTCCATAGGATTTATATTGTATTTTTATTAGTATATTATTTATTGTTGTACGAAAATAATGTCACTAAATAATATCCGAAATCGAAATGTTGATTCATAAAATCCCTAATAGGAATCAGCAAGGCACCACCATTATTGAATTGTTTGACGGGATAGTTTTGAATATTACTTGGTTTATCGGGAATTTCGGGGACATTATTCGAATTTAATTTAGGATCATTATTTTCTTATCTCCCTTTTAGTATACTATTATTTTCCTATTTGTTTGTTTTAGTATATTTGATTAAGTTATTTTCTTATCTCCCTTTTAGTTTATCTTTCCCTTTTAGTTCTTTTAGTTTCCTATTATCTTCCTATTTGTTTGTTTTAGTATATTTGATTTGATTTATTTTTGGTGTAAATAAAGATTATTTCATTCATTCATTAAGGTAGCCATTTCTACTAAGTACTACATATACCTACTTTTATATATTGTTATATTAGGTACCTAAAATGGTTTTTTGCTTATGTTTAGCACTGCATTTCTGCTACGTCGAGTGAGTTTTGAGAGTATCGTAATTTCAAGAATTATTGTTTTAACCATGTTTCTACTATTATTAACACTATTAAGTACCACTCTTATTTTATTTTATTATGTTTTTTTTGTTTCTTATGATTTGTAACTGAGCTATGTAATTTACAGTTTACCTATTATAGAACCTGCAGATTTTTTTATGTCACCTAAAGTCGTGTCAATGACCGCCTACTTACAGACTTGCAACGTTATTATAGTCTCCATACAAAAATTTTAATCGTTTTACACCCCTATACTTCAATGTAGGTATTACAATAATAAATTTCATGTTATTGGTAAGTAAAATGATAATGTTTGATTTAGATTTTGTTCGAATTTTATTATAGGTCGGCAAAGTGATCATTCTTTTTCTTGTGATGCTATCTCCAATAGGAGTTTGACTAACATTAGGGCTATTCAGACTTTGGATACTGCAGCCCTGAACAGTGAAGTGGTGTTCATATACCAGGCATTCGCCTCCCTAAAATGTTCCCTGCAAAATAACACGGTGAAGTAAAAATTTTTTTATTTCTCATAATCCTTCTGAATAATAATTACAACGTCATCTGACGGAACTATCCGAGACCAACCTGGGCCCGCGTGGTGGAGTATGGCCCACTCCCTCTCACCCTTATTCGTGAGAGGAGGCCTTTGCCCTGCAGTGGGATTCTATAGGCTATAACTTAACTTAACTTAATCCTTTTGAGATACTAGAGGAACCTACCTAGTATCATTATTTGTATGAAAATGTAGTGACTTTGAGGTCAAATAGAAACCTATCAAACCTAACATGGCACATACATTCAATTGCAGAAAAGCTCATTAAAGTTAATCCTCCATTAAATCTCTTTTCTGTCACTTTTTGTCTACTTGCTGACGTAGTAAAAGCTAGTAAGAGATTTAATGGGGGTTTAACTTTAATATGCGTTTCTGCAACTGAGTGTGAATTAAATTAAGTAAGGCTAGTGAAGTCAAAACGTTGTAAACTTCAACAGTTCTAACAATGTTTAACACAGCAAACAAAACCAATTTTGCATTCCAAGCGCAAAACAATAAATTCATAATTAATTCTGTGAATGCAATAATACCGAAAATCAACTACAGCGAGCTAAATCCGTAATCCTGCTAATCGTACATGTAATCCCGATTTATTGGGACCGGGATATAAAGGTGGAACGGGAATTTGTAGCAAATTACATTCCATAGTCTTTTGTCCGAGTTAAAGATAGTTTCTTTGGGTATTTCGAAATGTATTGACTGAAATGTGTTTAAGAAAAATTCCTAAAAGCTAAAATGTCTTTGTCTGTTATTTATTTGATACGATTTGACGGCTAAACCGATTTGGATGAAAGAAGTTTGGTGGACGGCCATGTAATTTGAGACCCAGACTTCGAAGTCCCGGAGTACATGAATGAAAAATGTTATACGTGTAGAGTGAAACAAAACAAACAAAAAATTAAATTGCTTGTAACCTGTAGACGTTTGGCGAAAGGTATACATTTCTCCGTATGATACCGTTTGTATCAAGTGTGTGAAACTCATGATCTTTCTTATAGATAGTTCACTCAATCTTCTACGCATTCATTGTGTTTATTTTAAAGAAAATTAACGATAATCGTACAATATTATGATAATTGAAGAAAACGAAATCTTATACACAGTATCAGTTCAACTAAGCCAAATACGTTCCGTAACGACCAAAAAATACCTCAGTGATAATGCTAGATGAAAATTAAGCTGTCGTGGTTGGGTTTTGCTACTGTTTTTTGGATGATTTTACTAGTCATTTCTACTTTTGAATCTGGCTTCTAGAAAAGTGGAAGTTTTTTTAAAAAATGCCATATTTTTTTGTAATATTTATAATAATTACGACCACCGCACCACCCGGCTTTAAGTTTTCGTAAAAATCCTTTTTTAGGGTTCCCTTGCCAAATGAGGACAAAAAACGGTACGCTAATTAAATTTTTTTTAATCAAAAAACCCCTAAAAACTTAAAAACCAAAGGGAATTTTACAAGAAACTTGATTTTAATGGGTTATTGTTTTTGCACTATCGTAAAAACGACAATACATACAATCTTTAAACATGGTGTGATTATAGTGCATACCGTAAGGTTAAACCAAAAGTAATGAAAACCGGTCAAGTGTGTTTCGGGGCTTTCGGGCTTGCGCTTAGGACCCCGGAGAAAACACAAAATAAAGTTCTGTGGTACGAAACCCTCCGTGCGTGAGTCTGATTTTCTGCTGTTTCATTTTTCACTATGGATATTAGGTATACTTACTATTAACACTAATCCAAAAATTCTTGTTCAACGGATCTCCGACCCCGTTCTCGACGTTACAAGCGTACATTCCTTCATCAGACAGCGAGACTACTTCAATAATGAGGGTCCCGTTTGGGTAGCTGATAACTCCACCTCCTGCTAAATCGAGGACTGGTCTCCAAATTCCAAGGGTTGCTGAAAACGAAGATAATAATTATTAAAAAGTAAAGTTTATCTTATATTTGTGTTCTGTCTTCTTATCTTGTTGTGGCCAGCAACACGGCCCAGTGGGATCTTTTGTGTTAGCCCCAATACTTTTTGCTTTCTTCACTCTTCAAATACCATGGTCAATGAAGGGCAATACCATTGAGGCGAAGAAACCTAAGATCTCCCGGTTTTTTGTATCCATCTCCGAGGAGGCACATGCGTTTTGCCGCCAAGACATCACAGTCACTAAGAATATGTTCCATGGTCTCTTCATCCTCTGCGCATGCTGGGCATGTAAGTAAAGCCTACAAGGATGTTCATAGTTCTGATCCCAAAGTAAACCAGGTTTCAAGACGCTAGGTCCTTGGAGCACAGATGCCAAAGCGTACGTTGCAGACCTATCGGGGTGTCTCAATGAGACCTCTGGTGACCAGGGCTGGCAGCTTCCTGGCACAAAGAATCAGTCTCGCCATCCAGAGGGGGAATACTGCTAGCCTGTTGGGCACCATGTCTTGCGGCGACGATCTGTAGTGTGTATTATTTGTATTCATTAAGGGGTGATTGTACATATGATACTAAACAACCTGTCCTATGAAACCTAGAAGAAATTCGCGAAAAAATTGTTGGGCTCGAAAACTCGAATTTTTATTTTTGTATTACGTTTCTTTGGGAAACTTATTCAGTATCATGAGTACAATCACCCATGAAAGTATTGTACCCTGCAGTAGAGTCCTTATAGTAAGGCGATTATACCAAGTTCTGTCTGAATAGCATATTTTTACTCGTGTGATATTATGTAGCTCATTTAAATGTACATCCTATATAACTTGGATTTATGATGCCATGCGCCATAATAACTCCGTTTAAATTGTAAGAATATTTTATCAGTCAAGGAAACTGCTGGAAAATACGTAAAGTGACAGAATCTACCGGCATGTTTTATTGCACTACCGTCTAATCCCATTTGTGATCCTCACTTCGCTGTGGGAGACTCAAGACTGGTTACATTATGATAAACTGAAGGATATTTGTCAACGACATACCGCCTTGTATATCGAGTTTTGTTGTTATTTTTATCTAAAGCCCGACCAGAAATATAAAAAACCTCGCCAAGTTGCGGAAAATCATTGGAACGAATTTTTGTACTTGGAACACTAACATTAAAGGTGGCAGTCGATTGCAGCGCCCCCAAACCAGGTTTTTTATATTCCTGGTCAGGCTTTACACTATAATATTATAACAAAACTGTAACATAAGTGCGTCTGTATATTGAAGGTTTGTAAAGAAAAAAAATTACAGATCTCGTATCTTCCAAAGCCTTCGGGTACACTGAAAATGAATTGAATTAAATTTTTCACAAAGGTACATTGAATAACCCATCAGTACACCAACCTACAATATTTTTTAAATATAGCTCAAAATCATATCTCTAGGGTTTTTTTATTATTTCGATATCTCTTTTCGTTTTCGAGATAGGTATGCATTTTTTCTGACCGAAACTGGGCGAAAACGACCGCATTTTTCAATTATTATCAATTGTCAAAAAAAATTGAGGTTTTAAAAAAAGCACTTGTTCATCGAGACGCAACTTTTTACACCCCAATCAGCCACGTCTCTCTGTAGAGCGTAGTATCACAGAGTACTGGTAGTATATTCCTTGAGCCACGTAGTCTCAAAAAAGACACCAGAGGGCCTACCATGAGTTTTCACTGTTCTTTACTACTGTAGTTACGTTGCCAATTCGTATGGCAGAAATTAGTTCTCAACGTAACCACTAGGCGCGCTGTACGAAATTCAATACAAAAGTGGTGACGTAACTACAGTATTATGGTTAGGTGAAAACTCATGGTAGGCCTACAGAGGGCCTACCATGAGTTTTTAAGTCCTATGAAAAAAGTGCATATTACTTATGAAAGGTTATGGCCTTGCGAGACGTCCTGACTCGGGATTCACAGGATAAACAGGGATTGAAAATACAACACGTTTGGTTCTGTTGAAGTTTAATGACAAAGAGAGATGTCATTCTTTATTAAACTACTCACATAACAAAAGTAACTATATGTCTTACAAAATGTTGCCAGCACACACTTTCACATACGTTACACCCTACGGCTTATCTAAGTGATAACGACCAAATGACTAGAACTAAGTTTTACAATAACTAAAAGTTGCGGTGGTAATAGACTTAATATATGCAGTACAAATAACTATCCTAGAGATTCCTCTTGTTAACTTATGTAAATAAATAATCCTTTAATAAACGGAGGCTCCACATGTCAACATTAGAGTTACAAAATTACATGTTATAGGTATCCTAATAAGTAACAATACTGCTCCCAACACTGGGTACTTAACTTAAGAAAGTAATAACAACAACAACAACCTGAGTACAATACTACAGAGAATTACGTCTAAACTTACTATGAAAATTGGCCCCACATATTCGAAACAAATTTACACATAACTTACGTACTAACACTAATCCTACCGCGTAATTACAAGTGTGAATTAGGTACGGTCTTAGATGGTAAATGATCCCAACATGACAAGGATTATCCCGCTAAGTAGCCCTACGACCTAAGTCTTGGGTTCGGTTACTATGCGCACCACTACTCAGTACATAATCCGGAGTTAATAGTAAATCGGATCACCATAACGAATTACTGGTCTCCTAACCCTTGGTGGGTGGGACTGCGCCGATATCACAGGCGGAACCGGTCTCTCGGTAATCTCTGCGCCTTGCGCGCTGACGTCATCACCCCTGTCCTCCCAGAATATGTGGCCGGGCGGCTCCCCCTGTACCTTATTTGTTCTTGATCTTAATTGATCGATATGTCTTTTGATAGATTGACCGTTCTCTCTGTCTATTATGTAATAACGTGAACCCAGAATTTCCTTGACCTTACCCCGTATCCACTTCTCTCCTCCACTAAATTCTCTGGCCCAAACTAGTTCACCCACCTGCAAGCTACGTGGTGTCCCTCTGGCATGCTGAACCTGCTTCCCTTGTGCTTCTCGAACTTTGTCTTCCAGGGACGGTCCTGCCTCCCGCAGAAGGTCTAACCTTGAGCGTAATCTCCTCTTCATGAGAAGTGTTGCTGGTGACTGTCCCGTCGTGCTGTGTATTGCGTTACGGTATGTGAAAAGGTAGGTTTGTAGTGCCACTTCTACCTCGCAGTTCTCTCTTATTGCCCTTTTCATCGCCCTTTTACATAGCTTGACCGCGTTTTCCGCTGCTCCATTCGATGAAGGGTGGTATACTGGTGAGAATATATGCTCGATTCCATTACTTTTCATAAAATCTGCCATTTCTTTACTTGTAAATGGTGGCCCGTTGTCCGAAACTATTTGTTTGGGTAACCCAAATCGAGCAAACACTTCTCTCATTACCTTTATTACTTCCGTTGCCGTTGTTTGATTCATCTTAAATGCTTCGATCCATTTTGAAGAGGAGTCTACAATTACTAAGAAAGTATTACCTTGCATTAAAAAATCGATGTGCAGGCGACTCCACGGTTCTGATGAATACGGCCATGGTTGAGGAGGTGCGTGTGGTGGTGCCATCGCTTCCGCATTGCAGGCACCACACTCTCGGCATGCTTGCTCCAGGTCCCTATCGATGCCAGGCCACCAGACGTAGCTTCTTGCCTGTGCCTTCATTTTCACTACCCCGCTGTGTCCTACGTGTAGTTCCTTCAAAACATACTTACGTAATTCTGGTGGTATGATCATGCGGTATCCCCACATGACGCAGTCTTTTTCTACGTAGAGCTCGTGCCTCCTGACGAAATACGGTTGTAAATCTGTATCCGGGCAATGACTTGGCCAACCTGATTGCTGATACATGATAACTTTGCGAGTAAGTGCGTCCTTCTTGCTTTCTTTTCTCACTTCATCGCTAGTGATTGGTAAAAAATTTTGTACAAAGTTTACATACGTTTTTTCGTCCTTATCTGGTTTCTGCCTACCCACTGGCAATCTAGACAGCGCATCGGCGCTGTTTTTATTAGTTGGTACATATTCAATGTCGTATGTGTATCCTGACAGAATTACTGCCCAGCGTTGAAGTCTGCTTGCCGCCATTGTGGGTATGCCTCCTTTCTCTCCAAAGATGGATACTAGCGGTTTATGATCCGTTTTAAGTTGAAATCTTCGACCGTAAAGATACTGGTGGAATTTTTTTACTCCGTATATGATCGCCAGGGCCTCCTTCTGGATCTGCGAATAGTTTACCTCGGCAGAGTTCAGCACCCTAGACGCATATGCAACTGGTCGCTCCTGTCCGTCTGGCATACGGTGTGCTATGACGGCTCCCACCCCGCTGCAACTCGCGTCCGTCGTCAGTACTAACGGTAAGTTGGGGTCATAGTGTGCTAGGACCGGGCTAGTAGTCAACACCTGTTTAACCCTGTTGAATGCTCTAGTACGTTCCTTCGACCACGTAAATTTGGAGTTTTTCTTCAACAATTCGTACATGGGTGTCAAGATAGTACTTATATCTCTCACAAACTTAGCGTAATACATTACCATGCCTAGGAAAGATCGTAATTCAGTGGTGTTCCTAGGTATTGGTACTTGTTTGATAGCTTCTACCTTCTCTAGGCACGTATGAATTCCCTCTTTGCTTATTACGTAACCCAGGTAGGTTACTGTTTCCGCGAAAAAAGTACATTTTTCCTTTTTTACCCGCAGTCCGAATTGTTGAAGTCTGCCTAGTACTTTATGTAATGTATCTATGTGATCGTTATCATCCTTACCTGTTATTATCACATCGTCCAGAAACACACCCACCTTTGGCATATCCGCGAACATCTGCTCCAGTCTCCGTTGGAAAATGCCGGGGCTGGATGAGATTCCATAGATTAAACGGTTGTACTTATACAAACCTTTATGCGTGTTGATGACGGTGTACATTTTTGAGGCGTCATCAATTTCTAGCTGTGCATAGGCCTGCGATAGATCGATTTTACTAAACTTGTGTCCCCCATGTAATTTAGTTAAAAGATCCTCTACCCTAGGCAAAGGGAAACGGTCAACCTCCAAATGTTTGTTTAAAGTTTGTTTATAGTCACCACATATACGTATGGAGCCATCTTTCTTAACCACGGGTACAATCGGTGTCGCCCAGTCCGACGAGTTGACTGGTGTGATGACGCCATCGCGCTCCAGCTGCTCGAGCGCGCGCTCCACCGGCTCGCGTAGCGCGTAGGCCAGAGGACGCGCGCGCAGGAACACCGGCCGCGCCTCCGCACGCACGTGCAGTGCTACCGCTCCGCCCGTGAATCGGCCCAGTCCTTCCGCAAATACTTCTTTAAATCTGGAAATTAATTTGTCACATTTAAATGGTGTGGCATGATTGATACTGTTACATTGCACATCTTTAAGTTCTATCTGTAACTCCTTTAACCATTGTCTGCCCAACAGTGGGTTACTACCATTTTCGACCACAAACATTTCTAGTTTTTTTATTTTTCCTTTGTAAAGGACTTGTGGCAGAATTTTTCCAACTGGGTGGATTTTTTCTCCGGTGTAATAGTTCATAACTAAGTTAGCCTCATGCATCGGTAAGTTACTAAAGTTTTTGAGAAAACAATCCCTGCTTACACATGTAATAGCACTGCCCGTGTCCACTTCCATTTCTAGATTTATACCCTCTACTTGCACCCTTAGGATATACGGTTTAATGTTTTTTATGTCACTGGTAAAAACATTGAAATTTACCTCTAAAATGTCGTCGTCCTCGTCGTCCGTTACCTCCTCTCTCGGCTCCTGGGTCACCACATTCCGTACCGGGGCTGTACCTCCTCGAAGCCTCGGGCACATTTTCTTTATGTGGCCTTCCCTATTGCAAACTCTGCATGTGTAAACACGGAATTTACACGAGTTACCATCGTGAGGCCCACCACAAACACGACAGGTTTGTTGCCGGTCTTGATCGCGTGGGTGCGTTCCCGCCGTTGTCGGCCGACTGGCCGGCGCCGTGGGCCGTGCCCCCAGGCCGCCGCCGCCGCCACCGCGTGTACGGCTCCCGCTGCCTCCACGTGCATGTGCTCGTCCCCGCTGACTCGACATCTGTAGTACCGCCGTCGACGCTTGGGTGCCGCTTCTGCCGGCTTCCCCCTCCTGTCTGCGTTCGTGCATTGCAGCCGCGTTAGTCTCGGCAGCCTCCATGCCCACCGCCGCCTGGTACGCCTTGGCGAATGTGACATTCTCCCACATCAATACCCGCTGCCTGATCTGCTCTTTGTAAATTCCACAACAGAACTGGTCCCGAAGGTTATTCTCCAGCTCACCTCCAAACTCGCAATGTTTTGCCAGTTTTTTTAGTGTAGATGCGTACTCCGCCACGGATTCATCTGGTGACTGCATTCTTCGTCGAAATGTGTATCTTTCTACCATAAAACATGGTTTTGGCTGCAGATGCTCCTTTACAATTTTCACTAGATCCTTGAACGACTTTGATGCTGGTTTATCCGGGGTGCACAGTGTGACTAGAAGTTCGTAACTTTCACTTCCCATTACCGTAATTAACGTTGGAACTTGGCAATCTGCTTCAATTTTGTTTATCAAAAAATATTGTTCAAGTCTTTCTATATACATTGTCCAGTCATCCTCCGCGACCTTGAACGTATCGAGTTTTCCGATCGTCATCTTGCGATATTTTTCCAAAATAACAACACGCACGGGTTCTAAATCGTCGCCAGTGAAAGGTTATGGCCTTGCGAGACGTCCTGACTCGGGATTCACAGGATAAACAGGGATTGAAAATACAACACGTTTGGTTCTGTTGAAGTTTAATGACAAAGAGAGATGTCATTCTTTATTAAACTACTCACATAACAAAAGTAACTATATGTCTTACAAAATGTTGCCAGCACACACTTTCACATACGTTACAACTTATTTTGTGTATAATTTAATGAGTATAATTTTTGCCTTTGACAATTTTTTTGTATCTATTATAGTTTTTACAAAAAAGATAAAAAACTGTTAACGGGGACAAACTTCAAGGCGAGGGGGGGTGAAGCGTCAGGGGGAGGGGGAGGGAGAGTTGTGAGTTTTGAACACCACACCTAAAGGTATCACACCACATAAGTTTCAAAATTTTATTAATTTGTTGGTCTGAAAAACACAGAATTACCGAACTACCAGGGCTTACTGCCACACGATAAGATTGTTACAATGACGAAGAATGTTAAAAATGTTACGATAGTTTGTATGCAGGTGTCCAGTTAGTTATTAATAAAACACTTACCATCTCTCTTCATCCAATGTATTTGTGGTATTGGATAACCGTTCGCATTGCAGGAAACCAGTCCCCGCTGACCCAACAGTAGAGATGTGTTGGCAGGCTCGTCTATCCATTTCGGTGCCACTGTTGGTATAAATTAGAAAATTGTTAGATACCTCATTCACCCCATTGTGTTAAGAAAGCTAAAATAATAGAATAAAGTGTTGAAAAGCAAGAGGTATTTTTGGATTCTTTTGTGACAAATATTTGCAATTATACTATACTCCATTCCAAATAGCAACGAAAATTTAAGGCCATATTTTTTATTACAGAAACAGAGAAACATTTACACTCACTTATTCTCAGAACAGCTTTAGTAACGTCCAAGATATGTCGGATAGTACATCTCTCTGATAAATAAATCATATTATTTGTTTATCAGAATTGGCCTGAAAGCTTAATAGGAATCGGAAAATCTCGTCGTCTTTATTTTGAATGCAGTATAGGTATAACGAAATAATAATTGAAAACAATTTCTGGTAAATTCATTTGTGACATGCCTGGAGCTTTGCCGAGATAACTACAGGAAAATGTAGTGCAATGTTACCTTTGCTGATAGTTAAATTTGCTGTACAGCGAAAATGAAATTGTGAATCCATATCGATGGATCATTGTGCTTCCTGTATCAACCCTGATAGTTTAATTCTTATAAAACCAATTTTGACTACTGCAACTTTAAGTTCAAGTGCGATAGGTTAATTACAAAAATAGTCAGATGCGCATGTATCATATTTCAAAAACTCACTCTTTGTCTGTACGCTCCTGAACCGTACCCTGGCCTTTCAAAGTCAAAATCAAAGTCAAAGTCAAGTCAAAGTCACTATAATTTACTCGTCTCAGCCTGCCACGAGGCTCTAAAATCCTTCTCAGTTGTTCTTACTCAAAAACAATCCTCGAGATTGGATAGACACTCCCTCAAACTACTTGACACTGGCGAAATCTAACAAGGAAACGCCATTAAATAAAAATAGAATAGAAGATGCGGCCAGAAACTCTACAACATGACTTGACTAAAATATAACTAATGCAACTATAAATATGTATACAGTAATACATATGGTCCAGATAGAGGAAGACATGAGAATGGAGCAATTGGCCTCAACATTTCTGTCACCTAGTCTGGGTTAGTCATTGATGTAGTATGGACGCTGGGTCTAGTACAAAATTCTCGAAAAAGTGTCCGAGACTAACCTACACAAACCTAAGTACGTTTATAGTAATATAATCATTGAAAATGCTGAAATTCAGTTTCATTTTGCTTGCGTAGTTTTTACCCCATCGCGGCAAGGCGTGCACCGCGTGCGCGTCGTCAACCTATCAAACAAAGACTGTCGCATAATTAAGTCTCTTTAAGGCCTCCGCACATTGCAGCGATATTATCGAGCGATTTTATCGAGCGATATTATCGACAGCGATATTGCGACACCTTACACACTGCCGCGATTCCGCGATTTGCGTCACGCATGCGCCACCACTGAATGTAGTCGAAAGAGATTGCGTCAGGTTGCGATAATATCACAGAGGATAATATCGCGGCAGTGTGTGGGATCGAGCGCACCCCCATACAAAATGTACTGAGAACAATTATCGCAAAATCGCAGCGATATTATCGCTCGATAATATCACGGCAGAGTGTAGGATCGTGCGCGTCCCCATACAAAAAGTACTGGAAAAAATTACTTCAAAATCGCAGCGATATTATCGCTCGATAAAATCGCTGCAAAGCGCGGAAGCCTTTATAGTTTTAGGTCTCTTTTGGTTCGGACACTTTTGAGCGCGGACCCTTCATCTAGCACAAGTCAATCATGGTGATCCTCTGAACCAAGCACGTATCCAGAACTTGGGTTCGGGGGGGAGATAATTAATTTCGTGGGGAGATTTTCACTGAAAAACGATGAAAAATATATAGCTGTAACCACTGTTCCATACAAATATTCGGATTTCGGGTGGGGGTAAATCCCACCTATCCCCCCCCCTCCCCCTGGATACGTGCTTGCCCTGAACAACTAACTAACTTACTATCTTGTATCTTACTGTCTTGTTTCTTACCATTAATATAAAGATCTGCAGTCTGGTTGACTTTGCCAACGTGGTTAGTTGCTATGCAAGTGTACTTTCCACAATGCTCCAAGGATACTCGCTTTATTATGAGCACGCTGAACAGTTCGGAACTTCTTTCTGTGATCTGGAATATTGAATAAACTTTAAAACCCATTTGTCACTTACAATGGGAGCTTAGCCCCGAGAGACTTTTCGTAACCGGGCCATGTACTATCGCAGACTTTTCCGCCTGACCACCACAAGGCTCATTTTTGCTTGCATTCTAAAAAATAAAAACGCCCAACTGATGAATACACCAAAGAATTAACAGTTTCCAAACAATAAATTACGCAAAAAAAAAAAAAAAGTGAGGTGCAGGAGGCGAAGGTTTGATCCCCGTCCAAGCCGACTCGTACCAATGAGTTTTTCGGAATTTATGTACGATTTGTTACACCACTGGCTTTCCAGTGAAGGAAAACATCGTGAGGAAACCCTGCATGCTTCAATTTCGAGGCGTGTATTGTACCCACTATGTCCATTATAAGTGGCGACGGGTTCACCCCCCGTCACACTGGACAGAGTTTCGGTACTACTGGTGAAACGTGGATGTTTTGAGGTTTCAGAATATCTCTGACCACCCCCTCGGGGAATATAGTCGTGAGCATATGCTATGCTATGCTAAAAATTAAGTGATCAGGCAGAAAAGTCCACGATATTACCGACGATACATTTTAGTTACATTTATTGCTGATTTCTCAACATTTTGAAAGTATCGTCTAACGTTTCGTTTCGTTTCAGAAATTGGATATCCTAATACTCCATGACCCGCTTTGACGTCTTCCGGCACTGGCGTTTGAATAGGAGTTTTTCAGTGCATTGTCGTGTGTTAGGTGTTGAAACAATGTGTGGGGACTTGCCATATATGTCAACAAACACAAGTTATAGCAAAGAAGCTAACATATGGCGATACCCGATACCGTCGCTCTCAGAAATATGCTCCATACAAAGACAACGTTCACCGTAAATACGTAACTCGTAACCTACTACAAATAAGGTTCACAATCGAATGCGAGACATAAATCGCGCAAGAGAAATAATCACAGAGATTCGATATATATACAAGGTCCAACTAAGAACTGTTGGACCACGGCCGGTCCCCAGCAGGCTTCACACTAAGCCTGGTGGAAGATCTTCCCGTTTCAATGGAGGAACATTCCCAAGTAGCACCTCCATAAATGAAACAGTTTGTCTCGTCTACTTATAGAATACCTACTTAAATTCAAATAACACGATAAAATGATCGATGTTGGTCCCATAGAGAAAGTTGTTCAGGTTGATGGTCTGAACATCATCTAAGTGGCATCACACACGATGACGCATTGACGGAGCGGCAGATGACAGTACGTCATTTGTGAAGTAAGGAGTTATAAGAAACCGCGGTGACGGATTGACGCACCGTGTGTGCTTCTACGTGCGGTTTCTTACAACTCCTTGCTTCACAAATGATGGACTGACGTCTGCCGCTCCGTCAATGCGTCTTCATGTGTGAACGCACTTAAAAACCGTTAGTAAAGGACCTGTATGAAAACATTAATTAATGTTTAATAATACGAAAACTTTCTATTCAATTTTGACAACCTAAGTCCTGCCCTGTCCTGAGTTTCGGTACTACTGGTGAAACGGGGATGTTCTGAGGTTTCAGAATATCTCTGACTACCCTCTCAGGGAATATAGTCGTGAGCATATGCTTATGCTAAGTCCTTCCCACGTTGTAATCTATTATCGTACATATACGTTTGTAAATTCACGTATTCCCGGAATTACTGATAAACCTAACTATATGCACATGTAGGTAAACCGATGATATTGAGAGCAGATTATGTAAGGGCGGAATCGATCTAGTTCGGCGAGCACTGACAGGATGTGCAAGTGAGCTGCTAATTTGTGTACGACTGTGTTCTAACTAGACTTGATTCATGGTTTAACTTACTAGACGATAGAACTCAATTAAACACAATAATTTGAAGCACTATTTCTATAAGTTTATGTATGTTTAAAATGACTTTAACGAAAGACAAGAGAAGACTGATTCTTCATAATTGTTAGTATCATCATTATTAGGTCTGCTATGTACGCACGGCGACAGATCAACCTACCTATAGTTGGACCTTATGTCCATGAACATAGAGTTCAACTATGGGTAGTTTGATCTGTCGCTGTGTGTACACTGTTGAACATATAATTCTCCACAAACATGCCGCTAAATTTTATCCTACGCCCGGCTACGCTTTGATTTGATTTCGGCTGGCTTTCCACTAGGGCTTCATTTAATAAACATTAGTTACTAATGACGCTAGAAACATTCAGTATGACCATTGACCAAACTTGTCAATGCAACGTATCCTGAATTGTCATTTATTTAATTACAATTGTCATGGTAAATAAATCGCATAGATCTATGCGAGGAAGCGAGGCTGAGAGCGAGGAAAACATACCAATAGCTCGATCGCTGGATCGTATCAGAACGAAATTCTATTAACGAATCAATAGATCAAGAGGCGATTTGGGGATACCAAAAACTAGAAGTCAAATCACTGTTTATTCACCTATAGGTTATCGAATGTTCAGGTGATCATAAGACAACAATAGAGGCACCTATTAGTATAAGAGATAAGTGTACTTTTTACAACCATCAGCAGCAAGGCTGATTCAGTGTTTATGGGGTGTGGAGCATCTCTGTGATGGGGATGGACCAGGTCTGCCTGCATAACTTCAGTCGGTTTAGGAGTTACAAACATTTAAAGGTCAGTAAAAAATTAACTTTCAGCTGCAAGGCTGATCGTATGATATTATTGTAGTATGCACTGTAGCTATGTGAACAGCCCACCCATGGTGGGTTAATTACACTTTTCCTTACTCCCTGTATATAAAACAAAATTATGACACAGGTGACTAAAGTAGATGAAACCAACCATACCTTTAAACTAGCGGGCATTTTCTTCCCGTCTTTCAACCAGGAGAAGTATATAGGTGGGTCTCCGCTGATAATGTTACAAGTTATTTGTACAATTTGTCCTTCTTTCAATCCTGTACCCATTCGGAGTTCATCTAGTTCCGGCGCTTCTACCACTTGGATTTCAAACGACCTGAAATAAAAATTAATGAATGACTTCACGAAATGAAATATCTCTCTACTATGTCTACCATCAGACTTGATTAGTCTAGGAGCCAGTGCAGCATTTCTTTGTTTACAAGTTTTTAAATTAAATAAAGGGATTTTAATGTTTATTTATGTAATGAAGAAACAATTAAAAAGATAATTTTACATGTCAGTACAAAGAAATTACATGAAAGAAATATTATTGGATCCAGAATGGATATTTCTTAGAATTATTGTTGTCTGTTTCTGTAAGTTTGTTTGTGCACGCTTCACGCAAATACGAATAAAAACAAGGATTTTGATAAACATAAAACTTGTCTTGGAGTCACAGCTATGTTAATTTCACCGCAATCAGCTCACTCAATCAGAAAATATATGAGGTTACTAAAATAAGGCATCATCGGTAGGTACGACCGTATTCATGGGTCTGCGCGTACGAATTTGCTAGCGCCACAAGTTGTCAATAAAAGTATCCTCCTCCATAATATCCTCTCTTCCTTGTCAAAAGAGATCTTACCCCTGTTTTAAGATACATATCTTATCTTAGCTTAGCAAGACTTTGGTTCAGTAGTAGGATATTTTGTGTTAGCCCCTATACTTTTTATTTTCTTCACCCTTCAAATACCAATGAAGGAGGCAATACCATTGAAGGGAAGAATCACAGAGGATATGTTCCAGGTCTTCTCTTCCTCTCCGCATGCTCGGCAGCTGGGATCTAGGGTTTAAGATTGGTAATAACGAAAAAAAGGCGTGGTGGTCCAGTGGCGAGTAACCTTGCCTGCCGTGCAGGAGGCGATGGTTCGATCCCCATCCAGGCCAACTCGTACCAATGAGTATTGCTAAATTTATTAACGATTTGCATCACCACTGACTTTTTGGTGAAGAAAAAAATCGTGAAGAAACCTGCATGCTTCAATTTCGAGGCATGTATTGTACCCACAGTCCATTAAAAGTGGCGACGGGCACACTCCCTGTCGCATTGGACAGAGTTTCGGTACTACTGGTGAAACGTGAATGTTCTGAGAATATCTCTGACTCCGGGAATATAGTCGTGACCATATGCTATGTATGCTGGTAATTTCAAGAATATCTCACCTCCTGGCCATTTCTCCTGACGGGCTATAAACAATGCAAGTATACACATCTCCAGTCTCCTCTTTCATAATCTTCGGTATTGTCAACACCCCATCTTCACTAGGCTCGTACAACTGTCTTTTCCTGCGTTTTCTTCTAGCCTTTATACTTGTTGTATTGTATGTCCTTTTGTACCTAGCATGTTGCGCCATTGATGTGATGATCTTCTTTCCTTTGTGTTCCCATTCAAGTTTGCTGTGAAATAAGGTCATTGTTTAGTGTTGGTACTGTAATTTCTATATGGGTAGCGCGATGTGGAGACGGAGAGGTATGGATGGATACTCAATTATTTGATCCCAAATGGGTTTGAATCGATATGCACAACATGCAAAATTTTTCTAACTTATATTTTTTTTTATTTATAATTAATGGCTTTTTGCTTGTGCGTAGCACCGCATTTCCTCCAGTGTCAAGTGTAATTTATGGGAGTATCTATCCCAATCTCAGGGATTGTTTTTGTCCAAGAACAAGAAGAGATTGAGGATTGCGGAGCCTCGTGGCAGGCAAAAACGCGACGCGCGAAAACCACGCAAGACGTGTGCTCGGGTCAATTCCTGCAACGTGACTCTCTAACTTATTTACAGATCGTATAGTAATGACTGCTCTCAAATGGTTATGAAAAACATCGTGAGAAACCGTGCATGCTACGATATTATGATACGTATGTGAACTCTACCAAATAGAAATAAATTGTTCCCTGCACTGAGGAAGATAGAGGCTGGTGATGATAGGTCGTTTTGCTTTTAGGACGTTGTGATGCGAAGGACATTTTGCTTATAGGTCATTCCGATACGAACCAGATAATGTGACTGATATGATTTATTCAACGTCAAGGCAGTCCTAGATGTAGATGGCGGGACTAAATTGATGGCTTCCGCAGAAGAAGGCCTTTGCCTGAAAGTCAAAATAGCAACGGCTCATCATCATCATCATCTCAGCCGAAGGACGTCCACTGCTGGACCTACTCCTGCTGCTGTCCTTCCCCAAGGATCGCAATAACGACCGGTCCTGGCCTCATCCAACGGGTTCCCGCTGCCTTCACCAGCAACTGCAGATAGCAACGGCTAATGTAACAATAATATTACCTTATTGGATATCCGTAGTATGGACACCGTAATTTCAGTGGCTCCCCACTTTGTACTTTGATTGGCGGCAGAGTTCTGATATATGGTGGTCCTGAAATAATATTTTATAGTTAATAAAATACTAAAATTATGTATAAAACTTTCTTACATTTATTTTTGCATACCAAATGAACAATTGCTTAGCTATCGACACAAAAGAAAATCAAACTACACTACACTAACGTCTTTCGAGTGTTCGTCGTCGTGTCAGCGTCCGCGTTGCGTCGACGCGACGTCGACGTGGCTACCCATTAGTAATTCTAATACTAATCAAATTAATCTAAACTATTATAAAACTGTAACTGAAGTGTGTCTGTACATTGAAGATATTTAAAAAAAAAGATTACGATATGGTTTTTAGGTATCCCTGACTCGAAATCAACCTTTTTTAGAAATGTTGTCTGTCTGTTTGTTTGTTTGTTTGTTTGTTCGCGCATCACGCAAAAACTACAGAACCGATTTAGATGAAACTTTTTTTGTTTGATAGCTTATGATCTGACTTAAAATATGGTATATAATTTGTGCGGACGAAGTCGCGAGAAAACACTAGTACTTAATAAATACGATCTGGCTACCCATACATAGATCCATGTCAAAACAATTAATTACCCTACAGGGCTTCCAATATTTGGGTAAAAAGAATCACAAACCATAAATGTCAATCCTGGCGACATGTGAAGTACTATAGTCTCCTTCCAGAGCTATACAAGAGTAGGCCCCTCCATCTTCTACTCTTGTCCGTGATATGTTCAGATGTGATACCACACCGACACCTGTCGATGACATCATCTGTCCTAGTATGTACCTGCGTGAGAAATGAACTAGCATTAAAGTTAAAATTTACACATAAGCTGAAAACCACATAGTTACCGACTGAGAGCCATAGTAACCAACAGAGAATAATACCATCAAACTGAGAACCGTATAGTTACTAACTGAGAACCCTGAGAACCATTAGAAACCAACTGATAAGTAACCATATGGGTTACCAATTGAGAACCATACTTAGAAAAAAATATATCGATCTGTTACCTGTCAAGAATATACACGTGATACGTTATACATGATTATAATATAACTGTAGCATGCCTCCAATGTTACCTAGGTCTTTATAGTAGATTACACACCGAGGACAGGAAAGTAAGAAAGGTGATCTGAGGCTTTCTTATTTACTGTCCGAGGTTAGTATACTATTTTCTCCTCGACAGAGGTAGAAAGCGGCAACTTCGTTTAGCGCAGCGGGACGACAATTGACGCTTTCCGTCCTGAGGGGAGAAAATATACTAATGGCAAAGAATACAATTTTGAGCTGGATACTTCTTTCTATTCTAGTCTCAGAAAATACAACACCAAAATGAAACTTACGTATTGTAGCTAAACAGATAGGTAGTTTTTATTTTTATTTTCTGTTATTTTTTTATGATATCAAAAGCATTTACCTCTGATCAGTATTGGAAGAAATAACAACTCCATCTCTTTCCCATATAAATCTGGGAGGGCGATCAGCAGTGGCGGCGCACTGGAGACTCACCTGAAATATATTAGTTTGTTAAGATTCTAAGATATTGTAACGAGATATATTGCCTTTCGCTAGGCTGACGATCTTGTTAATTATTAGTTATGTCTTTTCGCGTGTAAAATTCATAACAATATGATGTGATTCCACGCAAGCGCAGACATTCAACAAAGAGGACGAAATCGGGGCGAAATATAAGGTTTTGTAATTATGACGTTGAAATAAGTTATATTTTTCCATAAATCACTATCCGTTTATGCACTAATACAATCATTATGATATTTCATTTAATTCCATACACTATTAAACTAATTTTAGAAGTTTTAATTTTACTTTAAGGTAGACACTTAATTTTTGCAAAACCATATAGGTATAATAAAGCACCGCTATACATAAATTGAAATGCGTATTTAAAATAAAAAGCTATAGCTAAAAGGTCATAACAAGGTGTAACAAAACAGCGCTTCAAATTATACTAGGGGGATTTGTCACACTCTACAGGGTGTAGTATCAATAACCTTCAAACCACATACTCTACCCATCCAACTGAACTAAAACAACTATGGAAGAAAACATGTCAGAACAAAACTAAAACCAGCTGTTCGATACGTTTGAGTCGTGTAGGTTTTGCAGTTTAGTATGGAATGGCAAAATTACTACTACCACAGATTATATAATACCTACTACGTAGAAAGTAGGTATCTATGCTACTTACATCTTCTCCCGGCGTGATGATCTTCTCATTGAAGTGTTGGGTTATCATGATGTTACCAGATCCAAGATCTCTTTTGTGTCTCACAAAATGTACACCTGAAATTGAAGTCAACTGTAAGAAAAACTGGCTTAGTGTGTTCACACCATGGAGTAAGAGGAGATGGCATATCGGCTTGTTTCTATAGAAAATTATGTCGCCGACATAGGGGGTGAGGGACGGGTGAGGGGAGACAAAAAGCATTAGGGGAGCGTGTAATTTCTCTATGGTATACAACAATCGCAGTACATACTAGATGACGTCATGCTCAGTTGGTGGTTACTGTGCACACTTTGTTACACCATCTCTACCAAGAGGAGCGTGTAATTTCTCTATGGTTCACACACGATGATGCACTGACCGAGCGGCAAATGTCAGTGCTTCTACGTGCAGTTTCATACAACTCCTTGCTTCACAAATGACGGACTGACGTCTGCCGCTGCGTCAATGCGTCATCGTGTGTGAACGCACTTAATTCATTCGATCAAATAAGAAAATTATAAACTGACAAAACCGGTCAATTATTTTTCCATTTTGATCACCTGATTTTAAACCGAACAGTTTAGAAAAGATCACCACAAAAAAATCAATACTAAATTATAAAGAATCGATACAAGACTTCAAGTCTTGTTATAGCAACTATGGAACAATTGCGACTATGGAGCAGGAGCAATTGAATGAATAAGAATCACGATTCAAGAGTGCGATTTTTGAATCTCATTCGATGAATTCAGCAGTTGAAAATGTTAAATTTCTATGGAGATATGCATCTTTCTACTGCTGATTTGACTTCCAAAAATCATAATTCAGGAGTGCGATTTTTAAAGTCAAATAAGCAGTAAAAGATGCATGAGAACGCTTTTGTATGAGATTTAAAAACCGTTCTAGCTCACCGATGACATTCAAAAATCATTCGCTGAGCTCAGCAGTTGAAAATGTCAAAATTACTATGAAGATATGCATCTTTCTAACTGCTGATTTGACTTTTAAAAATCGCACTCCCAAAGTATGATTTTTGAAAATAAAATCAGCAGCAGAAAGATGAATATCCCAATAGTAATTTTGACATTTTGTACTGCTCACCTCAGCGAATGATATTCAAGAATCGCACTCCAGTTCTTCTCTTTATACCAACTCCTGCGTTCTAGATGATTAGAAATGTGTCAATTGAGAGAAGAACTAAATAGTGGTCTTTATAAGTTCATTTTCTCCATAGTTGCAATAGCAAGACTCTCCGGGTAAGACAACCCAAATTACTCGTATAGTCGAAAATTAATATTCATAAGAAAAATAATCCAAGAGAACCGAAAAATGTATAAAAGTTAGTAATATTGGATGAATACTTACTTGAACTAAAATAATTAAAGGCACTTTCTCTCCGCTTTGTTTTCCTATGTGATGTTGATCTGAAAATAAAAGAAAAACATTTTTAATATCTACAAGCGAACGTGGAATACTTACGTTGGAAAATCTATCTGTCTATAAAATTATACAGGATGTGAGGAACAGTATCATTAACCTTTAAACCACATACTCTACCTATCAAACTGAACAACTTTTACTACGGGAGCAAACCTGTCAGCGCAAAACAAAAATATGCTGTTCCATACTAAACTGCAATGGCTATACCTACACGATTCAAATATATGAAAGACCAAATTTTTTTTGTTCTGACAGGTTTGCTCGGATTATAAAAGTTGTTCAGTTTGATAGGTAGAGTATGAGGTTTACAGGTTAATCAAAGTTAACCTTACACCCTACATTTTGGAGTGATGACTATAGTCACCAAAACTCACCTATTCTCTATTGAATAGTTCTTATCTAGTTACTTTGTATAAAACAGTTAACTCTATAGTCAAACTGCTCGAACTATTGAAACTTACATGAACTAAATTTTAGTTCGGTCCTTTTGTATAAGGAAGTATATTGAACTGAATTTTGAACTGAATTTCACCGCGTTCGAAACGTTAAATTTGAAGGATCCATATACGAGTAAAGTTTGAGAAAATCACATATTTGCATAGCGTAAAGTGAACACGAACTATGTAATATAGATATTGCAGTTTTGACTATAAATTAATGTCCCAATGTAGAGATTTACTAAGATAACAATGGCCTGCGATGATGCTAATAAGCCAATTAGTGACGCCGCCAGTCGAGCAACAAATCCGTATATTTGTTTGTCTTAGCTCACACGCATGCGTTGTGAGATTTGTAAACACTTCGCAGACTAGAAGCGGGTGTTATCGTAGTAAATCTCTACTACGATAATGAGAAAAAAGGGTGGTTACAAAGTTTCAAATATGAATAGAATAGAACAAAATTGCGTACGACGAGATGTGACAGGACGTTAGAAGACGAGACGAGATGGGGACGTATAAGAGAAAGGGTTGGATAGTTTTGGATGGTCAAACTCCTCTTGCTTGCTCTATTTGTATATTCTATATCTGAGAGTATATCTTCACACAGCATTTACTTCGGCTAGTTTTGATAAACGTGACAATTGGCAATGACAATTCTGGAGTACAATTCACTAAGCGCAGACATCGTGGTTGAAACATCGTCGTGATGTCAATTCGGTACGCGTTGTTATGAGTGGTTATGACAACTTCGACGATCTGAAGGATACAAAAAGGATGTTACCTTAGAGAATTGCACTCCAGAGTACCTACATTGCTGGTTACTAATGACGCCAAATTTGCAGTAGGTAACATTCTCCTAGCATTCTCAGCAATGTACTCTGAATAATTGTCATTGTCAATTGTCATGTTTACTAAATATGGCCCTGACATTTTCTAATTTTGATTATTTGAGATAAATGGCGTGTTTTGTTGCTGGCGGCCAAGACCCACTTCGGGTCCCTGAGCCGGCATAGTAAGTAAGTAAGTAAGATTATTTAAACTTTTGATTGCTTTCTTAGCATACCCACCCACAGACTTATAAGAAGAACCAGACGGAATGTCATCTAATCATAAGTGAAGCACCCATTTCTTTTGTGTGCGTGCTGTCACGCGGTACTTAAGGTGATGGGTTGTCGGACCTGCGCCTAGAGCTAGTGCATCTGTGTGAGTGTAGGTCCTTTGTAGAACAAACGAGATTGTATTACCTTGCATGCTTCACATCTTTTTAGTGCCATACTCGGTCCGTATTTCTTTCAGGTCCGTGTATCCACCATAATTATTTTCAGTTTGTTCAGAAATCCCGCTAAAACTATGTATTTTTGAGCGCTAAACAGTAGCAAGAATCAATTTGAGCAATCAAAAATATTGCTTTATAATTAAAATACATAAGCGTATAAACTTAAGGGATCCATGTTTAAAAAATGCTACATATTTTATATTTGCAAGCAAGCAGTTCTAGCCACTCACTCGCGCACTCTTTCCTACAATATGAACTCTCAGCTTAATTTAATAATAAAACAAACAATCGAAACTAATTATGACCCTCATCTCTCGAGCAAACAGCACAGTTTAACATTGGTTAACTATGCATACATTAAACTCAGATTAATGAAATTACCTCGAAACAGCGACCGTGGCGGCGCATAATGTTGGCTCAATTTGAATTTACGGCTTGTTGGATAACACATGCTTGTTTGTAAGATAGTTAGATTTAGTAGTTTCTAGAGTTTCATCTTTATTCTATATAAGCATAAGTATTCCCTTATCTTCCTCCCCTTTGGCTTTATTCTCGGCATAAGCATAGGGAACCTCACAGGCCACTGCAAATTAAATAAACACATGCATACACTGAATCTAAGTGATACGACCGGCTGCAGATTCTGCGAGGAGGAGATGGAAACTCATCTGCACCTCCTATGTGACTGTGGCCCCCTGATGTACAAACGCAGTACTCATCTAGGTAGGCAGGTTCTGACTCCAGAGGAGATACAAACTGTCCCGATCAAGAATCTACTGCGATTTCTGGCCGCAGTGGGGATTGGTAAGGAACTTTAGAAAGGGCGTTCGCAAAGGACCAGCGATGGTCTACGTGGCACAGGCCCAAAATCAACAAATAATAATAAATAGGGAACCGCCGAGTAAATGTATATAAACGTATCCCACAATACTTTAATTTTATACTAGCCACCATGCATCCATGCATTTTATGCTAACCATTAGCATCTTCTTCTTATCATGTGGGTAGCAAGCCCTGGTGTCAGAGTTTTTTCAGACCACCTTATGGCCTCTGACGCGGTTTATATGTAACGACTACTATAACCAGAGATAGTAGCCGGGAGCAGCGGCTTAACGTGCCATCCGAAGGAAATCATTTTTCTTTTCAGACAATCAGGTCATTCAGCCTGCAATGACGTAACCAACTGGGGAAAAACGCACAAAGTGTCACAGGTGTCCCCCGTGGGAATCGAACCCAAGACCTCCGTGTCAAGAGCCCAATTTTCTTAACCATTCAAAATTCTTAAAAATTCAGTCTGGGTGTCGCCAGTAGTACCTCAATACTTAAGACTGACCGAAGTTTCCGAATGTCACTAGATGCATTATATTCTTCCCCTTATCGTGTTGACTTCAAATTCTGAACAAAGTAGCTAAAGTACCTTGCCAGAATTGGGCAACCGATACTGCACCCTCACTAGGGGTCATGAGCTCCTCCTGCGTGCAGGTGGTACACGCAGGGCACGATGTGAGATAGGCCATCGTTTGTGGGGCTCCACATAAGCAACTAATGTTATTTTATACCTTATCACTAAACGAGATAGCCTATAATTGCAAAACAATAACTTCGAACTTAGAACGTTTGGGGTTCAACATTAGAATCTAAAGTTATGAGGAATAAAATCCAAAGTTGCGGATTTCATGTTACCTCGCCCCCGCAAAAAGTGCACGCAAGAACTACACGCGTTACTAGTCCACATGTAAGGTAGTCGAAGTACAAGGTTTAAAGCTATTCCGTTATTATTAAGGTAAAGTCGATACAACAAAAAAACTACTCGACTGCCAGGCAATAAATTTCCGATAAAATTAAAAACAATTTTCATTCGCTTCGAATTCCAGACATTTTATACCGTTAAATAACTGAATAGAATTTCTTCATTCTTTCCATTAAAAACTATGAAAACAATATTTTATAAGCAGATTCCAAAGTTGAAATTTGATTGGATTTATTTATCCAGGTCAAATATTTTAACCATAGCAAATATTTATTTACGGCTCACCGGCTCAGCCATATGGTTCCGGCTTAGAATGGACCACCCCAATTCTTCCCGTGGGTATCATACGAGGTGATAAGGGATAAAAGGTTTCTTATGCAGTGTTTAGGTGGGTGAAAGGCTAATAACCTCTTAACACTTGACGCATCATTCCTCTTGTAACTTAAATTGCTAAATGTGAGCATTGTTACAACTGCATTCTTAAACAGAAAGTTGGTAGTTGCTTCAATGTTGTACCACCCCAAAAGGGATTACGGTATTTATCCTATGTAGCCTAGACCTTTGAAAGGCTTTCATGGTAACACTGGTCCAACACGTAGAGGCTCCTTTGAGACAATTTTATTTCAATGCAATGAGATTCACAAACCGTGGTCTAGCTCTGAATGCATTGCGCAAATGCACCAGAAGGCATACCACGTTCGGTGCAGAGACTATTGTAGAAAGGACAGAAAACTACTGGGGGATGAACTGGGTGGGCCGGGAAATCTGGGCTATTGCGGAGAGACTCGAGACGTCTGCCGTGCCGTAAAAAAGTATCTAGTTTGTCAAAAATGACAGACCGCGATTCGCTAACTCATTTGATGGGCCCCCCAAAAAGGCCGCTCGCAAGGAGCGACAAGGCAGCAACATCTGGTGAGCAGCTAAAGTTGTAGAGAGGTGAGTCTGCGGGCGCCGGTTCCCGGTGTTAAGCGCACCAGTCAGCAGGCGTCCGGCGTTATGACATTTTACACTTCCAACCTGGAGCATAGGTTCCGTTCTTGCAACTCCACCGGCCGGCCGGTTAAGGCAAGACAAGAGGTGAGGGCCTAATCAATCCGGTCACCCTGGAAAATCGGGTCCATTACCACCGTCGCCACTCACCAACAGCTCGTTACAAGCTGCGAGTTATTGTAATTATTATTTACTTTTTACACAATTCTAAGTTCCCCACAAACCAATCTTTTAGTTTATGTGCCTACAGTTTGATGGGCTCAAATTATAATTATGAGACGAGACCATAGAGAAATTACACGCTCCCCTAGGGGCGAAATGGGCTCATCACTCAACTGGGTATAGTTTGGACACTGTTAAGGGAATTTGAATAAATATACAAAAAATAGCACTCACAAGCACATACATTGTACTGATCCCAAACGTAAGCTGCTAGGCTTTTTAACATCCATGACCGAAACGGGTTCGGCAGTTTGGCGTGGTAGCCTTTTACACCAATCGGGTAATATCTCTGAGGGAGTCACCGATATGCGACTGCGGGGTACCTGACCAAACCCACTCCCATGTGGTAAATGAGTGCACTCTGCGCCGTTTCCCCGGTGAAATTGAAGAACTCCATAAGTTAACCCCGGCAGCGGAAGACTGGCTAAAACACCTCGTCCTCGAAATTAAAACCTCCCCGTATTCAAGCATGAAGACAAATAATGCCATACGATATAATAATGATCTCTGAGAATTCAGTCGTGTGCATCGCTTATGAATAGGTATGCATTACACACACGTAAGCACACACCCCAATACACCCCTGTTTGTACAGAGTACCTTGCGAGGACCCTTCCCAAACCTGGCCATCCGAGGACCTCTCAAAGAAGGTACTTAGCAATGAAGCACGTCATTAGTACCCAGACGAAAAAATTGCAAATTGAATTCTAAGTCTGACCGCTATGATTCGAAACTGCTATCTCTATCTTTTTTGACAAGACTTTTCATGACCAACACGAGGACTCAAAATACACACGTAAACAAGACATACGGTATACAAAGTGAGGACTGTGTGTGAAACCATCCGAGGACCTCACCGACCTGCTCAGTGATGCCCATGTGAGGACGTTTTTCTTACACAGAAACCTGCGCCAAGTACTATTCGAGGACTTTGTGTTAGACAAACCATTAACAAACTGAGGACGTTTTTCCGAGCACAGCTTGTACAAAGTGAGGACATGAGATGGTGTGTTAAGTCATCCGAGGACCTCGCCGACCTGCCCAGTGACGCCCATCTGAGGACGTTTTTTTACACAGATACCTGCGCCAAGTCCTAATTGAGGACGTTGTGTTAGACCAACCATTAACAAACTGAGGACGTTTTTCCGAGTGTACACGGGGACATAAGCCGGTGTGTAAAGCCATTCGAGGACCTCGTCGACCTGCTCAGTGAGTGACGTCCATCTGAGGATGTTTTACTAACACAGAAATCGGTTCGCTGTCCGCATTTCTTAGGGCTAGTTCTGTTGCTTTCTGCAACGCGAACATCTCCGCTTGAAATACGGTACAGAATGGCTCCAGCCGGTACTTGGCACTTCGTTTCTCCGACCCATCCCTCCAATAGGACATAGCAGCCCCGACCTTCCCTTCAATCTTGCTCCCATCCGTAAATATGTGAGAGCCAGATACTTGATGGTCTGCAAGGGTTTGAGGCTGCATGTTCTCTAGACACTGGAAGTCGATTTTCTCTTCCGAGGCAGGGTGTGGTACCTTCATGAATGACACTCTAGCCTCTATGGTCCTATCCACCAGGTAAGATTGTGGTCGTCCCCTCATCGCCTGGCAGTGTATTTTCATGCTGTGTGAAACGATATCTATTCTGGTCTAACCGATGATAGACATTGGAAGGCTCGTCAGTTGGTGCGGCCGATAAGATTTGGTACCTAAAATCCTTAATTCATAGAACCTCCCAAAAATTTAATTAAGTTCCACATATCCCCAGTCCTAGTTTGCGGTGGTTCTACTATTCTAGGCGACTACAGTAGCGATCTAGGCAAAGATAGGGTACGAATTGAGACTGTTATTGACTATGTTAACGGACGAACACTGATGAAGGACGAAAAAGATAACTTGAGGTAGAACTGAAAAAGATTCGGTGGCATATTCTTGGGTAGTCAGAGGTCCTAAAACATGGTAAGGATACGATAACCCTGGTATCGGGCCACATGTTCTAGTGGTTAGCGTACGTTGTGTTTAGTACCTGACTTGTACCTGACTTAGCTTTTTTATAATTTGACATTGTTATGAATGGATTACTTTTGTTGTACTTAACTAATATCTTGTTATAATTGTTTTGACATTATCCGGCTTACTGTACTAACACCTGCAAATTGTTAAACCTAAATTTATGTACATTAAAGATATACTTTACTTTACTTTACTCCTTAAAAGAGCCATCTTCGAGAAGCTCTGATGAAGAAGTCGAGGTCTCATGTCCTCGGTTTGTTAATCGTTTGTCTAACACAACGTCCTCGAATAGTACTTAGCGCAGGTTTCCGTGTAAAAAAAGTCCTCAGATGGACATCACTGGGCAGGTTGGCGAGGTCCTTGAATGGTTTCTAGTCTAGGTTTAGGTACTTGATCTCGTAGGGACTCCCCTTAAAGGTGGGTCAGCATGCAGAGTAAAGACGTGCTGAGATCATCAGCTTTCTCAGAAATAGCGCCAAGGTGAAGAGCCCACTCAGGACGCCGCGTTGGGATGGTAAATCGAGGCGCTGGTGTCTGAGTAAAAGATTACTTGGATTAATCCGCGGATGCCACATGTCCTCGCTCTCTGCAAGCTGTGCTCAAAACACTTTCTCAGTTTCTTAATGATTTTTTTAATACAATGTCCTTGTTCCCACTTTTTCGACTCAGTAAGGTCAACACATCTTTCATGGGGCACTGTATACGCTATTATAATAAGATACCAGAGGATATTCTAAACTTGCCAGACAAAAAGTTTAAATCCCATGTTAAACAAGTCCTCTGTAAAAAAGGTTACTATAAACTCGATGATTATTTGAATGACCAAAATGTCTGGTCTTGACAATGTTACACTATGTAATTCAATATTTGTACTTTGTATATTTTGTTTTGTTTAAAAGAAGTGTGTTGTAGAGTTTCTGGCCGCATCTTCTCTACAACGGAACACCTTCCGAAGCGGTGGTAGAATCAAAAATGACGTCAAAAAGTTATCTATGTGATATTATTTTGAATAAAAAATTTTGACTTTGACTTTGACTTGAATAGAACTTGGCGCAGGTTCCTGTGTAAGAAAAGTCCTCAGATGGGCATCACTGGGCAGGTTCAAGAGGTCCTCGGATGGATTAACACACCGTCTCATGTCCTCGTACACACTTACACAAAAGTCCTCGCTTTGTTAATCGTTTGTCTAACACAACGTCCTCGTATAGTACTTGGCGCAGGTTTCTGTGTAAAAAAAGTCCTCAGATGGGCATCACTGGGCAGGTTCACCAGGTCCTCGGATGGATTAACACACCGTCTCATGTCCTCGTATACACTTACACAAAAGTCCTCGCTTTGTTAATTGTTTGTCTAACACACTGTTTTATGTCCTCGCTTTGTACAAGCTGTGCTCGAAAACGTCCTCGGTTTGTTAATGGCTTGTCTAACACACATAACGTCCTCGATTAGTACTTAGCGCAGGTTTCTGTGTAAGAGAAAGGGTCCTCTGATTGGCGTTACTAGGCACTAGTTTTACACACCGACCCAATCACAGAATAAGGTGGATGATAAACTAAAAACATTATTGATAATGTTGCAAAATCTGAAACATGCCCAAATTGATAATCATTACAATCTATATTGTCCAGATTCGGAACCCGTACTACCGAGGTACGGCTACTAAGCTACTTTGAGAAAGTAAAATTTAATTTAAGGATTTTATCACCATCATCGTCATCAGCCTATCATCAACAACCACTGCCCATCGGCCTTTCCAAAGAAACGCCACAAAAATCTATCCTCGGCTTTGCTCATCCAGTCGCTAACGCTACCTGTCAGGTCGTCAGTCCAGCGCGCCGCAGGGCGTCCCACTACATTACACCCCTGCTAGTTGTGGTCTCCATTCTAGACCTTTGACTTTCCATTGGTTGTCAGTTCTTTGGCAGATATAACCAGCCCATTGCGACTTTAGCTTGCACATTTTCTAAGCTATGTCAACCACTTTAGTTCTCTGACTTATCGCCTAACTTGTGATCTGTGATGATAGTTATTTCAGAGAAACACCGAGCATAGCACTCTCCATAGCTCTCTGAGTGACTTTAAATTAGTAGGGAACTCTTCTGATGGGCCGAAGGTTAAGACTGTGGAAATTCAATATTACTTTTATTGGTCCAGAACAACTGAAAATCATTTGAAACAAAATTCTAGACCACGATCGTCTTCAAGTTTGCTTTTACAATGACCCATCAACCCATGCATGACGGCCGGCGCATGATGGCCTGCGCTATTGTGCTAGCTTCATCTTGAGATCGTGCCTCATCGTGCCCATCCAGCTAACGGGGACGGACCCGGTCGGCAAGGGCAGACTTAGTACGATGTTCCCGCATCAGTCCCCAGCCGAGACCGTTACTACGGGCGAAAGTAGTCTGGAAATCATACATGACTGACGATGACGCCCCGATCTGGTCATTTCCCGATTTCTTAACGGTTTCCGGTGGTGGTTCTGGTGCTGATGCAGCTTCGTTTGGGAGAAGGTAAGCTGGCTTTAGCCTATCTATAGTGACTGTTTTAGCTTGGTTCTTTTATAATATCTTGAAATTGTTATCTTCTCTTTTCAGGACTTTGTAGGGACCTGTAATCTGTACCAAGCTGGTTGAAGGGACTTTCTTACTGTGTCATCTCGTAGAAAAATAAAGTCCGTAACACGAAGACAGCTTAAGGCGTGTGGTGTGAAGTAGGTCAGATCTTTGTTGCAAATTGGCGCATGCGTGAAGAGTAATCTGACATGTCCAGTATCAGCGTTTTAAATGGCCGGAGGAACTAATTTCGTAAGCATATTGGTTCACCATAAACCAGTTCGGCTGAGGATGTTTGCAAATCCTGCTTCGTTGCGCTGCGTATTGCGAGTATGTATGACTAATGGAAGCGGTTCTTTCCAATGCTCATCCGCGTGACACATGATGGCGGATTTGAGCTGACGATAGAAGCGTTCAATTATACCGTTGCAGGCCGGATGGTATGCTGTTCTTATATTGCGTTGTGAGCCTGTTAAGTTTTGTCAGCGCTTTGAAAAGACTGGCTTCAGATTGTCTGCCTCTATATTCTGTTCTTCTGTACAAATCTGGCTAACCCAAGAGCTAGATTGACCCGGCACTATACGGCAGATATTTCGGACGTCAGCGTGTACGAGATTAGTATGGCTCTCAAACAGCTTATGAACAACAAGGCGCCAGAGGTGACGACGGTATTACGGCCGAGCTTCTGAAGGCGGGTGGAAAACCGGTCCTGAATGTCCTTCAGAAGCTGTTCGATTCCGTCATACTCGAGGGAAATACGTTGTAGGCATGGAACAGAAGTCTGTTGGTGCTCTTTTTAAAAAAGGGTGATAATGCCCTGCTGAAGAACTATAGGCCCATCTCCCTTCTTAGCCATGTCTACAAGCTGTTTTCGAGAGTCATTACGAACCGTCTCGCGCGCAGGTTCGACGACTTCCAGCCTCCCGAACAGGCCGGTTTCCGAAAGGGCTTTAGCACCGTGGACCACATACATACGCTCCGGCAGGTTATACAGAAAACCGAAGCTTGGCGTACATGAACTATGAGAAGAAAGCCTTTGATTACACTTGGGCTGTACTGTAGTCTCTTCAGTGATGCCAAGAAGACTACCGGTACACCGAGGTGCTGAAATGCTTGTACAAAAGCGCCACTATGTCAGTCCGACTTAGGGAATCCAATCCCGCATAAGCGGGATCCCGCATTTGCGGGATCCCGCACCTTTTTTGCGGGATCACAAATGCGGGATTACTCATGCGGGATCCCGCACGTTTGCGGGATTGCATTTTTTTAAAGAAAAATCGGCCTAGAGCATGTCGGACTCGCCCATGATAGGGTTCCGTAGCCATTGCATGATTAGAATAAGAAGAAAAGTATTAATCTTTTAATTTTTATCATACCTAAGAGACAATTTTGACTATGAGCGCAGATATTTCGAGACAGAATCGTAACAGCGATTTAGTTTTTATGAGAGATTTGTTCCATTTGACAAGATTTACCCAAAGACACCTCACTCGATGTATGAAAAAATATTTTTTTTCAACCCCCTTTTTGTTGTTCGGGATCGATGCGTCGAAAAAAATGGGTTACTGTATCTATCTTCATAGCAAATTTCGAGTCAATATCAATAGGTGCTAAAATAAGCGAGTAAATGAGGTGGGGCATACAGACAGACAGACGGATAGAATTGATGAAAGTAGAAGGGTTCCTTGTTTGACTATGGAACCCTAAAAATGGGCTCAGACTACGTTCTCCTTTTTTGTTAGACCCCCAGCACAACAGCCTTTGTTTTTCAGTTTTTAGCTTACAGCCTTACCTTACCTTGAATTTATATTTTGTGTTGTGTGAATCCTGTATTGGAATTCGGAACAATGTCAGTTCAAGTATTACCAATCATTTCTTTAAAAGTATTATCAGAAAAAACATAACCCTCCTTCTGTCGCATTCGGGTAAAAATAAGCTGATTTTACGTTTATAGAATGACGCGTTTTAATTTAAAAAACAAATGGTTCAAAGACACTGGAAGGATGGCGTTACAATCGTACCAATTTATACGATTGTAACGCCATCCTTCCAGTGTCTTTGAACCATTTTTTTTAGCTGTCAGATCGAAAGTGTTGAGTGTTTTTTTGTTCCCTGATTTTAGGGAGCAACTTGTTACTTCGTTAATAGGATTATGAAGGTTATCATGTGAAAGACGTTTTGATACTTCCAATTAATCGAATTTTTGTGTAGTTAATGTTAATTTTACATATAACAAACTAACATTTTCATTGCTATGGCGTATTTATTGGTAGTGAACAATTTATCCATTGGCAACACCATCTGTCAGACTTGATGCGAACCATAGACAAACGGCACTTTTACTGTAATACATACATACATATTCTCACGCCTGTCTCCCACTGGGGTAGGCAGAAACAACGGAACGCCACTTGCTACGATCCTGACAAACCTCCCTAGCTTCCTCCACATTCATTAGTCCTTTCATGCATGCTCGTCGGTTTCGGGTAGATCTGACCTGGCCCTTCTTAAGCACGTCGCCAATTTGGTCCGAATATGTACGTCTAGGCCGTCCCCTTCCAACATTTCCACTTACGCTTGCCTTATAGGTTGCACTCGTCAATCTGCACTCATCCATTCTTTCCATATGACCAAACCATCGCAACATACCTTTCTCTATCTTACTGTAATTGTACTGTAATTTTAACATAGCCGTCTAATGATTTTTCGATTTACTAGTCTTGGAAAACGCCTCATTGACTAATAGTAATGAGTAATAAAACTACTTAGTAATTATATTTAAATTTACTTCTCCTAATTTCATTTTTACTACTTAAAACAAAAAAAAGTTAAAAAAAAACTCAATCCCGCGAGTCCCGCGGGATCCGCGGGATTATTGACCTCAATCCCGCAGGCATGCGGGATCGCGTTTTTAGTGCGGGATTGGATTCCCTAGTCCGACTACAGGACCAGAACTCGAAACCTATCCTACTGCAGCGAGGTGTGAGGCAGGGAGACGTTATATCTCCGAAACTGTACACCGCTGCACTGGAAGATCTTTTCACGGTTCTGGACTAAAAGGGCTAGGCATCAACATAAACGGCGAGTACATCAGTCACCTTCGGTTTGCCGATGATATAGTCATCATGGTGCGGCGGAGACTATGGAAGAGCTCAGTCGAATGCTCAATGATCTTAGCCGAGCCTCCGAACGAGTTGGTCTGAAGATGAACATGGACAAGACAAAGATCATGTCAAATGTCCAATGTGAACCCACTCCTGTAACGATTGGCAACTATGCGCTCAAAGTTGTGTAACAGTAATAAGAGACAAATAAATACTTTTTAATTTAATTTAATTTTAATTTAGTTGTCGACGATTATGTTTACCTGGGACAAATCATTCAGTTAGGTAGGTCCAACTTTGGGAAAGAGATCAACCGTCGAATCCAACTCGGCAGCGTTCGGGAAGCTATGTAGTATATTCACGTCCCAAATACCGCAGTGTCTTAAAACGAAAGTCTTCGATCAGTGTCGTGTTGCCATAGATGACATATGGAACAGGGACGTGGTCGCTCACTTATGGCCTTATGAAAAGGCTGAAAGTCACCCAAAGGGCAATGGAGTGGGCTATGCTCGGAGTTGCAGTGCGCAGCGTGGGTAGGTGCGCCACACGGTGGACCGACGACCTGGTGAAGGCGGCAGGAAACTGTCGGATGATCCATGGTTTACCAGGAATTAGGTTTTTGTCTCGCGGTCAGTTACGAAAAGGCGGCCGTTGGAGTAAAGGCAATCGTTGGCCGCTATTGGACCCACCTTGAGGGTTTTCCGCCTTGTAATTAAGTAATCTTTATTTGCTCTTTAGTAAATGTAGTAGTACAATAAATATATTATAGTAGTATACATTACTTATTCATATTACATTGTCATCCTTGGTTAAAAATTATTTAATAGATTAGAATGTATAATGTAAGAGCCAGGTGCATAAGGTGGTTTTTAGGGTTCCGTAGTCAACAAGGAAGGGTTTCTTGGCTGTTTTGGCAGTTTTGAATGTTTGGAAAACAAGATTATTAGCAAGAAAATACCCAGAAAAAAAACATATTTAGAAAAAAACAAAGGTGCCAAGTTTTTTTATATATTTTTTTTCATAAATTTGAAAAAATACATTTTGTTTTTTTTTCTATTTACAACCTTAGGTACCTATACATATTAATCACGTCGACAAAGTGGTAGTAATGGTACCTCCCCTGCATGAAAAGTGGGGAACACATTTTTTATTCTCGTCTATCCCATGGTGTGGGGTATCGTTGGATAGGTCTTTTATAAATATTGTGGGTGTGGAAAAATCATTCCTCGATTTAGGGATCCGTTAGCGAAATATTGTGCTTTAACGTGCTATCACCGCTATGTAGGCTTTACATATAAGTTAACGAGTAATGTCGACCTACTTTCGAAATGTACTTTTTAGACTTTATTAGCCGTTAACCGTAGTATAAAACAAAAAGTCCGTAAATAGCGCGTGGCCCGACACGTACTTGGCCAGTCTTATTGAAACTGTTTTTCAGTTCTTCTGGAGCAATAAAGTAATACTTAGGTATTTAATTTCCACAGTCTTATCCTTCGGCCCAACAGAAGAGTTCCCCATAAAAGTTGGTTTTTATTTTTTATCAGAAACATAATACTAGTACTGTCCAACATAAATCTTGGACGTTACTAAAGCTATTCTAAGAAAAAAGTGAGAGGAAGTGCCTGTTTCCACACTTCCGAATAAGTTCTGCTAACAAGCTAGCGCTATAAGCTATAAGCTAACAAGCTTATCCGACAGCTGATTTGACATATTCTTCAATGTCAAATAAGCTATCGGATAAGCTACCAAGATTTTATCCAAAAATGGTGAAAAGACCCTAAAGTGTTTCACACAGAAACCTGCACTAAGTACTATTCGAGGACGCTGTGTTAGACAAACCATTAACAAACCGAGGACTTTTGATTGAGTGTACACGAGGACATAAGACGGTGTGTCATGCCATTCGAGAACCTCGTCAAGCTGCCCAGTGATGTCCATCCGAGGACTTTTTTTTTCACAGAAACCTGCGCCAAGCACTATTGGAGGACATTGTCTTAGAGAAACCAATTGACAAACTAAGAAAGACGTGTTCGAGCACAGCTTGTAGAGAGCGAGGTCATTTGGCATCCATTGTCGGCATTTATCAAAGATAAAAGAAGACAAATTTTTATCAATTTGAAGCATGCCGACTCTTTCTGTTTGTCGGATTTTTTCTGTTTTGTGTTTTGATGTTGTTAGTTTGTGTCGAAACTTCGTTGAGTGCGGACGTGCGTGTGCATCTACCTGTGGCTTCCAAATATGTTTTATTTTCTTAAACTAGCCAGTTTATCATAGATCATGACTGTGAATGTTGGTTTGGTGTAGACTGTGGGGTGTGCCGTGGATGTTTTAGGTAAGCTCATTATTAGGGCTGGTTGCATGACACTGACGGAAATCCACCACAAAAAAGCGAGGTGAAGCGGCCCGGCGTAGTATGCGTTAGTTCATAGAAACAATGAAGGTGGATTTTTATTTTTGCGTTGCGGCCCGCCCCGATGCGGTCTGCCTTAATACGCGCTTCCGTTTAAGATTCAGTCCTCCCAAATCTTAGTCTTCGTTCTTAAATCTTTTTGCTATTCTTCCGTTAAACGGCCAAGTGTTATAACTCTCTTCTGATAAAAGTCGCTACCGGTGAAAGTAAAATGCGGGTAAGAGTTGGTGAGAGTCTAAATGATGAGTTTGACGTCGTGACTGGGCTCAAACAAGGCGAAGCGATGTCCTCAATGCTGTTTAATTTAGTGCTCGGTCACGTCATAGAAATAGTACTATTTTATGACGGCGGAGTGGAATTACATAGCCAAAATAAAATCATTGGGTATGCTGATGACCTGGTCATACTCGGACAGAGTGAGAGAGATGATTGATGTGCGAGAAGTAGAAGGTGAAAAAGTTGGTCATAAAATCAGCCGCGAAAAGACGGAATAATCTTCTTATGCAAATAAAACCGCATGTTAATATTTTAATTTTGATAACGTATTGTTGCTGTTGATGTAGGTACCTTGATAAATAAAATAAATAAGATATAAAAATCGGAGAGCCAGAAGAAGTGACAAGTGATCTCAATGTCAATGGTACTTTTATTACCGTTCCGAAACTTTTAGGAGTGGTTCAGTCAGACCATCACGGTTTCTGGTTTAGGTTTAGGTACTTGATCTGGTAGGGTACTCTCCTTAAAGGTGTGTCAGCACGCAGAGTAAGGACGTGCTGAGATCATCAGCTTTCTCAGAAACAGCGCCAAGGTGAAGAGCACACTCAGGACGCCGCGTTGGGATGGTAAATCGAGGCGCTGGTGTCTGAGTAAAAGAGTACTTGGATTAATCCGCGGATGCCACATGTCCTCGCACTCTGCAAGCTGTGCTCAAAACACTTTCTCAGTTTCTTAATGATTTTTTTAATACAATGTCCTTGAATAGAACATGGCGCAGGTTCCTGTGTAAGAAAAGTCCTCAGATGGGCATCACTGGGCAGGTTCAAGAGGTCCTCGGATGGATTAACACACCGTCTCATGTCCTCGTATACACTTACACAAGAGTCCTCGCTTTGTTAATCGTTTGTCTAACACAACGTCCTCGTATAGTACTTGGCGCAGGTTTCTGTGTAAAAAAAGTCCTCAGATGGGCATCACTGGGCAGGTTCACCAGGTCCTTGGAGGGATTAACACACCGTCTCATCTCCTTGTATACACTTACACAAAAGTCCTCGCTTTGTTAATCGTTTGTCTAACACAACGTCCTCGTATAGTACTTGGCGCAGGTTTCTGTGTAAAAAAAGTCCTCAGATGGGCATCACTGGGCAGGTTCAAGGGGTCCTCGGATGGATTAACACACCGTCTCATGTCCTCGTATACACTTACACAAAAGTCCTCGCTTTGTTAATCGTTTGTCTAACACAACGTCCTCGAATAGTACTTGGCGCAGGTTTCTGTGTAAAAAAAAGTCCTCAGATGGACAACACTGGGCAGGTTGGCGAGGTCCTTGAATGGTTTAACACACCGTTTTATGTCCTCGCTTTGTACGAGCTGTGCTCGAAATCGTCTTCGGTTTGTTAATGGCTTGTCTAACACACATAACGTCCTCGATTAGTACTTAGCGCAGGTTTCTGTGTAAGAGAAAGGGTCCTCTGATTGGCGTTACTAGGCACTAGTTTTACACACCGACCCAATCACAGAATAAGGTGGATGATAAACTAAAAACATTATTGATAATGTTGCAAAATCTGAAACATGCCCAAATTGATAATCATTACAATCTATATTGTCCAGATTCGGAACCCGTACTACCTAGGTACGGCTACTAAGCTACTTTGAGAAAATAAAATTTAATTTAAGGATTTTATCACCATCATCGTCATCAGCCTATCATCAACAACCACTGCCCATAGGCCTTTCCCAAGAAACGCCACAAAAATCTATCCTCGGCTTTGCTCATCCAGTCGCTAACGCTACCTGTCAGGTCGTCAGTCCAGCGCGCCGCAGGGCGTCCCACTACATTACACCCCTGCTTTGTCAGTTCTTCGGCAGATATAACCAGCCCAAAATAATATGATACGATATAATTAATTACGAAGATTTCAAGGGTTGGTTTTGGTCCACGGCCGTAGAACTCACACCGAGTAGAATACGGTGCGATGGCTACGGTATTCTCCGGTCAGATTTTTTCATAATCGCAGGACCGGTCGCATAGCTGTAGCTGTATGTCCAGCAGTGGACGTATCGTATCGTATCGTCTTAGATGATTATGATTCTCAGAATGAGTTTTCATAGTATAAAAGTATTACATAAAAATTACTTCTAGGCTTTTGCAGACGGCACCTAAGTTGCAATATCACTTTTTCATTTGGGGTTTTCATTATTGAACAAATCTTTAGTATTGTTATTATTTTTGTACATTATCAAAAAAAAAAAAAATCATCATTAATTTAGTATGTTATTAGTAATAAATACGTAATAGTCACACTCACACATATTTTATCGAAACGAGGACAGAAAATTTCACACTCGGTCCTCAGTTGGTCGGAAAATTACACTTTACACACAATGTCAGGAAAAGCTACCAATACGAGGACATCTGTGTTAAGTTTTACACACAAGTCCTCGGATTGGTACTGAAACCGGACAAAAGTGTAAATCAGGTGTGTTAAAAATCGATGGTGGCGCCCTCTACTTCACACACTTGCTCACACTCCAACCTGACTCCCCATCACTAAACCGAGGACTTTGACAGATTTCCTTGTTACGAGTACAGAAAGGTTCAAAATCGCACGTTAAAGACCGTTATGCGGTCAGGTCGATCCGAGGACCCACAAAAAAGTCCTCGCTTTGAAAAGGTCCTCGGGTGTTCCTTGTGTATTCAGGTGCGAGTCCTCGGATAGTACTTAAAACAAACACAAATATACGCACCCCCACACACTCATACAAAATTTTTACTTTTTTTATTACTTTACTTTCACACTAAAGCTAGATAGTATAACGTGGTCTATGTAGCCTGCATTTACGTAATAACCCATTAAATAAAACGGCTGGCTGACTGACGCATCCCGTATGCACTTCGGTTATCATGGCGGCTCGTGTTCATGCATAATTGCTACTCCCAAGTGTTGTGGTTTAGTTTTACTATAGGTACGTTCTTTGTGGGAATAAAATATGTAGTATGATGGTTGTTGTAATATTATATAGACTTTAAACTGTTAATTTGATTTTAACCTGTAACTGCGTTTTCTGAGTAGAGTTATTTAATACAGAATATTTTGTAGACTTATTCACCAGTTTACGTTTTATATTACATCATCATCATCATCATCACCATCACAGCCTATACAGGAGGTTTCTTGAGGTAGGCTCCATAGTGAAAGTTGTTCAGTTTGATGGTCTGAGTTCACTTTTTCAGTATTTGTAGGCTGTCACTTACACCCTGTATACGTCCCACTGTCGGGCACAGGCCTACCCTCAGGGAGGGTGTATAGGCATTAGACCATTAGTCCACCACGCGTGCCCAATACAGATTGGAAGACTTCACATACGCATCGGAATTTCTTCTTCAGCGTATGCAGGTTTCCTCACGATGTTTTCCTTCACCGTTTGAGAGCAGTCTAAATAGAATAATTTATCTCAGAAGCCGCAGTTACAGGGGTAAGTACATAGTAACAGTTTAGAGCTATTATACGACCTAGCTATTGCAAATAATTTCATCTCTCTCCGCTCATTTTTCTTTATCTTGGACCACCTTACCGCCTTGAAATGTACCTACGTAAAATTGTGAAATATGCAGCGACAAACAAATGTGGAAACGTCTTTTTCCAGTATCATGCCGACATAACTCAAGAGGTTTGTAGAGTTAGAGACACATATAACCTTGTTTGTAACTTGTGCCGTTTGGTTCTAGCTTTGGATTTAGTAGACTACGTCCTAATTTACATTAATGTCTATACCTAAACAAGTTGTAGTAGTAAATTGGTGAAAAGATATAATCTAATTAAAGATTGAAAAAGTCGGGCGGCGAGCGGGATTCGAACCCACGACCTGCCTATCCGGGGCATGCTCTACTCCAACAGAGCTGTCGTCGCCGGCGAAATTTTTAAACCATATTTATCGTCTTAAAGGGACGTCAGGTAAAGCGTCTGTTGGAGTAAAGCATGCCCGGATAGGCAGGTCGTGGGTTCGAATCCCGCTCACCGCCCGACTTTTTCAATCTTTAATTTGATTAAGCTAACATGGCATACATGTAAAATAATAACATTAGATATAATCTAAATTGAATCTAAATTAGTTTTTAGAATGTCTGATGCCCCCTTTTAATGAATCATCGTCATCACAGCCGATGGACGTCTAATGCTGGACATAGGCCTCCCCCAAGGATCGCCTCAACGGCCGGTTCTGCGCTGCCCTCCTTATTCCGAGAGCGCAAATGCGCGCTGCATGCAAAGTTATTCTGGTGATATTTTCAATACTATTCCAATTAAAGTCAATGCAATTTATCAGAAACAATCTAGAAACTAATCTCGATTTTCGTTAAAATATACAGTTAAGAAGATTAATTTAAGATTTGTATGGAAATCTTTGAGGCATTGTAAATTTAAAACGAAAATCTGACTTCATTCAAACATAGAGATTAGTTTCTAGATAGTTTCTGACTTTAATTGACTTGATTGACTTGACTTGAATTGACTTTAATTGATTAGTATTGAAAATATAACCAGATTACGTTTGTTTATCGGTATGGAGCGCGCCAACGGTAGTATACCCTTAAGTAGAAACCTATATGTAGAAAGCTTGTAATTGGCCTACAGCTGACTAAATTTGTCAACTATTTGTTTTATAGCTGTAAGCTCCCCAGATATAATAAAATAAATAAAATTGCGCACATAATAATTCTAGTTATTATATTATCTAGAACTTACATGACATTTTTAAATGGCGATTCTTGATTATCCTCCGAGAGATCTGAAACAAAAATAAATGGGACTTTACAAAAAAACTGTCAATTGGATTTAAATTCGGTTTTCATTTAAATCGGCAACAAAAGCTGGCCTGGAAACCCTTATATCAAAATGTACTGTCATGGATTCAGGGCAAATTCATAATCATAAGATATAAATGAAATAATTTTCTCTTTACAGCCTGTGCAGAATTGTTAGCTTAGGGTAGCTGATGTAGGTACCTATAGTCTTATCTATTACTAGTGTTTTCCCGCGACTTCGTCCGCACAAATTATATACCAGATTTTAAGTCAGATCATAAGCTATCAAAAAAAAAAAGCTTCATCAAAATCGGTTCAGTAGTTTTTGCGTGATGCGCGAATAAACAAACAAACACACAATTTTGTCAATAGCTGGCGCTGCACGTCATTTAAATCACGCTATCGAGTGTTATTTGAGTTTATATGAAGTGAACAGCAACTGTTTTATTCCTCACGAATTTACGGTTTTATAATAGTTAAGATAAAGATAATTATAATATATATCGTCCCATGTTTCTTTGGCGCTCTTGCGGAGTTGTCTCTCTTTGCCGAATCTGGCATACTTTTTGAGGACGACCCCAACTTGGTTGTTTCCTCGAGAAGTAGAACGAATAGATGAAGAGATAAAACTGTCGCTGGAAAAGGTGCTTAACGTGAGTCTGGACGGTGAGCAGTGGGCGCAAGCGTCGTTGCCGGTCCGGTTCGGTGGACTGGGGGTGCGTCGTGTGCGGGACATCGGCCTTGTTGCTTTTTTGGCTTCGTCTCATGGAGTAGCGGATCTCGTCACTAGTATTTTGCCCTCTTATGGTGTCGGTATCCCTATTCCATTTGTGACGGAGGCTATGGCGACTTGGTCGGTTGGCTCGTCTGGTGGTGCTTTCCCGGAAAATTTGACCGTGCAGAGGCAGTGGGATGAGATTGCTGCGAAGGCGACAGCAGCTCGGTTGCTTGAGGGCGCTGCTGGTGCTGATCTTGCTCGGCTTAAAGCGGTCTCGGAGCCGGAATCGGGCGCTTGGTTACATGCTCTCCCTTCTCCATTTGTGGGGACGCTGCTGGACAACGACACTTTAAGAGTGGCGGTGGCCCTGCGCCTCGGTTGCAAGGTGTGCGAGCCGCATAACTGCATCTGTGGTTGTAGGGTGGAAGCTAACGGCCATCATGGACTTAGTTGTCGGCGGTGTGTGGGGAGGTTTCCGCGGCACCAGGCTTTGAATGACGTCATTAGACGGGCTCTAGTGTCAGTGGATGTCCCATGCATTTTGGAGCCGCCTGGTTTGTCCCGCACGGACGGTAAACGCCCTGATGGTCTAACGTTGATCCCTTGGCAGAGAGGCCGTTGTCTGATTTGGGATGCAACTTGTGTGAGCACTTTTGCTCCTTCCCATTTAGAACGGACCATGCGAGCCCCGGGTTCAGCGGCTGAGCATGCGGCGAGACACAAGAGGTCTTGGTACAGTAATTTGGCAGTGGCATATGACTTCGTTCCGGTCGCGTTTGAGACTGCGGGCCCTTGGGGTACCGAGGCCAAAATTTTTGTGCAGGAGATCGGGCGGCGGTTGAGAGCTAAAGGTGGCGACCCGCGCTCTGGCGCTTTTTTGGTGCCGAGGTTGTCTTTGACAGTTCAAAGGGGAAATGCCGCTAGCGTCTTGGGAACCTTGGAGCCGGAGTGGCGTGGGGCTGGGCCTAGGAGTGTGAATTAGTCTGTATGTTGACGAAGCATGTAGCGGATAAGGAGTGTATAGGTTTAAGTATTGACGAAGCATGTTGCTGATTGTGATCCTGTTTATAAATTATTATATGTTTAACTTTTGACGAAGCGTGTTGCAGATGCAGATAGTTATGTCGCCATTTTTGACAAAGCGTGTTGCAGATTTGAAGTATGTATATTCTTTTAAATTAATTATGATGTCTCTTATATTTAATAAACAAGCGTACTAATATTGTTAATGTATCTTATCAACATCAGCCTCCACGAATTTCTGGACATAAACGTCCATCCAAACCTAATCTAATCATATCCAAGTACTCACAGAACTCTTCATAATATCATCGCCCCAACTACACTTAAACACACAAACATAATATGCTCAGGGTGGGAGGGGGTAGTCAGAGATATTTTGAAACCTCAGAACTTCCACGTTTCACCAGTAGTACCGAAACTGACCCCAAACACCCCAACTAGATGAAGTTAAATAAATTACCAACACAAGTCAAACTCAAAACGAAAAACAATTTAAAAAATAATCAGCAATTCAGCAGAAGGAAACTTTAACGGAAAACATTTAAAAAACAATTTTAAAACAAAATCGCGGAACAGCGATTTCGACGGTTTAGTTGTGAGAGTTAAGAGCGAACGGAACTACCAACTCTGATGCACTCCAAACTTTTGCCGAGCTGCGGTTGGGAGAAGTTACCCGCTCTGGAACTGCTAATCTATATCGTAGTTAAAAGTACTGATACACACGGACCAACACGACACCGAGTTAAGGGTTAGTTACGACCACAGATCACCTCCAATAGATACCGCATACAGTGCCGCCGACGCGCACCACACATCTATGATTTTGCACTGATATAAGCAACGGGATAGAGCGAGATAGGAATAGTGCGACCTTGAAATGGCCAATCATGTTGCATTATTTCGTGCCCCGCTACCCGCACCTACCGCCAAAAATGGTGACTTCGGGCCTGTACGAAATTTTCATCATGCGGTATCTATTGAGGGTAATCTGTGGTTACGACACATTGATCGACGGTTTGTGTCCATTCAGAAAGCACGATTATTTTGGGAGTTGGGACGCCGTAAGCAGACTTTCGCAACGTCGCGTGACGTGGCGGTTTAATATAGAATTGAGAATAATTTCTAGGTATATTTGGCGATGCCGTGCCATTTTCAATCACTAAATTCAATAAAAAATCAAGGTTTACAAGATTGAATAGAACTACGAACTCTAATGCACTCTACACTTTTGCCGAGCTGCGGTTGGGAGAAGTTACCCGCTCTGGAACTGCTAATCTATATCGTAGTTAAAAGTACTGATACATACGGACCAACACAACACCGAGTTAATGGTTAGTTACCTACAAGAAGTTTAAAATTCCTACAGAGATGGAGATTGTATTACAAACATCTTTTTGAAGCCAGAATCTATGACCTTTATGACGTCACTGATGTTTCGCATCTCATTTTCTCTTTACATGGAGTTGTCATTCTCAAGGTCATTCTAAAGTCATGTCATCTGAGGAAATGAGATGGGAAACATCAGTGACGTCATAAAGGTCATAGATTCTGGCTTCAAAAAGATGTTTGTAAAACAATCTCCATGTCTGTCGAATCGTTAGGTACATTTTGTGATATCATGCCAATCTAATAGACATCAACCTATTTAGACTCTAATCAGATTGAACAGTGCACTCTACACTTTTGCCGAGCTGCGGTTGGGAGAAGTTACCCGCTCTGGAACTGCTAATCTATATCGTAGTTAAAAGTACTGATACATACGGACCAACACAACACTGAGTTAATGGTTAGTTACCTACAAGAAGTTTAAAATACCTACAGAGATGGAGATTGTATTACAAACATCTTTTTGAAGCCAGAATCTATGACCTTTATGACGTCACTGATGTTTCGCATCTCATTTTCTCTTTACATGGAGTTGTCATTCTCAATGTCATTCTAAAGTCATGTCATCTGAGGAAATGAGATGGGAAACATCAGTGACGTCATAAAGGTCATAGATTCTGGCTTCAAAAAGATGTTTGTAAAACAATCTCCATCTCTGTCGAATCGTTAGGTACATTTTGTGATATCATGCCAATCTAATAGACATCAACTTATTTAGACTCTAATCAGATTGAACAGTGCACTCTACACTTTTGCCGAGCTGCGGTTGGGAGAAGTTACCCGCTCTGGAACTGCTAATCTATATCGTAGTTAAAAGTACTGGTTTGATACATACGGACCAACACGACACCAAGTTAAGGGTTAGTTACGACACATTGATCGACGGTTTGTGTCCATTCAGAAAGCACGATTATTTTGGGAGTTGGGACGCCGTAAGCAGACTTTCGCAACGTCGCGTGACGTGGCAGTATAATATAGAATTAAGAAAAATGTCTAGGTATATTTGGCGATGCCGTACCATTTTCAATCACTAAATTCAATAAACATCAAGGTTTAACAAGATTGAATAGAACTACGAACTCTAATGCACTCTACACTTTTGCCGAGCTGCGGTTGGGAGAAGTTACCCGCTCTGGAACTGCAAATCTATATCGTAGTTAAAAGTACTGATACATACAGACCAACACGACGCAGAGGTTAAGGGTTAGGTACAAGAAGTTTAAAATACCTACAGAGATGGAGATTGCATTACAAACATCTTTTTGAAGTCAGAATCTATGACCTTTAAGACTTCACTGATGTTTCCCATCTCATTTTCTTTTTACATGGAGTTGTCATTCTCAAGGTCATCTGAGGAAATGAGATGGGAAACATCAATGACGTCATAAAGGTCATAGATTCTGGCTTCAAAAAGATGTTTGTAAAGCAATCTCCATCTCTGTAGGTATTTTAAACTTCTTGGTTAGGTACGACACATTGATCGACGGTTCGCATCGCACTTTCGCATCAGTGTGTGACTTGGCGAACGACGTCCGACACTAATCGTGCTTTTTGTATGGACAAACCATTGATCGCCGTCGATTAAAGTGTCGTAACCCTAATAAGACTTTTGAATCACACGGAGACAAAAAAAAAAAACATATTTGTATTATTCTAGCAGCAAAAGCAACAAGCAGAAAATGACTTTTAGCAACAAATTTTCTAGCGAAATACATCCAAGTATTAATAATTATCAAATTTTTTGTAAAATCGACTAAATTTTTGTCTCCGGACAATGTGGGAGATTATTGACGAATGGAGAAGAACCGTTAGGAACATTAGGTGATATCATGTCAATCTAATAGACATCAACCTATTAAGACTCTAATAAGATTGAACAGAACAGAACTAGGATCTAATGCACTCTATACTTTTGCCGAGCTGCGGTTGGGAGAAGTTACCCGCTCAGGAACTGCTAATCTATATCATAGTTAAAAGTACTGCTACACACGGACCAACACGACACAGGGTTAGTTTCGACAAATTGATCGATGGTTTGTCCATAGAAATCACGATTATTTTGGGATGCCCGCCGCGCCGTACGCAGAATTCGCATCGGCGCGTGACGTGGTGAACGGGGCGTCCCACACTTATCGTGCTATTGACATTGGAAATGGTATTTTCGTTCGCTCCAGTGTAGGCTCCGAATTCCGATTTCACGAAAAATTACGATCCAGAGTTGTAAAGATATGAGATTAGAAAAAGCTCAATAGACGCGTATTTACGAGAGCTGTAAGGTGCAAAAAAGAAGAAAAGAACCTATACGAGAAAATCAAAAACGAAAAAATTTATGGCACAAATAGTGAAAAAAAAATATTTTTTTCCGAATTTTTGATTTTGTCGCACGATATTTTGGAAACGAAGAATGATATCAATAATTTGAAAAAACTTCCTCTGGACCATTTAGTCAGCTACAATTTTAGCCTAAAACAAAGACGGCCCCAGTAGTATAACCTTTTTGAAAAAATTCAAAAAGTCAGAACGACATATTCAACGTTGTAATTTTTAAATGTAAATTTGTAACCTTTTCCTTATCCCGACTTTCTCGTCGCTCAGCGACAACTTTGATTGACAAATAAAAAACGTTTATTTATTTATTTAATACGGCTGCTGCGGCTGTGGCATGATGCGCGTGATACGGCTAATCACGCCTTTTATCTCGTTCGTTCGCGCGCAAATAGAAAAAGAGCTAGGGCGTCATAGCGCTATAGCTACCATACGGCCGCCTGTAGATGGATCAGGAACCTTAGATCAAAGTAAAATTAATGGATAGGCCTTACGCGGACATTTCAAACCAGAAAAATGAGGCAAAACAAATGAATGGTTTACTTCAAATTTGTATGCAAATGCCCTGGTTCTGACCTTAGATCAAAATAAAATTAATGGATAAGCCTAAAGTGCGGTAAGTTGAAGCAAACTACTGGTGCACTTGGTCCATACAAACTAGCGCCATTATCTGTCAAATCTAGGGCACTTGCATACAAATTTGAAGTAAAAATTTCAATTGTTTTGCCTCATTTTTCTGGTTTGAAATGTTCGCGTAAGGCCTATCCATTCATTTCATTTTGATCTAAGGCTCTGACAGACAATTGTGCTAGTTTGTATGGACCAAGTGCCCTAGAAGTATGCTTCAACGCTTTAAGCCTATTCATTAATTTTACTTTATTCTAAGTCTGGAACAAACGATTCCACCACACTCATACTTGCACATTGGATCCAATGTGATCTTAAAATTTTTCTCATATCAACTTGTGAGTACCGTTCGGTCGCATCTAGCCGTGTGTAGTTCCCTCAACTTTCCTAATAAACCAACCCAATCTCAACTTTATAGTGTAAGGAATAAAGTTCTACTAATAAACTTGTAACTGCACCGGGAGATATTTTTAAAAGTTTTCAAGCGCTGCTTCAATGGCCCGTTTCTTAAATGGCGGTGGATTAAAAAAATGTTGATTTTTTTTTTTCGTTTTCAATTTGAAGGGATGTGACTCATCTAAGTTTTGCTTTGAATATGTTTTTCCCTATTTAACGAGGGAGAAATATTTAGGTAAAGTATCTTACATACAGGTTACAAAGAAGAGAAACAAGACGCACAAAATAAGGCGATCTTATCGCTAAGAAGCGATTTCTTCCAGGCAACCTTTTTAAAGTGATTTTAATGTTAGTAAGAGAGAGAAAGTTGTTCAGATTGATGGTATGATCATTCCTTTAAAAACAATCAGCATAATAAGAAACACACTGTTTACACTTGTGAATGAAAACATCGTGAGGAAACCTGCATATTATGCTAAAAGAATTCTGATGCGTGCCTATGTGAAGTTTACCAATCCGCATTGTGCACGCGTGGTGGCCTAACGCCCATACAGGGTGTATGGGGGTAGGCCTGTGCCCTGTGTGGGACGTTTACATAATAGGCTGATGATGATGTTGAGATGGATGTGTGGTGTTACTAGAATGGACAAGATTAGGAATGAGTATATTAGAGGAAGTTTGAAAGTGGCTCCTGTGAATGAAAAGCTGCCGCGGTAATCGATTATCGTGGTATGGTCATGTGATGAGAAGAGATGAGTGTCATATTACAAGACGAATGTTAAATATGAATGTAGATGGCTGCATGAAGAGAGGACGACCAAAGAAAAGATGGATGGATTGTGTGAAGGATGACATGTGTAAAAAAGGTGTGTCAGCTGAATTGACGGCTAAAAGAGATGAATGGAGGAAGACGACATATTGCGCCGACCCCAAATAATGGGATAAGGGCAGGAAGAAGAAGAAGAAGAAGATGATCATTATGACGCTCAAATGAGAAAGGGAAAGGAATGGGATAGTCTAGACAGCTAAATGACTGGTGCAGATATAAATTTATTAAAAGTTTTACCTCACATGGTGTTGGTTTACGAAGCTCTAAAAATCTACTGTTCTATAACTTTTGCTCGAAAAGATATTGAAGTTTTATATGGAACAGCTTTTGCAGTTCGAAATTACTTATTCATAGTCTTTACCACACTGAAACTATAGAGGAAAGAAGAGCGGTGATAAATTTTATGAGAGATACCTCGGCAGTGAAGGGAAAATATTTCGTGAGCAAAAATATGAGTAGCACCACAGAAAAGAGAAACAATAGAAATGGCATGAGGATTATTTAGTTCTAAAACTGGTATGTATGATCAAAAACAAAAATCATATCATATAAAATTGTCATAGTGACCTTTTTCTAAATAAATACCTAATCAATCAATCAAATACCTACACTTTATTTTACACCAAAATATAAACAGTCAAATACAGAGAGAAAAAACAGTAGGCACAAAATAAGGCGGTCTTATCGCTAAGAAACGATTTCTTCCAGACAACCTTACCCACCAACCTTACAACCTTACAACCAACCTTACCAACCAACAAGTATTTAGTTAGTTTTAGTTAGTTCTGTCTTTCACACTGCTCATACAAATGACATTGACAGCATCATATTTAAACATGTTTAAATTATATTTATATTCTATAGGGTTTAAGCCTAAATACTTTTTGGTGCAAGCCAGCCTAAACCCCAATAACTAACTTGTGACTATAATAAACTACCAGGAGATATTGCAGGCGCCCTCACGACTTCCACATTCAAGTACAAACTCAAAAAATGGTTGGTCGAGCAGGCGTTCTACACGGTTGAAGAATATATAGATACCTATGATAAACAAAATAATGTTATAGATAATATCACATTTTGTAACCATTAATTTAAATTTAGTGACATATTGTTATAATCATTTTAATTGCAATAATACCAATTAATTTAAATTTATGACATATTGTAATAATCTTTGACATGTAATAAATTTGTAAATTTAATAATACAAACTGATGTATAAAACAATGGCAAACGATGTTATACTTAAGTATAATAATAGTGTTTGTAAGTATGACATGTAACACCTTCTGTTATCAATAAATTATGTCTATGTCTATGTCTATGACTATTCTTAATATAAAGTTGTACAGTAATCGATTCCTAGCGGTTTTCAGATTTGCCTGCATAATTTAACATAATTTTTCAACCAAAAACCGGATGCAGGCAAAGTAGATTTCTAATAGGTTTATTTTGTATAAGTACTTGCATTTTTGATCATTTTCCTGGAAACACCGCCTACCTTTTGTCGTTCACCGTTTTCTCTATCCTAAGGTTGCCTGAACGAAATCGCTTTATAGCGATAAGATCGCCTTATTTTGTGCCGCTTGCTTTTTTATCCTCTGTATTTTATTGTTTATGTTTTGGTGTAAAATAAAGTACAATTGATTTCATTTTAATGTTCTTGCTGGTTTTCGATGAAATAAATTACAAAACCCAAGTTCCATATTGAAAACAATTCTATAACCATTAATTTAAAAAAAATCTGGCAAAAAAAAAAGCCGCATAACTGTCAGGATAAATCAACGAAACTTGCCAACAAATGGTTTATTGAATTGTCACGTACAGAGTTAGCTAACTATTCTCAATGTATGGAATTGTATGGGAACTTTGTGGAAGTTGGCAGAAGTTTTACTGGGCCGGTTGGCTGGAGTGACACGCTCGGAATGTCTATGAGTTAAGCTGTCATTTGAATAAAGTTGGGTAAGAGGTGGATTTTAGATATTTTTATGATTAACATATTTACATCATAGAAAAAAATATATTACATACTTACATAAACTCCGCTACAGGTAAGCGACCCAAAGCGGGCCTTGGCCATAGATTATAGTAATAGTTGTTCTTTCATATTATTTCGATTGCTTATTTAAATTTTAAAAATATATATTGTTCCAAGTGAACATATTTAATATGATAATAATACAGAAGAAATGGAAACAACAAGATTATAGAAAAAAGAACTTAAAGATAAAAAAGGTCGTCAGGTGTTCTAAGTTAAAGATCACATAATGTTTTTGTAATCTAATCTAAATCTATGCTCGGAGTTTTCCTACGAGATCGAATCAGAAATGAAGAGATCCGCAGAGGAACCAGATTAACTGACATAGCCCAAAACATTTCTAAACTAAAGTGGCAGTGGGCGCGGCACGTTTCTCGTAGAACCGATGGCCGACGGGGCCGAAAAGTTCTCGAATGGTGACCCCGTACCGGAAAGCGCAGCGTGGGTCGGCGGCGGGAACCCGTTGGATGAAGGCAGCGCAGGACCGGTCGTTGTGGCGATCCTTGGGCGAGGCCTATGTCCAGCAGTGGACGTCCATCAGCTGAGATGATGGTGATGAACGGCCACTCCATAGTCCCTATCCCTCCCTAAATTCAAATACCGCACCTTACCCTTAACCTTATTTTGTTTACATTTTTTGACTGTTTTTAGCGGCATAACATTTATGGTAACTAGCTGTTGCCCGCGACTCCGTCTGCGTATCGTATTTTAATGTCATCCAAATCCCTTCAGTCGTTTATTCGTGATTGAGTGACAAACATCTAAACATCCAACCTTTGACATTTATAACATTAGTGAGATTATTATGTCAAATTTTCTGGCGGTGACATAACAGCGTACAGTCTTCAGCTTGATATCAAAACAATTTACGTAAAATGTACGTAAGTAATTGTAAGCATTTGCTGCAGTCAAAATTGATAAGATGAATAATGCTAAGCGTGCTGCGCTCCTAAAACGAAGCCTGTTTCTATTTTCAATACGAACCAATTATAGTCAATGACATATTTCAGAAACAATCTTGAAACTAATCTCTATGCTTGTATGTTCTCAGATTTTCATAAAAATATACATTTTCAAAACTAGGATTAATTTAAGATTTGTGTAGAAATCTTTAAGGCACTGATTTACTATTTGTATTGAGTATTGGGGGCCTTAACAGACTTACGCCTGTGCCACTTCGACCATCGCTGTTCTTTTGTGAACGCCCCTTCTACAGTTCCCTATTATCTTTATAGCAGTTAGATGTCGCTATAGGTTTTTAACAGGGAGGTTTTGTATCTCATCTGGAGTCAGTACCTGTCTGCCAAAATGTATACTTCGTTTGTACATTAGTGGATCACAAATCGCAGATAATGTGAAGGGGAGTTTCCATTTCCTCCCCGCAGAACCTGCAGCAGTGGAGTCGCTTAGTGCAAGTGTTTTGAGGCACTGTAACTTTAAAACAATACGTTTTAACAAAAATCTGACAACATACAAGCATAGAGATTAGTTTCTTGATTGTTTATGAAAGTTTTCGGTGACTTTAATCGGTTTGTATTGAAAATAAAACCAGACTTCGTTTGTATGGAACGCGCACCAAATTATATCCCCAAAATTCATTTTGTCAATTAGTATTAATCCAACAGAAATGTTATTTGTAAATCGAGTTGTTTCAGATTAATTCTAATTGCAAGACTCTGACAATCGCACAATAAATCCCCGGGATAACTGGGGTTTCATCTAGTACCGCAGTCGCTTCTAGTTGTCATCGTTAATCCTTGTTATACTGAAATTGCAGTAATTTTATTACAATTTCCAAGCTATTTCCTTTAAAATAATTTGCACTGGATCTGTCTACACTTAAGTGTGTTTGTTATTATAAAATATACAAGGTGTTACAAAATTACAAATAAACCTTTAAGGGGGTGGTGTAGACCATCAAACTGAACAACTTTCACTATGGGAACAATATCGAAATCGCAAAAAAAAAAAAATGTTCTATACTCTACAAATCGACTAGAGCTAAAATATGTATGGGATATAAAATTATTTTTTTCGCGATTTCGATGTTGGTCCCATAGAGAAAGTTGTTCAGTTTGACGGTCTAAACAACCCCTTAAGAGTTTTAAAAATGTATTGTTACTTATGAAACACCCTGTATAGTTATTTGAGTTTCATACTAGTTAATAACATCATTATGGATGTAATGAATGTTGCCTTTAATTAACCGGAGACTAATAATTAAACGCTTGCTTCTGTTTAAAACTACTCATTAGTCTAAAATTTTTGATATTTTATAAGTTTACTCCATTCCAAGTACCAAGTAAAAAAGTAAGTTATAGCCTGTAGGATCCCACTGCAGGGCAAAGGCCTCCTCTTACGGATAATGGTGAGAGGGAGTGGGCCATACTCCACCACGCTGGCCCAGTGCGGGTTGGTGGAGGCAAGGTAGTGGTCAACTTGCTGTCAGAGAATTTTCAAGCCGCCAATAGGCCTTTGACCTGGCTTAACGAATAGTTACACCACCATCTGACGTAAATATCCGGGACCAACAGTTTAACGTGCCTTCCGAAGCACGGAGACGCTCGAGATGAAATACCACTAAACGGTCACCCATGCAAAGACTGACCAGACCTGACGTTGCTTAACTTCGGTGATCGTTTCCGATACCGAAGCTTCACTACGCCAACGAGCGCCTCTTCCAAGTTCCAAGTAGCAACGAAAATTTAAGGCTCGGTTTCATACAACTCAATGCATCACAAATGTCGGACTGACGACTGATGCTCCGTCAGTGCGTCATCGTGTGTGACAGCTCTAAAAATGTCTGTCTACAAAACTGCAAACAACTGCAAATCAATGACTTGATAACGTTATATAAAATAGTAAACTCTAAGCTGGACACGGAGATTCTTCGCTACGTTTCGCTTAGACCTAACATTAGATCCACTCGTAGACAACATTTGTTTTCTATCCCTAGTACCACCATCAATGTATCTTATAATAGTCCTTTGATTCGCATGTGCCGGTTATATAATGATCATTGTAAGAGCCTTGACATATTATTCCATCAAAGCCCAGGACAGTACGCCAGCGCCAAGAACTAGGTATAGTGTTTTGCATTCGTTTTAAGTATGTAACAATTTTCTTTCATTTTCTCGTAAAATAACATTATTAATGTATTCATATACCTACCTAACTCTTATGTTTAAAAGTTTCATTCAACAAATGTAGTAAATTCGTATGAATAAATTAGAACGCTGTGCGCAGTCATTATTGAAAGTAAAGTAAAGTAAAGTAAAGTAAATCTTTATTGTGTATAAATTTAGGTTTTACAATTTGCAGGTGTTAGTACAGTAAGAGGTATTCCGCCAAATCTTGCCCTTTCGGACGTACACACAAAATTGATAATATTCGTTTAAAATGTCTACAATGTTTGCATCTATATTTCTTGACTTAAAGAAAGCTTTTGACTCTGTGTCTCATGGTGTTTTAATAAATAAGCTACAAAATCTAGGTATTCGTGGTAAGGCTAACGAATGGTTACAAAGCTACTTAAATGATAGGCAACAATGTGTAGAGATCTGCGCAATTGTAAAAAGGAATAGAAATACTCATTATAAGTCTTTGCATAGATCATCTTACAGTCACAATAAATTCGGTGTGCCCCAAGGTAGCGTTCTCGCGCCCCTCCTGTTTTTGCTCTACATTAACGACTTGCCACAAACCGTAAAGCACGACTGCATCTTATTTGCAGACGATACAACTCTAATCATAAAAGCAAATGATGAAAATACTTTCCAAAGAGAGATTAATGATACTCTGACGTCTATTACTGAATGGCTCAAATGTAATAACTTAAGTTTAAACGTTAGTAAAACTAAAATAATGGAATTCCAAACCTATAATAGTACCTCTATTGTACCTAAAATTACATTCAATAATGAAAAAATTGAGTCAGTAAACGATACTGTATTTTTGGGATTCACATTGGATAAATATTGCAACTGGAAACCTCATATTCAGAAGCTGTGCCTAAAACTAGACCGATATGTCTACGTCTTGAATCGTTTGAGACTAACTACTTCTAAACAAGCTGCTCTCATGGCTTACCACGGTCTCGTATCGTCGAATATTAGATATGGTATCATTTTGTGGGGAAATTCGGTCGAATCTGATAGAGTCTTCAAATCTCAGAAAAAATGCATTAGGGCATTATGTGGTGCAGGCTTTCTAGATTCCTGCCAACCTCTATTTAAAAGGGAAAATATCCTCCCGATGCCCTGCCTGTACATATATGAAATGTGTGTTTTTGTCCACAAGCATTCTCATTTATTTCCGAAATATTGTGATTTGAGCATACGCAGACAGAGGAAAATTTACGAACATGAATTGTGTGTACCGAATAGACAAAAACTACAACTGTTCAGCAAAAATGCATACTGTATGGCTGTAAAAGTGTATAATTCATTACCTAATGATTTTAAAAAACTTAACACTTATAAGTTTAAGAAGCAAACATACAAATATCTTTTGGATAAGTGTTACTATTCAATACAACAGTTTCTTAAGTGACTTATTTGTATGTGTTTATTGACTCTATGTTTGATTATTTGAAATCTATGAAATTTTATCTGAATAATCTAATATCTATCTGACATCTTAAATTTGACTAATTACCAAATATTGTTGTTATTCGATTTGTTATGATCATACTTGTAATTAACATTTGCATGCCTTCATGGTAGAATATGCTGGAAAATTGTATTTTATAAAATCTTATGTACCATATTTTTGCAAATAAATTATCATTATCATTATCATTATCATTATCATTATCATTAAAATTAAAGTCAACAACATTCAATAAATAAAATAGAAAAAGTTACAATTAATGAATATGAAAACGAAAATAACTACAATGTCAAAACAATTATAACAAGAAATATATAAGAAAAAATAATAAGCTAGGTCAGGTACATGTCAGGTATTAAATTATTTACAAACACAAGAAACTAAATTATCAATCACAAGGTGAGTCAAAGTTGGTCATATCTACAATCTATAATCTAGGAATTCCTTCGTATTGTAGAAACATCTTTCAACTAACCATTCTTTCAATTTTTTTTAAATATGTTCTGCCTAAGTTGCTTAAAGGAATCTGGAAGTTGATTGTATAATTTTATACACATTATGAAACTACTCTTTGAAGTAACAGCTAGTCTAGTAGAGGGCATGTACAGTTTGTTTATGTACTGAGATCTTAGTGGTCGAATACATACCTCTTGTAGTTGTTGAAAGATGTGACGATTCTTGTGAACAAAGATACATATCGATTCAATATATAAACACGGTACAGTCAGCAATTTGAACTCTCTAAACACCGGCTGACAAGAATCAATTTGTTTTAGCATGAAAATAGCACGCATACAACGCTTCTGCATTATAAAAACTCTGTCCACGTCTGTAGCGTTACCCCATAACATAATTCCGTACCGTATTACTGAGGCAACGTAGCCATTGTATGCGGTTATGGCTGCCTGTCTTGACACTACTTGGCTGACACGCCTGAGAGCATGTACAAAACTGTTGATTTTTGAACACACATTATTTATATGCTCCCTCCAGTTACAGTGACAGTCAAGAGTGAAACCCAAGAACTTAGTGTACGTTAATTCTTCAATAGGCTCATTTCGGTAACTAACACACAAGCTCTGTGGTTGGCCCTGATAAGTATGAAACTGCATATACTTTGTTTTACTAACATTGACTTTGAGATTATTACCAGTTAACCACTGAATTGTCTTTTCTAGGGTGTCATTGATTTCTTGTTCATATGGTATAACACCAGTATCGCGTATGGCTATAGTGGTGTCATCGGCAAACAGAACACAGTCATGAGACACTGCATCTGGCAAGTCGTTTATGTACAGTAGGAAAAGTAGAGGTGAAGGAGGAGAGTAGGAAGTTGAGGTGCAAATTAGATGTAATTTAATTTGTATTATGTTTAAGATCGATGTATCAGTTTGTACTTTGTTACTGCGCCAAATAAATAAAATAAAATAAAACCTACTCGAGCTAAATGTATTGGGATACCTAAGATATTTTTTTCGCGATTTCTATGTTGGTACCAAAGATAAAGTTGTTCAGTTTGACGGTCTTTTCATCCCCTTAAAAAGTGTCAGCATATTAAGAAGGTGTTGCATGTATTGTTAGAATACCTGGACCGACGACCTAGTGAAGGCAGCGGGATACTGTTGAGGGCAGCGTAGGACCTGTCGTTGTGGCGATCTTTGGAGGAGGCCTATGTCCAGCAGTGGACGTCTATCGACTGAGATGATGATGATGAATGAATCGTCAACATTGTACACCATTTTATAAACATGACAATTGTAACCTAAGACAACAAGACAACAACAACCTAACAATGACAATTCAGAGTACATTGCTGAGAATGTTTCGATACATTGATACATGATACCTTAGAAAAAGTATATGTCTAGAATGAGCCTCACTAATATCCCGTATTATAAAACAAAAGGGGCTAAGTTTCATAGGTTGGTGTGCGTGAGGCGCCCTACAAATTATGTATGTGTGGGTGTATATGTAGTAGGGTTTAGGAACCAATACTGGTTCCAATTTTTTTCGACGCTTTGGTATCTTCGACTGTCATTCTTGACATATTATCAAAGCATGATACCTACCTGATGTTAACAGCATTAACCAGCAATGTACGTCATTTAATTAAATAGGGGTGGTTGTCGAAACAGGTTAAAACACAAATTTAGAGATACACAGTTTAAGTAAAATAGTTAAAAGTTGTCAATTAGATTTTTGGATGTTTGTGACTCAATCAACTTCTATCTCAATCACGCAGAAACGGCTGAATGGATTTACGAATAGATGGAATTTAGGACATACAAAGAAAAATATCAAAGTCAAAGTAGACATAACAGCGGGAAAAAACTAGTTTACCTACCATTAAATTATAATCATAGATATTATAATGAACTGCAGAAAATTTTGATCAATTCAAAAATTTCCTTCAGGTTTAGTTACAAATAAAATATACAGATACAAAAACGGGGAACTCCAAACTTATTTTCAAAGTTTGTACAAAATTAGACCTTATTCTCGAAGAAAATGTATGTCAGAAAATAATGTTTGCTCCAACTTGAAATGTAAAAGTGAACTTTATCTACAATTTCACTTTAGTTCCGCAGAGCCCATGTTTTGTGGCTGGAACATTATTACACTGTGTTGCAGAGAAAAGTGTACACTATTTAATTTATATTAAAGTTATGGACTTGGATCTATGAACGATTTTATTACTCAATTTCGACATATCAATGGACATAGATTTGTTCCATTGTACACTGGCCAACTTCACAAAAGTAGCATTAAAACACCTATGTAAGTTAAATAGCAATATTAATACAATGTAATGTTATTGTATTGTGTATATACCTGTAATGATAATGTTTTTGTGTCTGTAGAAATTAAATAAATAAATAAATACTATGTACAACAATGTGGCTATTCAATAAATGTGCTGTTTTCTCGTGGACCCACTGATTTGCCCCACTGGTGGGTCCACGAGGGAGACTTATTTCTCGTAGACCCACTGACAATCGCTGTTTTCACGTGAACCCACTAATTTGCCCCATGAAATTTATGAAAGATAAAACAGAATAACACCTAATTCCCAAATAAGTAAAATTTCATGCAGCCCACCGTTATAAAAGTTAAACGTACAAATGAAACGATAGTTTAAAAATGAAAAATATTAATTCATACTGAAGAAACAATATTGACTAAGTATTAGTTGTTGCGAAATTGTAGAAATGAGAGGTTTTGCTTTTTCTACTTTTTGAATTCATCTACTTTCTGAATTAAAAATAAGTTTCAAGTTATTGCGTATGGAAAATTTAACTAGGTATGCATAATGGTTCATAGTTGGAATATCAGTAGAATCCTTGATCAAACATCAGATATACTATATTATATCGATAATACTCTACTAAAATATGTTTTGAATTATATTTCGGTAGCTGAAATATAAGTGCAACTAACCTAATAAACGCGCTACCATTTTACTTAAATGCTTTATTTATTTTTGTTTTATAATACTTTTTACAGAATTGATTAAATTTATCTATACTACAACGTTTAAGAAAATATTATAGTATTGGTAAATAGCCACTAACTGTTGATTTCCTTAACAATATCTTTTTCGTTTAACTGGAATAAATAAATTAAAAATAAATAAGTTTATGACTAAGTCTGTCCACCAGTGTATCAAACTTATTCGTTCCCAACTCGTGTAGAGAAATTGTGGAGTAGATTGTTCGGAAATTCGTATTGAACGAATAGAGCTTCCGTTCTGAAACGCGGATTTAACCTTTTTTTAGTTAATTGATAGCCAAAACTTTTGTTTCAAATTAATTGATGAATTTTACTTTTGTGGTTTATCAATTTGAATATAGCGAATTTATTTAAATTCATGAAGAGAACCGAGATTTAATTAAAAACGTATTTTTAAATTGGAATTACTTTATCGCGATCTTTTCATTTATACAGGGTGAAATTGATATCATTAGCATCCTTTTAAACTAAGAGTCTTCCCATCAAACTGAACAACTTTGAGTATGGGAGCAAACCGATAGGAGCAAAAAAAAGTCTGCTGTTTCATACTAAACTGCAGTGCCCACTCGACTCAAATGTTTGCAACAGCTGATAATTTTTTGCTCCCATCGGTTTGCCCCCATAGTAAAAGTTGTTCAGTTTGATTGGTAGACTCTTAGTTTAAAAGGATGCTGATGATATCAATGTCACCCTGTATTATGGATGGGCAGTATAGACGATGATAGGCTGATGATGATGATGGATAAAAGCTAAATTGAAGATATAAGTAATATAATGCATTCTTCTTATCGTGTGGATAAGGTGTCAGAGATTTTTCAGACCGTCTTACGGCCTCTCACGTGGTTTTTATGTAACGACTACTACCGCCAGATATAGTACGGCTTAAGGGGGTTGCAGAGGGAGTTGCACTACACTAGATGGCGCTCGGGAGCATCATTCCTGATTTTATCACATTTTATTTTATATCTTCGTAATTATGTTACAAATCGCAAATGTTATTTGAGATGCGTAATCTTGATTTTCTTAACTATTTTTCCATATATAAAATATTACTTTTGTTAATACCGTCTACGAATGTTATACGTCAAAGTTTTGTATGAAATTGATTAAAATTAAAATGTATATCAAATTCGTATGAACAATAAAATTACTATAACTTGTAGCTAGATCAGTAAAACATAAACACAAGTGCCCGCATAATTGAAAATTTTGATTGAAATCATTACAATTACGAGATATAAAATAAAATGTGATAAAATCAGGAATAATGCTCCCGAGCGCCATCTATTGTAGTGCAACTCCCTCTGCAACCCCCTTAACGTGTCATCAGAAGCACGGAATCATCTTTATTTTGAGACAATCATGTGATTCAGCCTGCAATGTCCTAACCAACTGGAGAAAAAAGTACAAAGATATGTATCACTAGGTGTCCTCCGTGGAAATCAAACCCACGACCTCCGTGTCAAGAGCCCAATGCTCTTAACCATAAGACCACGGAGGCAGAAAATGCATTATAACCTAGAACGATTAAACCACATTATAAACATTATTGATGTTGAGGGGAATACCAATTTCATTATTAAGAATGTTTTTTTAGAAATGTTGTCTGTTTGTTTATGAAATATAATTTAAAAACTACTACACCGATCAGGGTGGGGTTTTCACAATAGCGTAGGAGACGCAGTTTGGATTAATATTTAGTTTTAATCGCAATTGACTCACTCAATCAAAAGTTAAAAACTACTGCACTGATTTTGATACATTTTTTGTTTTTGAAAGCTTATAACTGGTACCTATAAGGCGTTAGTGCGTTCACACACGATGACGCACTGACGGAGCAGCAGATGTCAGTCCATAGAACCACACCCGGTGCGTCAATGCGTCACCGTGTGTGCTTCTGCGTGCTGTTTCGTAGAACTCCTTGCTTCACAAATGACGGACTGACGTGTGCCGCTGCGTCAATGCGTCATCGTGTGTGAACGTACTTACATGACTAACACGGTGCTGCAGACAATCAAACGAAAAACTTTCACTATGGGGCCAACATCGAAATCGCGAAAACAAAATCTGCTGTTCCATAAAAAATTTCAAGCGTATAAAACAACAGATTTTCGCGAAAGAAAAAGAACGAAGTCGCGATAAATTCAAAAGTTAAGAATATGGTAAAAGATATTAGTTGTCAGTAACTTAAGGTTCAAAGTTGCGTAATTACTTCAGATAAGTTTAACCCAAGACCGCAACCCTGGTTGCACCTTCTCGCCTCGACCTCGCGCCGCGGTTTTGCTAATCGAAGGGTAAAATCAACATCAAAAAGATTTACATACTAACCAACGCATTAAAGTTATTACCATACTTACAACTTATACTTAGCCCTGTATTTGGACGTATACAGGGTGTAAAAAATACCCCCTTTTTTGTAGTATATATAGTTAAATAAGTAAATAACGCTCACAGGCACATACATTGTAATGATCCCAAGTAAGCACTATCGGCTTTTTAATAAGGAAACCAAACAACAACGGCACGAACATATAACATCCATCACCGATCCGGGATTCGAACCCAGGGCCCTGGTTTGGCAGTCCGGCGTGGTAATCATTACACCAAACGGGTCGTCTAACTATAACTGTAAGTAATACGTAGGGGGTGTTTCAGACGATCAAACTAAACTACTTTTTAGTATGGAGCCAACTTCAAAATCGCGAAAAGAAAGTCAGCTGTCCTATACATTTGAGTAGAATCGGTACAGCAGTTTTGTATGGAACAGCAGAATTTTCTTTCGCAATTTCGAAGTTGGCTCCATACTGAAAGTTGTTCAGTTTGATGGTCTGAAACACCACCTTCACAGAGACTGCGATCCAGAATGCGCAGCCAAGCAAGGTGGACCTATGACCTGGTGAATGTGGAAACCCGTTAGATGACGGCAGCGCAGGACCGGTCGTTTTGACGATTCTTGGGCGAGGCCTATGTCCAGCAGTTTACGTGTATCGTTTGATAATATTATGAAGTATTGTTATACTCTGAACACTTCATACAAAGGGGCTCGCACTGACAAGAAGATGTCACCGGATGTTTATGGAGTGGGTGAGAGTGAGAAAGGAATACACCACTTCTTATTGTCAGCTTCAGAGGTTTTTGGGGGAAGAGAGTGTCATTAATTTTAGTCTTTATTACTACAAACATTATTTCAATTATGAAGCCAACCTCAGGAAACCCAAAACAGATGTTGTATTGAACCGCAGATATTTCTTTATTTACCTTGTATATGGTGTAGGAATTGATGATTAAAGACGTAGTTCAGACCATCAAACTGAACAACTTTCACCATGGAGCCAACTTCGTAATAAAGAAATAAAATAAGCTGTTCCACATAAAACTGCAGAACCACTCAACGCAAATGTTTGGGACACCTGATTTTTTTCGATTTTATCTCCATAGTGATGTTCCTGTTCAGATTGATGGTCTATCCAGCCCTTTAAATATTGCTAGGTTGGTTTGCTAAACCCTTAGAAGAACTTTAGCGTTCGAACGAAAATGATTCAACACGTTAATAATATTTGCTAACTAAAAAGTTATACGTTAAACCCATTAGCCAAGCTCTTTACATAATATTCAACGTAACACAAAACATGAATATTTATAAACCAGTATACATTACTTACCATAATTCCCGGTGTTTTCCGGGATGTCACGTCTAATCCCGCGGGACTGGGAAGACACCGCATTACTCGGTTTATCGCTGAAAACATAATACCGGGGTATCAGGAATTAAGAAGGAAATTTAATATTTTAACTAATTTGAATTTGTGAGTAATTTTAGATGAAATTTCTTTAAATGTCAAGAACTTTTTCGCTTCTGGGATAGTCTTTTGCTAGCATTATTAACGTTTGCCGTTGTAACAAGGTTCACTTTTAGTATTACATGGGTGTCATTAATTCATTATACAAGGTGTTACAAAAATACAAATAAACCTTTAAGGGGGTGGTATAGACCATCAAACTGAACAACTTTCACTATGGGACCAACATCGAAATCGCGAAAAAAAAAATGCATTTTCTATACTCTACAAATCGACTAGAGCTAAAATATGTATGGGATATGAAAAATTTTTTTTTGCGATTTCGATGTTGGTCCCATAGAGAAAGTTGTTCAGTTTGACGGTCTAAACCACCCACCCCCTTAAGAGTTTTAAATATTTATTGTTACTTATGAAACACCCTGTATAGGGTGTCAACTTAAATGCGTTGACCATCAAACTGAACAACTTTCAGTGTGGGAACAAAATAGAAAAAATAAAGTGTTTTTTTATGATGTGCACTTTCACACCATTTCTACATCTTTTATTTAGTCTACTGATTCAATAATCTTCTGTTTATCGTGAGGGCAGCAAGCACTGGTGTCAGTTTTTTCAGACCGCCTAACGGTCTCTGACGTGTAATGTAACAACTACTACCACCAGAGATAGTAGCCAAGACCAACGGCCTCCAGTGGGAATTGAACCCACGACCTCCATGTCAAGAGCCCAATGCTCTTAACCATTAGACCACAGAGGTAGTAGTCTAGTAGTCGATTTAGTCTAGTAGTCGATTTAAAAATGTGAATTATTTAGTCATGTCGACCCAATTCCGAGAAGTTCGTGTCGACTTACAACAAATTTTTCCCTTTCGTTCTAGTCTAGTAGTCTAGTAGTCGATTTAAAAATGTGAATTATTTAGTCATCTCGACCCAATTCCGAGAAGTTCGTGTCGACTTACAACAAATTTTTCCCTTTCGTTCTATTCCTCATGTTAACCAACCTATAAAAGCAAGTATACTATAGACAGGTATGCATATAGATAAGTAATGTCTATTTTACGACTTCAATCTCGATCTAACATTTTAACACTTTGTGTTGTTACTTTGTCGCAGTCTATCTCATAAAGTTGTTAGGATTGAGGCACAGTGAGTATTTTTATGTTACCCAGTAACTGCTATTGTATACCTAAGCTCTAACTAACGTCGTGAGGAAACCTTTATGCTTTAATTTTGAGGCATTGTATAGTAACTTTTTTTTTAAAGATCTTGGACATTGTCACGCAAAATTATCTAGTCACATTTTAAGTACCAGAACCTAACCTGGACTTGTATCATGATGTCTAGACAACGATATAGCATACAAACATACGTATAGGTAGATAGAACCATCCATGACTCGGGTACAAATATTCATATTCATCATACAAATATTTGTCCCTTACGGGATTCGAACCCACGACACTCGGCACAGCAGGCTTCACTACCGACTGTGCTATCGGGCCGTCAGTACCCCCTCGGGAAATATACAGGGTGTAAGTGACAGCCTGTAAATACTGAAACGGTGATCTCAGACCATCAAACTGAACAACTTTCACTATGGATCCTAACTCAGTTTCAGTATTTGCTAGGCTGTCACTTACATCCTGTATACATGAGCATATGCTATCTAAGCTCCATAAAGCCAACAAGCGCTCTCAACTCATTATAAAACCCGCCTAATCTGAAAACTATTTTTAAAACTGTCATAAGCAGCGCCCCACACATTTTATCCGCTGCGATAACACTGCTACATCACCCAAGAGTCCTATTTGAATAATAAACTTTTCTTCCCACTGCACCCGCACCTTTACTGTACATTCGACGACATAAAACTTTAAAGGCAATAAAAGTGAGGCCATCCTGAAACAGCTGATAAGCGCTTTTTTATTTAAATGTCCAACGTTTTGCTTCTATCTCGGACTGTACTTCGGTTTTTTGTGAGTCGAATGCGAACTAAATTTTCTGTTTTTTCTTTGTTTTCAATATTTTTTGCATAAGCATTTATGCTCACGACTATATGCCCCGAGGGGGTAGTCAGAGATATTCTGAAACCTCAGAACATCCACGTTTCACCAGTAGTACCGAAACTCTGTCCAGTGTGACGGGGGGTGAGTCCGTCGCCACTTATGATGGACAGTGGGTACAATGCACGCCTCGAAATTGAAGCATGCAGGTTTCCTCACGATGTTTTCCTTCACCGAAAAGCCAGTGGTGTTACAAATCGTACATAAATTCCGAAAAACTCATTGGTACGAGTCGGCTTGGACGGGGATCGAACCATCGCCTCCTGCACGGCAGGCAAGGTTACTCGCCACTGGACCACCACGGCTTCTATATTTTTTGATAAACCTAATAACGTTTATTTGTAAATGAATGGTCTTTTGCTTGTGTCTAGCTGCACTTTTGTCAATTTTGAGTGGGTTTTGAAAGTATCGTAATCTCAAGGAATGTTTTATGAACAAAAAACAGATTTGACACAAACATACGCTATACAAGGAGTCACAAAACACCCTAGTCATTGCTAGTCACTATTACTAGTTACTATTACTATAGTTCGGCCGTTCAGAGAATGCGTTCCTGACACGTCGCGATTGAACTGACGACGTAACTTTGTAATGGCGTTGCAGTTACGATAAAAATATTTTTGCTGGTTGTTTACCGTTTTAACAATTGATGAGCATTAAAACAACATTATTATATCAATAATCAATGAATTCCATCACTAGTCGTGACTAACTGATAGGTGCTATGAATAAAGAAATATTTCTTTATTCGTAGGATAAGTGTCAGGAACGCATTCTCTGAACGGCCGAACTTTAGTCACCCTAGTAATTCACTATGGAGCCAACTTCGAAATCGCGAAAATAATCAGTTTGAGTCGAGTCGGTGCAAGTTTAGTGAACTAAAGCTAGCGCGTTCACAGACACACACAAATGCGTTTTTCCTGTCACTGCGTCCTTGCTCGATAGAGATAGTGAGACAAAGGCATTGCGTAAATGTGTAGCACGCGCCAGCTTTAGTTAACCGTCCTGTACTCATGTTTTGTATGAAACAGGGGTATAAGTAAATGTAAACAGCAGTTTTTTTACGTGAATTTGATGTTGCCTTCATAGTGAAATTTGTTCAGTTTGATGGTCTGAAGCACCTCCTTGTAATTATAGGGTGTTTTGTTACATCATGTGTACATATTGGGGTGATTGGGGATATACATCCTAGCAGTCCGACCCGGGCAACGGCATCACAAGCTACCAAGTTTGTGGTGGCGGCTGAACGATCCCCCAGCGGTGTGGTAGGCTCCGCAAGAAGCCGCCTGGCTCGCGACCTCCAGCAGGAGTCTGGCGCCAAGCAGCTTGCTGCGTTCCGTCAGTGTTCAGAAGTGCCAGTGCACTTCTGGGTAAGCTCGCTACATCTTCGACCCCATCTTTGTCCTGAGGACTAGATAGAGGTCAAGAGCAAACCCATCAACAATAAAAAAAAAATAAAAAAACATTCTAATCCGTATAGTATGTAAAGTCCGGAAATCTGCGTTGGGCACGCGTGGTGGACTAACTACCTCATAGTTAAGGTACGAATAAGCCCTACCAATATTAAATTTTTGCTCGTTCTTGAATGGTTTATTATAAAGTCAGTGAGCAAAAAGGCTGTTCCTTTTCCCACCTTCTTTCACGTTTAGATAATCCTTAACGTAGTGCGCCTTAAGCTAGATCTAACGTTGCACGTATCTAGGTCCAATGGTGTGAACTGAATCGTGATGAGTCAGTGAGTCAGTGAGTCATGCACAGAGATAATGTTAATAGTTCCATTGTACTACATTTTAGAACAATTAAGTTTCTACAGTTCAATTCAATTCAATTTAATTATACTTTATTGCACACCAAACATACATTTGAACACCGATAAAGAATTACAAGTAGGTACAAATAAGGCGGTCTTATCGCTAAAAAGCTTCCAGACAACCTTAGGGTAGAGGAAATAAACACGAAAAATAGGTAGGCGGTGTAGCTTAAAAGAAAGAAATGACTTGAGTGTATAAATATCCTTATAAACAGTTCTAACACATGAATAGATATCTCGGTGAGGACGCATCAGAAAACAAGATTCATATCCAAGCATGGTCACCGATTATAGTAACTTCGTAACAGATACTTCACTTCCTTAGAAAACGCGGTGCCTGTACTCACGGTACCTACTACCTACCCAGCAGTTGACGTCTATCGGTTGAGACTTATGAAGTAGTTAAAGCTGTGGCCTTTCCATCTTAGGAAGGATCACAAACATTTTTGTCATGGTTGTCGTAGGTTTATAATGCAGTATTTTTTTGGGAAAGTCTAGAAACCTATCACCGGTTGACATTTAATTCCACCATGAAACCTTCGACATGCTAAATGTGAGCCTTGCTACAACTTCACGCTTCAAAAGATGGGTACTGACTACTTCAAAAGGGATTATAGTCGTGAGTTTACATATAATACCTAGTGTATAACTAGCTAGTAGCTAGTTCGGTACCGAATTTTGGATAGGTACTTTTTTGTCTCGTTTTTTTTGTGGGCATAGCGTAATTATAATAATAGTGGGTGCGATCTGCGGTCGTGACGAGTCTATGCCCGCGCAGTGTGCGGGGGACGGGGCACCGGCGAAGTCGGTACCGTGCAGGTAAGTTGGTACTGGGACACGCTCCCCCCGACCCCGTATACCCCGCACGATTGACCTGTCGCGACCGCCGAGCGTAGCCACTAGTTTAATTACACTATGGTTTGGGCTTGGTAGCACCGAACTACTGAGATTTTTTTTTCTCAGTAGTTCGATACCGAACTTTTGAGACTTACTAGGTAAATAATTGTATGTTTTGTTCTTACCTTTTGTACTGTCTGAAGATAATGTGGTCATTCTTCTTTTTAACGAATGTAATCGATATTGTCGCAACTGAAACAAGAAAAGGAAAATATTAAAAGAGTTAGTTATGTTTGGGCTGATTAAGAGGTTTCCCTGACCGAACGACCTTGACTCTTTCAGAGCCGCCTCACCTCTACTAAACTACGTCATTTTAGTAGGTAAGTATACCTATTTTTGACTGGCTTAAATTGTCCTTCATTATCCTAACATCTGCACAAAGGTGTGTGTCTCAAGTAAAAGTGACTTCAAGCCGAGATGTTGAACATCATTGCTACACTTTTCAATAATTTGTATGTCTTTCAATTAACGAGAAGATAGCTTCTAAAAACCAGCAAATATGGCCCGGCCCTGCGTTTACCTATCCCCGCCCCCGCTCCCGCTTCTTAAATGATGATTATTTTGGGTCATTCTTAATTACATTGACAATTTTTTAAACGGATGATCAGACTATTAAATTGCAAAACTTTCTCTCTATGGGAAAAAGTTCAAAATCACGAAAAACCACTGTTCCATTTAATGTATAGGATTGCCAGTTGATTTATTTTAGCGATTTTAATGTTGGTCCCATAGAGAAAGATGTTCAGTTTGATGGTCTGATCATCCTCCTAAAAAACTGTCAGGACATTAAGTTGGACCCTGTATATTACATCAAATCGAACCCCAAACTCGTAAGACCTTCAATGTTTATCTACCGTTAACTTTATCCCATCAAAGATTAATCCTTCAAATAACAGAGTTCTCGAAATCAAAAACCGTTTCAAATTTAAGGGTCGCAATTTTACGGCGACGATAAAGTTAAGTTTAATTTGTTTTACGCTCTGTAAACTTTAATTACTTTAACATTCGATGTTAATGATATTGCTACGAGATTCTTACGTAAACAAGTTAAGAGTTTGGTTTTGTGATATATCAAAAGGAGAATAATGAAGGAAATGTATTATGTACCTACAGGTATAGTCAATCAATTTGAAATGTAGAGCACTATACAAGGTGTAACAAAACACCCTAGTAATATTTATATTTCCTTAAATTTTTATTTTGTTAATTAACTTTATATTTTATTATAGTTTACAATAATAATTATGTTAACATATTTAATTTATTTAAATTAAAAAAAAAAAATCAAAGTATTTACAATAATCTTACATGACGATACTAGTATCTTGTTAATTTGCATATTCGGTGAAAATTTCACTCGTTTAGCTATTATGGTTCAGAAGATACAGCCCTTCATACGTAGGACAGATGGACGGACTCCTAAAAACCCTCAACTCAGGTCAACCTAGGGGTTAATCCAGGGTTTTTCTGCATATTTGGAAACTTTTAGTTGGCAATGTTGTTTTTTAAATCATTTATTTTAGGAACAATTATCCTATAGGTTTTCCTAAAATCCACCACTGCTTTTTTAAGGGTATATTATTCGGAGCGCGCTCCATACAAACGTACTATGGTGATATTTTCAATAGGTACCTACTAACCAATTAAAGTCAATGAAATTTTGCAGAAACAATCTAGAAACAAATTTCTATGCTTATATGGAGTCAGATTTTCGTTAAAATGTATTGTGTATGTGTATTGTTGTTGTATAGTTTTCAAGTTACAGTGCCTCAAAGATTTTCATACAAATCTTAAATTAATCCTAGCATTGAAACTGTATATTTTAATGAAAATCTGACTCTATAGAAGCATAGAGATTTGTTTCTAGATTGTTTCTGCAAAATTTCATTGACTTTAATTGGTTAGTATTGAAAATATCACCATAGTACGTTTGTATGCAGCGCGCATTTTCGCTCTCGGAATAATATTCTCTTAAATTACCTTCCACAAATATTCGCATTGTAACTCAATGTCCTGGCGTTTTCCTCCAAAACAGAAGTTGAAAATGTAGTGTTGCCAGTAGAGAATTCAAATTACCACTCAGGATCATCACTCGCACTATTATCCCACAATCCTGTCTGTGTTTATGAGCTGGCAGGCTCGGCATAAGCGAGTGAAAAAATACACAAAGTGCTTTCAGTGCCGCGGTTTCTTGCCCATTAGCCTAATGACGTACAACCATTAGTACATCTGTACTTCCATACGCTTTGAGCCCCTTTGTGGGTAGACAGTTTGTGTAATTAGCTTTTAAGAGGATATGCTGCCGAGTGCACTCCATTCGAACTAAGTTTGATTCTGTTTTGAATACTAACCGATTCAATTCAATGACATTTTCAAACACGATTTTGAAAATGACCGTTTGTCTGTAGTTTGTCAGATTTCCGTTAAAATTTATAGTTTCAAGTATTAGAAATCTAATACTATAAAACATGGTGCTAGCCTGATAGTATTCCCTCCATCTACACCTTATTTCTGATGTTCACGATTTAAAATAGAGGACAGGCACTTGTTCTGAGGTTATAGAAAAATTTGGTAAACAAAGCTTAGACTAAAATTTCAATTGATATCCCACATAATTATGGTGGCAAATTTGTTTTTGTTTTGCCATTTCTACTGAGCGAAATTGCCACACTATATTATAAATTTTTTAAACGTTTTTAACTTCACTTATGACATTGGACTTGTTTCAGCTTCCTATGGCTTACGTTCTCAGAGAAAAATACCTTTAATAGTCGTACGGACGGACGATACCGAAATGATACCTGAAACACTAAAAATACTGAAAAACCGCATTGTACAGCTAGTAAATACGTATATAGGGTCCAACTTAATATGCTGACAGTTTTTTAAGAGGGTGATCAATCAGACCAATAACATAACAACTTTCTCTATGAGACCAACATCAAAATAGCGAACAAAAAATCAGCTGTCCCATACATACTCAAGTAAGTTTGCAGTTTTGTGTGGAACAGCAGTTTTTTCGTCCCATAGAGAAAGTGGTTCAGTTTGACGGTCTGATCATCCCCTTAAAAAATTGTCAGCATATTAAGAAGGACCATATATAAAAGCTTATGTCTCTTTTAAACGTTACTTATTCGTAACGAGTTTCTATAAATAAACGTTTCTATGAAACAACATTATTTTTCCACGGATGATGAAGCAGGCTTACGGGAAGCAAATAAATTGTTTTGGTAAATTTCATACTAGGCTGCCATAATGCCACTGTTACCTTCGCAACGGAATATTTATTCTTTACTAGCTGTGCCCGTGACTTCTTACGCGTAGACAGTTGAAACATATTTGCGAATTTTGCGTATTTGTCTACCAAAGGAGGACAGAAATGAAATTTACCCACGGCGAACGAGCCGAAGGAGGCGAAAGAATACAAGGTGTTACAAAAATACAAATAAACCTTTAAGGGGGTGGTGTAGACCATCAAACTGACCAACTTTCACTATGGGACCAATATCAAAATCGCGAAAAAATAAAATTATGTTCTATACTCTACAAATCGACTAGAGCTAAAATATGTATGGGATATGAAATTATTTTTTTCGCGATTTCGATGTTGGTCCCATAGAGAAAGTTGTTCAGTTTGACGGTCTTAACAACCCCCTTAAGAGTTTCAAAAATTTATTGTTACTTATGAAACACCCTGTATAATTTTAGAATTCTTTTTGTATGAAATTCTATGACACCTCGCACACTTATCCGCGGCGAATAGGACGAATCGTCAGTAGAATTAAGACGCTGTTATCCCGTCGAGGCCGATTTTTGAACACGAACGAAAGTGTTTTAAACTGTGTTTAAAGTCTGAAATTAAATTATGTCTTATTTAAGGATCGGGCGGATGGGCGACTGTTCTCAATTACACGATTAGATTAAGTTTACTAGATAGAAAAACATCCCAAAGTTACCTCTTTTTGTTATGTTTTTTCAATACTATGATTAAACTGCTGATATTTAACTTTTTATTCTTGTACTTAACTAAATACATTAAATATTTCTAGTGAACTCAGAAGAATTTTTAGCTTAGAAACTCCCATGAGCAAAGATATTGACGAAAAACACGTTTTTTTTGCGATCCTGCTTTCAATTGGAGCGGGATGGCTAATTGTAAACTTATGCTTGCAAGAAAGAGACGCTTGCACTGGGATAACCAGCTTGTTTGCCTCTTTCGCCGCGGATAGATATGCGTCCACCCTAAACCGGTCCTTTTCTGATTTTACAGATTGCAGTGAAATAAAAAAGCTTTCACTGCAATCTGTAAAATTTTTGTATGGGAAAACGCCTTAATGTTTTACTTTTTGTTTTTTTTTTGTTAATTGTTAGCAAATCCGCCATAATAACGAATATTCTGTGAATATTTCAACTCTACCGGGTACATAGACGATGGGAAGGACAGACCGACAGCGTAGACTTAATAATAGGGTCCCGTTGGCGCCCTTGAGTACGGAACCTTAAAAACTATCATAACTCGTATCCTTCTTCCTCTCATTTTAATTATGTTCAAAATACAGACATAAACAGTTTTCAGTTTTATTATAATTATTACTTAGATAGATGAAAAATTTTAGACCATAAAACGTTATTACTTTATTACCTTAGTTTTCATATTAAATGAAAAATCTTTTTCTCGTTACCACGTTTTTCCAGGAAAAGTTTTAAGCCACTTTATTTTGTAAGATCTTAGTAATTTGTTTGTTTTTGGACTAGACACCGGTAATTAGTTGCTGGAACAGGGAATGGAACTTAGGATTTTAGTTAGTGGAGTGGAGTAATCTTTGTTTTTAGTTGTTTAGACTCACTGTTGTTTATTAAAATATTTCACGCAACACGGATATTAGTCCAGTCATTTTAGAGTTTCCTTGTATGGACATATTACATATTACAGATTACGGTTGACAAATAATCTAGGACCGAAAAAAATTAAACCTAGATTATTTGTCAACCGTAATCTGTATACTTTACTTTATCACAGTGCAAAGTTTGAGCGATAGATGAATTATTGTTAGGGTCAAACCGTAAAATGATTGAACTATATTGAGCGCTGTTCTTGATTGCGCTGAACCTTAAATAGAAGCGATTATGAACGATTTTCGTCTAAATACACTCGTTCAAGCGCTCAAGATGCGTGCTGCGACGTATACAAGGTGTTACAAAAATACAAATAAACATTTAAGGGGGTGGTGTAGACCATCAAACTGAACAACTTTCACTATGGGACCAATATCGAAATCGCGAAAAAAAAAATTTATGTTCTATACTCTACAAATCGACTAGAGCTAAAATATGTATGGGATATGAAATTTTTTTTTTCGCGATTTCGATGTTGGTCCCATAGAGAAAGTTGTTCAGTTTGACGGTCTTAACAACCCCCTTAAGAGTTTCAAAAATTTATTCTTACTTATGAAACACCTTGTATAGGGTCCTTCTTAATATGCTGACACTTTTTAAGGGGGTGATTAGACCATCAAACTGAACAACTTTCTTTACGGGACCAAAATCGAAATCCCGATAAAAAAACGAGCGTGCTTTTAGACCAAACGACTGAAGTAAAACTTCCCTTAACCTCGCCCGATCACATTTTTCGTAACGCTCTCTTCACGCAATCACCAGCTTACTCCCCTAAGTCAAGCGTGCGTAAAGAAGTTTTACTTCCAAAATCTGCTGTCCCATACATTTGGCTCGAGCCAGTTTGCATTTTTTTGGGGGGTTTGCAGGGTGCCATAGAGAAAGTTGTTTATATTGACGGTCTGATCATCCCCTTAAAAAAGTGTCAGCGTATTAAGATGGACCCTATATACTCGATTTTACCCGCGACTTCGTTCGCACCGGCTTCCATCATTCGGTCAGTTTTTAAGACTGATCATAAACTTTTAAACACAAAAAGTGTCATCACAATCGGTCCATTAGTTTTTACGTGATGCTCAAACAAAAAAACCAAAAGTCGGTTATTTGGGGTCAGGGACACCTAAACCACCCTAAAAACCATATTGAAACTTTTTATTTGTAAGTACATAATCTTTAATGCACACACGTAACGAACGGCCCGACAGCACAGTCCGTAGTGAACCTGCCTGCTGTGCCGAGGGTCGCGGGTTCGAATCCCGTAAGGGACAAATATTTGTATGACGAACATCATCACAAATATAGATAGAACTTTAAATGTGACTAGATAATGTGTGGACAATGTCCAAGATATTTTAATGGTTGTTGAAATAATGGTTCATGATTATGATTTATGACTCAACTTTGCGTTTGTAACCGTTTTCCATCTGATCTCCATGGCTCAAGAGTCTCCGCTCCCAAAGGTATAGCGAGGTACGAGGTACGACGGAGGCGGGTGGGAGTGGGCAGGACCAAGGACAATCTTATAAAATGGGGAATTATCCCCCAAAACAGCAACCCTTTATGTCAATGCGGACTACAACAAACCACCCCGCACCTAACAGTCTGTACAGGTGGACCACAGTGTGGAGAGGGGGATCTAATGAGCGCATCAGCCAGTGCGACAGAGGTGGCAAGATACTGGAGATTGACGATTTGAAGAAGACGTGACAATTCCACACGAGAAGAAGAAGAAGCGAGGTACAAGAATGGAATAGCGTGTCAGAGACTTTATTCTATTTCCACCCAAACAAAGCAAGACAACACAAAAGCATCAGTGGTGCGTCTCGAAGAGATATAAAAACTCAGTCTTGAGGCCCGGGTTCGAATCCGCATGTACGTCATGCCAAGTACCAATGAGTTTTCCTAACGAATGTACGTATATAACCGACTGCTCTCAAACGGCGAAGGAAAACATCGTGAGGTAACCTGTATACGCTGAAGAAGAAATTCATGCATTGGACACTCGTGCTGGACTTATACGCCCATACACCCTGAGGGTCCTATGCCCTGCACTGGGACTTATATTGGCTGATAATCATTACTAGGACTAGCTTTCATAGCCCGAAGAATTGCTAAACTAAAGTGGCAATGGGCAGGGCACATTGCTCGCAGAACCGTGGGGCCATAGAGTTCTTGAGTGGCGCCCGCTTACCGAAAACAGCGTGGGTGGGTAGTCCACAAGGTGGACTGGCGACCTGGTGAAGGCAGCGGGAACCTGTTGTGTTTACCAGTGCAGGTCGGTGTGGTGATTCTTGGCCTATAAGGCCTATGTCCAGCAGTAGACGTCCATCGGCAAAGATGATGATGATGACACCATTAGGTTTATTATTAATTAAACCTCTGTTGCTGTGGCGTAATCGCGTAAAAATTCAACTATTTACCGGACCACGAAAATTGTAATTTTCATCCAGCAAAATTTCAGCAGTGGTAAACCTGAATGAGGCCTCATTAAATGAGATGCGACCGCGTAAATTGCATTTATTGTTGGACAGAAAGCGCTATAAATTTGTAGCGAAATGCTTGTTTATTTCATTGTAGGATACTTTTCCTTGCTTCTGGTTTTTATTTTGAAAGTTGTTTTAGAATTTTGGTACCTGGTTCTCCTTTAAGTTGGTTACTTTTAAAAACTCTTATTAACAGTGCATCTACAAGGTGTTACAAAAATACAAATAAACCTTTAAGGGGGTGGTGTAGACCATCAAACTGAACAACTTTCACTATGGGACCAATATCGAAATCGCGAAAAAAAAATGATGTTCTATACTCTACAAATCGACTAGAGCTAAAATATGTATGGGATATCAAAAAAATTTTTTCGCGATTTCGATGTTGGTCCCATAGAGAAAGTTGTTCAGTTTGACGGTCTAAACAGTTATAAAAATTAAGAGTTATAAAAATTTATTCTTACTTATGAAACACCCTGTATATTTAGCGAGCGCACAATTTGCTATAAATCCTCCTTGCTTTTATAAAAATCTACAGAAACCTATATATCCTCTATATCTACCTTCTATAGAAATCTCTTCAGAGATAAGCTCGCCCTTCGTACTTGTCTATTTTGCTGTATTCATCTCTATTTCCGGGTGAATCATCATCAGCCTATATACGTCCCACTGCAGGGCACAGGCCTACCCTCTACGAGGGTGTTTGGGCGTTAGTCCACCACGCGTGCCAAATGCGGATTGGTAGACTTCACATATTCATCAGAATTTCTTCTTCTGTATATGCAGGTTACCTCGCGATGTTTTCCTTCAGGAGCTCGGTGGCGTGTTGCGGAGAGGTATGGACTCTCACTCAAGAGGTCCGGGTTCGAATCCGCACGGACAACATGCCACGTACCAATGAGTTTTTCTAACTTATGTACGTATTACCGACAGCTCTAAGTGTTAAATAAATAATAGTAATCAAGCAGTAAATAAAAATAAATAAACCCCTTCCCCATTGCAGTATAGATATACCGATTACAATCAAGCAGTTGATGTACTTAATATACCTAAAATCTTATAGAAGCATTTAACATAGATAGATCGGTATCTATACCTACACTTTGTATGAAATGTTTTTCATTCATTACACCAGCGAGCAGGTGATATGACAGGTAACGGAATGGAATCCATATCGAAATTGAAATTTTCGGGCACATTGTCACTGGAGTGGAAAATACAAGACTAGATCAGAAACTACTTTACTAGATTACTTTGTCTCACAATGTATGCTGTGAGGGGGTCGAAATCTGATATTTAACTTTATTACAATGTAGTAAGATACACTGGTAACACACACATTTTGATGATTCAACTATAAACGCAAATAAAAAAAATCTGGAAACTCTGCGAGATTGATCGGAGCTTTTCTAGGAGTTTTTGAAAAAGCTAGCGACTTCAACAAAATAAAGTGTTCAACTTTGATGCGAGATCAGATACTTTGGCAGATTGAGAGATATTCAAGATGCCAAGCGCGATAAAATTAAAGCCAGACCACCCGCGGCCATCCAGTAGGTACCTACAAAAATTGACATATAGCTAGTGCAACAAGGACAATTTTGCCTGAAGGCGCGGTGTCCACCCCCGGGTCAGTCAACTCTACGGATGTGGGCGTAACGCACAAATCTGTAGTAAATTCCATACTGAGGCCACGGACCTGAAAAAACACGTGTCGTTTAACACTCAGTTGCAGAAACGCTCAATAGAGTTAATCCTCCATTAAATCTCTTGATAGCTTTTACTACGTCAAGAAGACAAAAAGTGACAGCAATAGATTTAATGGAGGATTAACTTTAATAAGCGTTTCTGCAACTGAGAGTAAGACAGTTAGAAACCTTATTCAACGTGTATTTTATCCCCGCAATCTAATCCTAATCAAACTTTACTAAAATAAATAAAATTTTAATGTTTGATAAAATCACTCCCCCTGTAGTAATTAGTGGATGTTGGAATACTCCATGTATACAGTAAGATACAGGAAGGGTCATAAGGCTAATGGACCCGAAATGCCCATTAGAGACTACAACATTTGGTGGTAAGGGTGAACGGACACTGTAGCACTAAAAGGTATAGTTTACATTGAATTTATACGTGAGCGTTTGTTTATTTTGAATTTATTTCTCTAATAATTCAATAGATGGCATGACCACCATTCCATACAAAAAATAGTTTATCATGTTTTAATGCTGAATAAGAAATTGTGATGCGCATGTGAAGTCTACCAATTCATACTAGGCACGCGTGGTGGACTAACTTCCATCAATCGATCTTCATCGTCGGACGTAAATAGTTCAGATTTTGGATGCATATTATTCGTTAATAGTGAAATTGATATTGAAATAGAAATTTGATGTCCAAACTAAACCATGTTTTTCCAATTTTATTTTCTATTCTATTATTATCTTATAATTGTGGCTTCATCGTTGTGATGATGATTTTTCCAATATCTAATACAGGGTGTAAGTGACAGCCTGAGGTATGCTACATAGTGAAAGTTGTTCAGTTTGATGGTCTGAGTTCACCGTTTCAGTAGGTACCTACTTGCTAGGCTGTCACTTACACCCTGTACACCCATAGACATATTACTCTAGCGATAGACAAGCTCGTTCAAACAAACAACATGTCACACAAAACAACACAAAATGACACATTGCGGTCTGTCATTGCCATAGTGACGAAGTGAACTCGGGAACATCAATCAGGTGCGTACACCTCATTCAAGTGGAACATGTTGCTTCTATGGAAGGGCAAGTTTATCGCTAGAGTTTAAGTCTATGTGTACACCACTAAGTTTTAATTAGTAACGAGCCTTTAAGGGTGTATTCAGACCGGGAATCTGAACAACTTTCCCTAAGGAACAAATGCGAATCGGCCGTTCGATTTTCTATGGGAGGTCCAAAAAAAATTCTCGTTTTTCGACCCATGTTCCTTAGGGAAAGTTGTTCAGATTCATGGTCTGAATACACCCTTAAAGGGACGTTACTAATAAAAATTTTGTGGTGTATAAATAGCAAAAGTGCTTGACGTGTTGTTGTAAGTAAATATTTGGTGATCTCAATGATTCTTTTATGCACAAAAACACACACTTGAACCACCAGAGAATAGCAAAATCCTGTTTACTAATGCATAGCATAGCACAGCATAATATATGCTCACGACTATATTCCCCGACGAGGAACATTCACAAACATTTCTCACGATGTTTTCGGAAAACGATTAGAGCGTTGCACGTTTATTCCACCAAAACCCTGTTGCCATCTAGCGATCTTCTGGAAAAACACTGTAATACACTCATTGAAATCGAACAAGTGAAGTAAGTAAGGTCATGACATTTTAACAAGTTCCACAATTAAGGAGTTTCTTACTAGAGCAGTTCTTTAGAAACTTGCAGCGTTGTACAAAGTTTATATAAAAGTTCTTTGAACAATACTGTGTTTACAAGTGAGGGCAATGACCGATCGTGAGCGGTTTCTAGATAAATAAAATTGTTATTATTTCGTTCTCATCTTATTAAAGAATAACGCTCTTGTCTACTGGCTATGTCTTGGCGGCTAAACGCATGAGCCTCCTCGTAGATGGATATCCAAAACAGGGAGATCTTAGGTTTCTTCTCCTGTATAGTGTTGCCTCGTTCATCGGCCATATGAGGGGTGAAGAGAATAAGTATTGGGGCTAAACCCAAAAGAAAAAATATTCATCTACCTATCTTCTCTATCTATCATCTACATATTTTGATTAAAGTAGGTACCTACTGCAGTTTTGTACGAAACAGCTGATTTTTTTCATGATGTCGACTTTGGCTCCACAGTGACAATTGTTCAGTTTGATGGTGTGAACTAGGTGTTTTTTTACAGCCTGTATACATAATGCAACATCAAAACGTATGTGTAAAAGAACAGTTTAGAGTTTGCAAGATCCTGTCAAAATCTTGTCAAGGCTGTGCCTGCCTTTTTTTTTGGAACGCCAAAGGATCGAGAGCATATAGCATATAGTCGTGAGCATTATGCTTATGCTTATGCCAAAGGATCGAGCCCATACAACCATGTCATGCGTAAAAGTTTCGAATTTTCGATTAAAATGATTAGTAAATAATTAAATATGCCATCAACAGATGCGTTGGCATCTTCTTAATCATCTTTTCGCTCTTTATTATTTTAAAGAAACACTTTTTGAAATTTTGCACTTTTATTCGCACCGTAGTGCCATCTATCGATCCCCTAGAAAACCAAAAGAAAAACGCTCATTGACCTACCTTAAGGGGCCATAGGTCCCGACGAATATTTTCTATGAGAAACGCGATTGCCGAGCGCTCCGAAAAGTGTGTGCGTGAGCCGTATTTTCGATTAAAAACAACTAACCAATGTACTTTTTCTAGATTTTATTTATGATTGCTCTAGTTAAACTATTGGTAAATATGTGAGTATAAATACCAACAATCGGAAACTATTTTAAGTTCTTCTAAACCGAGAATTTTTTTTAAAAATGCATGAAAATACGTCATCGGGTCACTGCCGTTTGAACGACACTTGTTTAGCAATTTTTAAAAAAATACACAACGTTCTAAAAATGAGTCGTTTCACAAATCATCATTTAGTAGGAATAGGTTTCACAAACCATTTATTAAATTTTGTGATCAGTTGTCAAATTGTCACATTGCAACATTTCATTCTCAAGACACTTCGATACGAAACTGTGTTATTTAAACATTCATCTTTTGTTAAAAACTCGTTTTATATTTTATTGTTTGATCAGCAAATTACTAAATATAACAACGTTTTACAAATATCGATGATCACATTATTTCATTTCACAAAACCGAACCAGCGAGCACCCCTCTTCCACGCAGTTTTGTCTGTACATGCATGTGCATGGTTGCTTGCATGTTGCATGCTTGCTTGCTTGCTTGCTTGCTGCATGCCTGTGTGCATGCTTGCTTGCATCTTTGCATGTGTGCTTGCTTGCTTGTTTGCTTGTCTGCATGTTAGGGGGTGCAGGGGGGCTGCGCCCCCCGCTCGGGGGGTGCGGGGGGCGGAAGCCCCCTGCCTGAGAAAAACATATTGGAGCTTGTCGAATTCTAGGTTAGGTTAGGTTAGAACATGTATAACACTTAGCGGAGCGAGCGAAGCGAGCGGAGCATCAACATGCTTGCTTGCATGTGCATGCCTGCTTGCATGCTGCATGCTTGCTTGCTTGCTGCATGCTTGTGTGTCTGCATGCTTGTGTGCATGCTTGCTTGCATCATTGCTTGAGTGCATGCTTATTTGCTTGTTGCTTAGGGGGCAGAAAGGTAACATCAAAACTGTAGGTTATGGTTAGACTAGGTTAGGTTAGTTATAGTATGTCATGCTGCATTTTTGCGTATATGTATGCTTGGTTTAGCGTTCATGTATGTTTTATACATGAAGCACCATGAAAGACGGGTGTTACACGCTCATTCTCGCGTCAGTCAGGAGTGCGATTTTTGAATCTCATTCGCTGAGCTCAGCAGTTTAAAATAAATAATAATAATAAATAACGCTCACAGGCACATACATTGTAATGATCCCAAACGAAGCACTAAAGGCTTTTATTATGGAAACCATACAACAACGGCACGAACATATAACATCCATGACCGAACCGGGATTCGAACCCAGGACCCTGGTTTGGCAGTCCGGTGTGGTAACCATTACACCAACCGGGTCGTCAAAATGTCAAAATTACTATGGACCTACGCATCTTTCTACTGCTGATTTGACTCTCAAAAATCATACTTCGGAGTGCGATTTTTGAAAGTCAAATCAGCTGTTGAAAGATTCGTATCTCCATAGTATTTTGGACATTTTCAACTGCTGAGCTCACCGAATGAGATTCAAAAATAGCACTCCTGGGCCATCAATCTAGTCACGTAGAACGATCGTTAGACTGACGAACATTATTAAAATATTTGAAATTAAAGTTTAAAATGAAGTTGCAGCAAGTTTAGTAGATGAATTTGAAAAATGGCAAATAACGTTTTGTGATATAAAAATTGATTTATCGTTGTTTGCTAAATAATTCATTTGGTAAATAAGATTGTTGTCGCATAACTGATGTTGAAATGTTGTTTTAACTATAAACATAATATAATTCAATGCATTTGCTAAATGACTACTTTCGATAAGTAAATATGTGTATTAACACCTTTGTTAAATCACTAGTTTGTGAAATGAAACATTGCTAAACGTTGCTTGAGAAGTGATATTTTGCTTATTGATTTTGTGTTAAACATTAGTGAACCTACGTCATCTTTGTGACGATTTTCTATCGAGTGAAGTAATTCCAATCGTGTATTCAGTTGATGATTTCACTAGATGAACTATCAAAAAATACTGAGGTATGACTTTAGTTTCGGTAAATTGTATAAATCTAGTCGTAAAATGAAAAATAAAAGATGCCTCCGAGGTATTTCCACCTACTATTACGTCTTAATGCACAAAAAGTGTCTCGACTCTCGTCTCATTTCGCCACGTCCCTTTTCGTCCAATATCTCCCCATTGGCCGTCGTTCCTAACGCAACATTTGCCACTAACGACGCTCCTCTACATTAGTAATAATATCGAGCCTGGACTACGAATGTACTTGGTAACTGCAAATGTACAGTTAGATAAGAAAACTTGTTAACATTATTATCACAGAGCACGGAACACTTTGTGCATATGTTATGTTTAAGGCTAGGTTATCCCAGTGCAAGCGTCTCTTTCTTGCAAGCATAAGTTTACAATTAGCCATTCCGCTCCAATTGAAAGCAGGATCGCAAAAAAACGTGTTTTTCGTCAATATCTTTGCTCATGGGAGTTTCTAAGCTAAAACTTCTCCTGAGTTTACTAGAAATATTTAATGTATTTAGTTAAGTACAAGAATAAAAAGTTAAATATCAGCAGTTTAATCATAGTATTGAGAAAACATAACAAAAAGGGGTAACTTTGGAATGTTTTTCTATTTAGTAAACTTAATCTAATCGTGTAATTGAGAACAGTCGCCCATCCGCCCGATCCTTAAATAAGACATAATTTAATTTCAAACTTTAAAACACAGTTTAAAACACTTTCGTTCTTGTTCAAAAAACGGCCTCAACGGTATAACAGCGTCTTAAGTTGTTAACAGAGTTTCTGGCAGCATCTTCTCTGCAACGCAATAACTTCAGAAGCAGTAGTAGAATCAAAAAGTTGACGTCAAAAAGCTATACAATAATTATGTATTATATAATATTATATTTCAATTTATTACACTTGCATTGCGAGTGGTTTTCAACTTAGAACGGATCACGGACCACCCCATTTCTTCCAGTGGGTATTTCACTAGACGACTAAGGGTTGAAGTTTGTAAGCAATATTTTAGGGGGCAAAAAGCTACGTATCACCGTTTAGCACCTGTTTGAGTTTGAAGACGTTCAAATTGTTGTTTTGTCGACCTTTTTGAGTGTGAAGCAAAAACTGCTACCGGGCCGAATTTTATGATTTTTTTTATAAACCTACACGCCAACTGCGATTGATTGACTGTGATTTCTAACGATCTAAGTCATAGTTATTATAATATAATAATAATAATAAAGCCATTTATTTCGAGATTATTAATAACAATAAATTATTCAAATTCATTACAAATAGTTAGTAGGTATTTAAAACATTAATATTATAAAATTTTACATTATTCATAAATCATAACTAACTCTCTTCACTCTCGAGTACCCATTTGCGGGCAAAGGCCTCCTCCATCCTTTTCCAACTAGTTCTGTCCGTCGCTTGTCTGGTCCAAGTCGCGCCCGCCGTCGCTACGATGTCGTCGCGCCAGCGCGCGCGCGGCCTGCCGCGGGGACGCGTGCGTTCGCGCGGCCACCAGTGTAGGACGCGCTCGCTCCAGCGCCCGTCCGCGGTGCGCGCCACGTGTCCTGCCCATCTCCACTTTAGTATACAGGCGAGTTTCGCGGCGTCTATTAGTTTTGTTCGTTCTCTAATTTTGTAGTTTCTTTGACGATCTTTTAGTCTTATGTTCAGCATGCTTCGCTCGACCGCTCTTTGGAACACTTGTATTTTGTGTATGATGTTTCTAGTGAGAGCCCAGTTCTGACATCCATAGAGAAGCGTGGGAATAATTGTGGATTCGAAGGCTTTCTTTTTAAGTGACATTGGGATTTTAGACTTGAAGACGTGTTTCATTGACCAGTATTTGCTCCATGCAATTTTTATTCTCCTCTCTACTTCTTTCTTCGTGTGGTCTATGAAAGATATGTTTTGACCTAAGTAGATATACTGACTCACGTACTTTAGCATCTGAGAGTCGATTATAGTTGGCACTTCTTCGCTATTTGTCATAAGGCAGGTCTTGCTGGCGTTCATCTCTAGGCCGCACTTTTTATATTCATAATATATATACAGGATGTTTCATAAGTAAGAATACATTTTTAAAACTCTTAAGGGGGTTGTTTAGACCCGCAAACTGAACTACTTTCTCTATGGGACCAACATCGAATCGCGAAAAAAAAAAGTTATCCCATACATATTTTAGCCCTAGTCGATTTGTAGAGTATGGAACATCATTTTTTATTCGTGATTTCGATATTGGTCCCATAGTGAAAGTTTTTCAGTTTGATGGTCTACACCACCCCCTTAAAGGTTTATTTGTATTTTTGTAACTTGTATATGATATGTTCATATTAATTTATTGGTTTATAGTTTATTGCATCATCTTCTTTGACATCGTAAGATACGCCTGCTTGTATACTTAAGTCACGGCAGAGTATAAGAAATTTTTTGGTACTACTCGTAACAGTACGGACACTCCCTACCAACTTTGAGATATCCGGGGAGACGGGTGGTAGAAAACAGTAATTAATGGTGTATTCTTTTTTCACTCGCACACACTCTTTATCGCATATGCTTAGCTCTTCTTTTGTTTTTTATTGATAAATTACCTAAATACGGACTCTTTCTTGTTCGTCAGTACTAAATTTCCGTCAGTATCAAGTAGTTTGTGAAAGTTTCCATCCAGATCTTGGGGATGGTTTTTTGAGCAAAAAACAGTTCAGAAAGAGATGGTGGAACCTCGTGGCAAGCTCAAACGCGAACCGCGCGAACAACAGAACCGCTCACAGAAAAACTTGCAATGTGACTCTTTAGCTGTTCTTGTAATTTATCCCATTTTTTTAAAGTGACTGCTGAGTGTCCAAGGTATGTTCACAGACCAAGTTGCAGGCAAACGCTAGTTTTAATCACAACCTTACACAAATTGACCTTAAACGTTATTACTACACTTACGTAGCCGACTGTACCCGACCTCCTATTAGGGTTGCCCGCTAAATAAAATATAATGAATTTACGGCTGCGAAAGAAAGTAAAGTTGCCTTTTTGTGTTCTCCACGCTTAGAATTCCAACCTAAATATAAGTATAGGTAGAGAGTCAGGGCAATTTTGTGAATTAGAAGAGAGATATAAACTTTATTTTTTGTCTACTTTTGTTTGACAATAAACATACGGCATTGTCATAATAATAACGCTCACAGGCACATGTCGGCTGCTCCAAGGAAAACAAGGAATATATGTTTTTTTGAAAATATTTTTGATGTAGAAACAAGTACGAGTTTATGTACCTTATTGAAAATGAATATATTGAGGACCCTTTTTTAAACATTTGGGAAAAACAGGTTGTAAGGATAAGTATCATTAACCTTTAAACCAAATATTACCATCAAACTGAACAACTCTTACTATGGGAGCGAATCTGTCCGAACGAAAAAAAATCTGCCATCCCATACTAAACTGCAATACCTACTCGATGCAAACGTATACGTATAATAAAAGTTGTTCAGTTTAATGGGTAGAGTATGTGGTTTATAGGTTAATAGTACTTTTCCTTACACGCTGTATAATAATCGAAATATCATGTAATATTTTGGGCACAGTAAGTAATTGGTACTGTTTGTACTGTATTTCTTATTCTGTGCGTAAATTCCGCTTTCAAAGGACAAAATTATTATATCAGACGTCGGTGTCCCATTGTTGGGCAAAGGCCTCCCTCCGTTCTCTACATGCATCCCTGTTTTGAGCTTCGTTTGGCCAGTTCTTAAAGAAGCTATCGATTTCGTCCCGCCACCTTCTCCTAGGTCTGCCTCGACGCCGATTTTGTACTGGGAGCCAGTTGGTAGTGATTTTGGCCCATAAGTCATCAGGCATGCGGCAGACATATCCAGCCCAGTCCCACTTCAGATTGGCAGCGGTGGTGGCGACGTCTGTCACTTTGGTTCTGGCGCGAATGACCTCATTTCTGACCCGGTCGATCAGTTTTAAGCCAAGGATGCTGCGCTCTATAGCCCTTTGACAAACCTTGAGGCCTGACTTCTGATCCTTTGTCAAAGACCACGTTTGAGCACCGTTGGTGAGAATGGGAAGAATGCACATGTTCATGAGCTTGCGTTTGAGTGGCAATGGGATATCTCCTTTCATGGACCAAAAGCTCTTCCAGGCATTTTCTGTGCGTCTTGCAACTTCTTTTTCTTGTCTAGCCTGGAAGGAAACTATTTGGCCCAAGTACACATACTCACATACTCACAAAAGGACAAACTATACAATAAAAGTTGGGAGCGAAACGAAGCGTTTTGCAGATTTCGCTGGGCGCGCAAAACAGGTACGTAAATTAAGTACACTTGTATCATGTATTTAGATCCATATTATCTGTGCTAACATCTTTTATAGACCAGTTACAAACCCAACTACCGAAACTATTCATATCATATCAATAACAATGTAAACGTAAACCCCTCTGTGGCCAAGTTAATTTAGTAGTCACTGTTACTGATAACGAGGTGAATAGCTCCTGGCATGTCAGAAAACAACCTTGTTCCATTGTGATAACGTTCATATTGGGATGAAGATGACCATTTAGTGTCGGGTTTTCATGCGGAATCGTATGGTAAGCCTCAAATGTTGGCGTGATGTACGACTGGGTGCAAGGATGCGCCAAAATGCATTGTCGTTAATTAAGGGTTTGTAATTAATCATTCTTTTATCATTGTCATCATTAGAGATAAATCGACGCAAGAAGAAATTCGTTTCTACACCGCTAGTATTCAGACCATGAATCTAAACAACTTTCCCTAAGGAACACGAATCGAAAAACGAGAAATTTTTTTGCACCTCCCATAGAAAATCGATCGGCCGATCCGCACTTTTATTTATTTACCCGCAACTTCGTCCGCACAAATTATATAACAGACTTTAAGTCAGATCATAAGCTATCAAACAAAAAAAGTATCATCATAATCGGTTCAGTAGTGTTTTGCGTGATGCGCGAACAAACAAACAAACAAATAAAGAAACAAACAAACACACAAACAAACAGACAAACAGACAGACAAAATTTCTGAAAAAGGTTGATTTAGAGTTGGGGATACCTAAAAACCATATCGTAATCATTTTTTTGTAAATATCTTCAATGTACAGACACACTTCAGTTACAGTTTTATAATAGTTTAGATTTTACATTATTTTTAATTCTATGAAAACAGCATAATAGACAATTACAAAGGGCGAGCTTATTTCTATAGAGAGTTCTTCCAGCAAACCCGTGACAGAGAGAGAGCATACAAAGTGATGCAAATGAGTGAACTTTTGAATGGAATTTTTGAACTCATGTTTCTTAAGGAAAGTTGTTTAGATACATGGTCTGAATGCACCCTTAAAAGGAAAGACCCTCGTTGATTGCGTCACAGTATATCGCGCGCGTCCTAAGCATTCGTCAGCTTTATATTCACAGAATCGCTGTGACAATACACCGTGAGACAATAAACTCCAAAGCTTACATTGCTTTGTCAAATAGAAGAGTTTACCGTATCCCTCATAACTCAGTGAAAACAAGTTTTGCATGCCATCATTCACATTTTCTGGGTCCCTTAATCTATAACCGTGTTGCTAAATTATGTGAAATCAAGGCCTGCACGGTAAAACAAGCGAAGTTAATAATCCAAAACTGGCTGTTAACACTAAACTACCTGGAAACAGAGAAAACCCTAAAAATAGATTCGTAAACTTACACACTCTCACCTACACACTCACACACATACATTCCCCCCCCCCCATATTTTATATTATATATTTTATATTACATATTTTATATAAAGTAAATGCCAGTAGATCATCGTAAAATATATTTAATTAAAACAACACTCAAATAAATTAAATTATAAAACAAAGCATAGTGTAACTGTTGCAAATTCAACCAATTTTTGTTAACTCTGACGATGTTATAATGGCCACCGCAAGAAAGGCCAGAACTTTAAGTTCTGGACCTCGTGTGGAGACCATTAGCCACCTCCTTATGATAGCTTATAATAGCTTTTCTACTAATGTTGTTATTTTGTGCGCCTATGTATAAATATAAATGTTTCGCTTGATATCCTATCCTATAACTTTAGCCGTAAGGATGTTATGTAAATGTGAATGTGAATAAAATATGACGTAAAAGTTATGTAAGTAATTAATAACTATTGGTGTATAAGCAAGTAAGCGAGTTCTAACTCGATCTCAAAGCGTCCCAGCTTCGTCAGACGCGGATATCGACTTAGTTTAATGTTTAATACTATTTATTAGTTATAATTAATTATTTAGAGATTAACTTCTTTGAAAAAAAATCAGCTGTCTCATACAAAACTGCCGTACGCTACCCGATTCAAATGTATGGGACAGCTAATTTTTTTTCGCGTTCAATTCAATTCAATTCCATTAAAAAACCTTTAATTCAATATAGGAGCCTGAAGCACACTTATTAAACGTCAATTCTTTTTTAAGCTACCACCGCGTCGGAACGTGTTGTCGCTGTAGAGAAGCTGCGGCCAGAGACTCTATAGCATAACACGACTTAATGACTATTACAATATAAATTCTTATGCTAAGGTTATGTATACAGTAATACATAGTCTTTTTAATTAAATAATTGATACTATACAGTAAACTATATGTTAGTGACACTCAGACCTAAGCATTTTGATCATTTAAATAATCATCCAATTTATAGTATGCTTTTTTACAGAGGACTTTTTTGACGGACAGAGGACGTTTCCTGAGGTGTTCCAAGTTTTTCAGTTTGATGTCTGAATTAACTGTTTCAGTGTACAGAGGGCTGTCCCTTACACCCTGTATAAAATATGACGGCAAAATTTTTTCTTACTTTATATCTAGAAAATAAAAACCAACATAAAAGCCAGCAAACTACCTTTTCACTTTACTGTTAATATTGCGAATAAGCTGAAATAAGCAGACGCATTCTATGAAACCAATTTCCCTAAAGGGAAAGTTATTTGCGAGGGGCTTCCCAGGTGTTACCAACATATTGTGGGTAGATAGATATTTCTTTTTTTCTTTTCTTTTATAAAGCGAAAAGATGGGGGCTCCTTTCAAAGGTATTTCACAGGCTTTACGTTGAAAATGTGTTAGGCGTTTATGAGAAATATGAAAATGTAATAATGATAAGTTAGTTAAATAAGCCGTGGTGGTCCAGTGGGAAGTAACCTTGCCTGCCGTGCAGGAGGCGATGGTTCGATCCCCGTCCAAGCCGACTCGTACCAATGAGTTTTTCGGAATTTATGTACGATTTGTTACACCACTGGCTTTTCGGTGAAGGAAAACATCGTGAAGAAACCTGCATGCTTCAATTTCGGGGCGTGTATTGTACCCACTGTCCATTATAAGTGGCGACGGGCTCACCCCCCGTCACACTGGACAGAGTTTCGGTACTACTGGTGAAACGTGATGTTCTGAGGTTTCAGAATATCTCTGACTACCCCCTCGGGGAATATAGTCGTGAGCATTATGCTATGCTATGCTATAAGTTTAGTTAAATAAAGCTTTTAGGACAAAATATAACATTGTTTGTAAAGTGATGAAATTCTCCAGAATTAAGTAAATGTAATAGATAACTGCAAACCCGTGCGCAAAGACTACTGAAATTTTATTATAATGCACTTGAAAACTTTAAATACTCACAAATTTCGAATGAGTAAAGAGATGGCAAGATGGCTAAATTAACATTTTGCTCTATTTTATTTGTGGGAACTAGGTATGTGTACAAAAAAAAAACCAGACCAAAATTCTTGTCTTGTCTTGTCAATCCGAAACCCCCAAATTAATTTTTTTGCAAATATTTTCAATGTACATGCCACGTGTACAATTTTGTTTTCGGGGCAACACCATCAAGCTTCGCAAAACCAAAATATCCTGGCTGGTAAGTAGAGTAAATGTATAACGCCGCGCGGCCAGCTTCTTTCCTCTTTATAATGTTACTAGAGTTAACCCGCGACTTTTCGTCCGCACAAATTATATACCAGATTATAAACAAAAAAAGTTTCATAAAAATCGGTTCAGTAATTTTTGCGTGATGCGCGAACGAACAAACAAACAAACAAACAGACAGAAAAAATTTCTAAAAAAGGTTGATTTCGAGTCAGGGATACCTAATAACCATATCGTAATCTTTTCTTTGTAAATATCTTTAATATACAGACATACTTCAGTTACAGCTTTATAATAGTTTAGAATATAGATATACAGGGTGAAAGTGATATCATTTGCATCCTTTAAAACTAAGAGTGTATCCATCAAACTGAACAACTTTTACTATGGGAGCAAACCAATCGGAACAAAAACAAATCTGCTGAATCATACATTTGATTCGTGTTGGCAGCGGCGGCGGGTGCTAACGTATGGGACAGCAGTTTTTTTTTCCTCCGATTGTTTTGCTCCCATAGTAAAAGTTGTTCAGTTTGATAGGTAGACTCTTAGTTTAAAAGGATGCTAATGATATCAATTTCATCGTGTATAAAACGGAGAATATAGCAGAAGCTGTAAGAATGTTGGTAAATTAGCGCTCGGTCGGCTGCAATCTCAACACCGCTATTAGGGCCTCGCGAGCTACGAAACATAAAACCGTTTAGGATGTGGTATTACACAAAAACCTATACAGGGTGTAACAAAACACCCCAGTAATATTTAATGGTGTTTGAGTCCATCAAACTGAACAATTTTCACTATGCGTCTAACACAAAATCTGTGGTCTCATTTAAATAAAAAGTTTTAATCTGTTTTGTCCCAGTGCTGGACAAATGTCTCCCCTAAACTCTTTCACGTGTTCTCTGTTCAGTTCTTCATCCCGCCACTCATTGCAGTAGGCATCCAGCTCGTCCCGCCACCTTTACCGGGGTCTGCCTTGACCTCAGCTCCCGTCCCTCCCGTCGTGAGGCACCCATTGCGTAACGATTGATGCCCACCTCTCAGTGTGCATTCTGCAAACATGCCCAGCCTAGTTCCACTTCAGATTCGGTGAATTTTCCCCTACGTCTGCTATTTGAGTTTTGGAGCGCAGTTTTGAGCTCATACACCGGATCATTCAAAAATAGCCGAAATTGACGGGAATGTATGACAAGATGTATGGACCTAGAGGAAGCCAGAGAGGTGTGTTAGTACCACTTAACATGTCTTTCATGGGTCACTGAATACGCTGTTATAATAAAATCCCCGAGACCATTTTGAATCTTTCCGAAAACATGTTTAAAACTCAGACCAAAAAAGTCCTCTGTAAAAAAGCATACTATAAACTGGATGATTATTTAAATGATCAAAATTCTTGGGTCTGAGTGTCACTAACTTATAGTTTACTGTATAGTATAAATTATTTAATTAATTAGACTATGTATTACTGTATATGTAACCTTAGATTAAGAATTTATATTGTAATAGTCATTAAGTCGTGTTATGTTGTAGAGTTGCTGGCCGCATCTTCTCTACAGCGACAACACGTTCCGACGCGGTGGTAGCTTAAATAAGAATTGACGTTTAATAAGTGTGCTTCAGGCTCCTATATTGAATAAATTATTTTGAATTGAATTGAATTGAATTGAGATCCATAGTCTCTGCATAGCCCTCTGGGAAAACGGTGTGAGTATATGTATGTATGTATGTAAGCTCATAAACAGAGAGACAAAAATTTCGACTTAACTTTATATTATTCAGAGAGATATCTCTGACTATCCCCTCGAGGAATACTGTCGTGAGCATATTCATGAGCATGCAAGTGTAAAATTTTGCAGAAGAATTTTGCATTTCGTCAGATTACATAACATTGTAGCATAGTGCTACGAGTTTCGTAGCCATTGTTCGTAGCGCTCGTAGCAAAATGAATTTCGTAAAAGATATCACTTTCAAGGTTTCCTTGAGGTATAATGGTTTATGGTAACTTGATGCCTCTAGAAAACTGTCATTTTAAGTAACGAAAAGACAGATAGTAAAAGGTATACGGTTACTACGTAAACGTCAACCATAATATTTTATGGCAAAATTTTATAAACAGTTTCTGAGTCACGTCGCAGGTTCTGACCCAAGCACTTGTCTCGCGTGGTTATCACGCGTCGCGTTTTTGCCTGCCACGAGGCTCCGCAATCCTTAATCTCTTCTTATTCTTGATCAAAAACAAAATAAATATTATCAGCTGTCCCATACAAACCTGTAGTACCGACTTAACTCCATTGTATCTGCTCTCTTATATATTTTGTGTCTAGGTACAGTAGTTTTGTATGAAACAGCAGATTTTTTTTTTATTTCTTTTTTCTCGGTGTTGGCTCTATCGTGAATCTAGTTCAGTTTGATTGTATAAACCACCCCAATATATAATATAAATATTAATATTACTAACGTTTTTTATTACAACCTGTATACTGTGGTTATGGTTTTCGTCAGAAGTGTGATCTGTCACTAATTATGACTATAAGGTATAGAGGTATTAATTTGTTTTATTATTTATTTAACACTTTATTGCACACATAATATTACAGAAAAAAAAACAATATAAAGTATACATGTACAAAGGGAGAGCTTATCTCTAAAGAGATTTCTTCCAGCAAACCCGCAACAGAGACAGTTTCTAAAGTGTGAGGCAGACAAAATGTGTACAGCACAAATGATAAAACTAGATACATAGATGGACGTTAATAATAATAAATATACCTATATATATATGTGTATAATATATACATATAAATTATAGATACAATAAACATATATAAACTATGGCTTATTTTAGAGAGTGATAGTGTTCATTCACTTGCTTTTTGAAGGACGCAAATGTTTGACAATCACAAATAGTGGCGGGGAGTGAGTTCCACAACCGGGCAGCATGGATAGTGAAAGAGTAGGAGTAGAAGTCGGTGGAGTGGGTCGGGATTCTTAGTTGGGTACGGATATGAGATCGACCAGGTTTGTCAGGAGGGCGGGAGAAGGAGAAACGATCACGGAGATAGCTAGGGGCGGAAGGATTGTGAAGGATTTTGTGGAGTAGACAGAGGATATGGACGTTACGACGGTTGCGAATAGGGAGCCACTTTAACTGCGCCCTGTACTCAGACACGTGGTCATATTTCCGTAAGCCAAAAACGAAACGTATAGCTAGGTTTTGGAGTCTTTCAAGTTTGTTGTTTTATTTATAAATCTCTAAGTCATAAATAAATGGACACTTGCGTGTGCGTTAGCACTGAGTTTTCGCCACTATCAAGTAATTTGTGGGAGTATCTATCCCAATCCAAAGGATTGTATTTTAGCAAAAAACTGTTTTAAGGCGTATCAGCCGTGGACCACTCTCCTCTCACTCACACTCCATACTAATCGATGAGAAAGAGCGCGTGGCTCCGGTCAGAATTTTGCTGTTTTCTTTGAAAAATTCGATGATTTTTTATTAATTTCGAAAAAGTAAAAAAACCACATCATTCTAAATTGTATTGTGAACAATATAGTAAATTTTCATTTTGTTCCGATTAAAAATGTAAGAGTAAAATGGTTACAACTGGAAAAAAAGGGGTGACTTTAGAGTCCCTTTTCTTCGGTTTTATTCATTAAAATCGATTTCTAGAAAAACCACATCACTTCTCATATCCTGTAGATGGTTCAGTTTAAATTTCAGCTCAAAAAGTGCCATAGTTAATTAATAAAATGGTTACAAAATTACCCAAAACCGGCAGGTAGCCCCTTAAGAAGACATGGTGGAGCCTCGTGGCATGTTCAAACGCGAACCGCGCGAACACCACCTGCAAATGACAGAACCGCTCGCGCTCACGGAAATACTTGCAACTCTGTCATATTAACAAGTAAAGCCCGACCAGAAAAATAAAACCTCGCCATGTTGCGGAAAATCATTGGAACTAATTTTTGTACTTGGAACTCTGTCGTTAGAGGTTATAGTCGATTGCAGCGCCCCTAAACCAGGTTTTTTATACAGGGTGTTTCATAAGTAAGAATAAATTTTTAAAACTCTTAAGGGGGTTGTTTAGACCGTCAAAATGAACAACTTTCTCTATGGGACCAACATCGAAATCGCGAAAAAAAAAATGATATCCCATACCTACATATTTTAGCTCTAGTTGATTTGTAGAGTATGGAACATCATTTTTTTTTCGCGATTACGATATTGGTCCCATAGTGAAAGTTGTTCAATTTGATGGTCTACACCACCCCCTTAAAGGTTTATTTGTATTTTTGTAACACCTTGTATTTCTGGTAAGGCTATAATAAATAACAGTCGTTGCTAAAAATCTTACTTATCTGTATTTGAAGATAATAAAAGAACCCCCTCGACATTCACAATCTTTTCGCGATATTTCCACGCAAATATTAATATAATTACCATTCTTCCCCTATCTCGAAGGGTTGTTTGATGTCTCTACTTTTGGCACAATAATAATAAGAAAGAATTGTTTCTTTTGAGATAAATCATTGTCTTAATATTAAGAGATTTTAGGTATGTGCAGTCCTAGTAAATAATAATTATTATAGCTGTCAAAATCAATATTAGCATGAGCATGGGAATAATTCCCACGACTATATTCCCCGAGGGGGTAGTCCGAGATATTCAGAAACCCTTTGATAAAGTTATATGTCAAGATTGAAAGTCGAAGATACGAAAGCGTCGAAAAAAATTGGAACCAGTACTGGCTCCTAAACCCTATACATTATGCATGCACACATACATAATTTGTATGGCGCCTCACGCACACCAATCTATGAAACTTGGCCCTTTTTGTTTTATAAGGTAAAACGAGTTAGTGTAGTTCGGTCACAGTGAAAATTCGTCACAGATTTTGATTCCCATTATGTTGAGTGAAAAATCGTCACAGGTTAAATTTAAAAGATTTAAATAACATATTTTGGTGAAAAATGGTCACTGGTGTCGATATTTTTATAAATTGTTGGTTTTTTAGTAAAATTTCGTCACAACTAACTAAGGACACATTATCAGCTGAATATTTTTTTATTTAAAATAATGTGTACCAGTACCAGTAATCTAAATAGGTAGCAATGTATTACATAATTTAATTTAATTTAATTTAATTTAATTTTCATCATAACCGGTTTTGGCGCCACCGTGTACCTACCTAACTAAATATTTTTATTTACGGCTCTGACAAGTAATATTAACTAATGTAACTATATTAGTTAGTTAATACAGTAGCTAGTAGGTACCTATACCTCTTATGACGAATTTGCACTTAAAATTATAAACAAATAGGCCTGTGACCAAATTGCACTATTTATTATTAATAAATAAATTAAATATTCAGTTGTGACGAAATAGCACTCATTATACAGTGTGACGATTTTGCACTGTGACCAAACTACACTAACTCCGAGTTAGTGTAGTTCGGTCACAGTGAAAATTCGTCACAGATTTTGATTCCCATATGTTGAGTGAAAAATCGTCACAGGTTAAATTTAAAAGATTTAAATAACATATTTTGGTGAAAAATGGTCACTGGTGTCGATATTTTTATAAATTGTTGGTTTTTTAGTAAAATTTCGTCACAACTAACTAAGGACACATTATCAGCTGAATATTTTTTTATTTAAAATAATGTGTACCAGTACCAGTAATCTAAATAGGTAGCAATGTATTACATAATTAGATTTAATTTAATTTAATTTAATTTTCATCATAACCGGTTTTGGCGCCACCGTGTACCTACCTAACTAAATATTTTTATTTACGGCTCTGACAAGTAATATTAACTAATGTAACTATATTAGTTAGTTAATACAGTAGCTAGTAGGTACCTATACCTCTTATGACGAATTTGCACTTAAAATTATAAACAAATAGGCCTGTGACCAAATTGCACTATTTATTATTAATAAATAAATTAAATATTCAGTTGTGACGAAATAGCACTCATTATACAGTGTGACGATTTTGCACTGTGACCAAACTACACGAACTCGGTAAAACAGTGAGGCTCATTCTAGACATATACTTTTTCTAAGCTGAAACCATATAAAAACATTATAAACTTGGCCACTTGGCGTCGATGTGCATTGGAGATACATGCAAAAATATTAATTGGGGGTGTTTAGGATACATAATGTAATGCTTTGAGACCATTTTTAGAATGAAATGAAATGGTAAAAAAAATATTGTACTTATCCCAAGACGCAAAATGTTACAGTGTTATGTTATAGCTATTTGGTGCGTATAATTTTTGTCTGATTGTTGGTTTGTCTATTTGTTTGTGCTTGCATCACTTAAAAACTACTGAACTGATTTGGATCTGGGTTTTCACAAAAGCACAAGGCATTGTTTCATCGCAATCCATTAATTCAATCAAAAGTTATGAGTATTGGTCCACGAAGTCGCTGGCGCCGCTAATATACAATAAGTTATAGCCTGTAGAATCCCACTGCAGGGCAAAGGCCTCCTCTCACGAATAAGGGTGAGAGGGAGTGGGCCATACTCCACCACGCGGGCCCAGTGCGTGTTGGTGGAGGCAAGTTAGTGGTCACCTTGCTGTCAGATAATTTTCAAGCCGCCAATAGGCCTCTGACTTGGCTTAACGAATAGTTACAACGCCATCTGACGGAACTATCCGAGACCAACTGCTTAACGTGCCTTCTGAAGCACGGAAACGCTCGAGATGAAATACCACTAAACGGTCACCCATCCAAAGACTGACCGGACCTGACGTTGCTTAACTTCGGTGATCGTTTCCAATACCGAAGCTCCACTACGCCAAAGAGCGCTTCAATATACAATAAGTTGCTAAAGATATTATAAGTAAAAAACGGCCAAGTACGAGTCGAACTCGTTAACTCATACTCATTATTATTATTGTATCTCGGAAGGTATTGGGCCATGGTTCGGACCTTTTGCAGGGACACAGGTCCAATAATTAGAGGCCCCATTTGAGACACTTTTATCTAAATGCAATGGGATGCACCAATCGTGGCCTATCTCTGAATGCATTATGCAAATGCACCCACAGTCTTACCACGTTCGGTGCAGAGACTATTGTAGAAAGGACAGAAAATTATTCGGGTTATGGGGTGAACTGGGTGGACCGGGAAATATGGGTTATTGCGGAGAGACTCGGGACCTTACTGTATTGTATGCACTATGACCACACCAAGTTTGATGCTCATTTCTATTCTATTCTATTTAAAAAAAATCTTTTGCCATCTTGGGTATGTGATGATTTTGCCTATGTCTAGTTTTTGTAGCAAGAGTGCTTGACGTTGTACGGTAGTTTATGTATTTTGGTGACTTCAAGGATTGTTTTTCGAAAAGAACACTATCTTGAGCCACCACTAGAGCTTCGTTGTAGGCCCGGGAAGGGGCAACCAACAAACGACGACGACGAGCGACGTGACTACCCAATAGCAGACCTACAACGTGACTTTTTTTATTATTTATTAGCCCCACAGAATAAGTACCTACTAGTGTTAGCTCAATTCTGTGAAAATTTCAGTTAAGATACCCTTTAGAGTTAGGACAGAAGGAAGGACAGCGAAGGCTTAGAAATAGGGTCCCGTTTGCACCTTTTGGAACCCTAAAAACTTTATCATTTGTCAATTTTGAAGGATTTTGTGAACTTTACTATTATTATAATCGTTCTGCGGTCCAAAATAACTGACACTCCCTTAGCAATCAATAACACTTTAAAAGTCATAAAAACCTTTTGGAAAACGAAAGTTTAGTGTACTCGGGGGAATTACGTGGGTCGAGAGATATTTGCTGAAAATCTTCTTCATGAAATTAAGGAGCAAGATGCGAAAAGTTGAGAGGAAATCGAAAGTTGTTTGGAAATGTTTCTTCGCAAGTTTGCTCACCGTTATAATTATTAACCTTGTAATTAAGGAATGAGTTCTATAAAATTTTTAAAATATTTACTTATTCAAGTTTGGATGTAAACAAATCGAAAATTATAACTTTAATTTTGATGGCTCGATGGGATGCAGTGTAGTTATAATATTAGTGAATCTGCCTGCTGATCTGAGAGTTGTGGTTCGGATCCCGCAAAGGGCAAGTAGTAGGTATAAGTAATTGATGTTTGTATAGTCTGTATGAATTATGTATTCTATTGTGTGATAGTTTTTCTCTTTCCAAATTTTAGGGGTGGTTTAGACTATTAAACTGAACATTTTTTAGAATGGGACCAAACCGAAAATCGTAAAATAATAATTCAGTTGTTTCATTCAGACGTCAGTCCGTCATTTGTGAAGCAAGGAGTTATTATATGAAACCGAACGGTAAGTTAGAAATACTCATTGGTACGTGGTATGTTGTCCGTGCGGATTCGAACCCGGACCTCATGATTGAGAGCCCATACCTCTCCGCGACGCACCACCGAGCTCTTGGGTAAAGATTCGTCCCCCCGTAGTCCGTACTAATAACCTGTCCATGCTCCAATTAAGTCAGAGAGACAAAAAATAGTAACTGATGGTGGATTTATTATGTGGATTATTATGGATATTGGTTGAATGTGACCCCATAAAACTTTGAAACCGGTTTGAAACTCATATTATTTTTAACGCTCGGAAAAATCTAGAATGTCGTGGATGCAAATTCGTATAAAAATGAGACATTACACGAAAAATTCAAGTTGTCTACAATTTGTCAAAACGATTGTATAAAATTACAAATAAGCCTTTATTGTAACAATAATTTGAGTGAAACAATAGTCTTATCAGGGAAGCAACTAAATTATACGAGTGGAAACAAAGAGAAGCTCTAGAATACGAGAAATGGTCTGAAACTAAAAGGGGAGATCGGAGCCGAGGTTGGGTAAAGATTCGTCCGGACTGGAGCATTGATTGTAATCATGCATCACAAAGGGTCATTAAAGATTGAATTAGTTGTAAGTAAAGTGTAAGTTTTGTGCAAAATAAATAAAAAAAAAAAAAAAATGTAACAAAAAAAAAAAAAAAAAGATGGATTGGCTTAAAACCTGACCAGGAAAATAAAAAACCTCGCCATGTTGCGGAAAATCATTGGAACTAATTTTTGTACTTGGAACACTAACATTAAAGGTGACAGTCGATTGCAGCGCCCCCAATCCAGGTTTTTTATATTCCTGGTCAGGCTATGCTTAACTATGCTTAAAATGTGTTAATAGCAATTTGTTTTTAAATCACCGATTCCTTTAAAAAAACTCTTTTATCGGTTGTATTATTTTGTTTTAACTTTTGAACACGGAGAAAAAATGTGTACCTACCTAACTAAACTATAATAACAAAAATTTAATCAAATCAATGAATCAAATACGAAAATACAACAAACACAAAATAAGGTTATATTAAACACAGCAGTAAATAAATTAAATATAAGTGCATAACAATTTTTGTTTAAGTAAACAGATTTTAGTAAAATCTAAATTTACCAAAATAAACATCTACTAAAATAAATAGCTGTCACATATACAGGGTCCAACTTAATTATGCTGACTGTTTTTTTAAAGGGATGATCAGACCATGAAACTGAAAAACTTTCTCCATTGGATAAACAGCGAAATCGCAAAAAAAATCAGCTGTGCCAAACATTTTTTGTCGAGTAGAATTGCAGTTTTGTATCGAACAGCAGATTTTTCCCGATTTCGATGTTGGTCACATAGAGAAAGTTGACCTCTTCATCATCATCATCTCTGAGTCATCCCCTTAAAAATCCGTCAGCATATTAAGCACACTATAATGAGAAAACGGTGCGCCTCCATGTTGGGCAGGCTCCGAGCCAGCACCAGCGGTCTCCTGAGCGTGTTCAAAGACCGGTGGGTCTCCCCGCTGTTGCATCACTGGGTGAAGCTCCATGCCGGGTTTTTAAAATAAAATAAAATAAAACCTTGTTGTAAACTAACACTATTTATTAAGATAAATGTATAATAACCCTTATATGGACATCTTGTCTGAAATAAATTATTTGAATTGAATTGAATTGAATAACCTCAGGGTTAAAAGCCCCAATACAAAAAAAATATACAAAAAAAAAAAAAAAATATGTAAAATAACATGATGTATTATACAATTTTAGTAAAAGCGGCGAGACATTTTTCTCAAAAGTTACTCGCAAATAAAAGCCACAGCCTACCCGAGCCCTTACAAAGACCGAATGTAACAAAACTGCGGGTTTCCTCGTCTTCTCATTAATGTAACACTCCCATTTGAAAAGGCGCTGCTAAGATTTCAGCTGCGATTCTTAGGGGCTCACATTTTGTGGAAAATACGTTTTCTGAGATTGCTATTACACCAAAGTGTAATTCCTTTTGTTTTGTCGCTAGTTTTAAATTGTCGTACATTTTGTGGACGACTTATTTATTTAAGGTGGAAGTTAGTGAGGTATGGGAACACCAAGGATTTTTGTGATGTGAACAATCTAACAACTATTTTTCTTTTATTGTTTTATTGTTATTTTCCTGTTTTTTTGTTCAAATTTTTTAATTTCTAAGATTACTTGTGTAGATGGCTAATGTATATATTTATATTATCTTTGTTTAGCACAATCAGTGTCATACATAAAAAACCTCTTCTGAATATGTATGTTCGTGAAGTTTACCTTTATTGTACTTGGACAAGGAAAGAACAAAAAATGTACTTAGATAAATAATAATTACCTGTACAATTGCTACGGAACCCTATCATAGGCGTGTCGGATACGCTCTTGGCCGTGTATTTTTGCTTAGAAAAAAAAAAGAACTAAGTATACCTAATCTGCAGGTCACACAATATTTTATTTCGGATTTTATTCAGACGGACACCAATATTTTTGGGATATTCCAATGCCTCCACTAATAACATCCCTAATTCTTAGTCATTAGTATTATAGCGAAACCGTAAAGTGCTTTAAATTCTTTGCCAAGTGGTTTCGGCAATAAAACAGGCCATTTCTTTAAAGGGATATCCATTTGATCGCACTTTAAGTACTGTAGCCTCGGTCTTTTCTCGGATTCGGATAAAGTTTTCAAGAATCCCCTTTTCGTTGTATTTAGTGGTAGCATTTAAAGTTATTTTGTTTTGTTAGCGAGATTGTTTTTAAAAATGTAAAATTATTGCTTGCAGACATAAAATAGCGTCTTTTTTCTAGAGGAGTGGGTAGAGACTATGAATCTCCACTCTGCGCTATCCTGACATATCTTTTGCTTTCTCTAGGTCCACAAATGTTGTTGTGAATTCTTATCGATTTCTCAACTTTTAAATGACGTATGTTCAAATGTTTCAATGGTTTATGTTCTAGTAGGTACGTCTTCTTTGGTATGCGTAAAGTAAAAAAAAAGTACGTACCATTGACCAAGAATTTTTGAGATATAAAAGGAGATTTTACTGACGGAGTGGCAAATTCCAGTCCATAGAATCACACCCGGTGCGTCAATGCGTCACCGTGTGTGCTTCTAAGTGCGGTTTCATACAACTCCTTGATTCACAAACGACGGACTGACGTTTGCTGCTCCGTCGTGTGTGAACGCACTAACATGGTGTTTTCCCTTGGGAATCGAATCCACGACCCCCGTGTCATGAGCCCAATGCTCTTGCAGGCAGCTGGTAAGTGGGTTGGTAAGAAATCAGTAGGTACTGGAGTTTGTTGCCTCACAGATTGCTTTATTTTCTTTACTATTTGTTTAATTATAGTATTAACAGTAAATAATATTAACCAAAATTAATTATAATGTATCAAATTACCGTCTGAAACTGAGTTTGACGTCTATTGAATGATACGTTAATTGATTATCATCAATTAATTGTTACTGCTATAATTATAATTTGATGAAGCTTGTAATTTAGGAAGCATTTGATGTATGAGCACTGCTATTATTATAAATACAGGGTGTAAATGTATTAAACACTTACTTGCGCCAGATCAACTGTAATTCCTATGGGTCCAACATCGAAAAAATATGTTTTCATAGAAAATTTGAAATTCAAAATCAAAAGCATTTATTGCTAAGCCAGTTGATCAAGAGTATGAAACAGCAGTTTCGCTATATCAGTATTGATCCCAGGGAAAGTTGTTCAGTTAACGGTTGGTAGAGTGTAAACTTAAATCATTCACAAATTTTAGAGGGTGCTTTCGATCATCAAACTGAACAACTTTGAATATGGAAACATCAAAATCGCAAAAATATTTATTGTGTCATAGAAAATGACAATGACTTCAAACCAATTGTATGGAATAGCTGATTGTGCCCGACAAACCCTACTAGCTCTTTACATTATTGTGAAAACCTTTTTCTGCTTATTTTAAACAGATAAACGGACAAAAATTCGCAAGCAAAAACAAAGTGAAAAGTACCTACCTAATAGTATTTAAAAGCAACAGGGTTTTAATAATACAGACCACGGTTTAAGCTTTAAAATAAGAGGTGATCATCAATTTTGTTTTCGGTCAGTTTCGGCAAAAAAGTTACCCATTTTTAATTATTCAACATCAAGTGAAACTTTTTATTGATGCTAATGATGATCGATTCGATCGAAACCTAACCGAGGAGTCGCGCAGCTAGAGGCTGCACGAGTTAACGTCATTCGTTCGTGAAGTGGGTTAAGTGACCACGTGGCTCCACATTTTTTTGTGGTTTCGAGTTTGTGTTTTGGTTCAAAATAGGGCCTTGATATCGATATTTATTACCGTAAAATGTCAAGCACTTTCGATATTTCAACTAGATATTGGCGAAATTATTATATTACAACTAGGGTTATCGAATTCCCGGGAATTCCCGGAATCCCGGGAATCTTCAACAGATTGAAAAAAGCACTACAGTAACACACTGGTCGTGGGTGTGGCACTAAACGGCCAATTCGGTTCAGTCTGTTGAAGATTCCCGGGAACATGGGAATTCCCGGGAATTTGAAAACCATAATTACAACTCGAAAAAACAAAAACACAATCTTAACTATTATAAAACTGTAACTGAAGTGTGTCTACACATTGAAGATATTTACAAAATGGTTGTTAGGTATCCCTGACTCGAAATCAACCTTTTTTATTTAGAAATGTTGTCTGTCTGTTTGTCTGTTTGTTTGTGTGTTTGTTTGTTCGCGCATCACGCAAAAACTAATGAATCGGTTTTGATGAAACTTTTTTTGTTTGATAGTTTATGATCTGACTTAAAATCTGGTACATATAATTTGTGCGGATGAAGTCGCGGGTAAACACTAGTAAAATATAAATTCAGTGCATATTAAACAAACCATAAGGTCAAATTAAAACTGTATTAACGATAAACTAGGTAGGTAACTTAGTAAAATGTCACAAAAAATTCGGATTCGGTCGTAAATTCGGTCTTAATCAAACACTATTACAAAACCACGCCAACAATACATTGCCCATGTATAAAATTAAATATTAATCATCGAATACCGTGTTCCACATTGTTAATGACAAGGCACGTTACTATCAGAAATTTAATTATTGGAAACTAATTACGCTCTGCGAGCACACTGAATAGCATAGTTATTAATGTTATTATGGTAATTAATATTGTTATAGTTTGGTTAATAAGCAAACTTAGCGAGCTTGCGCGAGAAAAGGGTGAGACGTGAGCTATGATGGGTTCTGGCTTTATTCCCATTAGCTAGTATGATATCTCTTGTGGACTAATGTAAAGGCTTCCGCACATTGCAGCGATATTATCGAGCGATTTTATCGAGCGATATTATCGACAGCGATATCGCGACACCTTACACACTGCAGCGATTCCGCGATTCGCGTCACGCATGCGCCCTTCACTGAATGTAGTAGAAAGAGATTGCGTCAGGTTGCAATAATATCGCGGCTGTGTGTGGGATTGAGCGCGTCCCCATACAAAATGTACTGAGAACAATTATCGCAAAATCGCAGCGATAATATCGCTCGATATTATCGCTGCAATGAGCGGAGGCCTTAAAGGAGTGAGGAGGAGGAGAGTTTCGGTACTACTGGTGAAACATGGATGTTCTGAGGTTTCAGAATATCTCTGACTACCCCCTCGGGGAATATAGTCGTGAGATGCTTATGCTTATACTAATGTAAAGGTAACGAAGAGAAATATCTAGTAGCATATTATACAGGGTCCTTCTTAATATGCTGACACTTTTTAAGGGGATAACCAGACCATCAAACTGAGCAGCTTTCTCTAAGGGAGCAACATCGTAATCGCGAAAAAAACAGCTTTCCCATACATTTGGCCCGATTAGGTTTGCAGTTTTTTATAGAACAGCAAATTTTGTTTTTCACGATTTCGATGTTGGTGCAATGGAGAAAGTTGTTCAGTTTGACGGTCTGATCATCCCCTTAAAAAAGTGTCAGCATATTAAAAAATACCCTTTATGACAACTATTTGTTTTAGCACACTTTACTTGAACATTTGTTGTTATAGGTCGACTTTAGTTAAATCTAACAAAGTTTGATTTAAAACAAAAAATTTTTTAAAGAATGCAATTTCTTGTTCCTCCTTTTTTTTCACGATTTCGATGTTGGTGCAATGGAGAAAGTTGTTCAGTTTGGCGGTCTGATCATCCCCTTAAAAAAGTGTCAGCATATTAAAAAATACCCTTTATGACAACTATTTGTTTTAGCACACTTTACTTGAACATTTGTTGTTATAGGTCGACTTTAGTTAAATCTAACAAAGTTTGATTTAAAACAAAAAATTTTTTAAAGAATGCAATTTCTTGTCTGCTGAAATAAATAATTGTCTCATACTACTAGATATTTTACTCCGTGTAGGCCGTTAAACACATAACGACTAACTGTTCTGCAGTTTGGCGAAATGTAAAGTAATTTGTACCTTTGTATTTTTGAAAATTTTAAATAAATTAAAAATAAAAACCACCCAAAGGTGGTTTCGACCCCAGAGCTCATTTAACCTTTGGAGCATGGTTTGATCCCATGGGTACATACTTTTGGAGACCACACTATCGTGCCTAGTTTGATCCCCAAGGTCAAATCTATGGTTTATATCTCTTTGGCATGTTCTACGACATAAAACCTTATAAAATTCCCTTTCCAATGATATATCACACTATGGGAGCAAGTCAATGGCCGCGTCACTAGCCGCCATTTTCACGAGGTCAACCCGCGGCCGCGCGGAAACCACACATTTTGAATTGAATTTATTCGATTTTTTAGTATGGCAAGGAAAAATAAAGCTTTTTCATTTTTTTTGCATATTTTATCTATATTCAGCCAACAGTTTTCCTTGTCTGTACATTTTTTATCTGTGAGGTAGTTTTAATTTTTTGTTGGTACCACCCATATCCGTCTCTCATGTTTTCATCTTGACACTTTGTACTATTAGTGGTAGAGAGGTAAGTATGTTTTGTTTCTTTCCAATAGCTCAACTATTCAAGATGCCGTAACAAAAAACCGCATGTCAATTTATAAACAAACGAAGGAATGGGAACGTTTTTTCTGAACGAGCTCAGTTGGGCGCGCGCCGCCGCCGAGAGCGCGGGGCTCGAGTGGTTAATCCAATTATCATCATCATCCCTATAATAAGACCCCACTGCAGGGGAACGACCTACCCTCAGGGAGAGTGTATGCACGTGTTCACCACGCGTGCCCAATGCAAACTGGTAGACTTCACATACGTATCGTAATTTCTACTTCAGCGTATGCAGGTTTCTTTACCATGATTTCCTTCACCGTTTGAGAGCTGTCGGTATTACGTACATAAGTTAGAAATAGTTATTTGTTATGCTAGGCTGCAAAGTTGCTTTTTGGCGCAAGTACTTGTATTGAAACCGTTCAAATAATAGAATCCTGAGCTCAGCGATGGTTTCAAAGGTATACGAGACACAGAATAACTTTGCAGCCGAGCGAAACACACAACTTTTCACCTCACACCAGCGAGGAAAAAAAGTGAATTGCTAAAAAGAACGTTATAAAAAGTTTTTTTTTCGTGCTGGCCAGTGTCATGAAATAGTTATTAAGCATTTTCAGTGGATTGACTGTATAGAAAAATATTGAATAGACAGATTCAAATTTCAAAAACTCTTTCCACGCTAGTGCATAAAATGCACTTTTGCACTCAGATTTCGAATGAGAAACAGAATCTTTCCGAGCTTGTGAGGTGAAAAAGTCTTTGGTAGGTACATGGTACATCGTCCGTGCAGATTCGAACCCGGTGAGAACAATCTTACTATTATCCAGACTAATTTCCCTTATAAATACACACTGCCGTTTATTGCAACCAAAATTATGACTCTAAAACCATAACAAACCTTTACAACCCAAACGTAAACCTTAACCAAACGAAATAGGAGTCAATTACACGCAAAACTATATTTGCATTTAACCAACCGTCGAAATCGTCATTACAAACTTAACTTTACCGCTGTAAAACTTAAACTTTCAGCTGCGCGCAATGTAGTTTCAGTTTCAGGGTGGTAAATTTAAGTTGGTATTTCAATACCCCCGTTTCGGGGATACCAGTGCCATCATTAACGCTTTCCCTATTAAATTCCCAGTTGATTCATTTGTCTGGGCTCCACAATTTGTGTGATAGTCATTTTGGAGTTACAAGGGAGGGTATTGCCATAATGTTCGAATGCCGTTATAAATACATTTTGCTGAAATTCTAGCATTTGATTGTATCAATTTATTTAACCTTGTGGTTTAGAATATTTAACCCGTTTTCTTCTTACGAGGCGACTAACAAACATGGCTTTTGCATTTGCATGCTGCTAGAGGTACGGTACCTAAATATGAAAGTTTTTCCAATTACAAGGTGTTACAAATGAACATTTAAAGGGATTGTTTAGACTATCAAACTGAATAACTTTCACTATGCGACCAACATCGAAATAGTGAAAAAAATATTTGATGTTCCATACTAAACTACAAATGGGATGTATGGGACATACATACATTTAGCTAGAGTAGATTTGTAGTTTAGTATGGAACATCAGATATTTTTTTCGCGATTTCGATGTTGGTCCCATAATGCAAGTTGTTCAGTTTATGGTCTAAACCACTGCGCTTAAAAGTTAAAAAAGTTTTTTTACACGTCCCCTTAAGACGCAACAGATTGAATATTTCGTTCTCAGGGCAGTGGGCTTGGTGGCGTATTGGTTAGCGCGTTTCCCCGGTTCGGAAGAGTACGGGTTCAAGTCCCGCCCGAGACAAATTTTTCAATCTTTAATTTAATTACTACCTGTAGGTATATTTCATTATTAATTATTGATAATGATTGATTCATCATATATACGTCCCATAGTCCCACAGGCCTACCCTCAGGGAGACTGTATGGGCGTTAGTCCACCACGCGTGCCCAATGCGGATTGGTAGACTTCACATACGCATCAGAATATCTTCTTCAGCGTATACAGGTTTACTCACGATGTTTTCCTTCACCGTTTTAGAGCAGTCGGTGTTGCGAACATAAGTTAGAAACACTTATTGGTACATAGGATGTCGTCCGTGCGCATTCGAACCAGGATTGCGATTTTTGAATCTCATTCGCTGAGCTCAGCAGTTGAACATGTCAATATTACTATGGAGATATGCATTTTTCTACTGCTGATTTGACTTTCAAAAATCATACTTCAGGAGTGCTATTTTTGAAAGTCAAATTAGTAGAAGATGCTTATCTCCATAGTAATTTCGATAGTTTCAACTGCTGAGCTCACCGAATGAGATTCAAAAATCGCACTCCTGGACCCAAAGATTGGGTTTCCATAGCTCTCCACAACGCGTCCCGACTCTCTTTGATGATGCTCTTTATGATTGATTGATGGATTACATCTTCATCATCAAGTCTTCGGGTACATTATCACGTCTTTATAATTCACTAGTGTTTTCCCGCGACTTCGTCCGCACAAATTATATACCAGATTTTAAGTCAGATGATAAGCTATCAAACAAAAAAAGTTTCATCAAAATCGGTTCAGGAGTTTTTGCGTGATGCGCGAACAAACAAACAAACTAGCAATTTTGTCAATAGATGGCGCTGCACGTTTTTAAATCGCGCTATCGATATGTTATTTGACTTTATATCAAGTGAACCGCTACTTTTATATTCCACATGATTTTACGGTTTTATAATAGTTATAAGATTCACCACGTCTTCGGAAAATTAGTTCTTAACACCCCAACGCGTTGATCAGCGATTCTTGCCGTCATAGTATAAAGTTATAAGTAAGACAGAGTTATACTAACTTTCTTCGGAAAGCCAAAGACACTTCTAAAGTAATATTTTGCCTGATCGCACAGAAATCTCATTATAAATCCGAATATTTTAGTGAAAAAAGGACCGATTTTCCTTATAACTTTTGTTAAGTGAGTTTTGACAGATATTTTTAGAATAAATTTTCTATTCCCATTTTTTCATTTCTGCTGTGAAATCAATATTATCATTATTTTGGGGAGAGCAATTATCAATCAATCAATTATCAATTAATTTCTGTTGTATCTGCATATTGTTAGACGTCCCAATAGCTCAGTCGATAGTGAACCGGTCTGCTGTGCCGAGGGTTCGAATGTTATGGGGCAAATATACTCGCATTTTCATAACATTTCAAGTTTTTTTTTCACAATATCGTGTGAAGTATTCACACGCTACTATAGAAAAAAAATGTTATCCTTTCTTCCTCCCAAAATTGCCCCCCAATATAAATTATGATATTGGAACATTAATTGCTATACTCGTATATTTGTGCTAAGTTTCAGCTTCCTATGTCTTACGGTGTCTGAGAAAAATGCCTGTGACAAACGTACGTCCGTTTTGTCAATTCTGGTCCGGAACGTAACACTTAAAAGATAGGAGTATGAAAGATCTTAGGATAATCACAATATGAATGTCTTCTTCTTATCGTGTGGGCAAGCCCTGGTGTCAAAGTATATTCAAACCGCCTTACGGCCTCTGACGTGGTTTTTTATGTAACGACTACTACCACCAGAGATAGTAGCCGGGACCAACGGCTTAGCGTGCCATCCGAAGCACGGAATCATTTTCATTTTCAGACAATCAGGTGATTCAGCCTGAAATGTCCTAACCAACTGGGGAAAAACGCACAAAGTGATATATCACTAGGTAGGTGTCCCCTGTCGAACCCACGACCTCCGTGTCAAGGACCCAATGCTCTTAACCATTAGACCACGGAGGCAGTTATGAATGTAAAACCCTGCAACCCATCTTGTCTGAACATGACAGTAAACGATACAAAGTATCATTACGCTATCTTTAATTTAATTACTACCTGTAGGTATATTTCATTATTAATTATTGATAATGATTGATTCATCATATATACGTCCCATAGTCCCACAGGCCTACCCTCAGGGAGACTGTATGGGCGTTAGTCCACCACGCGTGCCCAATGCGGATTGGTAGACTTCACATACGCATCAGAATATCTTCTTCAGCGTATACAGGTTTACTCACGATGTTTTCCTTCACCGTTTTAGAGCAGTCGGTGTTGCGAACATAAGTTAGAAACACTTATTGGTACATAGGATGTCGTCCGTGCGCATTCGAACCAGGATTGCGATTTTTGAATCTCATTCGCTGAGCTCAGCAGTTGAACATGTCAATATTACTATGGAGATATGCATTTTTCTACTGCTGATTTGACTTTCAAAAATCATACTTCAGGAGTGCTATTTTTGAAAGTCAAATTAGTAGAAGATGCTTATCTCCATAGTAATTTCGATAGTTTCAACTGCTGAGCTCACCGAATGAGATTCAAAAATCGCACTCCTGGACCCAAAGATTGGGTTTCCATAGCTCTCCACAACGCGTCCCGACTCTCTTTGATGATGCTCTTTATGATTGATTGATGGATTACATCTTCATCATCAAGTCTTCGGGTACATTATCACGTCTTTATAATTCACTAGTGTTTTCCCGCGACTTCGTCCGCACAAATTATATACCAGATTTTAAGTCAGATGATAAGCTATCAAACAAAAAAAGTTTCATCAAAATCGGTTCAGGAGTTTTTGCGTGATGCGCGAACAAACAAACAAACTAGCAATTTTGTCAATAGATGGCGCTGCACGTTTTTAAATCGCGCTATCGATATGTTATTTGACTTTATATCAAGTGAACCGCTACTTTTATATTCCACATGATTTTACGGTTTTATAATAGTTATAAGATTCACCACGTCTTCGGAAAATTAGTTCTTAACACCCCAACGCGTTGATCAGCGATTCTTGCCGTCATAGTATAAAGTTATAAGTAAGACAGAGTTATACTAACTTTCTTCGGAAAGCCAAAGACACTTCTAAAGTAATATTTTGCCTGATCGCACAGAAATCTCATTATAAATCCGAATATTTTAGTGAAAAAAGGACCGATTTTCCTTATAACTTTTGTTAAGTGAGTTTTGACAGATATTTTTAGAATAAATTTTCTATTCCCATTTTTTCATTTCTGCTGTGAAATCAATATTATCATTATTTTGGGGAGAGCAATTATCAATCAATCAATTATCAATTAATTTCTGTTGTATCTGCATATTGTTAGACGTCCCAATAGCTCAGTCGATAGTGAACCGGTCTGCTGTGCCGAGGGTTCGAATGTTATGGGGCAAATATACTCGCATTTTCATAACATTTCAAGTTTTTTTTTCACAATATCGTGTGAAGTATTCACACGCTACTATAGAAAAAAAATGTTATCCTTTCTTCCTCCCAAAATTGCCCCCCAATATAAATTATGATATTGGAACATTAATTGCTATACTCGTATATTTGTGCTAAGTTTCAGCTTCCTATGTCTTACGGTGTCTGAGAAAAATGCCTGTGACAAACGTACGTCCGTTTTGTCAATTCTGGTCCGGAACGTAACACTTAAAAGATAGGAGTATGAAAGATCTTAGGATAATCACAATATGAATGTCTTCTTCTTATCGTGTGGGCAAGCCCTGGTGTCAAAGTATATTCAAACCGCCTTACGGCCTCTGACGTGGTTTTTTATGTAACGACTACTACCACCAGAGATAGTAGCCGGGACCAACGGCTTAGCGTGCCATCCGAAGCACGGAATCATTTTCATTTTCAGACAATCAGGTGATTCAGCCTGAAATGTCCTAACCAACTGGGGAAAAACGCACAAAGTGATATATCACTAGGTAGGTGTCCCCTGTCGAACCCACGACCTCCGTGTCAAGGACCCAATGCTCTTAACCATTAGACCACGGAGGCAGTTATGAATGTAAAACCCTGCAACCCATCTTGTCTGAACATGACAGTAAACGATACAAAGTATCATTACGCTATCCACACAGAGCGCCGGACGTGACCAGGAACTTCCTGTCGTTACAATGCTCTTTGTCTCCCTCTAGCTTACTTCATTATTGTCGTAGTTTACTGGTACATGCAAATACTGTGATGTATGCCTATAGGGTGAAATTGAAGTCATGGGCATCCATTTAAACTAAGATTATGCACACCTTTTTAAAGATTTAATTTTATCTTGGACTGAATGATCTGAGAAAAAAAAAAGTTTATTCTGTACTGTTCTGAGTTTCTGGCCGCATCTTCTCTACAGCGACAATACGTTCTGACGCGGTGGTAGCTTAAAAAAGAATTGACGTTTAATAAGTGTGCTTCAGGCTCCTATATTGAATAAATTATTTTGAATTGACTTGAATTGAACTGTCAAAAAAATACAGCACAGCCTGTAAAATATTACACAATGCACTTATAGAAAATGTTAAGATTCGAAAGTTAGTTATTTTCATAACTATTCTATTTTCTTTGAAGTTGAATATAATTGTATAAATATTAGATTTGGACGTTTTATTTCAATATAATGTTTACGAGAGATTTGGATAAAACGCATACAGAATCATACATCAAGATTTGTATAAAACGCGTATAAAATCATACAACATAATTCCAAACAAAAGAGCAGTAAGTGCTAACGTTGGAAAAACAAACAATTAATTCTGCTTGAGTCATTAAGGTATCCGGTTCCGGTACGCTTAAAACAGGAGGATAAACAAAAATACTTATTGTTTTGTAAACATTGTAATCTGATAAAATAAAAATTAAAAATAGTGCTGCAAGAGTAAGAGTGTGGTACTTTTATATAGACCACCCCATTTTGTCCCGTGGGTATCGGACGTGACTACTAAAGGAAAAGGATTTCTTATGCCACAATAATATTATTATATACCATAAAGAAGCTGGAGGCCGATTGCGCTAATTTAAAACATCCAAGTTCAATCTTAATTCAATTTCAGTTCTAATCACATTGCAATCCAATACTATTCAACTGTGTTTAATTCCGTATCATTCTAAACTTGACTTATTTACTATTGTGACTGACAGCCAGTAACGACTGAACGATCTGTCAAAACGGCTCTAACAAATGCCGAATGTGTTAAAAGTTGTGGTTCGCACGCAGTTCAATCATGGTTCCGTTTCTTACAACTCCTTGCTTCACAAATGACGGACTGACGTCTGCCGCTCCGACAATGCGTCATCGTTTGTGATCCCACTTGTACTTCATTCCAAATAAGGACGACGAGATTTCCCGATTCCTATTTAGCTTTCTGGCCAATTCTGTTAAGCAAATATAATTTATATAAGTATCAGAAAGATGTACTATCCGACATAATATCTTGGACGTTATAAAGCTATTCTAAGAATAAGTGAGAGAAAGTGTTTCAAATCTCTGTTTCTGCAGTGCTATTCTGTAAGGTGTATTTGTACAACTCGAATCTGAATCCGCAGTGAGATTGCAAATTGGCATTCTGTAAAATGACTCATTAAACGAATTCTATGCCAGCGCCACCATTGCGTGTGCGTCAGCGAGTTGAACCAGTGTTATCGAGCATTTGACACCTTGTTTATATGGTTTGACGTCTCAAGTGGTATTCTGTAAGCAAATTCCGCACTCACATCCGCATTCGACACTCGAAAACTTATGTCAAATAAAAAGTTAGTCTTTTGCCAGTGAAATCATGAACGAGTTCTAAAAAACTGTAATTAATATCAAAATCATAGTGGCATTTGATTTGCATTTATTTTTTAAGGACCTAATTGTTGATTATTGTTCTCTTCTCTTATTCAAAACATTATTTCGCTAGTGGTATTTTACAAAGTGCATCGACATACCGTGATCAAAGGAATCCATGGACTATCTATAAAATATCAATTATCAAGACACCTAACCATTTGTGTAATAGAAGAATTATATCAAGAATCGTTACATGAATTAGCATTTAGAGATTTAGATACCTACACTACAGTACCTCAAAAAAAGGTAAGTAATGTTGTGATGTGTACGTGATTGAGACCCCAAGTATAAAACAGTAGATACGGGATATAAGAATTCTTCCCTTTTTGTTTTTGTATGGAGGATTAAGCCACTTATCTATTCCTAATAAAATAGGCTAAAACCTGCTGTAACTCTACAATTTTAAAGGTTTATTTGTAGCTAGTTTTGACAAAGTTACGGACTATCCCCTAACCGTAATGTACATGTACACCTTTAATTAACTAATTTCTTTTCTATGTTCCAGGTGAAATACATGGTGCACCATTATGATATTTTCTTAGTGAATGCTATTAGAAAACTGTAAGAGTGATGATGGCTTAAACAATCAAAATCTTACAAAACCTTTTAGCAGAACATAATTACAAGATTTAGACAAAAATAACAGGTAATTATAGGTTTTATTAATTTACCTTATACAGGCTGTAACAAAACACCCTAGTTATACTTAAGGGGGTGCTTCAGACCATCAAACTGAACAACATTCTGTTTCAACTTTGTGTAGCAACTGAAAACTGTATCTGTATAACACCCTGTATAATCTAAGGTGATGGAAATAGTCAGGTGTGACGTTGTCATGTAGGTATTTAATGGATAATTTCTCGTTTCAGAATTATTAAGTTACATGACATGGAAAGGCAAGCAGCAGCAGGCAAAAGGCTGTCTGCAAAAGGAGATCAGTAACAATAATTTAAGTATTAAGATAATTAAAGTTGATGATGATGATGTTTAATTTTATAAGTTACCTAGGTACCTATTGAATCTAGAATTGTTTTTTGGTAGGGATAGAAAAATAATTATAATGATACTTATTATAAATAATGTAAGTCATGGAACATCGCTTTATTTAATTACCTAATAAACATTATAATATAGGTACTTATCCCTTACGGGATTCAAACCTGCGACCCTCGCACAGCAGGCAGGTTCACTACCGATTGTGCTATCGGGCCGTCCTTCATTAGGAAAATCTATTGGAAAATTAAAATAGGAATTCGTATGTTAACAAATCAATATAGGTACTACCTACACCTTATTTACCAAAATATAAGTAACTGTATTAACTTCATCAGATGTTACAAACGAACTCATTGTTTAGTTTTACAATTCAAGGTTTGTTTACTTTAACCGCGTCATCGTCACCGTCTCGCTTTTTTTTTGGACTGGAAGCAAGCGCATTTTGCCACCTCATATTGAAATATTAATTATTATGGTTGTAGGTAGATTTGGACTATAATTTACCTAGACTAAGATTCATTTAGACAAAATAAACATTAATCTGCAAGATCCATAGCAGTATTGTCATTAAATAAGCTATAAGAATTAAGATCGATTATGTTAACTTATAAATTTTACTGTGTGTCAAGCACTAGCGCGTCGCATCACATTTCGTTCGTCACTTCGCATCGCAACTGCTTGCTTTTATTTACAGAATGCCAAATCAAACTCGCATCTCACCAGAAGCTAAGTGAGATGAGTTTCGGATGCGAGATTCGAATTCGAGTGTACATTTTATAGAATCGACATACTGTAATTGAAAATGGCCTTAAATTTTCGTTGCTATTTGGAATGCAGTATAGTTTCGATTGACGGCCCGATAGCACAGTCTTTAGTGAACCTGCCTGCTGTGCCGAGGGTCGCGGGTTCGAATCCCGTAAGGGACAAATATTTGTATGGTGAATATGCATATTTTTACCCGAGTCATGGATGTTTGTATCTATACAAGGTGTTACAAAACTACAAATAAACCTTTAAGGGGGTGGTGTAGACCATCAAACTGAACAACTTTCACTATGGGACCAAATCATCAAAAAACATAGACCGAAGAAAACCATTGTTTACATGTAAGAGAAATTTTAAGACACAAAATCTATTATTATTCAAACAAACACTGCACGAAATTGACTGGAACAAAATTCTATTACATAATAATGTTAACGACAATTACAACCTATTTGACGACTGTATCAGTAAATTATTAGAAAAATCTATTCCCAAAAGAAAAATAAATCTCTCCCGCGAAAATAATAAAAAAACCTGGGTTACAAAAGGGTTGAAAAAATCATGTATACACAAAAGACAAATGAAAATTATTATAAATCAAACCAATAATCCTATTCTTAAAACTTTCTACAAAAAATTTGAAAAATCTTTAAAAAAGTGTGTAAAGCAATCCAAAAAGTTTTACTACATACACAAGATAAAACAGTCGAAAAACAAAACAAAAACAATGTGGAATATTATAAGAGACGTTACACAGAATAACAAGAAAGAGCACAAAAACATAAAACTAGAAACAATAAACACCATTACGGAATGTCCTCGCAAAGTGACAGATATTCTAAATAACTATTTCATATCAGTGGGTGAGTCATCGCAGTGCGCCCCCGGCGGCGCCGGTAGCCGGTCAGTTGCGAGCCCCACTCCCCCCGCAACCTGCGCCCCCGCTGCGTGCGGCCGGCCCGTGATCTCGCCCGCTTTAAACTCTTTATATCTGCGACCCGTCACTGAGACGGAAATATATAACATAATACGGGGACTTCCAAATAAACATAGTTGTGGAAGTGATGACGTGCCCCCAATCCTAATAAAAACATGTATAGAGGAACTAACACCACCCCTAACTAAATTAATAAACGATTCCTTTGTACAAGGCGTATTTCCGGATAGACTAAAAATAGCACGAATAAGACCAATCCTAAAAAAAGGCGGACAACACAAAGATCCAACTAAATACCGACCTATAGCTCTACTACCAACCGTATCAAAGATCTTCGAAAAAGCTATGGCTAATCGTACATACAACTTTCTTGAAAAATACCTCCTCCTTGACGAAAACCAGCACGGCTTTAGGAAAAAACATTCCACGACACTAGCTGTATATAAATATGTGCAGGAAATCCTGAATATGATTAACGACAAAAGCTACGCGATCGGCCTACTATTGGACATGACTAAAGCATATGATAAAGTATCCCACAAAATCCTGTTATCGAAGCTCTACGGTTTAGGTATCAGGGGAACTGCTTATGACTGGTTTCAATCGTATTTAAAGAACAGAAAGCAGTACGTAGAGATAGAATATTATAACAAAGAAAATAATATGATGGAAAATGTGCAATCGAAAACCAGAATCACAAACTCCTCAATTCCACAGGGAAGCGTAATCGGTTGCACCCTGTTTTTGGCCTATATAAATGACCTACCAAAAGTATTGGATCCCCTCTGTATACTATTCGCAGATGACATTTCCCTGCTCTTCAAAGCAAAAAATGAAAACCACATTATTCCCCCTATAGATGACACATTCATAATAGTAAAAAACTGGTTAGAAGATCATAACCTCGAAATAAATCTGACCAAAACAAAAATAATTCAATTTAGGACCTATAAAAAGCAACCATTTAATCTAAACCCAGTAAAACAAACCCTCGGAATCGACGAAGTTGGTGATTTCAATTTATTAGGAATAACTGTCGATACACATCTCAATTGGAAAAGTCATGTTCGCCAAATAAAAGCCAAATTCTCAAAATTTATATACGCACTAAGTGTCCTCAAGGCTAATACAAATGTGGAATCAGCGTTAGCGGCATACTATGCATATGGATATGCATGGTTGCGATACGGGGTGATATTATGGGGTGATAGTACTGACGCTAATGACATCTTTATTATGCAGAAAAAATGTATCCGAATTATCGCTAATATCCGTCGTAGGCAAAGCTGTAGACCACACTTTATCATACAAAATATACTTACGCTCCCGTCTATTTACATACTGGAATCAGCAATATTTGTTAGGAAACATTTACAGCTTTTCAAAAAGAAACCTCCCCTACGATATAATACACGCTCTAAAAACCAACTAGTGCTGCCTAAATCCAACCTAAAAATGTTTGACAACAGCCCAAATTATAGATTGACATCCATATATAATAAGATCCCAGAAAGCTTAAAAACCGAATGTAAAGACAATATATTCCAGCAAAAACTAACATCCGTACTAGTTAAAAAGTGTTATTATACCGTCCGAGAATTTTTCGACGATAAGAATTTTGACATCTTATAAACAACTGTATTAAATTTTTATTTTTATCTAGATTGACATTGTTATTTTTAATCTTATCCTAATTTAATTGTATTGAACTTTACTGTTTTGCAAACATTTCAACTATTATTCTAATCTTATTACGAATTTACCTACTGTCGTAATTCCTAATTGACATAGTTTTTAGCTTACTTTATTTTTATTTTTTACAATGTTATTATTATTCAAACACACTTGACATACCTACATGAGTGTAAATTTGTGAACAACTATTATGTACCTACATCTACTTATTCTTTCTTGTTTACTTTCAACTTTGTAAATATTTTTGTAATTGTTTGTTTTGTAATAGTTTTGTAATGCTCGCTCTCTGCGTTGCTGCGCCCTACCAGGGTTCATGTAAATACTTTGCTTGTAATTCTTTGCCACCTTAAGCTGTACATGAATGCAATAAAGAAATCTAATCTAATCTAATCTAATCCAATATCGAAATCGCGAAAAAAATTAATTATGTTCTATACTCTACAAATCGACTAGAGCTAAAATATGTAAATAAAATAAATAAAATAAAAAATAAAAAATAAAAAAGCCTTTTAATTTCTTGCTTTAAACACATAGCATAACACAAAGAAAAAGAGACATTACATTTCATTCCAATAGTTACATTAAAAAGTGTCATGCACTATAACAAAATAATTATCTAAGATTTTATACGTCATTGTTAAAATTATTCTCGATAAAAAAATAGTTATCATTGTATTATTATTATTACATTATTAATAAACTTCCCTATAAACATCAATTCACTACAATACCCTTATTTTCTTATTGAATCTATTTAATAATGTTACAAAATCAATAATATCAACAAACTATCTAACAATGAAACATGCGCAAGAACCCCTCTCAGAGGGTGAAGGCCTCCTCCAGGTTGCTCCACTTTTCTCTATTTTTGGCTACTGTAGTCCAGTTTTTACCAGCTATTTTAATTATTTCATCAGCCCATCTACCTTGTGGTCTACCTTGCCTGCGCTGACCACTAGGCCCCGGCCAGGTTGTACTTGTTAAGGTCCATCTCTCATCCTGTAGTCTAGCGACATGGCCAGCCCACTTCCATTTAAGAGATAATGCATGTTGTAGAGCATCAATTAATTTTGTTTTCTTTCGTATATCGTTGTGCCGTATTTTATATATCTTTCTTATTTTCATAATACTCCTCTCCATTGCTCTTTGACATGTCCTAATTTTATTTCTTACTTTGTTCGTGAACGTCCATGTTTGAGAGCCATATGTTAAACAGGGTAGAATGCACGAGTCCATGATTTTTTTCTTCATGTGCAGCGGTAAATCTCCTTTCAGTGTTTCTTTCAGCGACCAAAACTTGTTCCAGGTTAACCTGATTCTCCTGTCTACCTCCTCTTCGTTGTTGTTAGTTTTGAAAGAAACTTGTTTTCCTAAATAGATGTACTGGTCTACATATTCTAGTGGTTGTTGCTCTATCATAAGACATTTCTGTTCGCTGTTAGTCATTAGTTTCGTTTTAGATTGATTCATTTCCAAACCAACACTTTTGCTCTCTTCATTTAAACTTTGTACCATGACTGCTAAGGCTTCATAAGTCTCTGACATAATTACAATATCGTCGGCGAATCTCAAGTGGTTGACATATCTACCATACATGTATATGCCATACCTGTCCCATTTTAGTCTATCTATGACCGATTCTAGTATGGCTATGAAAAGCTTTGGTGACATGGGATCGCCTTGCCTGACGCCTCTACAGATTTTTATTTCAGGGCCTGTATTTTCCAGTTTTACTTTACTGATGCAATTTTCGTATATGTTTTTAAGTATCTCTATGTAGCAATTTTCTATGTTATTCTGTTCGAGTGTTGCAAATAGTGAGTTATGTGATATAGAGTCGAATGCTTTTTTATAGTCAATAAACGCTAGGTAGAGTGGCCTCTGGAACTCTTTATATTTTTCTATAATCTGTTCTAAAGTGTGGATATGGTCTATTGTAGAAAAACCTTTTCTAAAGCCAGCTTGTTCTATCGGCTGATGCATTTCAATTTTTGGACTAATTTTTCTTTGTATACATGCTGAAAACAGTTTGTAGATGCTTGACAGAAGGCTGATAGGTCGATAATTTCCGACGTCATTTGGGTCTCCTTTTTTATATAATAGAATTATGTTAGATTCTGTCCAGGTGCTCGGAACTCTCTCGTATTTTAAAATCAAGTTGAAGAGATGGGCTAACGGCGTTACTAATTTGGTTTTTGCTAGTTTTAGTGCTTCGTTGACAATATTGTCAGGGCCCGGACTTTTCTCAAATTTCAATTTTTTTATTTCCTCTAATATTTCTAATTCATTAATTATAGGGGCTTCTTCTAGGTTAGATACTTTTGTTATTCTGGTGCTTTGTATCTCCTGTACTTCGTTTTCGTCTTGTTTAGAGTACAATAGTCTGTAGTAATTAGTAGCTATTTCTATTATATCTTTTCTACTTTTTGCTGGCCCTGCAGAGCCTGTCAAGCCTGGAATCCATGTTTTGTGTGATTGTAGTTTCTTGTAGGCTCTTTTCAGGCTTCCTGTGTCTTCTAAATGTTGTTTGATGGTCTCTGTCCTGTGCTGTTTGTAGTCTTTTTTCAAACTTTTATTTGTCTTTTTATATATTTTACTGAGCTCTTCTCTAATTTCTGATGTTTTTGGTTTTGTGTGTTGCAATTCGTATCTGTATCTTATTAGACTTTTTGTTTCATCAGATAAAATACTTTTCTTTCCAGATTTCGCTGTGGAGGCTAAAGTTAGACTTTTATTTATACAATTTGTTAGCCTATCGTAGTAGCTTTGTACTGTATCATTCTCTTGCAGTTTTAATTCGCTTTTACATTTTTCCAGATTTTTTATATACAGTTTCTTCTTCGTCTTCACTTATCTTCTTCTGTTGTCAGTATCTGTTTTCTGGCCGTATTATAGTTTTTTCTGCTACGTTTGGGTATGAACAACGATATTTTTACTCTAACAAGTCTGTGATCAGAGGCAAATTTCAAGGAGGACATCACCTCTACATCATTAAAAATATTTGGTGTATTAGACAGGATAAAATCTATTTCATTTTTGGTTTGTCCGTTTGGTGAGAGCCATGTCCACTTTTTGTTTGTGTTTTTCTTATAAAAAGTATTCATTATACAGAGTCTATACTCATACGCAAAATCCACCAACATTTCTCCTCTGTCGCTTCTAGTTCCGTAGCCAAATTTTCCCATTATAAGAGTTTCAAATTCATTTCGTTGTCCTATTTGTGCGTTAAAGTCCCCCATGACTATCACCTTTCCGTCTGCTTCATCTAGAGCTTCTTTCAAAATCTTGTAGAAATACGTTATTTCGTCTTCTGTTGATTGTTCTGTTGGAGCGTAGGCTTGTATGATAGTCATCGTTTGGTTATGTATTTTTAGTTGAAGTAAAGCGACTCTCTCTGACAGTCCTCTAAAATTAATGATGTTATTTTTAAGGCTTTTCTTTATAATAAATCCGACACCAAACTGACCTTGTGTCTCTCCTTTGTAACATAATATTATATCCTGATGTTCTTCGATGTTGCAGCCAAGACGCCTGACCTCTGATAGGCCAATAACGTCATACTTTACATTTTCTAAGCAGTATAACAGTTCTAAGAGTTTAATATCTGACTGTAGGGTTCGCACATTGTATGTAGCTAAGTAGAGTTCCTGTTTGGTATCTGGACCTGGAGGGTTATAGTCTTGATCCCCCGCGGTGACTAGCCGTGTTGGGAGATTTGGAGCTAAAATATGTATGGGATATAAAATTATTTTTTTCGCGATTTCGATGTTGGTCCCATAGAGAAAGTTGTTCAGTTTGACGGTCTAAACAAACCCCTTAACAGTTTTAAAAATTTATTGTTACTTATGAAACACCCTGTATAAGAATTATATATCGTTGTCTAGTCATCATAATACAGTCCAGGCTAGATTCTGGTACTTTAAATGTGACTAGATAATTTGTGTGACAATGTCCAAGATATTTATTATTATTATTATTTATTATTTCTTACAGTGAGCCGATATACTTACGTAAGATTCATGTATGAAAGGCCAACGGTGTTACAAATCATGCAGAAGTTCCTATAAACTCCTATAAAAAGTTACCAGTAATGCATAAAATTAAACTACATAGAAACGAACAACCAACTTGAGCATGTAACATTCAAAAGAGAAGTTCCTAGAACATTTGGACTGTATCGACTCTCTCGCTTATTGCTCGTGCATATTTCAAATGCGATCGGCTTCGGGCACGAACTGAATACTGAATATTCAATTGTAATCCGGTTACCATGGATGAAACTAGAAAAGGAAGACGCCGAATTGGAATACTGTCACTTGATTATAGTATAAATACAAAATCACTTTCGGGACATAGCACCAACCATCCTTTTGGTTATAGTAAGGTCGTTTAGCATATTGAAGCACTTAAGATGGAGTGATGCATCAAATTATGACAGATGAACAACCCTTTGTTGCTTTGGTTTTTATTCTTTTCGTAGGACACCCCTTTGATTTTAGTAAAATTTATGGATAGGACCAAAGCCTATTTAGTTGAAACACACAAAGTAGGCGCCGGCGTGCATTTTTTCTGATATCTCGTTTGAAATGTTCGCGTAAGGCCATCCATTCAAACTCAAACTCAAACTCCAATTTTTTTATTCAAAATAATATCACATAGATAACTTTCTGACGTCATTTTTGATTCTACCACCGCTTCGGAAGGTGTTCCGTTGTAGAGAAGATGCGGCCAGAAACTCTACAACACACTTCTTTTAAACAAAACAAAATATACAAAGTACAAATATTGAATTACATAGTGTAACATTGTCAAGACCAGACATTTTGGTCATTCAAATAATCATCGAGTTTATAGTAACCTTTTTTACAGAGGACTTGTTTAAGTTTTAATTCATTTTACTTTGGTCGAAGAGACAACCACAGAAATAAATGTGGTGGTTCATATTAGGATTTAGGTACCTACTAGTATTATTATTATTTGGGCATGACTATTACCAGATTTGCAAGCCGTGGCTTGTAAAATCGTGACCAAAGCTGGTTTATTATGCTCACCCATATTTGTTTCCACATACTTCCAAAATTATGTAGTATTTTTAATTGTTGTTTTCGGGTACCGATGCAGGTTTCCTCACGATCTATGTTTTCCCGTCACCTTCGAGCTATACATAATTACAAACAAATTAATATAATTGACGGCCCGATAGCACCGACTGTAGTGAACCTGCCTGCTCTGCCAAGGGTCACGGGTTTGAATTCCGTAAGGGACAGATATTTGTATGATGAATATGAATATTAAATTTGTACCCGAGTTATGGATGTTTGTATCTATTTAAAATATATTCTATATCGTTGTCTAGTCATCATAATACAAGTCCAGGCTAGTTTCTGGTACTTTTAATGTGACTAGATAATTTGTGTGAGACTGTCCAAGATATTTATTTATTTATTCATTTTGAAAAAAAAAACAAAAAAACACACCCGTTCATAAATTCCGCACAACTTACTTTTCCAGGCCAAGCGGATAGAATAAACAGTGATCTGTAGAGGCTTGAGCCTCTCAACATGCAACTACAGCCTCTTCTCTTTTTTGGTTGTATCTAAGCCTGTATCACTTTTTGTCCCGGGTAGTTGTTACGCTAGAGATTATTGTCAGATGAAGTTTTGTTCGACTCTGTTCATACATGCATACCTCACGTCTAACTCTCTTGGTGAAGGCAGAGACAATAGAGGTCAGACTAGTGTGGTTTGTATTGAGACTGAGTCTCAATACGAACCACACTAGTCTGACCTCTTTCAGAATTGTAAATCACTAGTTTTTGCCTGCGACGTCATCCGCACCGGATCCCGTCATCGTAGCGAGAATAAGTTTCAACAATCAAAATCGGTTTAGTTGTTTTTGCGTGATGCTCGAAGAAACAAAAAAGAAAAATTAAATGAAAAGAAAAAAAATTATTAAATATACTATATAATATACTAATATTACTATTCCACTCACACTTGCCCTGCAAATCTCATACATTGATCTTATACTAATTACTGCTAAACAAAGCGAAATAAATAGGAGTGTAAAAAAAATTCTGCTCTTTTTCCGAATGGCCCTTGCCATTTTACCTAGAAAGCGGAATATATTATAGATAAATATAAACCAGTATTTTTTTCACAGTATTCGAGTTCTTAATTGAAAACGATAAACACAATTCGATACTTATTATTTGAAACACCTAAAATACTCTCTACATTAATTTAACTTTCAAAATAATCCACCTGGCAAACAACAAAAAAAATCACAAACTCCATGCAAAACGGTAGTGTAGCCACGAATTACAGCAAACAAAGAGTAACGCCTCGAGCTATTTATGCCATTACCGTGATAGTGTGAGGGATGGGCTCATACATTTTACATGACAAAGTACGGTGACCATGCGTTTGGGTCGTGATAGGAAATTCCTATCAGATGTTTGTTTTGATTTTAAGAAAAGTTTTTGTTGATGGCCTGAAACTAAATTGTAGTAAAGTTTTATGAAGTCTGAATTAAATTTCTAGTTTTATAATCTAGGTTCGTTAGCAATTAGGCATGTATCTTAATTATAATTATAATAATGTAGTACCTATAAGCGAATGTTTCTGACCACTTCTGACGGGAATACGTAGGTTTATGTTTATGTATGTATTTATGTTTATTCAACAAATTTGAAAAGTAAGCTACTTTATAACCGTACCATAATAGTTATGTCTTAAGATTTGAAAGTGGATTTTATAGTTGGCAAAAATTTTAAACTAACAATATGTGAAAACCACCAATTAGAAATGTAGGCGCCATTTTTAATTGCTTGGTTTCAGATATAGTTAGTTTTAGATTTTATTTAATAAATATTGGAAAAAACTGGTAACTACAATTTCATTACTATCTATGGACATAAATTAAAGTCTGATAACCATTACACTACTTAATCTTTATCATCACAAAGTGAATTTTCGAAACTATTATGGTCATACTACACAGCCCATTTTAGGTACGTCACTCACTGTTTATCAAATGAGAATCTTGGTTTGGAGCCTTAAAGGATATTTTGGAGACCACGTCAGAATATCGTCATAAAATATTACTGGTGAAATTGAATAAACTACTCGTGTATTGAAGAGAAAAATTCACTGCAAAATATACGATTTTTGACAGCAAATATTTTTGATGGTCCTTCTTGAAATAGCTTTTGGGTGAGTCGATTTTTAGAATCACGCTCTTTTAGATATCATCATAAAAAACGTATTCTTTAGCATTTTATGTCAAACTTTTCAAAATGGGCAAGTTTTGTTTCGTTTTCAGACAAAACCAAAAACCGACGCGGGCTATTTGTATGAAATGCTGCTGCTTATTCTTTTGAGTTCCAGAAGTTGTACAGTCATCGATTAGTTCTTTAAAAAAACAGTTTTTGGGTCATTGTCATATAAGGGGTGCAAAGAAAGGAATGTGAAAAGATGTTAATTTTTACCACTTTTTCATTATTAACCGAAGTAAAATAGTAAATATAACATAAATAAATTAAAAATTTAGGTCGTTTTTCTTCCTTTATCAAATAATTACCAAAAACGTTTTTTTCTGACCACCGAAAAGGTGCAGATGACCACCAAGAAGACATCAATTGCGCTTTATTCATAAAATAAAACAAAATTCAACATACATTAATCTCAATTAAAATTTCTCTGTTGTTACATTTTATTATACTTTGTCAGATATAGGGAATTGTTACGAATTTTTACCATAAAAATATAGTAAAATATGGACCACCAAAACGACATCTTTTCGGTTCTCGTTTTTTTCATTTGACAATATGAGTATCTTCCGTGGTTTCAGTTAACGTTTCTTGATAATTTTCATCCGGTTTATTAATCTTTCATTCTCTTCTATTTATGCTAACTTAATTTTGATTCTAACTCCATTAATAATAAATAAACCTTTCTGTTTTCAAATTCCCTTTCAAAGCTCTTAAAGTGTGTCTCGAAGCAGATGAAGGAGGAGGATTTAGGGGAAGATTATGCCTATCATCCATCATTATCATCAGTTTTCGTAAATTTCACGGCAGAGGGTTCAGGGCCTATCCTTAGGAAGGGTGTATGGGATTGTTCGCCAGTTCTATTTACCACATGCTGATTGGTAGAATCCAATCAGAATTTCATCTCAACCTTCAACTCTGCAACCTGCATCCTCACAATTTTGTACTTCACCGGTTGAGATATGTGTGTGAAACAATTGAAGAAGCCGGAGAAGTTGGTGGACTTCTACTACGACCTTATTTTTTTGACTAATGCGTTTCGACTTTTTTAGTATCTCTCGTCCCTGCTTCTTCTCTAAGTTTCGGTTGTTTATTAGGCATCCTCTCATAAATAAGGGTGGCAGCGAGTGGACCATATACCACCTAAGCGGGCTCAGTTCATATTGGTGGAGAAAAGTTAAAATAACGTTGTTCCTGAAGTCGATTTGTTGGTCAGTGGTCACCAATGACCACCAAAAAGATGACCACCGAACGGAAATTTCACATTCAAATTCAGCTATCCTGAAACTATAGCGGGCTGGCTAGCCAAATATGATGCGTTTGTAAACTAGACATTAGTATGTACTGCGCTATAACGAAAATTTCACTTATTCAATAATACTTACAAATTTAATGTAGTAACCGGAAAGACGCTATGAAGTTTGACAAAAAAGTATTTTTGGGTAAACGAAAAAGATTTTCCTCTTTTTTGATGAAATGTGGATCAGGGATGCATCAAGGGATATTGATGACTTTCCTTAGAAAGGAACTATTTGTTTTTGGGAACGTTTAAGCATAAAAATGTTGAAATGTTTGGATAAAAATATGGACCACCGAAAAGACATACAACTTGTGTAACATGTGACAATCGTATTTAAATAAAAAACCGACCCACTTTTAGGATTCATATCAATAGCACATGATTTTTGAGGATTGAGAGAACTAATTAAGCTGAACAGGGCGAACATTAAGTGCAGTTTACATTTACTTTTTGCATTGCAAACTTGCATACATCTGTTTTGAACGGACCACCGAAACGGACTTTTGAGTATAAAAAACAGCAAAAATTCAGTTTATCGAATTAATTCATTAAAAAGATTTTCTTGGGTAAAAAGTATAATATAATTGTTGATTCTTTTTGCAAAAAGAAATTAAATTAAAGCATTATTTAAGAATTTACGTGTCTTGAACAATTTTTTGTCACTATATGACAATGACCCTTTTAGGTTTTTCATTCCTTAGTTAACTACCTATTATAACACAGGCTTGAGTGAGTTCACACACGATGACGCACTGACGCAGCGGCAGACGTCAGTCCGTCATTTGTGAAGCAAGGAGTTGTATGAAACCGCACGTAGAAGCACACACGCTGACGCATTGACGCACCGGGTGTTGTTCTATAGACTGACATCTGCCGCTCCGTCAGTGCCTCATCGTGTGTGAACGCACTGAAATTCTCTGACGGCAAATTATTATTTTTCGTTTACTTCAGCCGATGTGCTGGGTTTGAGGATTTTGTCATACACAGTCTGAATCCACTCTCTTCTAGATATAGGCTTTCATTTGTTTATGCCACCTTCCTCTGTTAAGCAACTCTGGATCTCCGTGGAGGGCTTCACATACATCGACATTGTCCTATCTTTCCTACTCCTCCAATCTTCTTTAGTTTTATTTACTGCGGGTACCAAGACCAAGACAGATTACAGTCATTATCTAGGCTTGCTGGACTGTTGATCCCGGTTTATACCAGTTACAGTGGTGGGAATGTGTGGTGAGCCTATACATGACAATTATTTGACAGCTAGTTCTAGGTGCCTACTATTATTTTTATTATTTGTGTTGGGAAATTGCTAGCAAGGGTCGTTATGTAGCACTTGGACCATTGCTGGTTCTTTGTGTTCGCCCCAAGCTCACCCATATTATACGCCTCCGAACTTGTGGTATTTTCTTTTCATTCTCGGGAATACAGGTTTCCTTACGATGTTTTCCTTCACCGCCCAGCTAGTAAATGATAAATACAACTGTACATAATTTCCGAGGAACTTAGTGGTACAGGCCAGGTATCGAACCGCCGCCTCATGATTGAGGTCCGTATGGGCTATCATCGCTCTTAGTTGCCCACTAAGCACCTTGTCTCTAAACCTTTTAAATAATTGAGTGTAAATGTGATGAAACCACTATCTTCCAGGATCCTGGTCTACCTTTCTTGGAAGCCAGGGCCATATTATTTCTAATGACACCTTTAATGTTCCAACTCTTTTTTTTTTCTTTTTATTTATACCTGATGCAAATATATAGTATGCCAGATTTATAAGTTCCCTGATTTACTTGCGAAGTTGGCTAATTTTAATAGCGCGAAATTATATTGATCAATCAGAATTTGCCACCTCTAATCTCTTGCCATGATTGGGTAATTGTTTTCGCGCCCTTTTCACTGCTATCCAACTTTGCACCCTTTGCTTATTAAACAGCTGCGTGCGGGTTTTGGCGGGGGACTCTGCGCAAACAAAGATTGAAGAGGGGAATTATTTTCCTGGTCGAATTGTACCAGTTTTGTGCAGTCCCTCTTCTCTCCATTGGTGAATGAAGGAGCCTACACTGTTCCTAGAGACAACCTTACTTTAAATATAAACCATTTTCATAAAGCAAATTTCAAGGAAGATTGAGCACTTAGCTTCGCGGAGTTAAAAAATGCTTCATCACTTGAAAATCTATTTACTTTTTCCCTTTTTCTTTTTCAAATCGCTTCTTAAGGAATGATGGATGCGGTGTTCTTTCTTTATGAATAAAGTTTCTAAAGCTGTTCTGCACTCAAATGTCACCGTTATAAAAAGTATTTTTAATATCAACCTAACAAATTTTTTTTAACTTCATGACTAGGTATCGACTACTCTCAAAAAGCGAAGGAAAATAGTGCATTCAGTGTTTGCAAGTTTCTTCCCGGTGTTGAAAAAACCTGCATTCGAATAGAGAATGAAGAATTTCTGGTGTGTATGTGTAGTCTACTAATCCGCATTGGGCACCGGTCGTGGACTAACGCCCACACACACTCATCACGAGTGTAGACCGGTGTCACACCCTGGACAGTGGACACTTCGCTGTCATTTCATACAAATGGGCTCGCACTGACAAGAGGTAAAAACGTGCAATATTGAGTAAGTGCGAGTGAGAACTATATCATTTCCTACTGTCATCTTCCACGCGGCGGTGAGGTTAAAATTGGCAGGGAGTGTCAGAACTATGTAGGTACAATAGTACCTACTCTTTCTTGTAATTTGTCCAGGTGGTGAAAAAATGTTCATAGGGTGTAAGGGTAAGAAAACGGACTATGTCCCAGTTGAAAGAGTTAAAGAGGCTGATAATAATACTGACGGCCCGTTAGCACAGTCTGTAGTGAACCTGCCTGCTGTGCCGAGGGTTGCGGGTTCGAATCCCGTAAGGGACAAATATCTGTATGATGAATATGAATATTTGTAACTACCCGAGTCATGGATGTTTGTATCTATATACAGGGTCCTTCTTAATATGCTGACACTTTTTTAAGGGGATGATCAGAACGTCAAACTGAACAACTTTCTCTATGTCACCAACATCAAAATCACGAAAAAAAAATCAGCTGTCCCATACAAAACTGCAAACCTACTAGAGCCAAATGTATGGGATAGCAGATTTTTTTCGCGATTTTGATGTTGGTCCCACAGAGATAGTTGTTCAGTTTGATGGTCTGATCATCGCCTTAAAAAAGTGTCAGCATATTAAGTTGGACCCTAATGTATTCTATATCGTTGTCTAGTCATCATACAAGTCCAGGCTAGTTTCTGGTACTTTAAATGTGACTAGTCGTTAAACCGACTTCGAACCCGGGTCGGTCGCAGTAAGGACAACATGTTCAGGTGGGGATTCTCGGATGCGCAAAATGTGAGTTGCTTGTGTGGAGCTCCACAAACGATGGCCCATCTCACATCGTGCCCTGCGTGCCCTAACACCTGTACGCAGGAGGAGCTCATGACCGCTAGCGACGGTGCAGTATCGGTTGCCCACTTCTGGCAAGGTACTATTTAGCGACTTTGTTCAAAATTTTAAGTCGTTACGATAAGAAGAAGAATGTGACTAGATAATTTGTGTGACAAACTCGAAATGATGGCGAGTGTATTTCAAAATGCCGGATATTTCATTACTTTCTAATGTAATAGCTAAGTAATAATAATAATAATAAGCCCGCAGGGCAGCTTGTGGCGAGCTGTTGGTGATTGGCGACACCACGGACCCCATTCTCCAGAGGGCCCGGATTGATTTGGCCCTCACCTCCTGTCTTGCCTTAATCGGCCGGCCAGGAGTGGAGTCGCAAGAGCGGAACCTATGCTCCAGGTAGGAAGTGTAAAATGTCATAACGCTGGGACCTGCTGACTGGTGCGCTTAGCACCGGGAACCGGCGCCCGCAGACTCACCTCTCTACAACCTTAGCCGCTCACTAGATGTTGCCGCCTTGTCGCTCCTTGCGAGCGGCCATTTTGGGGGGCCCATTAAATGAGTTGGCAAGTCACCGTCTGCCATTTTGGACAAACTTGAGACATTTGTTACGGCAGGCGTCCCGAGTCTCTCCGCAATAACCCAGATTTCCCGGCCCACCCAGTTCACCCATAACCCAAGTAAAATTATATCCTCTCTCACAATAGTCTTTGCGCCAAGTGTGGTCTGTCTATGAGTGTATTTGCATAATGCATTCAGGGATAGATTCACGATTGGTGCATCCCATTACATTTAGATAAAAGTGTCTCGAAGGGGCCTCTACGTGTTGGACCTGTGTCCCCACACAAGCCTTCCAAAAGTCCGGGCTACGGCCCGTGAAATACCAACTGAGATACATAATAATAATAAAAGTATTTATTTTCTTTCACCAAATATACAGTAAAACCGTGATAACAACTACGTAACATAAGAGAACAAAGTAAAAGTGTTAACTTTAACAGTAGGTACATTTGGTGAGAGACTGGTGTCTGCGTGCTAAGTCAGATGACTCAGATGCCTATTCTATTCTATTTTTAAAAAAATGGCTGCCATCTTGGGTATTTGATGATTTTGCCAATTTCTAGTTTATGTAGCAAAAGTGCTTGACGTTGTACGGTAATTTATGTATTTGGTGACTTCAAGGATTGTTTTTCGAAAAGAACACTATCTTGAGCCACCACTGGAGCCCCGTTGTAGACCTGGGAGGGGGCAACCAACGATCGACAGGCGACGCGACCGCCCAATAGCAGATCAACAACGTGACTCCCTCAGATGCCTATTGGGACGGCTTGGAATAATCTGCCCACGTTGTGGACTAATACGGTCTAACTAAACCCTACTGAAACTGAGTGAGCTGTACTATCTTCGGTTACGATTCGCTTCACAAAAATATGCAAAATTATTCCTGAACTTGAATAAATTTCAAGACTTTAAACAAACGTAGTCTGCAAAATTTTTTCGCTTGTAAAAAATTCCGCTGCAAGGTGTTTCGATCCTGGCAACCGAAAGTTTTTTTTTAAATGTATGATAATGAAAAACAGTTTAGCCGTACTTGAGACGGCTGACTTGATAAATATTTATGAAGTGCGAACCACGTTGTTCTGAAACGGGCTTTTCGAAAATAGAATAAAAGAACTAGGAGAGGATACGGCGCGATTATATTTTAGTGTTATTCCAAATGTAACACGTTAAGTCTAATGCAAACGCTCTTGTGTTAGTTTTCTTACGTATTATTATCAGAACTCAAGTTTTTAACAGTTTTTTCACACTAAAGAAATTATTTTCTAGTATTGCGCTTATTTTATTAACACGCTGAATAAAATGTTATTTTTAAACTTATTTAGGGCCTGTATCACCACTTTTGAATAAGTTCTTGTTAGCTTATTCAACAGATATTTTGACATAATTTCATATAAAATATGTCAAACTATCTGTCGGATAAGCTAACAAGAACATACCCAGAAGTGGTGAAACAGGCCCTTAGTATCTTGGATATTGTCAGTTGTCACACATTAGTTAATCCCATTTATTCGTCTTAGACTTAACTAATCTAAGTTATTCGTATAATAAATAATTTGTTGTAATAATTCTATTCTATTTTTAAAAATATGGCTGCCATCTTTGGTTAATGATGATTTTGCCAATGTCGAGTTTTTATAGCAAAAGTGCTTGACGTTGTACGGTTATATTGATATTTTGGTGACTTCAAGGGTTGTTCTTATAAAAGAACAATATCCTGAGCCACCACTGGAGTTCCACTGTAGGCCGGGGATGGGGCAACCGACGCGCACATGACCGCCCAATAGCAGACCCACAAAGCAACTCCGTTGTAATAATAATATATTTGTTGTCTTGAAAATTACTACCTACTTTACATAAATTTTTTTTTATTACCTACCTACATTATTTCTTTAATCAACTCACAACGGCACCAAGACAATTTTAATTACCAATTTCAATTACGAAAAGGCAAATTATCATAGCCCACCGAGGGTTGATTCTTAATTGCAATTAACGGGAAAGTAAATTAAACGTTACGTACCGCTCTCATTTCGAGAAACGAACGAGTAGAAACATGGTAGAAACAATATTCTAGTATTGTTGATTCTAACGTAGAAATAACATTAGCCTTCTGGTCACAGACTTAAAAGTAGAACCAGACGGAATGTCATCTAATCATGAGTGAAGCACCCATTTCTTTTGTGTGCGTGCTGTCACGCGGTACATAAGGTGACGGGTTGTCGGACCTGCGCCTAGAGCTAGTGCATCTGTGTGAGTGTACCTACACTCAGACAGATGAACAAACGAGATTGTATTACCTTGCATGCTTCACATCTGTTTAGTGCAATACTCGGTCCGAATTTCTTTCAGGTCCGTGCTTCTGGTATATGCCGTGGAATCAGCAGGCGATGTCAAAAGGGACGGGTGATACTAAAAGTGACAGGCGGTGCCAAAATTACAAACAAGGTCAGAAGTGACCGGTCAACTCTAGGGCCTTGTAACGACGAGGATCTCTCTGGCCATGCTCTTTTGGTCTATTAAATTCCCACTTTTAAGATGTCGCACTTCCGTGATACGCTATTTCAAAATGTCGCACTTCCGTGATTCGATTTTCGAAATGTCGCAGTTCAATGATTCGATTTTTGAAATGTCGCAGTTCCGTGATTTGATTTTCGAAATGTCGCAGTTCCGTGATTAGATTTTCGAAATGTCGCATTTCCGTGATTTGTTTTTCGAAATGTCGCACTTCCGTGAATCGCTCATTGGTAGTGTCGCAACTCTGGTAAGATCCGAAATGAGGTGATATTCCATCAGTATTACAATCGATTGGTACGGTAAAATTAAAATATAAAAAACCGGCCAAGAGCGTGTCGGACTTGCCCATGATATGGTTCTGTAGCCATTACATATGAAGATAAGTAGATTCTCGAGCCTAAAAGGACATTGGGAACCTAACGATAGCGCGATTTAATTTTCTGTAACTCCGTCTAGTTTGTATTGGAAAATATTATGTATGTTACAGGTTTTTCAGAAACTGTTCGGGCTTTAGCATCATTATATGAATCTATATTTCACATTTTCAGTATTTTAGAAGTTAGAGGGTTGGGGAGGATTCCTTGTTTGAATATGGAACCCTACAAAAATTTAAACATAAAATAAATTAAAAATCGAGAGTAACTCGAAAGTGTGAGAACCGTAAGTAAACTTTTCTTATCACGCCGACAAAAGATGCCGACTCGACGTGTCAGCACCGCGCCTGCCTGCGTCGCTAGTGTTACTTCCGTACCGTACTTGTTGTTGGGGTTTGAGACGTTTTCGAAAACGGCTTTCGCAATTTTTTAATTTTTTCGTTTAACGTCTTTTGCAAAATTTTATCATCATCGTGTATCAGAAAAAGTAGTTCCGAATGGCTCGATAGATGGCGTTGACGAGACAGGGGCGAGCGACCTTGCCGATAATAAAATACAAATAAAATAGTAAGAATTTGTGTTTTTAAGTACCTAAGCAGCAAAATATGAGCATATTATATTTCGTCAACGGATGCGTCTGACTCAGTGAAATGCATTTTTGTTTGTTTATTTTTTAGCCTAAAATTTTCATCTTCGGACTCTCTGGTCAACGCCATCTATCGCTGGTATGATGAACTACGTTTGAGTAGCTGTCAGAAAACTCCTCATTAATTCTACTACTGATGGCTTTGAGTACTAATGGCATATCACCTATAGGTACAGGATGTACTTTATTGGCTCTTTTTGGCTTTTTTATTGGCCCCACATTGAAATGTGTTCAATATAATGGTCTGATGCACCCTGTTCCACGGTGTATATACAGGGTGTAAGTGACAGCCTAGCAAATACTGAAACGGTGAACTCAGACCATCAAACTGAACAACTTTCACTATGTAGCGAACCTCAGGCAACGCGAAACAAAGCTGTCCCATACAAAACTGCTGCACCTACCCGACTAAAATGTATGGGACAGCCCCTTTGCCCTGCAGTGGGATCCTACAGGCTATAACTTACTTACTTACCATGCTGAAACGGTGAATGCAAACATCGCGAGGAAATCTGTTTCACAGAGTCACGATTCCCATCTCTAAACATATACTCCAGTAAAGTTACGGGTCGCTTGTATGGCGAATGTAAATAATTTATAATAGCCGGTTTTTTTCTTTCATATTTTAGATTATAATTCTAGTTATCATTTAGATTGAAAATCCCCCTAAAAATGTTATTAAATAATTAAGCAAAGTAAAAAAAATCATGTAAAATTGGAAAAAAATAGTATATACAATTTTTTTATGCCATTTGTTAAATTCATTTGTATTCTTTTATATTACAAGTAAATCCAACAAAAAATCACCTCGGAACCTCTTTTTTAAATATGTTGAAATTACGAAAAAATCAATTTTAGTACAAAATTTACACAGTATATGTAAACTCATAACCTAAAACATACAATAATAATGAAAAAAGAAAGAAATCTGACACTATAAATAAAAAATTTACATTTTAGTACTAAAAATTAAAAATACGAAATTTTGTGGGATTCGTTAATAAAGTATCTTAATATGACAAATTTTATTAAATAGGAATGGAATAAAAAGGTAAAAGAAAAAACACTACAGCAAACAAAACTTAACCTAAACTTAAATAATTCTAGACAGAGCCACTACGCCAGGGCTAAGTTCCTTAATTGAAAAGCCCGCCTCTGGTCATACCTGGCCCGAAGGTGCCCATAATACTGGCCGCGTTTCCGCGTTGAATCGCTATTGATATGCGTTGAGCCAGATATGACCCAGCACGAGGACCGTTACCCGCATCCCGTAATCGTTTGCCCAGGTCCCTCACGAAAGTCTTTGCTTCGTGACCCCACGGGCCTGCCGTCTCCACAGCAAAGGGCACGAAAAGGTAGTTCTCCTCCAGAAATGCGTACCATTGGTGTTTACGTACTGCTGCCCTTTCCGCCGCCGACCCTGCTACTCGGATGGAACCACTCAAGTAAGATGCAGCGTACGTACATACGCATGTTGCATCCCATAGGAGACATTTGCCCTTTTTCCACGGCACAAGGGTCAATCCGTCCGGTCTCTTCCCATCGGTACGGCTCAAACCAGGTGGCTCGGTTGTACAGGGAATATTGGCGGACACCAAAGCTCGACGGATAATATCATTAAGCGCGTGGTGCCGCGGAGACCTTCCTGCACATTTGACGCAGCTCAGACCATGGAAGCCGTCTGCCTCCACTGGTGCACCGCAGACGCAGTTGTGTGGAACACATACGCTGCATCCTAATCTTAGGGCCGCTGCCATTCTGAGGGAGTCGTTATCCAGATGTGTGCCCAAATGGGGTGATGGAAGTGCATGAAGCCATGCGCCAGATTCTGCTTGTGATGCGGCTCTTAAGCGAGCAAGATTCGAGCCAGACGAGTTAGACATCAGGTCTTGAAGGATAATGTTACACCTAATCTCATCCCACTCCCGCTGAACTGTAGGTGTGGACGGAGCTTGCATATTGGGGCACAGCCTAGACCAAGCATCAAAGGCTTCGTCCGCGAAAGGAATGAAGACGCTGGCACCATCAGCTGGAAGTAATCGAGTTACCAGACTCACCACACCATTCGCAGACGCCAAGAAGGCTGGAAGGCTTGTATCCTGAACGCGTCGCACTCCTAAACCCCCGTGGCGGATAGGGAGAGACGCTTGACTCCAATTTGCATTATTTAGGCGCACGTTGAGAACCTTCTCTAAACTGGCTTTTAAGGATTGATCTAAGCGATCGACTTCAGACGGGAAACGCCAGGTAGGTGAAGTTCTCAAAGTGTATGTTAACTTCGGCAAGCCAAAACAATTGCGAAGCAAAATTAGCGAAATATGGGATGATAAGTTGGCAAAATGGTTCTGCAATAACAGAAGGGAGTCATTTTTTGCTCGTAATGCCGCGGGGACTGCTTCTGAAAATATTGGGGCACCGAGGAGAGTCAAGGTATCCTTGTCCATTCTTCTTAAACCTGGCAATTCTGCTTCAAAGTTGTTAAGTGACGATAAGCCAACCTGGTCACATGCAAAGAACTCGCATTTGTTGGTGTTTATTTCGAGTCCAATGGCCTTTAGCCCCGGAATTAAGAGCTGGACATCTTTAAGCACCACCTGAGGGTCACCTCCTAGAGTACAGTCGTCCAGGTACCAGGTGTTCAAAGGTGACTCCAATGAGGTGACTAAATCATGAATTGCCAGACTGAAGATCAATGGGCCCAATGGGTCACCCTGTTGTGCCCCTACTTGCGACAAAATGGTATTCGTATTATAGTACATTTTGCTAGGGGCTGAGTAGCACTGATGTAAAAAAGGGTAGAGTTTCGGAATGCGTTCTCTGACCTTCGAAAGGATTGTGTCTCTTTCCACGCTATTGAACGCATTCTTTAAATCCAGTTTTAATATGACTGCGCCGGAGTTTTCCGAAGCATGGGCAAAGGCACGGGTGGCATGTATAGCAGCCTCGCACCCCAGTGGCGTCCCGAAACCCAGCTGGCGCGGTTGCAGGTAGGAAGAAGCATCCTCTTTAACAGCGAAGCAACCTAGCTTTGCGACTAAGCGACGGATGGTATTACCTATCGCAATAGGTCTAATCCCACCATCTTTTTTAGTAAGGGCACAAAGGGAGGCTCCATATAAATAAGGGCTGACAAGTGGATTTAACGTTCCTCTCAGCAGGAAGTTACACAATCTAGTCAAAACTTCCAGCAAATGGTGACCATTGTTTCCAGCAGATGGAGAAATTAGCTCTTTCAAATGCAGCGGACGAATGCCATCCAAGCCTGATGCTGATCCGTTATAGAAAGATGTAATTGCGCGCAAGACGTCCGTATCCGTGACAGTGATGAAGGGTGTCGAGCTGTTTGGTTCAGGAGGCTGAGCCTGCAGTCGCGATGGCTCCGGATGCTTCGCCTGCAAAGAATTTAATGTCGCATCATCCTTTGGAGCGAAAGCGCACTCCGATGTCAGTAAGCGAACGGCCCCTCTCAAGTCTCCGTCATGTACTTTTGACTCGACAGCCCTGTAAAAGTTATATGTTCTTGACGAACTATCGGGCTCCAAAAAGTGAGTACAGACGCTGTCAACATTTTCCTTCACCTTTGTTGTAAGAGATCGTTGGTCCCCACGATCCGGAACCCTAAGGGCTACATAAGCAAAAGATAGCAATGAAAACCAATCATCTGTACCGTTGGAGTGTAAACATTTCTCGATAATTGTACTGAGTTTTCCTGCTGCAAGGCTTCTCGCACCCTTAGGAATGTGCTTAAGAACGCTTATGCTGTTCTTGAGAGAACCAATATCGTCTAGACAAGTATTCAGGACTGAAGGCTGTGAGCGAGTACCTGTTGCTACCCCGATGACGTGCTGTGCCGTGATGTCCCTGTGCATACGGCCAATGTGCACGTTAAGGCCGTGGGGGATGATAAACTGGCGAGAGGAGTCTGGGCAATGGGGACAAGGTCCCTTAGCATTACTACTCATTACTATTAACGACAAATTAAATAATTAGGTACAGAAAGGATTTGAGAAAAAATTGGGAAAAAAAAATAAAAAATAAAAAAGAACATGATTAAATACAAAAGGAGAAATAAGATATGAATAATACTATCTAGCTATAGTACGCGACGTGCGTTTGTGAAAAGATAATTTCTTAAACTTAGCTAAAATAATTATGTTGAAATATGATGAATAACAGTTGGAATTATACAATGAGAACAAAATTTAAACGAGCCACGCAGGCCCACGCGCTTACATGATACCTACACTAATAAAACTTGAAATGAGACACAGAATAAGTAAAACACAAAAAGAAGGTAGAGAAGACGAATTCGCGCACACAGGATGCTCTGCTCCAAGGCACTGACGTCTTATGTGGGAGCTGTTCAATAGTTTTCTTCTCTCACGGGTGGTCACAAAAGAACTCCTGCTGCTTCAACATGGACATGGAGATAAATCATGCAGTTTGGTCTTCTTGGACTTCCACGATTATAATTACGCAGCCGTGAGCAGCGTCCTCATCGATCTGTAGCAACGACCGCAGCTACACGCCTGTTTGTTACGGAGGGCTCGCGGAGGGCGTGTCAAAGCAATATGGTTTGATAGGCAAAAACTTTGGGATCACAGAAACTCATGGTGACCGTATTTATGATTCTGGGTATATATGTCCGCTTTTACACAGCGAGAATCGCATATGATTAACAACCACAAATAGGTTTAAAATAATTTTTCATTAAATTTTACAGAAAATTTTTATTCTGACATGACGTTGACATTTGACATCTAGATGCGTAATATATTTGTATAAACGATCTAGCGAAAAAAAATTCTTATAATAAATTATTTCCTTTCGACCCGTATTTTTACTGGACTAATATATTTAGAGGTCCGTACGTCGGTCCGTCTCTGAATACAGCTAGTTAGACCCCAGGGCGTTCATTAGAGTATATTGTGTCTCATACTGCTTCGAGCTTATAGAATATTCGAATAGTATCAGTTATTATAGTGTTCCATGTAAGGGAGCTTATTGCTACGTGAATACAAGGTGTAAAATTAAATGTGTTATACACCGTGGAACTGGGGTCGTTTTGATGCCGGAGCAGGCGATAATAAACCATTAGACTGAACAACTTTTACATGGGATCTACTTTAGAAGCGCGAAAAAAAAAGCTGTTTCATACATTTTTGTCGAGACGCTATTGATATTTACTTGAACCAGCAGATTTTTTTTATTGGCTCCACATTGCAATTTGTTCAATATAATGGTCTGATGCACCCTGTTCCACGGTGTATATTGTATGGAACAGCTGTTTTTTTTGCTCCGATTGGTTTGCTCCCATAGTAAAAGTTGTTCAGTTTGATGGGTAGGCTCTTAGTTTAAAAGGATGCTAATGATATCAATTTCACCCTGTAGTCGTGAGCATACGTTTATGCTCCAGTATATAGCAAATGTGCTTGACATTGTTCGGTAATACACATTTAAGGGTGACATTAAGGATTATACAAAAATACATATTGAGCCGCCACAAAATAGTAGAGCTTCATGGCAGGCCGGAGAACAGGCACCCGACATACGCGGCTGCCCAGTAACAGACATGTTACTTGACTATATCTCGTACTCGTACCAAACTAAAAATTCCCCAAGCATCAACAAATCTAAACATAATTACCAGACCAAATCACCTTTCCTAAGAAAAACTTTCTTCTAAGTAAGGGGCTTAATTAATTTGACACAAAGCAAATCTCCGCAAATAAGTGTAGTCGCCCCTAACTTGGAAGCTTGAGGCCTTCAGCCACAGCTTGTATAATTACCAAGTTCGTCTACTTCATTAGCTGAAGTTTGTTTTAGAGAAGTGCTTAAAGTGTGAAGATTCACTCAGTAATCACGATTCGGTTAGGTGAATCAGTAGATTTTATCGTTTTGATTCGACTCATTTATATCAATTGCAATAAAATCAGTCATGATTTCGATATTCAGTAATGTACAAATATTAGTAAAAATGATACGAAGGTGAACTTTTGTAAGAATGTGTTAGAACTGTTATGAAAACTAGACAATCTGTGCAGGATACGGCTGTATCACGTCTTTTATCTCGTTCGTTCGCACGCAAATAGAAAGAGAGCGAAGGTGTGATAGCGCTGTATCACTGCGGCATGCTAGCTATGCTGGAGTTTCATACGCCATTTCAAACATCTTGAGAAAATGTTTGTATACATGCTCTAATTTTAAAGCAAATTTTATATCCATTGTTCATTAAAACGTAGTTTGGAGCTCATTCCCACTCAAACTGAACAGTTTTAGGCACTGCTAGTAACATGTGAATAATCTGAATATATTATTATTATTATAATAATCTCCAACTTACTATACCCTCGAAAAAATTACAGTTATGTTTTTTTTTCAAATTGGCGACATCTTCCAGGTCAGATCTACCAGAAACCGACGAGCATGCATGAAAGGACTCGTGACTGAGGAGGAAGCTAGAGAGACTTGTCAGGATTGTAGCAAGCTTTTCGTAATTCGTTGTCTCTGCCTACCCCAGTGGGAGACAGGTGTGAGATTATGGTATGTATTATTATTTTATACCGATGAGTTATAATCATAGAGTCGATTGAGCGAGTCAATATAAATGTTTCCCATCCCTAGTTTACAAAGATGGGGACTTTCATCATTACTTGTTTTCGACATCCCTTCTGTGCATGTCGGGTCTTTTATAAAAGATTGTCTCCAATCTTGACTTCTTTTGATGTTGCTATCTATGCTTACGCGAAATTTAAGTTTTAATTGTTATAAACATTTAGGTTGGCTTTTATATGACTACGGACATATGAATAGATACGATTAGAAGTCAAGCTTCATAAAGCGCGCGCAAAGGCGCTAGATTCACGAATAAATTTGTAATCCATTGCTTTATGGATCAAAATGGCGCATTTACGAGTCTAGCGGCGGTCTCCGGCGCGGCGTCCCGCTTGTATGAAGCTTCGGATCTGTAGGGATATTTAATCATGTGCTACGGGCCCCGTACCACGGGGTGTAAATGAAGACAACATTACTTTAAATTGTGGTTGTACATAATATGAAACTGAATAAGTATCCCCAAAGGGCATAAAATAGCAAAAAAAAATCATTTTCATACAAACGTTCGTTCAGCTGATTGCATTTAGCATGACAAGACCAATTTTTTTTCTGGAAAGTTGTCTACCATCATAATTACAATCACACTGTCTACACTTAGACCCTTTATATTCCCAGAGATAATAAGATACTTAATAGATTTTAAAAGTACGATAAAAAGAATCAAGAGTCACGTTGTGGATCTGCTATTGGGCGGTCGCGTCGCCTGTCGATCGTTGGTTGCCCCCTCCCAGGTCTACAACGGGGCTCCAGTGGTGGCTCAAGATAGTGTCCTTTTCGAAATACAATCCTCGAAGTCACCAAATACATAAATTACCGTACAACGTCAAGCACTTTTGCTACATAAACTAGACATTGGCAAAATCATCAAATACCCAAGATGGCAGCCATTTTTTTAAAAATAGAATAAAATAGAAAAATAATCAAAACTGCTTCGAGGCAGCCCTAGAAGAAGCTGCAGGGCGAAATTGATGGTTTCCTAGGAATAAGACCAATCGAAGCGCAAAACGTCAAAGAGAAATCTTTGCCCAAGAACAGTTTTATCAAAAATGTAGTAGGCTGCATCAGGAACGCAGCCGCCGTGGAATACGTGAATCAACTTGTACCGAGTAATGGCTTCTAACCTCTAAATAATGGTAATTTAATGCTGGGTAGGTGTTAAACTTCCAAAGTAATAAGCGATCTTGTTATAATATACTTCGTTGCATTATTATTTTTGCAAGCCCACTGCCCCCCCCCCCCCCCCCCCCCCCCCCTACTACCTGAAATGAAAGACACTTCACGTCAAAACACATTAGAGGCTTTGATAAAGTTATAGTTATATGTATTGATAATGTTATTGACAGTCGAAGATACGAAAGCGTCGAAAAAAATTGGAACCAGTGCTGGCTCCTAAACCCTATACATATACACGCACACATACATAATTTGTATGGCGTCTCACGCACGCAAACCTATGAAACTTGGCCCCTTTTGTTGTATACGGTAAAACAGTGAGGCTCATTCTAGACATATACTTTTTCTAAGATTTGAGGTAATAAAAAAATGGCGTAGCCTTGTGGTCAGCCAGAAGGCGTAGGACCAACACAACCACAACACCACCGTTTGCGAAAGCACTCGCCACGCTATGCGCCTACGCGCTATTATATTCGTACTTGAAAGTAAGATTTTTTTAAATGAAACGAACATTGAAAAGTACTTCGTTTTAATAATTTTATTGGAAATTGAAAAGAAGTCGCAATTCAATTTATTCAAGGAAATAAAACGTCAAAATCTACAACGAATTACTTTAATCGAGGAAAAATGGCTAAGGAACGTTCCTTCGCTTCGTTCATTGATTGTAAATTACTCATTAGCTCATTCATTCGTTCTTTCTTTCTAATTCGTTCAGTCGAAGTTAATTTAGATTGTGGGCTAATATTGTCTCTAGTTCCTTTGTCTTTAATTAAATAAATTTAATTAAATTGTTTTCTTTCTTCTAAAGAAATTAATGGCTTTTTGCCTTTTTATCTACTTACTTTCTTTTTATTTTGCTGATGTTTATTCTTTTGGTATTTGTTTTTAATTAGCATTGGCGATGGTTGTTTCTTGAAATAGAAGAAATCATTTTATTTACTTATAAGACGCTTCGTTAAATATATTTTTGGCGATGGTTCGATTTGAGAGATTTGAGGCGATGGTTCGATCCCCGTCCAGGCCGACTCGTACCAATGAGTTTTTCGAAATTTATGTACGATTTGTAACACCACTGGCTTTCCTGTGAAGGAAAACATCGTGAGGAAACCTGCATGCTTCAATTTCGAGGCATGTATTGTACCCACTGTCCATTATAAGTGTCGACGGGCTCACCCCCCGTCACACTGGACAGAGTTTCGGTACTACTGGTGAAACGTGGATGTTCTGAGGTTTCAGAATGTCTCTGTAGCGTTCGTGTAGGGCGTGCAGGTTAGGAGAAGGAGGTACTCTAAAATAACCACGCGTAACTAAGTTCAAACCATCACTGGTGTTTATTAGCGAAAATCAATTATAAATTTCATAATACAATACATTGGACAGCGAGGCGTTGACCTCGCTGCAGACGTCAGCTAAAAGTAGTATAGTGACAATATACCTATATAGTTCCCCCCTTTTTTAAAATTAAATTACAATTTAAAACACATTTAATACCAAGAAAAATTACTTAAATTATAGTTTTACATAATAAGAAGAAAAAATAATAATTTAATAACGTATGTTTTCGTCATTTAGAAAAGGTAAAGAAAAGGTAGTGTAGGTACAACTGGAACATATATAAAAACAATAGAATTGTTTGTTACACAAATCACTTTCACTAACACCAGCGTTGTCATATTACACTTTCCACTGTTCACTCATCACGTCGCTGCTATTAAACCCATCAAGGGATGTATGCATGGTTGATCTGTCCGGGGGTCTGGCCTGTTTTTGGAGCGTTGCTAGCCGAGCACCGCATGTCTATTACCGGTGGTGCTGGGTCCTGTTGCTGCCGCCGTTTCTCGACTTGCTTTACCACGGCTTTAATAAACCTGGTTTTGCATTTTCTTAGGCATACAAGGAGCAGAAGAACAAAGCAGATGATTAGTATTCCACCCATCAGCACTTCTGTGGTGCTGGTACTTGCGCTGGAACCTCCTCCACTGGCCGCTGTCTGTGCGATGACCACCTCTTCTTTTGATGAGTAACCTCCCATATTTAGCGTGGGGCTGATGATTAGATGCGCTCGTGAAGTGTTGTTGCTAAGTTTAACTCTCGATTGCTTGTGTTTTGTGGTGCAATTTACTATTTCTGATCTATTGCGAAACGAACTACCGGTCGTACGATTCGTCCTGACCGCGTCAGCACTGGTGTCGTTTTTCTTTCCGTCGAGTTGTTTGTTATTTGACCCGATTCATTGTTACTCGGTGTATCACTTTTGCCACTTTTATCGTTCTTTAACTGGTCATTCACCTTGGCTTCTATTAAATGAAATGCTGGTTTTAATCGATCCAATGTTATTATTGCCGTTTTGTTATTCAATTGCACCTTGTAAAACTTCTCAAACTTTTCTAAAACTTTGTAAGGGCCTTCGTACGGTGGGGTTAAAGGTTTTTTCACTGCATCAGTCCTTATAAAAACATATTCACAACTTTTCAACTCTGGGTGAATGTATGTTTTCCCACTCGAATTATGTTTGTCTTTAAATGGACTTATTTGTGACATACGGCGTTGCAATTCGCCTGTGTATGTTTCTGGGCATATGTCTTGATTTTTTGTTTCGAAAAATACTCCTGGTATGCGGATATTAGTTCCATAAAGCATCTGTGCGGGGCTGATGTTTTCACTGTCACGTAGAGAAGCTCTCAGTCCTAGTAACACTATAGGGAGTTCTTGACACCAGTTAGTTGAGTTTCCGCGTGCTATGATTGCTGTTTTAAATGTTCTATGCCACCTTTCTATGATTCCATTTGACTGTGGGTGGTAACTCGTCGTTCGTATCTTTTTAATACCTAATAATTTTGTTAATGAGGTGAATAGGTTTGACTCGAACTGTCTTCCCTGATCTGTAGTTATCTGTGCGGGGCATCCGAACCGAGCTATCCATGTGTTGACGAACTCTTTAGCAACAACTTCTGCGGTAATCTCTGTAATGGGCACTGCTTCTGGCCATCTCGTCGCTCTGTCTATCATCGTGAGGATGTATCTTTTGTCATCAGACACTGATAATGGTCCGACGAGGTCCAGGTGGACGCATTCTAGCCTTGACGATGCAGGGAAAGTGCCTATGGGTGATATGTTGTGACGATGTATTTTCGAACGTTGGCAGGACACACAAGCTTTCGCCCATTGTCCCACATCCCTATTCATACTGGGCCAAAAGAAATGGTTAGCGATGAGCTTCCTTGTTGTTCTTACACCTGGGTGTGTGACGTTATGCATTGTATCGAAAACTTCTTTTCGAAGTTTACTCGGTACGTACGGTCGTAACTCTGTGTGCGAACTCTCACAAAATAATTGTTTATCGGTTAGGTTAATATTTTTCCAATTCAGGTTACTTTTCTTTAACAGTTGATTGAGTTCGGGATCCAGCTTTTGCATGTCGGCAATCTCATTCCAATTCAGTGGTGACGGGCAATCAATTTGTGCTAATCGGGACAAAGCGTCGGCTACCGGATTGTCTTCGCCAGCTAGGTGTCGTATGTCTGTCGTGAACTGCGCGATGTATTCTAGGTGACGTAATCGCCTAGGCGAAGCCTTTTCGTTTGAAACGCTATGTTTAGTAGTATACGCATGACATAATGGCTTATGATCACTGTAAACAATTAATTCTCGACCTTCTATATATCGCTGGAAGTGTGTTATTGCCATGTAAATTGCGAGTAATTCTCGGTCATAAGTGCTGTAGTTAGTTTGAGCTGTACTTAATGATTTTGAGTAAAATGCTAGTGGATGCCATTTTTCGTTGACATATTGTTGTAATACTGCGCCGACGCAGTTTTTTGATGCGTCGGTCATCAATGATAATGGTGCGCTTGGTGACGGGGATGTCAATGTAACGGCGTTGCTTAAACATTCCCTACATTGATCAAATGCTTCTATCGCGTCCGTGGTCCACGTAATAATGGTCTTGTCCTTCTTTTTCGAACCACATAAATATTTGTTCAGACGAGCTTGATACTTTGCTGCATGTGGGATGTTATTGCGGTAGAAATTCATCATACCGAGAAATCTTCTTAATTCTTGTACTGTCCGGGGCCTTGGGTAATTTTGGATCGTTTCGACCTTTTCCGGGAGCGGTTTGATCCCTGTTGGAGTGATAAGATATCCTAAAAATTCTATTTGCGCTTTTCCAAACTCGCATTTGTCTTGATTGACGGTCATGCCATTTTCTTCCAGTCTTTTAAATACTTCGTTTAGGTGACGTTTATGCTCTTCTTCGCTTTTTGAGGCTATTAAAATATCGTCGATGTATGTAAATATGAAGTCCAAGCCGATTAATATGGAATTTAAAAATCTTACGAACGTTTGGCCAGCATTGCGTAATCCGAATGGCATTCGTGGAAATTCGAATAGGCCAAACGGGGTTATTACTGCGGTCTTTTCCACTTCTTGGACTGGAATATGATTATAGGCTCTCTGGAGATCGATTCTGGAATAAATTGTTGTTCCCGGTAGTAGGTATGTAAAATCTAAGAGTCTAGGTATCGGGTATCGGTCGGGGACTGTGATAGCGTTAAGCCTTCTATAGTCTCCGCACAATCGTAAGTTACCGTTTTTCTTCTTAGTGACGTGTAAAGGACTTGACCAGGGGCTCTTAGATGGTCGGCATAAACCCATCTGTAACATTAGCTCAATCTCCTTCTTAACTCTGTTATACTTATCAGCGGGCAGCGGACGACACTTTGAGTGGACGGGATGACCTTCGGTGATGATTTGATGTACGACGTTATGTTTTGGAAGCGTGGCCGTATTCATAGGCTTAGTAATATTTGTGTATTTTTCCAATATACTTGTAAATGGGTTTGAACCATTTATCGTTCGCAAGGTAGGTAAATCAGACTGCGTTATTTTTCCTGTCGTAAGTAGGCCTGTTGTTCCATCAATTAATTTCCTCCTTCTGAGGTCCACTAAAATGTTATGATGTTCAAGAAAATCGGCGCCTAAAATTGGTTGGGTAATGTCCGCGATAATGAATGTCCATTGGTATGGCCGTCTCATATTCAGATCTAGTGTTAGCGTTTTGTCGCCGTATGTTATAATTTCTGTGCCATTGGCTGCGTATAACTTGTAGGTATGATCTCTGGTGATATGTCTCTTGCCTTTAGGTATCACTGAGATATTTGCGCCAGTATCTACTAAGAAGCGATATCCACCTTTTCGGTCGGTAACGCATAGACGGCTTGATGGTAGAATAGCGCTGACGGCCGCCTCTTTCAACGCTAACTCTAGTTTTCCGACGGGTTTTTCCAATTACATGGTTTTTCACAGTTTCGTGCCCGATTTCTATAGCGTAAGTGATATCGACATAGCCATTTTGGGCTGTCTGGTGTTATCCTTGGAGTACGCGACCCTGATCTATGACGACTCTGACTTCTGCTGCGGTTGTTAAAACGACGATTGTCTCTCCTGTGATCGACCTGAGCCCGAAGTGCTGCCAACTCTAAAGACATCTTGTGTACTTGCGTTAATAACTCCGTCATAACCAATGGTTGGTTGCTCGACACTTCGTTGATAGAGCTGTCTCCTTTATTTTCCATAATTTTATCGGCTATTCCTGCCAGGTTTTCGAGTGTTTGGTCCTGGCTGACCGTCAGGACTGCACGTACGTGTGATGGAAGCCTTGAAGTCCATAAATTGTGCAGTGTCTTATCAGTTACCTTCGTGTTATTTGCTAATTCACGCATGCGTCGCAACAGCTGCGAAGGTTTCTGGTCGCCCAACTCTATTTCACCAACTAATTTTTGAAACTGTCTCTCTTCTGACTCTTCGTATACCGAAAGTAATCGTTTCTTTAGGGTTTCGTATTTCTGTTCCTTCGGTGGTGTTACCAAAATGTCGGATATTTGTCGAACTGCGTCCTTGGAAAGCTTCGATACAACTAGGCTGAATTTGGTATCGTCACTTTGTTTCTGGGGTGCCATTATTGTCTCAAATTGTGCAAACCATACGCGTGGCATCTCAGTCCAAAATTCAGGTATTTTAGACGACACGGTAATCACCGCTAGTTCACCACTAGCTTGTGCGTTAGGGTTGCTGAGCGATCCGCCTGCGCCGCCATGTCCTCCAGGCGCTCCTGAAACGCCGGTGCCGGATAGATACACGTTTTCGTAACTCATAGTTATTTAAAAAAAATTCACTGCACACTCCTCGACACTGTACACTGTGTTTCTGTAAAGTTTTGGTCCTTATATCACGTCGGGTTCACCACTTGTAGCGTTCGTGTAGGGCGTGCAGGTTAGGAGAAGGAGGTACTCTAAAATAACCACGCGTAACTAAGTTCAAACCATCACTGGTGTTTATTAGCGAAAATCAATTATAAATTTCATAATACAATACATTGGACAGCGAGGCGTTGACCTCGCTGCAGACGTCAGCTAAAAGTAGTATAGTGACAATATACCTATATCTCTAACCCCCCCTCGGGGAATATAGTCGTGAGCATATATACTAGAGTTTACCCGCGACTTCGTCCGCACGTGTTCCTGTCATCGTAGCGAGATAAATAAAACACACCAGATTTTAAGTATAATCATAGGTTTCAAACAAAAAAGTTTCATTAAAATCGATCCAGTAGTTTCGCGTGACGCCGGATGCGCGATCAAACAAACGCACAAACAGACCGACAAAAAATCAAATCAGTTGGTATTACGTATACGTAAAAATAATAATATTGGTACATGGCATACCTACTGTAGTCCAATCATTTTAGGGTTTGACCCTAACAATAATTCATCTATCGCTGAAACTTTGCAGAAACTTTGCAGTGTGATAAAGTGAAGTATACAGATTACGGTTGACAAATAATATAGGTTTAATTTTTTCCGGTCCTAGATTATTTGTCAACCGTAATCTGTATACTTTACTATATCACACTGCAAAGTTTCAGCGATAGATGAATTATTGTTAGGGTGTCCATACAAGGAAACTCTAAAATGATTGGACTTTACTGTCCGTGCGGATGCGAACCCGGACCTCAAGATTGGGTTCCCATACCTCTCCGGACGGACGTTCCATTTGCATACAATGTTGTAAATGCATGAAAATTGTGTCCAATTGTTACTATGTGTTTTGTACAAGTACCATTCTCTTTCTTATACTATGCCACAATGTTACAATTTAAAGGTATTTACAATTTAATATAAAAAATAGTCAAGTCAGGTTGACTCAAAGTTTTCTATTCCCTCAACATTTCTCAGAGCTCAAGACTTCGAGGTGCTATAGCAAAACTGCTTATTTGACTTATTTTATACATTTTCACAGATATCGGCACAGTTGTAGAATATTCCGAGACTCGCTTAGCTTGCAACTTTTATAAAGTGGTAGAGATATTTTGGTTTCGCGAATATAAAGGCTGGAAAAACTGCGGTTTCTGGAGTTTGGATTGAAATAAGAATCTCAAATACGCTACTGTAAATGTGGTTTCGTGGTATTAGGCCACACTATTTCATCATGGTAGAGAATTTTAGGTGTCTAATAGTGCAGTTGCAGAAACGCTCATGAGAGTTAATCCTCCATTAAATCTCTTGCTAGCTTTTACTACATCAAAAAGATAGAAGAGAATACGTAGAGATTTAATGGATGATTAACTTGAATAAGCGTTTCTGCAACTGAGTGTTACACCTAAAATTCTCTACCATGATGAAATAGTGTGACCCAATACCACGAGACCACATTTAAAGTGTTAAAATTTTTTTTTTTCCAAATGAAACATTTTTTCAAAATTAATTTATTGACAACCCTAGTTCCCAGTGATATAAGGTTATCAAAGCATGGCAGCCATATTACCTACAAATGTATAGATATAGCTATACAGGTAAACCGTGTTGTATCATTAGATCTTGTCAATATTAAAGCGGATCAGATGCATTCGATCAATGTCTTGTTCATTACGCCCCTTCGTACCCAAGTAGCAGAAGGCTGTATAACCTAGGCGTTTTATCACCAAATAGTGATATAGTACGCCTATAATGGTAACCATTGTGACTGCTTGTACTATAAAGGTTTTTAAAAGAGCGTTTTGATTCTATAAGATTAAAGAGCATTTAAGTTCTATAGTTCAGCTCTTAGAACGCTTACAGGACCATACAAAAGAACCTTTAAAGTGTTGCACTGTAATCGATATGAAAAAAGCGGATATGGTACTATTTAGTACTATAGACAACCTTACTGACACTTTTATGTATCTATTTTGCATTAATAATGAGTCAAAATTGTTATTACAGTACTAGTATTGAAGCTATATCGAAAACCCTATTATAGGATCAAATTGCACTATAAATTAACCGTACACGACCATTACGTAATGTTTTAGCTTCTTAAAAGCTCCCTCCACACCGTTATGGGGACAGTTCTGTGAAAGTCACGAAAACTCCTCTATAGTACTAAATAGTACCATAGCTACTCCTGGTGCCGTTGCTAATGAACATAAATGGCTTAAATTGCTTTATAATTGAGTTTGTGGTACTGCTACGAGACTAAAGCGTGACATAAAAGTACTAAAATTAACGATTTATGAACTAATTAGATCTGTAACTAACTTTTGAGTACCAATTATATCACTGGTAATTCATAAATGGTGGCATACTGTCATGGCTGCTGTTTTCTGCAATGATAGCACATTAGCAGCACGGCTGTAGCCAATGTGTACTATAACAACCATAGTCGGGACAATTCCTTATTTTATTAATTTATATTATATTAAAACACGAAAATTATGAGGGCGCATTGTCAAATTTGAAATCAGCATAGTGATTTTATCGATACAATTATTTTCGCAAGTGCAAGTTACGGCAGAGTTACGGTCCATGGATGTTTTGTAGTATGTCCTTTTTATTAGGTAATACATGTTACGTTAAGCAATGGCGAATGACATAAAAAAAGCATATTATTCACATACCGAAATTTGTTTTGTTAGTTAAGCGCTTACGTACTTAGGATAGCGAAACAGAATCGATTACGGTGCAAAATAGCACTATAAACGTTTTTCGGTTACTTTAATAGTAGTAGATTTATCACCGTGAGAGCCTTTATGTAATGTTTATAGAATAAATTAGTGATAAAACTAGGGCCTTTTTGGGGTTCTCTAGACGTTTACAACACCATTATAGTGCTAATCATGAATACTTATTAGCACGCTCTAAAACGTTCTCAGGTCTTTTATAGTACCAGATTTTGCTGCTTGGGTAGCTAACTAGGATGCTTATACTTAGTATATTTTGACTACAGCAACTGCTTACACAATAGCAGAAAAGTATATTGAGGTACTATGTATTACGTACGAGAAGAGACGCTGCACTAGGTATAAAAACCGGTGAAATTGTCTCGGTAAAATTCAATATTTGACACGATGTTCGGAAACATTCAAATCGTCGCTAGTCTTACCACAGAGTAATAATTACGTCTTATTAACGACGTAACTAACATAGAGGTGATTTTTCAGAAGAAGCTTTTTCGGTTGAGTGCTATGTATAAATTGCTAGCTTTACGTCTATTTGTCGAAATGTGTTTTCTCTGTAACGCTCGAAGATACAGATACGTCAATTAGACCGATCGATTCGCCTTGGAAAATGGATTCGCCTACAATGAATCAGTCAGTTACGTCAAAAATGTCAGGTACGTCGTTTAGTAAAACTAGCGAAGAAATATTTTACGTAATTTTCAGTAAACTACGTTTCCCGTTTGGCCAGGAGTTGGAAGATCGCTTAGCTCAGTTATTTTACTTTAGTCATAGATTTTTTGTTACTAAAAGCTATGATGTTTTTATATGTAGATGCGTTGTCTGCGCACCAAAATGGCAACAAAAAAGCAAGGTAATTGCCCGGCTTTCACATAGTCAGGCGCCATCTAGTGTTTGGGCTACACGTCACTATCTCGCGCGATTTTAAAGTGCAGTGATGTTAGTGTATGACGCGTCTATTTGTAAAACGTCATTGTCTAAAAGTAAGTACTTTAACACCTTGAATCCCGGAGAATGGACGTCGCTGTCAGGGTCGACCCCGGAAGAGATGGAGAAACGACTTGGATACCTTCGACGAAGAGTGGATGGAGCTGCCTCGGGACAAAAATGCATCGAGGATGGAGGGGTGGGATGAAACAGGCTAAGAAAAAAGTATATTACGTACAATTACTATTGAAAAACAGGTGTCAGAAGGGGTGAGAGTAGGTGGAGGAAAGGGCAAAGGGAGGGAGGGAGGAATGCTGTGTTTGGTTCTCGTTAAGTTTAAAGGAGAGACTTTATTACTAGGTAGGTTATAAAAATACACTACGTTTTTAGCTTTACAAGTATCTAAAAAGATTTGATATCAGAACCTTTTAATTAACAAATAGCTTTCTTAAATTAAGGAATCGAGAAAAACACCGAACACTATCGATCCGACAGCAAAATTTTTAAGATTGTAACGCCACACTTCCAGTGTCACGAACAATTTTTTATTTAATCGAAGCTATACCTAATCAAGCGAAGCGCTCGTTGGCGTAGTGGAGCTTCGGTATTGGAAACGATCACCGAAGTTAAGCAACGTCAGGTCCGGTCACTCTTTTGATATGTGACCGTTTACTGGTATTTCATCTCGAGCGTTTCCGTACTTCGGAAGGCACGTTAAGCAGTTGGTCTTGGATAGTTCCGTCAGATGGCGTTGTAACTATTCGTTAAGCCAGGTCAGAGGCCTATTAAGGCGGCTTGAAAATACTCTGACAGCGAGGTGACCACTAACATGCCTCCACCAACACGCACTGGGCCCGCGTGGTGGAGTATGGCCCACTCCCTCTCACCCTTATTCGTGAGAGGAGGCTTTTGCCCTGCAGTGGGATTCTAGAGGCTTAACTTACTTTTAACTTACTTATATTCAATAATGTAGGAATCAAGAACTTTAAGCACAATATTGTATATTCGTATACATACTAAATAGAAACTTTGACTAGTTCCAGGAATATCCCGAGTTAATAAGACGAAACTGAGTTTGCTATCCGTGTAGCGCCCGGGGCAAATAATTTCAGTGGAAGTCAATATTGATACCATGTCTTTGTATATTACGTTGTATTTATAGTGTCGGATGTTATATCGTCGCTGTCATTTCAAAAAGTCGTATGTTCGATTCGATTTCGAAATAACATACGACTTTTTGAAATAACAGCGACGATATGTCACTGTACTATTTATAGATAGCTATACCACCTGACTATGTAATTAACAGAAAAAACACCCTCCTAGAGGGTAGGCCTGTGCCCTGCAGTGGGACGTATATAGGCTGATGATGATGATGAAAATTCCATCAATTATAATAGTTATTTGTTATGCTAGGCTGCAAAGTTGTTTTTTGGCGCGAGTACTTGTATTGAAACCTGAGCAAGCGAAGGATTCTAGGATAGAACCACGAGCGGAGCGAGTGGTTCAAATAATAGAATCCTGAGCTTATAGCGAAGGTTTTAAAGGTACGAGACGCAGAATAACTTTGCAGACGAGCGAAACACACAACTTTTCACCTCACAACAGCGAGGAAAAAAAGTGAATTGCTAAAGAGAATAAATTTTTTTTTTTCGTGTTGGCCAGTGACATGAAATAGTTATTAATGCATTTTCAGTAGACTGGCGGTATAGAAAAATATTGAATAGACAGATTCGAATTTCAAAAACTCTTTCCACACTAGCGGATAAAATGCACTTTTGCACTCAAATTTCGAATGATAAACAGAATCTTTCCGAGCTTGTGAGGTGAAAGAGTAATTTGTTGTCAGAGATGTCTTGGGAAAATGTCTTTCCAGTTGATTTCACCCACTGACTGGGAACCAAACAGCGCCAACGTTGAAAAATCGTCTCAAATAACACAATTCTCTTATTCATTCGAGAGCAGACAAAAAAAATATCACAATGCAAAATGCAGTTCTGGCAAGCGGAGTTCAATAAATAGTCCTTCGAAACGTAAATGCCATAACGATTGACCCATAAATGCATTCGTAGACCACCTGTGTTATTTAAAATACATTTTGCATTTTCAAATTGCAATAGTCGGGTTCCATCCAATATAGAGTCTTTCTAATATTAAAATGTGCTGACGATTTTTTAAAGGGATGATCAGACCATCAAACAGAACCATTTTTCTATTGGATTAATATCAAAATCGCAAAAAAAATCTTTTTTTTCCCTCCGGACGGAAAGCGTCAATTCTCTTCCCGCTGCGCTAAACGAAGTTGTCGCTTTCCAGATCCGTCGAGAAGAAAAATGGTATACTAACCTCGGACAATAAATAAGAAAGCCTCAGATCACATGTTTGTTGACCTCGGTTTCGCCTCGGTCAACAATTACATGAGATCTGAGACCTTTCTTACTTCCCTATTAGTGAGCATAATGCCATAATGCTATGCTACATGGTGTACTAGAAAGGTGTGGTCACATTTAAAGTAGTGGTTTAGGATTGAACTACACATGGCCGCACGCGATCGCATTTTTCCGTCGCTGCATCCTTTTCTGTCACTCAGGAACGTCATTTGCTAGAGCATATAAGATACAAGGAACGCGATCGCGTGTGATCGCATGCCGCAGGCGATCGCGTTGGATGGATGGCGAAAGGATGGAGCGACGGAAAAGTGCGATCGCGTGCGGCCATGTGTAGTTCAACCCTTAGGCTATTAAACTGGACAACTTTTACTATGGAACTAACAATGAAATTTCGAACAAATTTTTGTTGTTCATAGAAGCAATGCATTATGATAAAAAATTTTTGTGATTTCATATTGGTCCCAAAAGCCAATTTGTTTAATTTGATATTAAGATCTCTTATAATAGTGCATTATTTCAATAGGATCATTTTGTAAGCGTTACATACTTTTACCACGGACCTGAAAAAAAGACGGACGTAAATTCGTCTAATCACGAGTGAAGCACCCATTTCTTTTGTGTGCGTGCTGTCACGCGGTACATAATGGTGACAGGTGTCGGACCTGCGCCTAGAGCTAGTGCATCTGTGTGAGTGAAGGTCCCTTGTAGAACAAACGAAAATGTAGGACCTTGCATGCTTCACATCTTTTCAGTGTCACATTCCGTCCGTATTTTTTCAGGTCCGTGACTTTTACATACATTTTTAACGTTCAGCTTTGCTACAACTGCCATGTTTTTGAAAGAATGAACACTCCATTTCCAATGCCATAATGATACATAAACAAGATACCTATGGCACTATGTCTCATACATCACTATGTATACAAAATGTATTCTACGGTTATGAATCCATTACGATGTATAAAATTAACTAAAAGTTTTTCCTTTTTTCACTATTTTAAACTCGAATTTTTTTTTACCTGTCCAAAAAAAGCCGTGAACAAAAGGGGAATTGTTTTAACATTTTTCACACTACACTTGCCCCGCGTAGCGTAGGCCCGCTAAATAATCGCGTATTCATTCATTCATTCACTCCATCCATAGACGTACGAATAGGTACTGGAAACGCTGATTTAAATAAAATAAGTTTTTAGTGCAGAATCAAATGATAAATACTTGTTTACATATTGCCGAAATTTTTAAGTAAAAAGTAAAAAAGTTCTTTGAAAATTGCCCTACTTTTAAAGTAACCTTCTTCGATCTTCTTCTTCTGACTTATTCCACCCAAATGTGAAAATAATATATGTCATATTAAAATATCAAAGAGCCAAGCAGAGATTCAATCAGAGACCAATTAATCAAATATACTTTATTTTACACCAAAATATAAACAGTAAAATACAGAGAAAAAAAACAAGAGGCACAAAATATGCTTAAAAATATATTTTGGTGCAACCGAACCACCCTTGAAAGATTTGTGTTAATATCCCTATATAAAGTCTAAACTCGCATTTACCTTTTTGTTATATGGATAATTTTTTCATATGAAGAGCTTTTTCCCTGCATTGAGCAAAAATCTACAAGCTGCTCTATTTTTTTATAGCAAAAAACTGGATTTGTACTTGAAATCAGAAAGCAAATAAATTATTTCGTTCGACATGTTCGTTCCGTCCGATGTAATTTTTTCAACATAAAATAAAATAGTTATCAAAGCTTCACGCAATCGTTGTCGCTTCCAGCTCACTGCAACATTCCCATTCATTCACTCGCTCCCAGTAACAACGCTCAACTATTTTAAAGTTGTTCGTTTTTCCGTACAATGCGTTCTCTGGTTCCATTCATTCACTTGGTAATGAGCACGGATTTTCGCTTTAACTACTATAATGGGACGCCTAGAAAACGAGGTCTGCGCTTGGCATTTCTGTTCATTCCTTTTGAGAAAATTTGTCGGGTTGACAATTATAATGAAATGGTGAAGTTTTTGGGAGTGACTATTAAAATTTTGCCTATTTCGCCTTCGTACAACAAAATTACACGCTAAATAAAATAATTGATTGTTATAGTTTTGTTTTTGACAGCCCTGAAAGGAATTATAATATGAGTTTATGTGTTAACATTTAAAGAGTATAGTCCGTGCATAGCGCTCCATACAAACAAAGTTTGATTATATTTTCAGCACTAACCAATTAAAGTCAATGATTTTTAACACGATCTAATAATTAATATCTGTGCCTGTGGTTTGTCAGATTTACGATTTATAAATATTAATATTAACTAAACAATTTGTATGGATGAGCCATTGTAACATTAAAACTATACAAATTGTAACGAAAATCTGACACACCACAGGGACAGAGATTAACTTAGATCATGTTTAAAAAATATCGTTAACTTTAATAGGTTAGTAGATTGAAAATATGGCCTCATCTTCTCTACAACGGAACACCTTCCGACGCGGTGCGTGGAGTCAAAAAATGACGCCAGAAACCTTAGATATACTTCCTTCTTTACATCCTGACTTTTTTAAAGGGATGATCAGACCATCAAACTGAAGAACTTCTCTATGGGACCAACATCGAAATAAAGAAAAAATATCAGGTGTCCCATACATTTGGCTCGAGTAGGTTTGCAGTTTTGTATGGGACAGCACATTTTTTAGTTTCGCGATTTCGATGTTGGTGCCATAGAGAAGGTCGTTGTAGAGTTGTCAATTTCATACAAAACTTTGTCGTAGAACACTCGTAGACTATATTATAGCTTAGAAAATTTAGATTGCGCGTATCAAATAACATTTACAATTTATGATATATAATTACAAAGATATACGATTATTATAATATTGAAATTTTGTATGAATAATTTCAAAGCTGATATCTTCGTAATAATATTATAAATTTTAAATATTATTTGATACGCGCAATCTAGATTTCTAAGCTATTTTTCCATATATAAAACATTACTTTTATTAATACCGTCTACGAGAGTTCTACGACAAAGTTTTGTATGGACGGAAACCACCTTAAGTTTGACGGTCTTGATCATCCCCTTAAAAAAGTGTCAGCATATTTATTAAGTTGGACCCTATACAAGGTGTTACAAAACTACAAATAAACATTTAAGGGGGTGTGTAGACCATCAAACTGAACAACTTTCACTATGGGACCAATATCGAAATCGCGAAAAAAAAAATTATGTTCTATATTATACTCTACAAATCGACTAGAGCTAAAATATGTATGGGATATAAAATTATTTTTTTCGATGTTGGTCCCATAGAGAAAGTTGTTCAGTTCGACGGTCTAAACAACCCCCTTATGAGTTTTATAAATTTATTGTTACTTATGAAACACCCTGTATATTACTTTGAGTTTAAATTTAATCAAACTTGGTTTGTATGGAGCGCGCTGCAAGGACCTCTTAAAGATGACCGTAACATGCCGATAGGACCATGACAATAATCATTTAAAGTCATTTCATCAATATTCCTAACTAAAAGAAGAAAATAACAACATAAGCATAAGCATGCTCACGACTGTATTCCCCGAGGGGGTCTGTGTTGTTATTTTCTTCTTTTAGTTAGGAATATTGATGAAATTTCAGAGATATTCTGAAACATCAGAACATCCACGCTTCACCAGTCATACTGAAACTCTGTCCAGTGTGACGGGGGGTGAGCCCGTCGCCCGTCACCCGTCGCCCGTCGCCGTGAGATAATAACGGGACTACTTATAATCGGGATTGGATCTCAAGAACTGTTATAGAGGGGCCTTGTTTTGACTGCAGAGTCCCCAAAGATGAAACGAAGAGAATGAGCTGACAATATCTTTCCTTCCTTCCGTTAAGAAATTAAACAAGATACATAATAGATAGATCTATATTAATATCTAAAAATATTATCGTCACAATTCGCTAGAATGCTGATTAGTAAATACTGGCATATACCAAAAGAATTTTGGATAGAACAGTTCTCCGCCGGGAGCTATAAGTGATTTTTATGTTTACGTACAAAAACCTAAAATCTGAAAAAAAAACCTTGATATTTTGTCAACCGTAATCTGTATACTTTACTTTATCACACTGCAAAGTTTCAGCGATAGATGAATTATTGTTAGGGTGTCCATACAAGGAAACTTTAAAATGATTGGACTACACTATTTGCCCCTACATAGAACAATTTCTGGATGTGGATGTGGTAGCCACTATAGAACGCCGGAAGTGGAGATGGGCGGGTCACGTTGCACGTATAGATACTATGCGTTGGACCAGAAGAACACTGGAGTGGAGGCCCAGAGAAACCACGCGTAGTAGAGGCCGCCCACCAGAAATATGGGTTAATGATATTAGGAGACACGCTGGTCCCAACTGGATGCAGAGGGCGAGGAACAGGACGTCATGGAGAAATATGGAGGAGGCCTATGTCCGAAGACGGAATGATCAAGGGCTGTGATGGATGGATGATGGATGGGCAACAATTTCTATGACAGAATCTGCAAGATAGCTATAAGAATCATAAAGTAGAATTGGCAGAAGGTAACTCTAAAACTTTCTGGACACCTCGAATTAGACGAGACGATTTGACTTGATCCTTTCATGTTGATCCGCTCTTTGTGTTTAAATTATTATTATTTTAAAATACGAGTATACCATACGTAGTCAGAATAAAGTCTAAAACTTACCAGCATTGAAGAAAATTGCCACCGTTAAAATGCTCCAAAATGCATTCATTTTCATGTACCTGAAACAAAGTAAAGATAAGTATAGTATATTAAGTATATTAACTATATTTGGCAATAATCATCCCTCGTGAAGCTATACGACCGTTAGTCCATCTGCATTTACTATGTGAAATCAAATAATCATATTTCATATACGCAGTATTTTACTTTAACATACATGGCCCTATTCAACAAACGTTACAATTGTAATTTACAATTACAATTCTGGGTACATTGCTGAGAATGTTAGGCATTATGTTACCTACTGCAATAACCAGCAATGTACCCAGAATTGTAATTGTAAATTACAATTGTAACGTTTGTTGAAAAGGGGCCCAGGGAGCAGGTTTCCTTACAATAATTATACTTTCGCACCCAAAACCTTGTCGAGTGGCAACCGGGAACCAGAAGATGCAGCGTGGGTAGGCAGTGAGACCACAAAGTGAACACATGACCTGATGAAAGTGATGTTAGGTGATGAGTTGATGACAGATCAGGACCGGTCGTTGTAGCAATCCTTGGTAGGCCATATGTCCAGCAGTGCACGTCTTTTGGCTGAATAAGATAGAAATGATCGCAAACCTAGCAGAATTGTGAACTCCACAAACATATTTGTCATTGACCATGCAACAGTCAGTTTAGACGTGAAGCCATCAGTGTTAAAATCCGCCGTACGCGGCAGAACTCGAAGCAAAATTGAAAAGCGTCAGAAAGTTTGTGGACGTTTTAATCAAAATGCTTCGGAAACAAGTTTTAGATTGAAACAACGTGAATTGTTTGCGCAAAACAGTTTGCCTCGACCTCGCAGCTTTGCTCAGGAAAAACTCTACATGAACCGCAAATATTAAAGTTTTTAATATACTGCGCTTAAAGCGAATCTAAATACGGTTCGTTTTGATAACACCTGGCGCAATCGTTCGTACTTTCATCAAATGTCTTTACATTGGGAATTGGGACGAGATGGAATACTCGTCTGTAGAAAAGAGCAGATCTTGTGCTAGGCTAGGTGGGATGCCTGGGGATCTGTCATACCACAGAGGAATTACCACGCAGAGTGGTTTTAAGTCAAATCTTGTATACAGGGTGTATTATTATTATTAGTAGTGTAGAATTGGGTTCTCTGGATCAACGTAGTGAAAACAAGGTTCTCATTTTAGTTTTCAATCTATTCAAAAACTCATGTTTTCAGTTTTCTTTATTCAGTTTTTCCTATTCGATTGAAAAGAAAGAACTTTTCAAATACGAAAAACTGAGAAAAGAAAACTATAAACATGAGGTTTTTATTTAATAGATTGATAACATAAATGAGAACTAATGTTTTCACTACGTTGATCCAGAGAGCCCAATTCTACAAAGATTTCTCAAACAAATAGGACTTACGTCACGTTTTCAGTATTTTTTTATTCTGAGGGCCTACCATGAGTTTTTCCTGTACTTTTCTACTGTAGTTACGTCGCCAATTCGTATGACAGATATTAGTTCTCAACGTATCCACTAAGAGCGCTGTACGAAATTCAATACAAAATTGGTGACGTAACTACAGTAGTAAGTACTGTGAAATCTCATGGTAGACTTAATTTTTTTTTACAATTTTTGATAAGATTGAAAACTACCATGAGAACTCCTGTTTTCACTACGTTGATCTAGAGAACCCAATTCTACACTACTATTATTGTTGGCTGGGCTATTGCGAGCAAGGTTTGTTATGGACCATTGCTGGTCTGTTTTGTTTGCCTAGCCTACCTTTACACATAAATCAAATACTAACCTCAGGCAGTAAATGAGAAAGCCTCAGATCACATGTTTGTTGCATGATTACATTAGATCTAAAATATTTCTTACTTTCCTGCCCTTGGTGTGTCTACTATTAAAATTATTACAAAGGTCCCCTAAATCAGCTTCGAAAATATCTACATTACTTTACCTAACACCCTGTATTATATGGTCAATTACTGTATGAAAACGATGGAGTATTAGAATTGTCAGTATGGAACATCTTATCGAGTATCACCAAAAACATTGTTAAAACTTTTTGAGTGTCCATTCCAATGGTAGACATCGTAAAGGGTAAGTAGATAAAGAAAGGGACGGTTTGCGCCCTTTATTTTACTATCTGAAGGGAAACCTGTTTAATGCAATATTTCTACAGGCTGTTTCAGTTTATTCAATATTCTGAAAAAAAATCCATCAAAAACAATTTATCTGATGGATTTAATCCCAGAAGAAATTCTTCTTGGTTATTAATTGTATTAATTGGTTTGGGTTTTGATTGTATTATATTATAGGTTGTTATAATTAGTCAAGTTTTGGGAGCGTCGGGAAACTTATAGAAATCTACATGTAATGTTCCAGATGGAAAGTCATTGTATTCAAATGATAAATTCCACAATTTTTTTGCTAATTTCCTATAAAGTTTTCTTAGATAAAGTTCCGAACAATTTTCCCTATATCATGAAAACAATCACCCAATAAAGAAATGCAACTGTTTACCCTAACACCATAACTGCCTCCGTGGTCTCATGGTTATGCGCATTGGGTTCTTGACACGGAGGTCGTGGGTTCGATTCCCATGGGGGACACGTAGTGATATGTCACTTTTTACGTTTTTCCCCAGTTGGTTAGGAAATTGCAGGCGGAATCACCTGATTGTCTGAAAATAAAGATGATTCCGTGCTTCGGATGGCACGTTAAGCTGTTGGTCCCGGCTACTATCACTGGTGGTAGTAGTCGTTACATAAAAACCACGTCAGAGGCCGTAAGGCGGTTTGAATAAACTCTGACACCAGAGCTTGCCCACACGATAAGAAGAAGACCTTAACACCCTGGAGAAATTTGCAAAAAATATAAATAACACGACAAAATTAACAAAACAAAAGTAATTTACAAACAGTAAAACATTATCAACGCATCCGCAACATACTTCGTCAAAGGGACTATTCTAAAAAAAAAAATGAAGAAAATATAATTTTTCTGAGAAAGTGTAATATTTAAAATGTCTCTCTCACAGTGCACCCTGTACATTCCACTCAGTACAGTAGCGTAACACAACTCGCTACAAATATATTCATGAGCAACTGATCGCGTCCTCAGATACGCCCGACCGTTTTATTACCGTGTTTACGCCTCTAAGCGTGTCACTATCGCTTTTTTACGTGTAACATTTTATTTTGTAATGTTATTTTCTTTTTTTTTTTGTTTTGTATTGCGCCCTAGGTGGTTGGTCGTGGTTGTTAAGAGGATAGGCGAGCACCGTTTTTTCCATACAAACGTATTCCCTTGTTTCTTCCCTGGATAATGACACTAGCGCAAAAAATGGTTTACAATACAATCTATGTTGCCTCTTCTATGTACCTAATATTAGCTTTTTTGCATTAATTAATTACTGTATGAACAAGAGAAAAATTCGAAAATGATCCAGTTTACCGCCCGTTTTCAGATATCCAGCAATCAAATTTGACGAATATGAACAAAAATAGCAAAACATACCGACATAGCTCATTTTTCTCATATTATTCTTGAATTATTAAAATCGGTTTAGTTTTGGAGGAGGAAACAGGGGAATACGAAATGCTATTTTCGTCAATTCTATTTAGATAAAATTGGTCCAAGCTGCAGTTGTCTCTTTCGCACTCTAGTCGGTACACCCCGTATGGGTGGGGAAGATCGGACAAATATGTATACAGTCGGAAAAGTGACCTATTCTCCAATTTTTTTTTTTAACGTTGAATTTATTAATCACAAAAAATAGCGGTCAGCACATGCGTCGTCAATAGCAATGATACACAAACAGACAAAAATCAGCAACATGCTTCGTCAAAACAAAGAAATACAAGCTCAGTCAAATAATCCGCCCCTTTTCGATCCTGGCGCAAAGGAGCCCATTACGCTAGCAGCGTTGCCACGTTGAATTGATATGGCAAGCCTCTGCACCAGAAACGACCCGGAACGGGGGTCACAATTTTGCTCCCTCAGTCGACGGCCAATCTCCGCAACGAAGGTGAACCTCGGCACCCCAAACCCCCGCGGTCTCAAAAATTAGCATTTCAGCCCGCCTATCCTCTTGAAGATTCTGTACATCTTCTTCCTATTTATAATTATTGGACTTTTGCGTGCGGTAGCACTGCATTTCCGCCAGTGTCAAGTAGTTTGTGGGAGTGTCTATCCCAATCTCAGTGATCGTTTTTGATCAAGAACCGGAAGAGATTGCGGATTGCGGAGCCTCGTGGCAGGCAAAAACGCAACGCGCGAACACCACGCGAGACAAGTGCTCGTGTCAGAACCTGCAAAGTGACTATCTGTACATCTTAGAAATTTAAATTGACGTGTTTATGCATGTTCATACATGGGCGACACATCAAGCTATCATCATCATCATTATCAGCCTGTATCTACCCACTGCATATTTTGCCATTCTTCTCGGTCCCGTGCCAGTCGCATCCAGGTCATGCCTATACTTTTTATAATGAATGCCTGCAGACGAACATCAAACCAATTCTTTAGTTAATTAGGTATCTTGTCCTTCAAATTGAAGCAATTAGGATTAAAGGAAATGAATAATTCAATTCGTGTTCCCTTTTGTTTAACTTGGGAACTAGTTAGTCATTCTTTAAAGCAATTGTCTCAATCTGAAGACTTGAAGTCAAACGAGTTTATAATTACACAAAGAAATCTTTCAGTTTCGTCAAATTCTTTGACTGTCTGTATGTCCCACTTCAAATGGCTCAAATTTTAATAAAATAAAATTTGACGTTCATGAAGACCAATGGTCGGTATTATAAGAGGCTCGTTGCAAGTATGTTTGCTGGCGGACGTTTGTTGGGTGCTTTCTGGTTTGCCACGCGACTCCGTCATTATGTATTATTTGTGTTGGGCTATTGCAAGCAAGGGTCGTAAATGTAACACTTGGACCATCGCTGGTTCTTTGTGTTCGCCCCAAGCTCACCCATACCTCCGAACTTGTGGTACTTTCTTTTCATCCTCGGGAATGCAGGTTTCCTTATGATGTTTTCCTTCACCGCCGAGCTAGTAAATGATAAATACAACCTTACATAACTTCCGAAGAATTTAGTGGTACAGACCAGGAATCGAACCGCCGCCTCATGATTGAGGCGCAAGCTCTCTTCCTCGTAACTCACGTTAGTTATAGTAACGATTCTGACCACCTCAAAAAGAATTACGGTCGTGAGTATATGTATGTATGTAAATATTAAGAAACAGAGTCACCAAGAACTGTCAAATGGATCTCAAACTCAATGTCAATTAGATACCGATAGACTACACAATAAGACCCCAGTCAAATTAACGATAGAGGCTTCCGAAATAATCAGAATAGTTGTAATATTAATATAGCCCAAGATCCTACCGTTAATTAATGCACCTATTTGTTTGGTGAACGAAATGTGATTTAAGTGAAAGTTTATACAGGGGTTCATACAATACCACCGGGTTGCCTTGTAAAATCTTGCAGAAAGTACCTTTACCATGATGATTTATGGTATAATTTTTTCCACCAATCTGTTTGGGAATTAAATTAGATGCCATCTGAAAGAGACCAATCTAAAAAACTGAAAAAACTAGGGTTGCCACCGCTCAATCTGCCGCAACGCCAGCAACTCTAGGGTTAAAAATAACTTCTTTAAACCTGGCAACCCTAGAGTTATGGCAGACTGAAAGGTGGCAATCCTAGTTTTTCAGTTCATTACCAATGTAAGGACCAATGTCCTTCAGATGGCATCTCAATTACTTCCCAAACAGTAAGGTGGAATAAATTGTACCATAAATCATCCTGGTAAAGGTACTTGCGGCAAGATTTTGCTAGGCAACCCGGCAGCGTTTTATAAACCCCTGTATAAACTTTCACTTATGCCTCCATAACTGCTACTGCAATGCTACTTGGGAATGTTCCTCTATTGAAAAGGGAAGATCTTCCACCAGGCTTAGTGTGAAGCCTGGGGACCGGCCGTGGTCCAACAGTTCTTAATTGGACCTTGTATATATATCAAATCTCTGTGATTATTTCTCTTGCGCGATTTATGTCTCGCATTCGATTGTGAACCTTATTTGTAGTAGGTTAAGTGGTTACGTATTTACGGTGAACGTTGTCTTTGTATGGAGCATATTTCTGAGAGCGACGGTATCGCCGTCTGTTAGCTTCTTTGCTATAACTTGTGGGTGTTGACATCTATGGAAAGTCCCCACACACTTTAATCACATTTCAATCACCAAACAAAAAGGTGCATAATTTTGCGGTCAAATCCTGGTATATTAAAATGACATGTACTGGAAACCACACAAAATAACATTCCTAAACTTCAACATGTCTCAATAAGAAACACTTCATAACTTCGGACTGCCTTTTACAAAGTAGGTACCTGACCTATATCAAAAAGATGACAGGACATGACAATTTAGTCTCAGCAAATTGGGTCCAGAAAATAATAACTTGCCATTCTAACTAGTGATGTGCCGAATCAGGTAGTACTGGAGTAGCGATTTGAATAGCTTATACTCGCATATTCGACTCTGGTATATAAAGTATTCTGATGCACAATACTCAGTAGTGAGTACTGACCCGAAACTAACAGTAAAATTGGTATTTTCGTTTATTTATTTTTATTTTATTAGGACGACAAAAAAACACAATTATTATGAGATTACAACACTTGATTGTACATACAGACAAATGGATACGAATAATAGAAAATACATGTACAAAGGGCGATTTTATCTATTAAGAGATTAAAATTAAGAACCTACTAAAATAATTAAATTATTGAATGATATGGAATTACGAATACCCTGGATTAGAGTAGATACTCAATTCGAGTCTGTGACTTGAGTTCCGATTCGAATATTTTTTTAACGAGTACAAAAAAATTGGCTAAAAGTAAACCACCTAAATTCTTTCCGAGGGTGTCTAAAGCGACTAAGGGATTTCTTTTAAAGTTTTTGTGGGTAAAAGGCTAGGCACCTCTCAACACTTGACACGTCATTACATCCTGTTTAAATTGCTAAATGTGAGCATTGCTACAACTACATTCTTAAACAGCAGGTTCTTAGTTGTATTTATGTTTCTGTCCACCCCGGATAGGATTACGGTCGTGAGTATATGTATGTATGTAAATATTAAGAAACAGAGTCAACAAGAACGATAGATATCAAACTCAATGTCAATTAGATACCGATCGACTACGCAATTTTTTTACATATACATAAATATGTAAAAAAATTGCGTACTAAAAATGGTCGACACAGCACATCACTAATTCTGACGGTATGAAATATCCAGGAATGTTCAGATGATGAATTAGGATTTTCTTTCCATGTTTTCCTGTCGAGTGCCAAATAAAGTTTTGTAACTATAGAGTTTTCTAGAGTATCAGCTTCTTAGAGAATTAGGGCAAAAGCAAAAGATTGTTACTACGATTGTTATGGCAATTTTTGTTGCAATTGTTATGGCAATTGTTGTTTTTTTTGTGTATTTTGGTGTGCAAATAAAGAATATTTATCTTATCTATCTTATCTTAATTTTTGGGTTAAAGCAATAACTAAAGCGTCTGCTCTCAAAACGGTGAAGGAAAACATCGTGAGGTAACCTACATACGCTGAAGACGAAATTCCAAATCGTATGACTGTGTAGTCCACCAATCCGCATTGGGCACGAGTACTAGACTAACGCCTATTCACCCGCCCTGAAGGTAGGCTTGTGCCCTGCCGTGGGACGTATATAGGGTCCAACTTAATATGCTGACACTTTTTTAAGAGCTGATCAGACCATCAAACTGAACAACTTTCGCTAAGGGACCAACATCAAAATCGCGAAAAAAAAATCTGCTCTTCCATACAAAACTGCAAATCTACTCTAGCCAAATGTATGGGACAGCTGATTTTTTTTCGCGATTTCGATGTTGGTCCCATTGAGAAAGTTGTTCAGTTTGATGGTCTGAACATCCCCTTAAAAAACTGTCAGCATATTAAGAAGGACCCTGAATGATGATGATCTTCTTATCGAGTGGGCTGCAAGCCCTGGTGTCAGAGTTTATTCAAACCACCTTACGGCCTCTGACGTGGTTTTTATGTAACGACTACTACCACCAGAGATAGTAGCCAGGACCAACAGCTTAACGTGCCATCCGAAGCACGGAATCATCTTTTTTTTTCAGACAATCAGGTGACTCAGCCTGCAATGTCCTAACCAACTGGGGAAAAACGCACAGTGACATTTCACTAGGTGATGATGATAAAGGTTTAAGAATGGTATGACGTGTCAAGTGGTGATAGGTTGCTAGTCATTTGCCCACAAATACACTGCAAATTTAAACTTATTCCTGAGTAGACACCCATGGGAAGAAATGGAGTTGTCCATTCTAAGACAGAACTACATGGCTTTTTATATCCCAGTAAGTTAAGTAGGTTATAGCTTGTAGGATCCTACTTCAGGGCAAGAGCCTCCTCCCATGAATAAAAGTGAAAGGGAATGGGCCATACTCCACCTCGCGGCCCAGTGCGGATTTGGTGGAGGCAAGTTTGTGGTCAACAAGCTGTCAGAATAATTTTAAGCCGCCTTATTAGGCCTGTTACCTGGCTTAAGGAACAGTTACAATGCCATCTGACGGAACGATCCGGGACCAACTCCTTAACGTGCCGTCCGAAGCACGGAAACACTCGAGATGAAATAGCACAAAACGGTCATCCACCCAAAGACTGACCGGACGTTGATCAACTTCGGTGATCGTTTCTAATACAGAAGCTTCACTGTGCAGAGTGTAATTGACAGCCTAGCAAATACTGAAATTACAGTGAATTCAGACCATCAAACTGAACAACTTTTACAACGGAGCCACCCCCAGGAAACACGAAGAAAAATCAGCTCCTCCATACAAAACAGCTGAACACACGGCGAAACATCAAGCTACGCAAACCAAACATAAGCTGGCCGCGCGACGTTATACATTACTCTACCTAGGCGCGGCCAGCTTATTTTGGTTTTGCGTAGCTTGATGTGTCGCCGTGTGTACCTATTCGACTCAAATGTATGAAAGAGCTGATTTTATTTCACGATTCCTGAGGGTGTGGCTCCATAGCGAAAATTATTCAGTTTGATGGTCTGAATTCACTATTTCAATATTTGCCTGGCTGTTTTACACCCTGTTTTGTATATAGGGTATTTTTAACCCGTTCGCCGTCTACAAAAATAAAAAAATCATAGCTGGTAACCAAAACTTTTAAGGCGAATTTATATTGCCAGAGTTGCCGCGCAAAGCAACGTTGACTCGCCTCAAATGCCGGCGGTTTACCGACTAGTACAAAATGTAAGGGACTCTCGCTCGCATCCGAGTGGGAAGCACCGCGACTACAGCCCTGCCCCCCTCGAAATGATCAGATCCTCAAACTGAACAACTTTCTCTATGGAAACAACATAAAAGTCGCGAAAAAAATCAGCTGTCCCATACAAAACTGCAAACCTAGGTACTTGAGCCAAATGTTTGGAACAGCCAATTTTTTTTTTGTGATTTTGATATTGGTGCCGTAGAGAAAGTTGTTCAGTTTGATGGTCTGATCATCCTCTTAAAAAAATGACGGCATATTATTAAGAAGGACCCTGTATAGTTTACCAACGAGAGCGTAAAATCCCAGTAGATATAATAAAAAGTCACTTTGTCCAATATAGTTCAGACAATGTTTAAACGGAACGGTTCGAACCCCATACGTACCCTGGGGAAATTATAAGCTTAACACTAAATATATGTGCACCGATGATTTATTGTCCACCAAAACGGTTGGTGGCGAAATGCGAAAATTGTTTGGTTTTTATGTGACAAGCGAAAATGATTTATAACTTAATCGCATAAAGAATAAATTACTATTACACAGAAAATTTTTCTTAGAGTTTTTCACTTTAATACTTATTAAAAAAATCTTTTATGATATGAGTTTTTATAACATGATGTCGGTCGAAACAAGATTGTCATTCTTAGAAAAGAAAACTAGATAATTGTGAAAAATAAATGTCGGAATAAATCTGAAACAATATTTGTTTTAGATTTATGCCAAAATGTTTTGTTTTAATCTAAGTATTTGTAAAATGGAATTGTTATCCTGAGAATATTTCTAACGATGACGACTATTCTCGGAAAAAGTATTCAAGAGATAGAACCAGAACAACATAATTTTGATTAGTACCTACGTGTTTTGAATATGATTGAAAGATGGTATTTCCTTGTGAAGATAATTTATTTTGCCGAGAGCAAAGTTGACAACAAAGTTTCTTGTTAGAGAGTAAAAACAAAGAGTAAAAGATGGCGGGCGGTCTCAGCCGACCATAGAGCACTACGCGGGTCCGTTCCATAGCGTAGGCTTAATTACGTGTGTGGGGTGTTAGGGTACGTTCCGAACATCCTCCCCCCCCTTGAAAACTTGTTTTTCAAGCGGCTCATGGGATTCTTCTCCTTCTAGAGCACATATTTTTGTAAGAGCTCTTTTTATGATTCCTTTCTTCGTGAAAACATCGACGACTCTCGTGATTCCATCCCGTCCTGGATATAGTCGATGCACTCGACCCAGCAGCCATTTCATTGGTGGTAATTGCTCGTCCTTTATTATGACGAGATCTCCTTCTTTGACGCTTGGTCCATTTGTTCGCCATTTGACACGCTGCTGGAGGTCGGACAGGAACTCTTTGGTCCAACGATTCCAAAAATGCTGCCGCAGACGTTCGATAAGCTCGTAGCGGTTGACAGTCAGACGCTCGACGGTTGGTGACGGCAGTGAAGTTAATGGACGCCCAATTAGGAAGTGCCCAGGAGTTAATGGTGTTAAATCGGAAGGATTTGACGATAAAGAATGGAGTGGACGTGAGTTTAAAATTGCCTCAATTTGAACGAACAAGGTGCTTAATTCTTCGAAAGTAAGACTGGTGTTGCCAATAATACGTTTGAGATGAAATTTAGCGGCTTTCACGCCTGCCTCCCAGATCCCTCCAAAGTTAGGAGAATATGCCGGGCTGAACTTAAAAACTATACCCTCGCTGCACGCGAACTCGCTGACCTCTCGCTTAGACGTTTTAAGTAATCTGTTCAACTCACTGTTTGCCCCTACAAAATTTTTACCATTATCACAGTATATCGTTCGTGGTTTTCCACGTCGCGATATAAATCTGCGAAGACACAAAATAAACGCATTCGTTGATAGGTCACTAACGACTTCTAGATGTAAGGCTTTTGTCGAAAAACATACAAAGATGCATAAGTAGCATTTAATAGAACTAGCTCCGCGACCTTTGCGGCTAGAAATTAAAAACGGTCCCGCAAAATCGGTGCCACACGTTTCGAAGGGCAAAGCAGGCGTAACACGTGGTTCGGGAAAGTTTCCCATTAACGGTTGTAAAGTTTTACCTTTAAATCTGGTACAAATGATGCATTTATTAACTGTTTTTGTAGCTAAATTCCTACCACCAGTAGGCCAGAACTGATCACGCACACAACTCAACAACTGTTGCGGACCACAATGAAATAAATGTTGATGTTCCTTTTCAAACAGCAATTTACTGAAAGGATGCTTTCCATCAATTAAAATTGGAAATTTCTTATCATAAGGGCAATGTGAAGCATTTTGTATACGTCCACCAACACGTAGAATACCCTCGGGATCCAGAAATGGGTTCAGTGACAGTATGTTTGACTTATTGTTAAGTGGTTTGTTGTTACGCAAAGAATTTAAGTCTTTAGCAAAGGAATCTATTTGTGATTGTTTAGCTAGTGTAAATAATGATTTTTGTAACTCTTCATTGGTAAGTTCACTGTTTGATTTTATAGTTTTATTTTTACAATTATTGATGAACCTCAAAACATAAGCAAAAATTCTTTGTAGTTTATTTAACTTTGAATACTTACAGAATGGTACTATATTTTGTTCACATTGAATGTTAAGTGTAAGTGTAACCTTTGTTTCAGGTAGTGATACGTTTTCGAAACAATTTGCGGGCCATTCATTTTCAGGCTTTGACAAGAAGGAAGGGCCATTCCACCAGATAGAGCTATCCTTTAGTTGTTGTGGGGACACTCCTCGGGAGGCCATGTCAGCTGGATTTAAATTGGTAGGTACATGACGCCACGCATTTTCATCAGTAAGATCACGAATTTGATCAATACGATTACAAACATAAGTTTTTAAGGTTTTAGGTTGCGTTTTAAGCCAACCCAAAACTATAGTAGAGTCACACCAAAAAACGGATCGCGATACACTGACTTTGAGAGATTTTATGACTTTATCATATAGCTTAGCGCCTAAGAGAGCTCCTAGCAATTCTAGACGTGGAATTGTCATTTCTGGTTTTATGGGAGCTACCCTGGCTTTAGCACACAACAGACTGACTTTGACAGTTTTCTTGGAACAATCGTTAGACTTTAAATATAAGCAGGCACCATAAGCGGCCTGTGAGGCATCTGTAAAACAGTGGATTTCTATATTAGTTGGAATATCACACAGAACGTGTCTCGGTACTTCAAGGGTTAAAAATTGGTTTAAATTATTGACAAATACTTCCCAAGAAGTCTTAACTTCTTCGGGTACAGCCTCGTCCCAATCTAATTTAAGTAGCCACAATTTTTGTAGTAATATCTTTGGACTTATTGTACAAGCAGAAAGTAAACCAAGAGGATCGAAAATTTTACAAGCAGTTGACAATATGTTTCGTTTAGTTACTTTTGGAACGGTTTCTACCCCTGCCGAAAATTGTAAATTGTCCGTTTCAGGAGACCATTTCAAGCCTAAAACGGTAGATTCTTTACTGAAGTCTTGAGTCTGATTTATAGTAGGAATATTCTCAAATATTTCAGGCACATTAGTTCTGAATTTTCGTAACGGTAAGCAAGCTTCTGACAATTTTTGAGTAACACCCTTTATGATATGTTGTAATTCTGATTTCGAATCAGACCCAGTATTCAAATCGTCTACATAAAAGGAATGCCTAATAACATTTGCGATGGTTTCGTCAGTGCACTCATCAGCAAGCTGCACCAAACATCTTGTAGCTAAGTAGGGAGCTGAAGCTGTTCCATAGGTTATTGTATTGAGCTGCAGTATTCTTACTGGCTGAGCTTCATTGTCCCTCCAAAATATAAGTTGTAAATTGCGTTGCGATTCGTCTAAGTTTAGGCAACGGTACATTTTCTCAATATCACCGGTTACTACGTATTTGTTTTGCCTAAATCTCAATAAGATAGACATTAAGTCGTCCTGCACCACTGGACCAACAAACATGATGTCATTTAAAGATTTACCTGATGACGTTCGAAAAGAGGCATTAAAAACTACTCGTAAGCGTGTGGTCTCACTGCTCTCTCGAATGACGGCGTGGTGAGGGAGATAATAACCGAATTTAGGACGTTCTACTTCTGATAGGTGACCAAGCCTTTCGTATTCATGAATAAATTCTGCGTATTCTTCCTTACGACCGGATTTTGACAATCTTTTTTCTAAATTGAAAAAACGCATTTTAACCAGGTTGTGCGAGTCCCCAAGAGCAACCTCTGGTTCTTCCCGCAACGGCATTTTAAGACAAAATTTACCATTTTCTAGTCGCTTTGTATTTTGAGTAAAATGAGTTTCGCAGAACTCTTCTTCCTTTGACAATAATTTAGAAGATGAAGGCAACTCTTCAACTTTCCAAAATCTTTCGAGAGAGTCCCTAATATCCTGAGTAAAGTTACAATAGACGTTAGAAGTAGGGGTAGGGGCTTCTCCAGTTGGACCAGCTACTAGCCATCCGAATTTCGAGTGTTGTAGTGTGGGTTTGTTTCGCCCTAATTTGATTTGGTCGCATTTGACAATATCCCAAAACACATCAGCGCCCAACAGTAAATCAATTTCAGAAGGACGAAAGAAGGTCGTGTCTGCAAGTTGAATCTTTGGTGGCATGTTGAACTTAGAAACATCCACCTGTACGCTAGGCAATCGACTTGTGATTTGAGGAATAACATGACATGAGACGTCGACATAGAATGAATTGACACGAGACTTTACCCGCAGCTTACAAGACTGAACAGCATTAGTCAAAGAATTATTAATTCCTAGAATAGAAACTGAGTTTGATTGACAACAAGAAATATTCATAAGCTTTTGCATTTTCTCAGTTAAAAATGAAGACTGGCTGCCACTGTCCAATAGCGCTTTGGCAAGGTAAGTTTTGTTACTTTTAAGATCTACCAATTCAACTTCAGCTGTACATAGCAATACTTGTCCCGTTATTACGGCGGACAATGACACTTTAGGCGATGGAGGTGTTTCAGGTGGTTTCTGAGGTGACCGTCCTCTCTGATTATTATTGTTTGGATTGTTGTTCGCGTTGTTGTTCGAATTGTTGTTCGCGTTGTTGTTCGAATTGTTGTTCCTTGCATTGTTGTTGTTTACATTATTATTGTTGTTTACATTATTATTGTTGTTTGCATTATTGTTGTTGTTGTTGTTTTCATTATTGTTGTTGTTGTAAGTATTATCACTATCTTGTTGTTTATGTAATAATGTGTTGTGCCTTTTTTTGCAGATCCTACATGGTCCTAGGCGACAACGAGCTTGATGATGGCCGGGACGAAGACAATTCACACAAAGATTATGCTTCGAAACTAAACCCGATCTCACATTAATTGACATGTCTTTGAATTTGTTGCATTCATGAACATGATGATTGTCTTTGTTGCATACAACACAATTTCTATTAAAGTTATTCGACTGTTCATAAGTTGAAAAAAACGTTTTTGTGGATTTAAAATCCCTTTGTTGTGGTCGTTCAGCTCGTACGTGATCAGATCGGCCATGCTGTAAAGTTTCTAAAACATCTGCACGATCACGCAAGAAACTAAGAAAATCACTAAGTGTCGGCGAAACTTTTAACGTGTTACGATGTTCTTCCCAATTCCGACATGTGGCGCCATCTAGTTTGGCGGTCATAAGATAAATGATTAAAGTGTCCCAATGTTGTACGGGCTCCTTCAAGTCATCTAACGCACTTATGTTTTTAGTATAATAATCAATCATATAATGTAACGATTTATGAGACTCCTTTACTATAGGATCAAAAGTAAACAAAGACTTGACATGATTGTTTACTAAAATTCGTTTGTTGTTGTAACGTTCGCAAATTAATGACCATGCTAAATGATAATTAGAAGCGGTAAAATTCAGAGACTTGATGACTACGGAAGCTCCTCCCTCCAGAGAGGACCGCAGATAATGAAATTTATTTATAAGCGGAATAGTTTCATTGTTATGTATTAATGACTCAAACGTGTCTCTGAACTCTAACCACCTTAAGTAGTTACCATCAAAAGTAGGCAATTTAATAGTAGGCAATTTGATATTGCATGTGTTTATATTTGACGCACCACTCGAACCAGAACGGGACCTATGATCATCATCGCGGTCCGATTTAGACTTTAATTTGTTGACCGATTCAATTATGTTTTCTGATATTGCAATGTACTTAAAATGAGACTTTCAATTTGGTCACGTTCGGCAACTTGATCAATGACATCCGATGAACACCGTTCAATTTTCGTTTGAACGTTATCCACAGCATCGATCAGCTCTCGAAACCTACCTAATTTTAACTGAAGTTCACGAAGTTGTATATCATCAATTTTAGACAGTTCAACTAGGTTTAAGACGTCAACATATTTTTGAAACACAGTCACTCTTGATTTAATTGTACCACGTTGTTGAATTAAAGATTTTAAGTCACTTTGTTCCGTCATCGTTAATGGTAAGAACGACACAAAAGTAAGTTGAACAGATACAGGTAACTACTGAGTAAAGAAATAAATCTCAAACCATAGTAGGCCGTTACCACGGCTGGGAATGAGCGAGAAGTCAGCAGTCCCCACGCAGCGCAGTATAGTCCCAGCGAGCCGTGACGAGCAGTCGATGACCCGTGCACAGCTGATTGAATCGTTGGGATCTTGAAGGCGGCAGCGTTACTCGCAGACGCACTGAAATTGGTCGGCAAAACAATTTTGAAGCAGATGCCTTGGGTTAGGTGCGTGCGGCAAAGAAAGAAGTGCTTTGAATGCAAAAACGAAGCGTTTTGAAAATAAAGTTAAGTTTGAGGTTGTACAATTGTTAGTTTGAATAGACGATGCTAGTTGGACTCTAAATTTAGCTTTAATGACACTGATGAAGTGAGTGTAGGTTGCTAGCTTGAAGCAGCTGATAGGCAACCTAGGGCTTGGACAAGCCTTAGCACTTCTAGATGATGAGGCTCTCGGCTTAGCGTTAAGATGATAGATGTATGTTGAAGCGGCCGTGCTTTCAGGCTTGAAAAATGTTAGTTTGTACGCAGAAGAAAGCGCGTGCGCTTTGTTTAGTTGCACATAGAATTAGGTACCCACCTAAACAGACAATTTTCACAAAATGAGGCAATCTTAAACCCATCCACGCATTCCAAAAAACACTCGTAAAAATAGACTAAAATTGGGCGTACTTCCCATGCAATCCATATAAGGCCGGCGCAGGGTGGCGCAGGCGTGATTACTTGTTCAGTTGCGCAGGCGTCTTCTAGAATGTGGATGAGGATTTCGATTTTCGTCGCTTGTCCGATCCGACCTCGTGTAGTAAATTGGTAGCAGGTACGTGCAGGTTTCCGAAAACGAGGTTGTCTGCTTTCTTCCTTTTAAGTATCTCGTCGTGGGCCTCCAAAATGTTTTGAATATGATTGAAAGATGGTATTTCCTTGTGAAGATAATTTATTTTGCCGAGAGCAAAGTTGACAACAAAGTTTCTTGTTAGAGAGTAAAAACAAAGAGTAAAAGATGGCGGGCGGTCTCAGCCGACCATAGAGCACTACGCGGGTCCGTTCCATAGCGTAGGCTTAATTACGTGTGTGGGGTGTTAGGGTACGTTCCGAACACTACGTTTATATGAGATTTTTTCATATTCACGAGACTTTTCGTTTTCAAGTTAATATGAAAACATGAAACAAAATTAAATATAGGCATAAGCATATGCTCACGTCTATATTCCCCTAGGGGGTAGACAGAGATATTCTGAAACCTAAGAACATCCACGTTTCACCAGGAGTACAGAAACTCTGTCCAGCGTGATCCTCCGATATAATATTATCATGGACTAAACATATAGGCATAGAAAACTTTTAACAGGACCCGTGTTCTTAGTTTTTACCTCGAAGTTCCCTCCTCTCCAGTTCTACCTAGTCAACAATGAACTCATAGCATCATAGCATAGCATATGCTCACGACTATATTCCCCGAGGGGGTAGTCAGAGATATTCTGAAACCTCAGAACATCCATGTTTCACTAGTAGTACCGAAACGGGGAACGGGAAGCCCGTCGCCACTTATAATAGACAGTGGGTACAATACATGCCTCGAAATTGAAGCATGCAGGTTTCCTCACAATGTTTTCCTTCACCGAAAAGCCAGTGGTATCGAACCGTCGCCTCCTGCACGGCAGGCAAGGTTACTCACCTCTGAACCACCACCACTCTAAATATAGTTATAATTGAAAATCGACTTTTTGGATTGTTCTCTGTATGGTTCGTGTTTCATAACGTTTGTTATAGCATTATAACATTTTATTATGACTTTACCCAATAAATTATTGACTCAATAACTGTAAAACAATCTTACATCATCGTAATGTGGATAATACCCTCATCTCTTTGAAGAGGATTCAACTTAAAATTGGCATTGTGTTACAAAAGTAAAAATAAACATTTAAAACTTTTAGACCATCAAACTGAACAACATTTACTATGGGACCAGCATCTTAATTTAAAAATTGTTTTCTTATTTCCTGTGTTAGGTATTGTAAGCTAGAGAACGTGTAATTTTATTTTTAAGTTTTCTTAATTTCCTTTGTAAAATTTTCCTTTCGTTTTGTACTTAAATATAATTTACACATTAAATCATGAATATTGAAAAATTTTAAATAATATAAAAGGCCTTCAAAACTTTAAAATCCAATTCAAATGTCTCCTCCAATCAAAAAACAACTAAAAATATTTCAATATCAGACATTCACAAAGAAAAAAACTCACCGAAAACTTTAATATCACAATCCAAAACCAGCCAGTTCCGAAAAATAGCGTCAATCAACTTTTTCACAGAAACAAAAAAAGTTTAAAACACGATTGTCAAACCGTCCGTTTCCCGCCAAGCGTTAGGGGGCGAGACGTCCTCCCTGTTCGACGTTAGGACAGCACTGAGAGTTTGGGAAGCTGCAAATGATAGGGTAGGAAGGGTTGAGGCTATATTGTTGAGCGGAGCGATCTGGAAAACGTGTAACTTTTCGTCTCGTTCATACTCTTTGTTACAACTAGGTACCCTACGAATAAGAATGTATAGAAGTGTAAACATAAACTTATGTTTATGAGTGTAAATGAAGCTCAAAAAGTGACACCAAAAAAAGTGTACCGTGTTCAAAACTGTACCTGGCCGCCAAAACTCATACAAAATGTCATTTTTCATTGGGTGCCAAAAATTATTTCGATTTTGTTTAGAGTTACTCTTCTATAGTTATTCTTATTCGTAGTAGGTAGGTACCAAATTGATCTTTAGGAAAATCAAAGGTTTATGTCTTTACTAACTTACCTTTGTGCTTGCAATTGTCATGTAAACTAAATTTTTAAATGAAAAGGAATTTTTATTCACTAGAACACTACACCTAACTACTAAGGTGTTATAATAATAATAATTACAGTCTGTGAGCTCTCAGAGCAGGGTTCGGCTGTCTGGTAAAATCGTTGACATTTTCGTACAAATTACTTCTCGAGGGTTAAATTTTTACTGTTTTCAAAAAGATCGTCATTGCCCGCGATCAATAAGGTTATATAATAGCCGCGATCTTATCTATTATATGAATATAACTGATTTTACCCGACGGCCAAATCCTGTTCTAAGTGCTCACGGACTAAGTATCTTATGTTCTTTCTGCCTTAGACGGAGTGCAAATCCTTATCTTACAATATAATACCATTTTACCTACTCTTCTGCTGAGTTTACCACACTACCATTACCGCCAAACCATACGATTATTGTTTAGGGTGTATATCAAGTCAAATGCTAAAACCCGTATTATATTATACCAGCTGCTGCCTACGACTTCATCTATGCTGACTATAAAACATTTTCAGGATGGAATGAAGTATCAAGTAGTGATTTATTGATTATCATCATTAATAACACTTCATTCAATCCTGAAAAGCAATGAATGAGGTGAGCCGTGTCACAATCACAACCGCAAACTTGGAATGATAGATAGAAGTTGTAGCAGAGTTTCCCACCACCCTGAAATGGATTACAGTCTTGAATACATCACCTTTCTTAAATCAGGACGCATGTAGTACAATTATGATTAAAATCCTAAACTCAGATTATAACAATCGCTTCCCGCTCCTCCTATTACCATATCCGTCCTTACACACGCCACCGCGTTTTCGCGCGTTGGGCGTTCATCGAGTTATAAATTTTGGAGACGATTCCATTCAATTTGTTTCCACAAACGCCTTCGGTAGTTTAAAAGCTTCCTTACTGGTTACATGATGAATGGCTTGAGATAGAGTCTGGGAAGTGAGAAACTGTGCTTTGAAAGAATTAGAGGATAATAATATAAGTTTATTTATTTAGTAGGTTTATGGAGGTGCTACTTGGGAATGTTCCTCCAAAGGGGAAGATCTTCCACCAGGCTTAGTGTGAAGCCTGGGGACCGGCCGTGGTCCAACAGTTCTTAGTTGGACCTTGTATACAGGGTGAAATTGATAGCATCCTTTTAAACTAAGAGTCTACCCATCAAACTAAACACCTTTGACTATGGGAGCAAACCAATAGGAGCAAATCAGCTGTTCCATACTAAACTGCAGTGCCCGCTCGACTCAAAATGTATGCAACATAATTTTTTTGCTCCGATCGGTTTGCTCCCATAGTAAAAGTTGTTCAGTTTTATGGGTAGACTCTTAGTTTAAAAGGATGCTAATGATATCAATTTCATCCTGTATACATATCGAATCTCTGTGATTATTTCTCCTGCGCGATTTATGTCTCGCATTCGATTGTGAACCTTATTGGTAGTAGGTTACGAGTTACGTATTTACGGTGAACGTTGTCTTTGTATGGAGCATATTACCGAGTGCGACGGTATCGCCATCTGTTAGCTTTTTTGCTATAACTTGTGGGTGTTGACATCTATGGCAAGTCCCCCACAGGTTTGTGGCCATCATCCTGAAAAACTATTACGTTTTTGAAGCTATACTTATTTTTTCGCGTTAGGACTCTGGTTAGGATACTGTGGTCTTAGATAAAGTATATGTCTAGATTGAGCCTCAGGCTTCTACCGTATAAAACAAAATTGGCCAACTTTCTTAGGTTGGTGTGCGTTAGGCGTGATACAACTTATCTCTATGTGCGTGTATGGCGATACGGTTTATTACCCTATAGAGTTGGGTGATTCGTAGTTTCAACTGTCTATCTTGACATATTACTTATCAAAGAGAGTGGTATTATTTTCAGCATGTTGTTTGCGAAATCATCTTGAAGAAACCTTTACTTCAATTTGTAAATGCGACGATAATGAATTCATCATCATCTCAGCCGATGGACGTCCACTGCTGGACATAGGCCTCCCCCAAGGATCGCCATAACGGCCGGTCTAGAACGATTTAACCACTGGACGCGAGATCTTCTTGAAAATGTATGAAATGACATTCAACCGATATTTGCGGGTCGAGGGTGAAATTTTTTTACAAACTGGTCACGTGACCACGACTCTAGTGATAGACGTAGTCGATAAAACTTGTTTGTGAACGATTTTATTTTTATCGATAAAAATTGTCAATCGTTAATGTTTAATATTATGCTTAGGTACTTTGGATACAAATAAAACGATTTAATCTTCATAAAAAAAAACAGGAGGACCAGAGCATCAATTTCACTACAAGGTGTTACGGTAATCAGTTGCATTACTTTAGGGTGATTGTACCTACTCATAATACTGAACAACTTTTCCAAAGAAACCAATGGGAAACTCGCAAAAAAAAAACATCTTTTCATACAAACCTTCGATCAGCTAATCGCATTTAGTCTGAAAAGTCCGCATTTTTTTTTTGCGAATTTCCTATAGGTTTCTTATGGTCCGTCTACACACATACCTTCTAGCCCGCGCAGTTATAAAACCGCACGGTTTTACTAGAAAGCAAAACTGAACACGGAGCGCCGTCCACACGGTACAAGTAAGCCATCGCGCAAGCCCGCGCAAACCTCAGTATTCTGGGCGCCACCAAACAATGTATTTCTAATTTGTGAAGATTTTTTGGCTAAAATGTATTTTGTTGCTTGCCGATTGAAAAAAAAACAGACATTTAAGAGATGCCGTTTTACCTATTTTATTCGCCAAAAACACAGTAAATTCACAATCAATATTACGCTAAACTGCAGAAAAGTTTTTTGAATCAGATTTTCGGCTTAAAATAGAAATATCATTCATTATCAGGCATTAACAAACATTATTCTGTTAAAAAAACTTGCCGGACTGAGGCGCGGCCTGATTGTCCGTCCATACATATTATAAGTAAAACCGTGCAAACCGAAAACTGCGCTAGAATTTGCACGGTTTTACTTATAATATGTATCGACGGACAATCAGGCCGCGCCTCAGTCAGTTTTTTTAACAGAATAATATTATATCTTGGACAGTGTCACACAAATTATCTAGTCACATTTAAAGTTTCGGAATCTAGCCTGGACTTGTATTATGATAACTAGTCAACGATATAGAATACATATATAGATACAAACATCCATGACTCGGGTACAAATATTCATATTCATCATACAAATATTTATCCCTTACGGGATTCGAACCCGCGACCCCCGGCACAGCAGGCAGGTTCACTACAGACTGTGCTGTCGGGCCGTCAAATGATATTTTTATTTTAAGCCGACAATTAATCTCCAATCTTTAGCATGTCACCGATTGTTCGAGCCGCGTTTGTAGGACTGCTTGAGCTACAGTCTTGCCGTCCATACGCGCGCTTACTTGTGCAAACCAGTTTGCGCAAGTAAGCGCGCGGGCATAACGGAGCGTGTAGACGGAGCATTTGGTAGGGAAAGTTGATCAGTGTCATGGGTACAATCACCGCTTAAAGTAATACAACTATTTACCCTAACACCCTGCATACAAGTTAATGAATAAACGCAAAACTAGAATACAGTTTGTTTAGAATCGAGAGCAGAATCGAATTATCAAGGTTTCAACATAGGTTAGGTTACACTTTAAAGAAAACCTACTTTCCTACTTTATCTACAACTGTATTAAATGACGACAATAATCTGGGGGTCTACTCGGACATTAGATTTTCTATCTTTCGTGAACGTTTTCGTTCAAATGCCAATTCCAATGAAGTTCCGACAAAAACGATCACGATAGATCGAATATAAGTCCGAGCAAAGACTAAGTCCGAGTAAAGGACCAGTATCTATTTGAGCGAAGAAAATGTTATCGGATCTTTTTAGACATTTATATCGATACTTAATCGACTATGTTTATCCCACCCATAGACTTCAATGTCAAGTTTAAAAAAGAAATAACGTTATGAATGAACGATAATGCGGCCCGATTATGTTGTCGTCTTTTTGGTTTCATTCTATGTAACAACATTACATACTCAAATTGGTTGGATTGCACTGTTTATAATTGTCAACAATAATTATTTTCGTGAAAAATTGCCATTAAATTGGTATAAAATTGTACTTATTCGTAAAAAGAAACATTTCTTGTTCGCTCACTATAGCTTTTACATCCAATACACGCTTATTTCGTCATTTTTCCTTGATGTTTTCTCATCGAGCTGGTAAGTCAAACTGATAGAGAAAAAACCCCGACCACAAAAAATTATGTGGTTCGCGACAGCGGGGTGAAGGCGAGAGCGGGCAGCATTACTGGTCCAGTGGTTAAATCGTTCTTTTTTTTTTTTATTTATTTCTTTATTTCAGATTCTTACATCTAAGTTTACAAATTTTAATATCGCCAAACTGCTAAGTAGTTTGTAGGCGTTGCACTCTTTAATCACATTTTTTACTTAAATGCTATTTTTTTGCTATCAAAGCTGTATGAAATTAAATTAAGTTAACCTAACATACACTGTTTTAATTGTTTCTTTAAGGTTTGTTTACATTTTATTTTGTGCTCCTCTAATAAGATCGGATATTTGTTACATACTTTTGGAATTAAATACTGTCTCGTTCTCTCTCCATAGTAGTTAAGCGCCCTTGTCTGACTAAGTTTCCCCTGTCCCTTAGCTCTAGTATTATATCTATGACATACTTTACTCTTAAAGTATTTTGTGTAATATGTTTCTATAGCTAGTAAGTATTCTATTTTTCTGTCTATAGGTAATAGTTTGCACTCCGAAAACATCTCATTATAATCGTATTTGTACTTTTCTTTGGTTTTTTTATCTACTAACATTTTTAAAAATCTTACTTGTAACTTCTTAATTTCTTCTAAGTACGACTTAAATGTTAAGCCATAGCAACTCAGTCCATAACTCACCAATGACTCTGCCAATGCATAGTAAACCATGTACAGGGTGCGCCTATTTACTATATTCTTAAGATGATAAAATTTTCCGAGTATTGATCTCAATCTGTTACAAACACTATTAACCTGTAGCTTCCAATTGAAGCTATTTTCTATAATTAAACCTAAATATTTAATATTTTGTACATATTGCAGACTCTGACAAGCACATGTAGTCTTGTCTTTGTGTAAACATTCATACGAGTGTCCGATAATTTTTATTAGCTCCGGTGTTGTCATCCTTGCTGCTACACTATAGGGTGAATGTATATGCATACATTTAGTCTTGCTATTGTTTAGTATGATGCCGTTATCATGGGCCCATTTCGTAATATTGTCAAAATCATCTTGTAATTTCTGTTTTATTTTGATTACGTCTCTATCGGATAACAGTAAACATGTGTCGTCTGCATACATAAACACCCTGCAGTGTTTCACTACGTTCACCATGCTGTCTAGTCTGTCTAGCGGCCGGTCCTGCGCTGCCCTCATCCAACGGTTTCCTGCCGCCTTCACCAGGTCGTCGGTCCAACTTGTGGAGGGCCTGGCCTACCCACGCTGCAATGAATTATGAGTACATACAATTGTTTTACTTATTTTCAGATAACGCAACATTCCATCATCCTTCTTATCTATAATTTTTTGAAATCGATGTCACAATGAATATAATTTTGAATGTCCAATGAACGCTTCAATCATGCAAATAGATTAATTTGATTAATTAATACCTACCATTGTCATTATGCGGTACATACGCTGACGGACTAGAATGATCTATTGTGCTATATGTCATAGATTAAATCTTGCTTCATTGATTACGCCCCTAGCTCTACATACAATAATCTCTCGATACTATGACAGTACTACTACAGAAACAAGATGGTGTATACCTGCTATATGTGTTATATTTATAAATGTATAAGTCTTCTAAACCATTATTAATTTTACTACGAATTTCTAAATTTAAAAAGTAACAATCATAATTATTTTGGCACTTTTTTTCTTTGGCACTTGTAGGTATTTTGTGATACAAACAAAGTTCATTTTTATTATAGTTTTTTTATGGAAAGATCCATAAGATAAAGTAGTCTATAACATTTTTAATAATCTAAGAAGCAACTGAAAAAATCGCTAATATAGGGTTCTAGACTAAATTTTAAAACTAGACAATATTTTATGACGTGTAAATGAATTTCAACCTAAGGCAGCAGACCACACTCTAAGAAATTTATCAGCAATGTGACAACTCGTGTCTCAAAGTTCATACTGAACAACAGCAGGAGCAAGGCTCGTGCCATCGTCGGAGCCCTCACTGCGCACTACGCCACAGGCGCGATGATGCACAAAATGAAACTCACCCTAGATCCCAGCTGCCGAGCATGCGGAGAGGATGAAGAGACCATGGAACATATTCTCTGTGACTGTGATGTCTTGGCGGCAAAACGCATGCGCCTCCTCGAAGATGGATACCCAAAACCAAGAGATCTTAGGTTTCATCCCCTCAATGGTATTGCCTCCTTCATTGACCATGTATTCGAAGGATGAGGAAAGCAAAAAAAAAGTATTGGGGCTAACACAAAAGATCCCACTGGGTCGAAGTGTTGCCAGGCTTGCCAGCCCCCTCAACAAGATAAGATAAGAAGGCAGTAGACCACTTTTTTGCTCGAATGTGTTTAAAACAAAGGTACTCAAAAAACAGTCAAAACAATGTAATGAGGTAAAGTTTCTAAACACAAAACCCACTTTATACCAACAGCGCGTCAGTTTAAACTTCTGATTTGTAATTCATGAAATCATTAGCAAGTTTCCTCAAAACTTAAATCGACTTCTCTTGTACTAAAAGACAAAGTTCCGACTTAAACTTCACGAGGAACCAGCACACGGGATATTGTACTTTAAAGCTATGGTGTAGAAGCTATTATTATATTAAAAATTTTTTGTAAAACGCAAATGTAAGTTGGTATGAAATTTAGACTTTGACAAATATTTTTTGCACGATTTTGTAATGTAATGTAAGTACTTACCTGTTTTATTTTTAATGATAAGCACTTTTGAGTTGATGAACATTAATAAATGCATTTGGCGATTCGTCGTTTGTGACACTCTTAGAACATGGAATCAAAATCAAAATCAGGTTTAATTTGTGCTTGCAAAACTTTTCAATACGACTTGTAGACTTCGAGATGCAAGCAAACAACCAAAAAACGGGATGATTTTTCGAGTGCTGCAAAGTTATCACAGGATTTTCGAAGCTGCAAACTTGGATATACGTTACTACTAGTGGTCCTAACAATATCTTATAAATCTCAGAATTAGACGTTAGTTTGCAATTTTAGCTATTTTTTGTGTAAGATATGACTGGCCTATTATGGTAATTCATTTCTTTTTCGACTTTTCATACAAACGTTCGATCAGCTGATTGCATTTAGTATGGAAAGTCAAATAATTTTTTTTTGCGAATTTCCTATAGGTTTCTGAATGCAAGTTGCTCAGTATGATGGGTACAATCACACCTTAAAGTAAAGCAACTGTTTACCCTAACATTTGGACTAACTAATTAGTTAAATAAGCCTTAAAATGAAGGCGAAGTAGAATGTTGTAAGGGTGGAGCCATTTTAAGAAAAACGTTTAGTGAAAACATGATTAGGGCGCGGCTTAACGATTTGCTACGCCGTAGCCGTAGCACGTAGCACGGTGCTACGAGAAATTCGTAGAATCTTAAAATCTTATTTGGGTATTTTGGTATACTATAGTGAAAAGTAGATTATATAGGTACCTAAATTCTCAGTATACAGGGTGTTTCATAAGTAACAATAAATATTTAAAACTCTTAAGGGGGTTGTTTAGACCGTCAAACTGAACAACTTTCTCTATGGGACGAACATCGAAATCGCAAAAAAAATATTTTCATATCCCATACATATTTTAGCTCTAGTCGATTTGTAGAGTATGGAACATCAATTTTTTTTCCGTGATTTCGATATTGGTCCCATAGTGAAAGTTGTTCAGTTTGATGGTCTATACCACCCCCTTCAAGGTTTATTTGTATTTTTGTAACAACTTGTACAGGGTGTAAGGCACAGTCCTCCGCAAACTGAAACAGCGAACTCAGACCATCAAACTGAACAACTTTCACTATGGAGCCTACCTCAGGAAACGCGAAAAAAAATCAGTTGTCCCATACATTTGAGTCTGGTAGGTACGGCAGTTTTGTATGGGACAGCTGATTTTTTTTCGCGTTTCCTGAGGTAGGCTCCATAGTGAAAGTTGTTCAGTTTGATGGTCTGAGTTCACCGTTTCAGTTTGCGGAGGGCTGTCCCTTACACCCTGTATAATTCTTTAGCTAGAAAAATACTTTTCTTCCCTCCCGACGGAAAGCGTAAATTTTCGTCCGGACGCAGCTGCGCTAAACGGTTGCCGGTTTCCACCTCCGTCGAGGAAAAAAAAAGTATACTAACCTCGGGCAGTAAATAAGAAAGACTCAGATCACATGTTTATTGACCTCGGCTGAGATCTGACACCTTTCCTACTTTCCTGCCCTCGGTGTGTAATCTACTATCCAAGCGGTTTGTTCCCATAGTAAAAGTTGTTCAGTTAGATGGGTAGACTCTTAGTTTAAAATGATGCTAAAGATATCAATTTCACCCTGTATATATTTTTTATTTTATGTATGTTACAAATGAAGCGCTCGTTGGCGTAGTGGAGCTTCGGTATCGGAAACGATCACCGAAGTTAAGCAACGTCAGGTCCGGTCAGTCTTTGGATGGGTGACCGTTTAGTGGTATTTCATCTCGAGCGTTTCCGTGCTTTGGAAGGTAAGTTAAGCAGTTGGTCTCGGATAGTTCCGTCAGATGGCGTTGTAACTATTCGTTAAGCCAGGTCAGAGGCCTAATAAGGCGGCTTGAAAATTCTCTGACAGCAAGGTGACCACTTACTTGCCTCCACCAACCCGCACTGGGCCCGCGTGGTGGAGTATGGCCCACTCCCTCTCACCCTTATCCGTGAGAGGAGGCCTTTGCCCTGCAGTGGGATCCTACAGGCTATAACTTTTTTTTTTTTATGTTACAAATAGGATTTACTATAAAAATAAAAAGTATAGAAATATTGATGACGTCACTAGTTACTATACAGCATAAACATATGCTCACGACTATATTCCCCGAGGGGTAGTCAGAGATATTCCGAAACCTCAAAACATCGACGTTTCACTAGTTGTACTGGAACTCTGTCCAGTGTGACGGGGAGTGCGCCCGTCACCACTTGTAGTGGACAGTGGGTACAATACAGGCCTCGAAATTGAAGCATGCCGGTTCTGGTAGTTACTATACAGTGTGAAAGTAAAAGTATCATTAACCTATAAACCACATACTATACCCATCAAACTGAACAACTTTTACTAAGGGTAAAACAGCTGTTCCATACTAAACTGGAATGCCTGCTCGACTCAAATGAGACTGCAGATCTTTTGTTAGTTCTGACCGTCCCATACTTAGTGCTTTCACTCACGATGACGCATTGACGGAGCGGCAGACGTCAGTCCATAGAAGCACACAGATGAGTCAATCCGTCACCGTGTGTGCTTCTACGTGCAGTTTCATACAACTCCTTGCTTCACAAATGACGGACTGACGTCTGCTGCTCCGTCAATCCGTCATCGTGTGTGAACGCACTAAAAGTTGTTCAGTTTGATGAGTAGTTTAAAAGGATGCAAATGATATCAATTTCACCCTGAAGAAATAACTCCGTCCGTATGCTACTTGAATATAAATTTTATAATAATCGCATATAGGTGTAATATGTATTTGTATGTTTCCTTGACTAAATATTTGATTTGCTCGAGATGAGATTTAACTCTGAGCCGCGAATTATGAATGTCTGCTTCATAGTGTAAAGGTTAGTACAGGTTATGAGACAGAATATCTTTTACTAGCTTTTGCACAATTACTTACACATCGACATGTCAATTCGTCTGCGATCACGACAAATTGTACGTTTATTAAGGCGTATCTGCCCTGGAGCACAACTCTCCATACTAATCGATGCGAACGAGCGCGTGGCTCCGGTCACAATTTAGCTGTTTTCTTTTAAAAATTAGATGATTTTTTATTAATTTCTAAAAAGTAAGAAAACCACATCATTCTAAATTGTATTGTGAACAATATCGTAAATTTTCATTTTCTTCCGATTCAAAATGTAAGAGTAAAATGGTTACAACTGGAAAAAAAGGGGTGAGTTTAGAGTCCCTTTTCTTCGGTTTTATTCATTAAAATCGATTTCTAGAAAAACCACATCACTTCTCATATCCTGTAGATGGTTCAGTTTATTTTTCAGCTTAAAATTTGCCATAGTTAATGAATAAAATGGTTACAAAGTTACCCCAAAACCGGTAGGTAGCCCCTTAATTGGTATGTAAATGTATCCCGTTAAAATGTTAGGTAATTCTTTTACTTGTCCAAATTCCATATTTTGTACGTTTTTTTTTCATTGTATATTTAACAGTTTTTAAAACGCGTTATCATGTAATTGGCGCTGTAATGTTTTTAGGGTTCCGAACCTCAAAGAGGAAAAACGGAACCCTTATAAGATCACTCTCGTGTCCGTCCGTCCGTCTGTCACAGCCACTTTTCTCAGCAACTATAGAAGCTAGCGACTTGAAATTCGGCATAGTGGTCAATCATGCTAACCCAAACGTAAAGCGAGACTAAAAATTTAGAAAATAATTTTTCTACAAATTTTTAAGGTCCAAAAACTAATGACTTTTAAAAAAAAAGTTTTCCAATCTAGCCGAGTTTGGTATCATTTGAAAGGGCTTTGAACGTAGATTTTGTATTGGTAGTTCGTTTTACTAAGTGATGCGTAGTTATTCATTTATAAGCCCGACTGCACGAAAAATTTTGGTTCTCCCCCCCTGATCTCCGAACATATAAAGCCAAAAAATCTGATATAATTATTACATGTCGATGAACTATTGAATTTTGTAGGAAAATTATAGCGGTGTCTGTATTGATAATAGTTTTTGAGAAAATTGAAAAAATACAGTACAAACAAACTTAGGGTTGCAGTTAATGTTTTTCGTTGATGAGCATAGACACAAACTTTTTATATTACATTTTAAATAAAATCCAATAAATTAACACCAGTTTAAGTCATAAAAATGAACAAAGATAACAAAAATGCTAGTTTTTCGATGAATTACCAACTCCGTTGTGAAGTTTTGTTGTTAGCCATATTTCGTCACTGTTTTTTGCTTAAAACATTTTTAAAAGACGGTAAATCTGTGAAATTCCACTAAATCTATTCTATAACACCCTACAATTATTCCTACTCATTAAAAAAAGTACAAAATGAATAATTGTTTCGATATTTTGATTTGTGATTTGTATGGTTTCATGCAAGAACGGGTGTACATACCGGTATCGGTGAAACTTGGTAAACAGCTAGTTAGAGTACCTATATCCAGAGATAGCATAAAAGGTAGGTGCTTAAGATTTTTGAGAAAAATCACTATTTCATTGGGAATAAACTGTATTTATATATTTTCGAGAATTTGAACATATTTGAACTTTGCTTGAATGACAGGATGTGAGGTCCGATTCACAATGCAGGAAACTTAAAAATTATAACTTTACAGCAAAACGTATTTCATTATTGAAAAAATCCTAACATAATATAAGAGAATTACGGAAAGGAACAAAATATTAAGCCATATCAACAGCTACGTTATTAAGATGGATTGAAGTAATAATTTTCACAAATGAAATATTTATCATCATAATGATTAGGACAAATCGGAATAAAATCTTTACACGTCAGTCATACGTCAGTAGTGAATCATGGACATGGATCAAAGAGATTATACTTGCATAGAGGGAGGATAACTTTTGCAAGGCGGTCCACTTTTTTTGAAGTTTGTTTTTTTATGTTTTGTGTCATGTGGTAGGACAAAAGGCACAAAAAGTTACTACTTTACACAACTTTACATACACTAGCATGTCAAAAAACGTGGAAAGTGGACAGCCGCATAAACAAAATATCTAAAGTTCCATCTCTTTCTACTATTAAAGGTATGTCATAAGAGAAAAGAGACTAACTACAATCTTAAATTGATGCGGACTTTATGCTTTAGAGTTAAGAGATCCTTCTTGTGAGCTGTGAGACATAGATATAAACCAATGTATAGAAAATACCAATGCCACCTTCCTGATCATGGACAAAACCTTTCCAACGTAGAAATACAATGACTCGAAAAGGCATTAAAATAATAGTAATCGCGAAAACGAGACACGCGTATACGCTATGCTGATGCTGATGAAGTTGAAATGAAATTGCTATCAAAATCATACAACTTTGTCGGGCTAAGGTACGAGATTTAATACATTTTGTTTCATATCTCCGTCCCTTTCCAGTATGACCATTCCAGTCTGCGAATCTATAAAATACTCAATCAACGCTTTCCAAGCTTCTTGATCATTAACATGCAATGAAATTAGAGACAGTGCCTTACATTACAACCTTCTTGATCATGAACTTTCGCTTACGCTAGCTTATGCACTTTTAAGTGTTTTAGGCATGAAGATTGAATTATAAAAATTCTTGGTTTTAGGCTTTCATACCGAGAAGACAAACTGGAGTAATGTATTTCTATCCAACTCGGGTGCTAGTACTATTGTGAGAAAATGATAAACCTAGTTCTTCTGTTCGTCAATAACCCGCCTCATTACAATACATTTTAACTTCTAGAACAGAAAGATGCCATTGTCTATAAGCACCTGGAGAGGAGAGCAAACTTCCGTACAGGTGGTGAAAATGACTTTTCAATTTATATGAAGGTAGATGACTGACTCTGGAGTCAGACAGCCTTTGTAGTACAAAAAGTGGTTACGTCGATAAGGACAGTAATAAGTAGCTATCTCCTTTTTTAATTAGAGCGAATTTGCTATGTGCGTCTCTTTTTGAGTGAATATACAAGACACGTGCTTCCTTCTATACCTTCTCTTTCTACGTTCTAAATCCATGGTTTATAGCCATGTTCTAGTATCATAGTTCAAAAAGATTGCTACTGATTGAATGAGATTGCAACGCATGAAGTTCTTGGTGAACTTAAAATACAGGTGGTAGTCATTAGAGGGTGTTAGGCAAGGAATATACTACTCTCTACCGTGTTAGGTGTACCCACCCATTTGTTAACAAAAATACTTGGATATTATCCATCCACTGGAAACAATTCATGACCCACGCAGAAGCTTGAAAAATAAATATGTTAAAGAAAATTGATGTCTTACCTACATTTGCATTAAGACTCCCTACCTATTCTCTAATTGGGATATTCAGGGATTTTCTTAGTAATCATATTGAATTTCAAATATTACGTAGTAGGTACTGAAACGTGTCCGATGTAAGTGTTCATGTAGCGAGACCATTGCCACTTCTTTGAGCATGGTCACAATACATCGTGTTCTTTAAACATTAAAACTTTAAATACTTACTTAATATTATAATATTAAAACGGCTGTAAGCTATCAAATTATCATGACATAATTTCTCTCTATTATATCGTTGCACTTTTTTATGTTGCGCTCGCTATACCACTTTGTACCTTCCGAACAACGGCGGTTTTCGTTAACACTGTTCTCATCTTTTCTTACGGTAACATTAGGTTTGGAACCCTCTATGTGCGAGTACACACCTCGCTCTTGGCCAGTTATTTTGTGTTATGATACAAATTAAATAATTTACTGTTTATAACCAATAAAAATTTAAAAATCAATGTAATAGAATAGAAATCATTTATTAGCAAGAATATAGTTTTCTTACAATAATTCTTGTCATCGTGAAATACATACGTGTATCGAGCTTGCTCGCAGCCATTCAATATGCATGCAAATACAAATTAAACAAACATATTATTGTATTCAAATGTAACAATTTACCTTTTTCAGCGTATGTCTTATTTCTAATAAGACAGTAAGACAGTAGAAATCTTAAAAACTATAAAAATCCGGAAATTACAGTGTAACTCGGTCACATTATGAGAAGTGATAAATACCAACTTCTCCAGATTATTCTGCAGGGGAAAATTTTTGGGAAGACGAATGCCTGGTAGAAGAAGGACGTCCTGGCTTAAAAACCGATGTGAATGGTTCGATATGAACTCCACCTCACTGTTCAGGGCTGCAGTCTCCAGGGTCCGAATAGCCCTGATGATAGCCAACCTCCGATAGGAGATGACACCACAAGAAGAAGAAGAGAGCGTATGTAGGTTTCTTCACTATGTTTTCCTTCACCGTGAGCATTATACTATGAAGTCAATAATAACAGATTAAGCCACCTTTGATTCTAAACGAATAATGTCCCATACTATCTCGTCTACTGGTCTACCCTTAGCCTTAAAATTTAGTAGCAACACGAAACATTATTACGTCTGCCATATTAAGGAGATGGGGGCAAATAAATTTTAGTTTGATTTGCGTACGTCTCGACTCGTATGTAAATAAATATCATGTGAGTATAACACTAATTTGTATTTCGATACTGATTGTGCCTTAAGGGATTTATGGAAGACTAGCTTTTGCCCGCGACTTCGCGTGGAATACTGAAAAACTGAAAAGCTAGATATCGAAAAAAATTTAAGATTGAAAAAGTCGGGCGGCGAGCGAAATTCGAACCCACGACCTGCCTATCCGGGGCATGCTCTACTCTAACAGAGCTGTCGTCGCCCCGCAAGCCACGACGAAATTTTCAATCTATATTATCGTCTTTAAGGGACGTCAGCGCCATCTACCAGAGTTATACAAACTACTGATTCACACGTCTAATGTTGCAATTAGATTTAATTGCAACCAGATTTAACTTCCGGAAGACATAAAACAACAAATTAATTCACAGAACATAGCCTACGACATTAAAAATATCTTCTCCAAACTATAGACTAAGACTAAGGTACCGTAGCAGTGAAACAACCTGTATATCAGCCATCTGATCACGCGCCGAACGACTGACAAAACTGCCTATGCAGTTTTTTTCTATACGATTACGCGATAATAACTTGTGGTTGGCCGGTGCGATGGTACTGTAGTCATGTATCTAATCTACCTATTTGCCTATTGTTTCTATCGATGTTGTTATGACATGATGTTTCTGCATTGGGACAAACCTGATATCGGGTTTATCAATGTTTTTAGTTCATAACAGTCTGTTTATGTATTTGATAAATAAAAAATAAAAAAAATGCGATATAGATGTCACACCTTATAGACAGGTCGTGCGTTCGAATCCCGCTCGCCGCCCGACTTTTTCAATCTTTAATTTAATGGCATACATGTAAAATAATAAATTCGATTGAAATAAGGTGTGACATCTATATAGCATGAATCTAATTGCAACATTAGACGTGTGAATCAGTAGTTTGTATAACTCTGGTAGATGGCGCTGACGTCCCTTAAAGACGATGATATAAATTGAAAATTTCGTCGTGGCTTGCGGGGCGATGACAGCTCTGTTTGAGTAGAGCAGCAGGCCCCGGATAGGCAGGTCATGGGTTCGAATCCCGCTCGCTGCCCGACTTTTTCAATCTTTAATTTGATTAAGCTAACATGGCATACCATGGCTTCCGAAGTATGTGTGGAGTTACGCTGAGAGATAGAGTGAGAAATTGTGTGATTAGAGATCGATATAAATTGAAAGAAGATGTTGTGACAAGAATAGAGAATGCTTCGTTGGTTTGGTCATGTTGAGAGGATGAGTGATAGCAGATGTACGAAAGAGATATATGGAGCTAAAATGAGTGGAAGTGTTGGCAGAGGGCGCCCTCGTAGGACGTATTCTGATCAAATCAGTTGCGTCCTACAAAACGGGGAGGTGCGAAGTACTCGAAACCGACGGGCATGTATGAATAGATGTATGGATGTGAATGAGACAAAAGAGGTATGTAAGGATCGTAGTAGATGGCGCGCTCTGGTCTCTGCCTACCCCATTGGGAAAGAGGCGTGACGTTATAGATAGACGAGGTTAGCGTAGTTTAGCTTCTCGGTACGATCACCGAAGTTAAGCAACGTCGGGTCTGGCCAGTCTTAGAATGGGTGACCGTTTAGTGGTATTTCATCTCGAGCGTCTCCGTGTCTCGGAAATCACGTTAAGCTAGCTTTGGGCCTATTGGTGGCTTGAAAATTCTCTGACAGCAAGTTAACCACTAACTTGTCTCCACCAATCTGCACTGGGCTCGCGTGGTGGAGTATGGCCCACTCCCTCTCATCTTTATTCGTGAGAGGAGGCCTTTGCCCTGCAGTGTGATCCTACAGGCAATAACTTTACGATACAAAAACAAACACACATAGAATCAGACGAAAACCTTCCAACTTATTTTTGTTTCAAATATCTTTAATATTTTTAGATTTTGTTTCTAAAGGCTTCCGCACATTGCAGCGATTTTATCGAGCGATAATATCGCTGCGATTTTGCGATAATTGTTTCCAGTACATTTTGTATGGGGACGCGCGCGATCCTACACACTGCCGCGATATTATCGAGCAATAATATCGCTGCGATTTTGCGATAATTGTTCTCAGTACATTTTGTATGGGGACGCGCTCGATCCCACACACTGCCGCGATATTATCGCAACCTGACGCAATCTCTTTCGACTACATTCAGTGGTGGGCGCATGCGTGACGCGAATCGCGGAATCGCTGCAGTGTGTAAGGTGTCGCGATATCGCTGTCGATAATATGGCTCGATAATATCGCTCGATAATATCGCTGCAATGTGCGGAGGCCTTAACATTTTTCCGTCAGTCACTTTGTCCAAAGAGCAAACTTTTCAAACATAATAACAAGACATGAAAACTCGATTTAACTTAAGAGACTTGTTAATAAAATTCATGAATTACAAATCAAATTTTGCGTTGTTGTGATATTGTTGAATAAAAATTGTTTTGTTTGCTAAAATGTAGTCTGAGTTTTGGTAAAATTACTAACTTAGTAATAACAATTTAGGTATAATAATAACTCGCTCATTATTTCACCTGTTGAATCGAAATTGCATGAAGACAGATAACAAACAATAACTCAAAAACAGAAATTTGTGGTAGTTAAAAAGAAACAATTTTGTTTCACTATTTGTTAAAGGCACACAGATCATTGACTCAATGACGTCACCAGTTTCAAGGAAAAAGTTATTTTCCAAACGAAACGCTTTCACGTTTTGTAAGCCATGACATTATCTTTAACTCAAACAAGTTGAAAGGGACCGGGACGTCGGTAAACACTTCTCAGAAACCGCCCTTAGAAGATCTTTGATGGTTCGGATCACAGATTTAAAGGCAATAGAATACGCAAGTGAATAAAATCTTACGTATATTATCTATACAGCTGACACTTTTTTAAGAGGTTGTTCAGACCATCAAACTGAACCACTTTCTCTATGGCACCAACATCGAAATCGAGAAAAAAAATCTGCTGTCCCATACAAAACTGCAAACCGACTCGAGCCAAATGTATGGGAAAGCTGATTTATTTTCGCGATTTCTATGTTGGTCCCATAGAGAAAGTTGTTCAATTTGATGGTTTGATCATCCTCTTAAAAAAGTGTCAGTATATTAAGAAGGACTATAGGGTCCATTTAATACTTTATTATTGTAACCTTAGATAAAGTATATGTCTAGATAGAGCCTCACGCTTCTACCGTATAAAATAAAAGACGCGTTCGTCGCTTCAACTGTCTATCTTGGCATATTATAACTTATCAATATACCGTATTAGTACTAGACGGTTTTAGAAGGAATGATCAGACCATCAAACTGAACAACTTTCTATATGGGAAAAAAAATCTTCTGTTACATTTTATTGAGTACGATGCTGACTTTTTTTTCGCAATTTCGACTTTGGTCCCCTACAAGGTGTTACAAAACTACAAATAAAGATTTAAGGGGGTGGTGTAGACCATCAAACTGAACAACTTTCACTATGGGACCAATATCGAAATCGCGAAAATCTCTAGCATGCATACTTTTTCGCTTATTTCGGCTTTACTTGTTAGGAGATTTTTAGGATCACTACTTATCATACTGGGCAGAAATTGGAAAGTTTAAGAGCTTTCTACCTTGCCACAGACCTTGCACACTGTGCAAAGTTTGGGTAAGTACTGCTACGGAAATATCATTGTTCTAAATATGATGATACTTATTTAGAATATCTCTGATAGGTACTGATTATGATGATGGTTTCTTTAGAACAAAATTAGGTCATCAAACTAAACAACTTTTTCAACGGGATTAACATAGAAATCTAGAAAAAAAACGGCCAAGTGCCAGTCGGGCTCGCGCACGAAGGGTTCCGTACCATTATAACTATGAATATTTCAAGCGTCTATACCTGTTGCCGTTATCAAAATAAAATATCCGTGAACAAAAACGAGCAAAGAGAATCACGTTTGTTGTATGGGGGGGCTCCCCCTTAATCATTTATTTTAGTCTGTTTTTAGTATTTTTAGTCATAGCGGCCTTAGATCAAAATAAAAATGAATGGATAGGCCTTACGCGAACATTTCAAAGCCGAAAAATGAGGCAAAACCAATGAATGGTTTACTTCAAATTTGTATGCAAGTGCCCTAGATTTGACAGATAATGGCGCTAGTTTGTATGGACCAAGTGCGCCAGTAGTTTTCTTCAACTTACCGCACTTTAGGCCTATCCATTAATTTTATTTTGATCTAAGATAGCGGCAACACAAATACATCATCTGTGAAAATTTTAACTGTCTAACTATCACGGTTTATGAGATACAGCCTGGTGATAAACGGACAGACAGACAGACCGACGGACGGACAGCGGAGTCTTAGTAATAGGGTCCCATTCTACCCCTTGGGTACGGAACCCTAAAAAGAGATTCCATACAAAACTATAAACCTTCTCGACGACTCAAATGTATGGGACAGTGAATTTTTTTATGTTAGCAGCTTTGATCAAGTTATATGTCAAGATTGACAGTCGAAGATACGAAAGCCTCGAAAAAAATTGGAACCAGTACTGGTTCCTAAACCCTATACATATACACGCACACATACATATTTTGTATGGCGCCTCACTCACACCAACCCATGAAACTTGGCCCCTTTTGTTTTATACGGTATATACAAGGTGTTACAAAACTACAAATAAACCTTTAAAGGGGTGGTGTAGACCATCAAACTGAACAACTTTCACTATGGGACCAATATCGAAATCGCGAAAAAAAAAATTATGTTCTATACTCTACAAATCGACTAGAGCTAAAATATGTATGGGATATGAAATTATTTTTTTCGCGATTTCGATGTTGGTCCCATAGAGAAAGTTGTTCAGTTTGACGGTCTTAACCACCCCCTTAAGAGTTTCAACAATTTATTGTTACTTATGAAACACCTTGTATATTCGTGAGGCTCATTCTAGACATATACTTTTTCTAAGGTTACCAGGTACATTAAAAAACTTAATTAGTTTGATGGTCTGATCGTCCCCTTAAAAAAAGACCGTTGTCTGTTTCTAAAACCTTTATTTTAGATATTTATACAAGTTTTTTTACAAGGTCCATTTTACCAGATGTTGGTTTAAAAACCCTTGCTGCACTGGAAAGTAAAAAGAATGTTCAAATCAGTACATTAGTTGTGTCGGTCACGTGTGCCGACGTCGACACTATGCGACTGGAAACGTGAGTGGAGACAGAAATAGGTGTTTCGATTAGAAAGAAAGAGATAAAAGAAGATCGTCGCCCCCATACGAATGATGCTGTGAATTGTACTCGGGGGACAGTTTTTGAATTTCGATTTTAGAACTGGATAGTGTTGGGTGTTCTATTGTTTTTATTTTTAATACACATGAGCTAGTAATAGTATAAGAGAAAGACTTTCATTTTGCTATCATCAGCTGCAAGGCTGTAGAGATTAGCCGTAGCTAATTCATAGGGTGCTCTACACTTCAGTTCATCTCTGTGATGGGAATGGACCAGGTTTAGGAGTAACAGCCGTTCAAAGGTCAGTATAAAATTAACGATCAGCTGCAAGGCTTATCATAGGATATTATTATACAACGTGATAATGAATAAGCGCAAAACCGCATACACCCCAACTGATTTACAACAAAATAATTAGATTAAAATAATAATTTCATTATATTGATAGTTAACATGAATTAAAGTTATTCGCATTTTAAGTTTTGAGGCAAAAATGATTTGTTATCATTTCAGCAATGAATGAAAGCACTAACATGCTGATAGATACATTTTAAGAATCTTGTTTTGGTAGTAAGTATGGTGAATGTGCCCGTGCGGTGGTTTGAGATCGAGGACAGTAAATTTTAAATTTTAGAACCAAATTATTTATATTTTGAAAAAAATTACCTATGTTGAAACCATGATAAATTGATTCTGCTCTCGATTCTAAACAAACTACTTTCTAGTTTTGCGATAATGCATTAACATGTTGTAGTACTATGTGAACAGTACAATAAAAAGCAAAATTATAAATTTTGAAAAAACCCGCGACGGTAATCGAAAAAGGATTAAATAATTTTTATGCAAATCCCTCGACTAAAAGAAAATAGGTAAGTAACGAAAGATAATAAACCAAACCCTAGAAAATCCGTCGGGGCTGCCATTTCATGCCTATTTCATTTTTGATTTGATTCATGAACTAATTTTTTTCAGTTTTATGACAATAAGCATATTATGCTCACGACAACATTCCCCGAGGGGGTAGTCAGAGATATTCTGACACCTAAGAACATCCACGTTTCACCAGTAGTAACGTAAATCAGTTTTATGAGTTTGTGTCTAATTGAAATTGGGAACAGATGGCAATGGCAGCCCTCGACGGATTTTCTAGGGTTTGGTTTATTATCTTTCGTTACTTACCTATTTTCTTTTAGTCGAGGGATTTGCATAAAAATTATTTAATCCTTTTTCGATTACCGTCGCGGGTTTTTTCAAAATTTTTAATTTTGCTTTTTATTTTAAACTTTTTAGAGAATTCCTACATAACCGTCTGCAAACACACAAACAAACAACCTCTCACCCTAAACGCATATAATTTCTCCATCCAGTCGTGGTTAAAAAAAAACCTAAATATGGTTTACCTACTTACTACGTGCCTCCACATAGTTTCCGACGATGTTCTTCTGGTCCATCGACAGACCATCAGCAGTTTATGTTCAGAAGCTACTCACCAAATGCTATCAAACGAGCCCAAATATTGTCTCCTAGCTATTCGCCTTCACAGAGTTATCCACGATGTTGTTCTGCTGCATCACACTCTCAGAACTTTATGTACAGAAGCTACTCACTAAACGCTATTAAAAGAGCCCAAACACGGTCTACTAGCTGTGTGCCTTCGCAGAGTTCCCCAAAATGTTGTTCTGCTGCATCACCAGACTCTAAGACGTTCATGTACTGAAGCTACTCACCAAACTGTAGCAAAACAGCCCAAATACTGTATACTAGCTATGTGCCTTCACAGAGTTCCCCACGTTGTTCTTCTGCTGCATCATAAGACCCTCTGACATTTACGTCCAGAAGCTACTCACCAAACGCTATCAAAAGACCCCAAACACAGTCTCTTAGCTATGTGCCTTCACAGAGTTCCCCACGATGCTTTTCTGCTCCATCACCAGACCCTCAGTAGTTCATGTACCGAAGCTTCTCACCAAACGCTATCAAAAGAGCCCAAACACGCTCTACTAGCTACGTGCCTTAACAGAGTTCCCATCAAAGTTGTCCTGCTACTATCATCAGACCCTCAGACCTTCATTTACAGAAGCTACTCACCAAACGCTATCAAAAGAGCCCAAACACGCTCTACTAGCTACGTGCCTTCACAGAGTTCCCATCAAAGTTGTCCTGCTACTATCATCAGACCCTCAGACCTTCATGTACAGAAGCTACTCACCAAACGCTATTAAAAGAGCCCAAACACGGTCTACTAGCATGCACTTGATAAAAAACCGGATCAGCGCCCCCTGGTGGTTTGTCACAATCAAACCTATCTAAGAATAATTGCAAATAAACCTCAAGCACTTAAAAAAAAAACCGCATCTAAATCGGTTAAGCCGTTGCGGCGTAAATACGCAAAAACTCATTTTGACGTTAGAAAAATGGTTACTGCAGCGCCCCCTGGCGAGTTAAAATCGTATCACCTATCTAAGAACCATCGCTAATTAATTACGAACCCTTTACAGAAAACCGTATCTAAATCGGTCTAGCCGTTTTGGAGATAAATGGGAACATTGGATTTGCACAAACAAACACACAAACGAACAAACAAACAAACAAACAACCTCTCACCCTAAACGCATACACGTTCTCCGTTCCGTCGCGGGTAAAAACTGACACGATCTGTCAGTCGGTTTAGGAGATACAGATGCAGCCGTTCGGAACCTTGAACGGCTGTATCTCCTAATATTTCTATCTGTGGTGTGTGGTACGGAACCCTCGTTGCGCTAGTAGCCCAACTCGCACTTGACCGGTTTTTGTAAGTTATTAAGTTGTAGACAATGTAACCCCGCGTTCCCCCCCTGCCCTTCGTAACCTTACCCCTTCGATCAACAATATACAACTAGATAACGGGTCGCATACAAAATCAAAGAGAAATTCTGTCCTCGTGAATATACAACATTTTTTGTTAACGAACCGAGAAAACAGTCCGAATACATTATAATTTCGACCTCAAAGCAACCATAATTCCTAGTTATTTAAAAAAGGAACACTGCGGCATTGCGAGACGTGCTTACGTTGGCTTTGTTCGAACACAATTAATTCAAAATAAGACCTCTCTCCAATAGTGAGGCGTTATTTGCCGGGACATGTTTTGAGCGCTGACGCGTTATCTAGTTGGATATTGTTGATCGAAGCCTTACCCATAAATTATATAAGAGAGACCTTTATTATAATTAAATCATCCTCAAGCGACGAAACTATTACAGAATTCCCACTACAATAATAAAGTCCCGGGCAATCCCCAATTGTAGAACCAGTATTTGAATAAGATAACTTAGTTTCACTTAACATTAGTGCTGTGACCAATTTCGGTTTTGTATACGATTTTTCCATCGGTTAATCGTATATGATTCCTTTGTTTTGTTGGTTGATGTAATTGCCAATTTAGTCTGTACAAAAACATACAATTATTATGTCGGTTTTCACAAGTAAGTCGACATGTAACATTTATTTAATAGGGCCCAGTGGGGTCTGTCATGCAGCCGGTACTAGTATGAACATTCGCTTCGTGATTAAATCCCACAATCTATCTCAGCTTATTTTAAAAAAAACATTGACACACAAACTATCTCGCGATACATTTCAGGCTCGAGTAGGTTTTCAGTTTTGTATGAACCAGCAGATTTTTTTTCGCCACTTTGATGCCATAGAGAAAGTTGTTCAGTTTGACGGTCTGACAATCCCCTTAAAAAAGTGTCAGCATTTAAAAAGGATCCTATATGCACGGACCTGAAAAAAAGACGGACGTAATCTCGTCTAATCACGAGTGAAGCACCCATTTCTTTTGTGTGCGTGCTGTCACGCGGTACATAATGGTGACGGGTGTCGGACCTGCGCCTAGTGCTAGTGCATCTGTGTAAGTGTAGGTCCCTTGTAGAACAAACGAAAATGTAGGACCTTGCATGCTTCACATCTTTTTAGTGTCACATTACGTCCGTCTTTTTTTCAGGTCCGTGCCTATATGGTTATCAATACTCCCTGTAATTCCTATTCTTTAGTAGTAACACAATATTTTTGGCAATTCGGCACATCACTACTTAAGATGCCACGATATGGTCAGCTCAAACTCCATCTAAGTTTGCTAGATTGTTAAACGTTATAACTTGAAACCTGGATGATATCAAGATTGTAAGTTTGGACTTATTCGCTTATCTTGTATACATATAACTTGCTATGTAGGTACAACACTTTTACAGGGTTTTAGGGTAAACTGTTTCATTACTTTAAGAGGATAGGCGCGTACGGTTTTTTCCATACAATTTCTCCCTGGATAATGACACTAGACTAAAAAAAATTTTATCTTACAATCTATGTTGCCTCTGCAATGTCCCTATGTTTTGCTTTTTTGCATTAATTAATTACTGTATGAACTTTACTAGGGACCTTCGAAAATAACCAATTTTACCGCCCGTTCTCAGACATCCAGCAAACAAATTTGACGAATATAAACAAAAAAAGCAAAACGTACAGACATGTCCAAAGTCTTTCTCATATTATTCTTGAAAAAATTATTAAAATCGGTTTAGTTTTGGAGGAGAAAACAGGGGAATACGAAATGCTGTTTTCATCGATTTTATGTAGATAAAATCGGTTCGAGCTGCAGTTGTCTCTTTCGCACTCTAGTTGGTGGGGTGTATGGGTGGGGCGGATCGGACAAATACGTAAACAGTCTGAAAAGTGACCTATTCTCCAAATTAGCATTTCAGACCGTCTATCCTCTTAAGGGGTGATTGTAGTATGTACCCATGATGATACTGAACAACTTTCCCTAAAAAACGTATTCGAAACATAAAGAAAAAAAAATCTACCTTTCATACAAAAGTTCGATAGGGAAAGTAGTTCATAATCATGGGTACAATCACCTCTTAAAATAATGCAACTGTTTACCCTTAAATCCTGTATATTTCAAAAAATATTGTTGTTATTATTTATTATACGCAAGCGGGTCCATTTTCAAAGTTTAAAATCGTTTCCACTATTCATAGCATAGCATAGCATATGCTCACGACTATATTCCCCGAGGGGGTACTCAGAGATATTCTGAAACCTCAGGTCATCCACGTTTCACCACCTAGTACCGAATCTCTGTCCAGTGTGACGGAGGGTGAGCCCGTCTTATAATGGAGAGCTGGGTACAATACATGCCTCGAAATTGAAGCATGCAGGCATCCTCACGATGTTTTCCTTCACCGAAAAGCCAGTGGTGTTACAAATCGTACATAAATTCCGAAAAACTCATTGGTACGAGTCGGCTTGGAAGGGGATCGAACCATCGCCTCCTGCACGGCAGGCAAGGTTACTCGCCACTGGACCACCACGACTTTTTTTACTCCACTATTCATATTTGCTTGTAAAATCGTTGTCTTTCATCTGTCATAATTATCAAACCGCGAACAATAATAAGCACTTAAACAAACTACCCGTAATATATACAAAACGACTGGGGGATGTAAAACAATAGCTATTTGTTCCAGACCCAAGTTATCCTTTACACAATATAGCTCATACTTCATTCACTCATCCATTCGTTCTATTGGTTCATTCGACTGATTTGAGTGAAGCTTTTCAATTACTAATAACTAGAGATCGGGTTTTATTTATCTACATCCAAGCCAGTTTTTTGACTAAACCACAGACTCGAAAAAAAGACGGACGTAATGTGACACTAAAAAGATGTGACGCATATTCGTTTGTTCTACAAGGGACCTACACTCACACAGATGCACCAACTCTAGGCGCAGGTCCTACAACAGGCGCGACAGTGCGTCACACAGAAATATAAATGGGTTCTTCACTCGTGATTAGACTAGTTTACGTCCGTCTTTTTTTCAGGTCCGTGGACTAAACCATAAACCTTGTTTTACTAAAAACTTATTCTGATTGGATGCATTTGCATCAAACTGAACAACTTTTACTATGGGAGCAAACCAATCGGAGCAAAAAAAAATCTGCTGTCCCATACATTGGAGTCGTGTAGGCAGCGGCGCGGCGGGTGTAGTTTAATATGGGACAGCTGATTTTTTTTTGCTCCGATTGGTTTGCTCCCATAGTAAAAGTTGTTCAGTTTGATGGGTAGACTCTAAGTTTAAAAGGATGCTAATGATATCAATTTCACCCTGTATAGTGAAAGTTGTTCAGTTCGATGAACAGTCTGAAGCAGCCCCCTAAGTATTTTTTTTTTTTTTTATAATTAATGGCTTTTTGCTTGTGCGTAGCACCGCATTTCCGCCAGTGTCAAGTGTAATTTATGGGAGTATCTATCCCAATCTCAGGGATTGTTTTTGTTCAAGAACAAGAAGAGATTGAGGATTGCGGAGCCTCGTGGCAGGCAAAAACGCGACGCGCGAAAACCACGCGAGACGTGTGCTCGGGTTAATTCCTGCAACGTCACTCCCCCTAAGTATTACTAGGGTGTTTTTTTACACCCTATAGACGTAAAAAAATATTGTAGGTAATTCTTTCATACTTCGATTTGCGTGTAAAAGAATGAAATAACACTTAAATGTTCACATGAATGTTGAAGTGGCGTCAGAATCGCAGCAGGTGGCGATCAATTATATCTGCTCACCTCAATGGGAAATGTAGGTACGTGAATATATATATGCATGCATTTTATTTATGTATGAGATGTACCGTCCTTGCCGTAATAATTATTATAAGATACTTCTTAATATGCTGATGATACATAGGCTTAGGTGGTTTGGACACGTGAAACGGAAGCCACCAGATTACGTAGGAAACATGGCACTGCAACTGTCGATTCCAGGACAGAGACCAAGGGGACGTCCGAAAACTAGATGGATGAACACAGTTCGCAGTGATATGACCGAGTGCAATGTCTCCGAAGACGACGACGTCAGAAATAGGGCAAGGTGGAGAGAACAGACACGGAAGGCTGACCCCACCACCATATGGGATTAAAAGCCAGGAAGAGAGAGAGAGACTTCTTAATATGCTGACGATATTTATAGAGGATAATCAGAATATGGCACTGAACACTTTTCTCTATGGGTCCAACATAAAAATAAAATAAAAAATGCTGCTCCCAAATGTATGAAACAGCTGATATTATTTCCGCGATTTCGATTTTGGTCCCATGAAGAAAGTGGTTCAGTGTGATGGTCTGATCGTCCTCTTAAAAAGCCGTTAGCATTCAAGACAAGCTAATCTTCTTTCTTTTGTGTGATGTATACAAGGTGTTTCATAAGTAAGAATAAATTTTTGAAACTCTTAAGGGGGTTGTTAAGACCGTCAAACTGAACAACTTTCTCTATGAGACCAACATCGAAATCGCGAAAAAAATAATTTCATATCCCATACATATTTTAGCTCTAATCGATTTGTCGAAAAAAAAATGATGTTCCATACTCTACAAATCGACTAGAGCTAAAATATGTATTGGATATCAGATTTTTTTTTTCGCGATTTCGATGTTGATCCAATAGAGAAAGTTGTTCAGTTTGACGGTCTAAACTTATTTTTAGAAACACCTTGTATAATATGCTGTATTTGAAATAATGTTTTAATTATACATGGATTATTATACTGCGGTGTTGTTATTTTTATAATTTTATTATCATTACAAATACAGGGTGTTTCATAAGTAATAATAAATATTTCAATAAGTTAATAGAGTTTATACTAATATTTATTTTAGTATAAACTCTTAAGGAGGTTGTTTAGACCGTCAAACTCAACAACTTTCTCTATGGGACCGAAATCGAAATCGCAAAAAAAAATAATTTGATATCCTATACATATTTTAGCTCTAGTCGATTTGTAGAGTATGGAACATCAATTTATTTTTTCGCGATTTCGATATTGGTCCCAAAGTGAAAGTTGTTCAGTTTGATGGTCTAAACCACCCCCTTAAAGGTTTATTTGTATTTTTGTAACACCTTGTATAGAAAAAATAAAGATTGTCATTTTTTATTTTTTTTAAGGTATGTTATACCTAGTGATTACACACCGAGGACAGGAAAGTAAGAAAGGTCTCAGATCTCTTCGCCTCGGTCAACAAACAAGTGATCTGAGGCTTTCTTATTTACTGTCCGAGGTTAGTATACTATTTTTCTCCTCGACAGAGGTGGAAAGCGGCACCTTCGTGTAGCGCAGCGGGACGACAATTGACGCTTTCCGTCCGGATGGGGAGAAAAATATTATTTGGAAAATTGCACTGTAACTCAGCGATCGTACTATGATACGCAGTGCATTAAGAGATATCAAGATGAGACAATAGGCATTGTTGCCCAGCGGATTATTCCTTGTAATGAATGATAGATGATTTTGTGGAGACTGTGTACGGAACACCTTTTAACCAACTGCGGAGCTGAAAGGAGAATTTATAATTATACATTTCAGTAATTTGCTGACAGGTGTCCATTAGTAGTTATTAGGTAAGATACACCTATAATTTTACATACTCGTACATGTCATTCATAGAGAAGCTGGACCCACGCTTCATACATTTTTGCCCACTGCCCTTTATTGGATCTCTTCACGTATGTAGGCAGATGAAGGTAGCATCGATTTTTTAAAGGTCCTTTGCCCTGTAGAGGGATGATGTAGGGTTATACAGGGTGTAAGGAAAAGTATCATTAACCTTTAAACCACATACTCTACCCATCAAACTGAACAACTATTACTAAGGGAGCAAATCTGTCCGAACCAAACCTACTTTACATAGGCCTCACATAAACCTTCTTATGCCGCAGTTAGGAAGTAATTGAACCAAAAAAAACAGCATACGAATTCATTTTAAAACTAAGAGCCGATTCAAAGCCCGTCTTTGGTAAACAGACAATATCTTCACACTAAAGCGGAAATGTAAAAACTGAACTCAAATAAACGTCGCAAACCTTTTATCTAAATTGAGCCCCACTTTGCACTAAGTGGGGGGAGACTTAGGGCTTTGCGATCGTTTTCTTTCCATTTTATCGTTATGGTTAAGTTTGGTTTGAAATTTAATAGGTATGAGTGTGGGATTCTGCCTTCAGTCAGAGAATTCAGAATAGTACTTTGTACAAAATGGCTTTCCTGCCCATTACCACCAGTTAAGGGTATATTATTCGGAGCGCGCTCCATACAAACGTACTATGGTGATACTTTCAATACTAACCAATTGAAGTCAATGAAATTTTGCAGAAACAATCTAGAAACAAATTTCTATGCTTGTATGGAGTCAGATTTTCGTTAAAATGTATAGTTTTCAAGTTACAGTGCCTCAAAGATTTCCATACAAATCTTAAATTAATCCTAGCATTGAAACTGTATATTTTAACGAAAATCTGACTCTATAGCAGCATAGAGATTTGTTTCTAGATTGTTTCTGCAAAATTTCATTGACTTTAATTGGTTAGTATTGAAAATATCACCATAGTACGTTTGTATGCAGCGCGCATTTTAGCTCTCGGAATAATAATTCTCTTAACCAATGAAAGTCAATGTCATTCTTAGACATGATCTAAAAACCAATATCTGTGATTTAGGTTAAAATATATAGTTTCAATGTCTAGAAATCTTTGAGCCACGATAACATGAAACACAGAAATACAGAATCGTCAATACAGAAATACAGAATCCCTCAGGTAAATAAGAGATATTGAGCACAACATGGTCGAACCGAAGCCTGGCTGTCTTAAACTTTGACAGTTCAAAACGGATAAGCTGCAGTCGGGAACACTCGGGAGTCGGGAGAGGCAGGTTCTGGATAACAGTTCGATGGTTTGCTTTTAAACACAGATTACCCCCAATAGATACCGCATGATGAAAATTTCGTACAGGCCCGAAGTCACCATTTTTGGCGGTAGGTGCGGGTAGCGGGGCACGAAATAATGCAACATGATTGGCCATTTCAAGGTCGCACTATTCCGATCTCGGTTCTCGCTCTATCCCGTTGCTTGTATCAGTGCAAAATCATAGATGTGTTGTGCGCGTCGGCGGCCCTGTATGCGGTATCTATTGGAGGTGATCTGTACTTTTAAAGGTACAAATGCAAATTAACACTTTCGCTGAAGCTCAAAATCATGATCCTCGCGCAGTGCTAAAACTGTAGCTCCACGTAGGTCGAGCGCACAGTCGTAACGAAAAACGACCAAAGCGGCTCACCTCGTGGGTCGGCCCGCACAGGCGTAAGTTTTGTGTGACTCACGCTGTAGGTCATGAGCACAGGTGAAGCTTGACCCACCTCGTAGGTCGTGCGCACAGTCGTAACCGTGAAACGATAAACTGACTCGTCTCGTGGGTTACCCGCACAGGCGTAAGGTTGTCGGTGACTCGCGCGGTAAGTCATAAGCACAGCCGAAATGCAATATAACTGGCTCGTTACGTGGGTTCTTTAGCACTGCGGCCCATTTGTCGCCGACCTACGCCATAGTTCGTCAGCAGTGATAGTGCAGTACCACAGATTACATCCCTTCCTTAAAAACTATCAATTCTCATGTTTTAATTTATTCTTATTAATTACAATATAAGGTCCAAGTTTTTCAACCATTCGGTAGCCTTTTTCGTCAGTGCAACAAGGTATTTAATGTTCCCAGGGTATTTTCTAAGTGGGCACTCCTCGATATGGCGAACTGATTGAATTTCCACCCCACAATCAAAGGCGGGAGAGCTATGCCACCCACAACAACTATGCCTATATGGAGCACGCTTTAATTACCTACTGCCGAACGGTACGTGCAATAATGTAAAATGTATGTATGAAGCTTGACTCAGCGTTGAATTATTACCTCGTACAGCGCGCGACGTATGCGACGTCCTGGCGTAGTGGCAGAGATCAAGAAAGCGGATCGCTTATGATGCGCCAAATGTCGGCTTATCGGTACCTATAAATAAATAACGCTCACAGGCACATACATTGTAATGATCCCAAACTAGCACTAAAGGCTTTTATTATGGAAACCATACAATAACGGCACGAACATATAACATCCATGACCGAACCGGGATTCGATCCCAGGACCCTGGTTTGGCAGTCCGGCGTGGTAACCATTACACCAACCGGGTCGTCAAACCTATGGCCGACTGGCAGAGGCCCGACGGTATGGAGTAAGCATGACTATTGGAAATTGAAATGGAAAATTGAATCACGTATCCAGAATTTTGTATCGGGGGGGGGGGGGGGGGGGGGGTCGATATTAATAGAAAATCAATGAAAAAGTAAGTGCTGTAATCACATTTCCATACAATTCATCGGATTTGGGGGGGGGGGGATAAATCCCACCTATTCCCCCCCCCCCCCCTGGATACGTGCCTGCGTTTAGTAGTGTTTCATTTCATTCAGAAAGCACGTTAAGCAGTTGAACCCGTATAGTAGTGAAAAGAAGAGGAAGTAATGGACGGATTGTGTAAGAAACCCCGAAGTGATGAAATGACGGCAAGAAGATATGAATGGAAGAAGATGACATATTGCGCCGACACCCCAAGTAATGACATAAATTCAAGAGAGCGATGATAAGTTAAAAACTATTCGTTTAGCCCAGGTCATCAGACCTAAAGATAATTAGCAAGATGTTCGTTGCGGCTTCAGAGTTCTCTTTATTGACTAGGTATTTATCTTGTTGTGGATGGCCCACCCTCTCATAAACTAATTCGTGAGATCCAATATATTCGCCTGCTTTTCAATCTTCTAACTAATTCATCAAAACAGTGATTCGAATTAGACATTAAATAATAGAGCTCCAGCAATAACTTTGTAATCAAAAGAACAATTGAAAATTGTCACGGCTTAATGCAAACCAAAATGTCCAACCATTAATTTTCAATTTGCTCCCGAACACGTTCAAGATATAGAGCAACACAAGATGTATCTTTCTTTTTTATACGTACTTTATTTCATAACCGTATTCTCTTTTAGATCAAACAGTGCATCCTGCTTTTAATGACCTATAGTGCGGCCGTGATTATGGGCCCTAGATTATGGGCTTTATCAATTCGAAGTCGTTCAGCGAGCTTTGGAAAGTTCTTTTCTTCCCTCCGGATGGATAGCGTCAACTTTCGTCCTGCTGAGCTAAATTAAATTGCCGCTTTTCGCCTCCGTCGAGGAGAAAAATAGTGTACACACCTTCGGCAGTAAATAAGAAAGCCTCAGATCACATATACTAGGCCGAGGCGAAGCTGACCTTTCTTACTTTCCTGCCCTAGGTGTGTAATCTACTATTGCTCTGTGTTTCACTGAGATATCACATCAGTAATGAGATGATAGATACAGAGAACCAAAGTAGTTAACATGGCTCTGAAGAATAGTAAGCTTCAGTGACAATGGGGGTGTCATATCTGCCGAAGAACTAATGGGTACGTCGAGTTCTATGATGAAAGACCATGAACTGGTAGGTGTCGTGTTAGACGCCCACCAGCACGATGGACCGATGACCTAAGACAGGTATCGGAGAGCGACTGGATGAGGAAGGCCTAAGACAGAGTTTTGTGGTGCGCCGGACCACGAACTGGCAGGCGTTGCGATTTGTGGTGTGCCGGGAGAGGCCTATGTTCAACAATGAACGGCGGCAGGCTGATGGAAGCAGATACTAGCGCACGCAAAGAGAAGACTCGAAAATGACCCAATTGCGTGACGGCTGTGACGCGAAACTATTTTAAACCCCATTTACTTTAAACGAAACATATCTTGGGCTGATGATAAACGAATATTATTCTCTTTTGACGTGGTGAGAGTATTTACTATAATTACAAACTGTCTTCAAAGTGTTATTGCGACTAACAATTAGAAATTTTAGATTACCGAATATTTTTTAAAGAATGCTTATCGTATCACTTCCCGTATTTCTCTACATCCACGGATTGCCATAATAACAGTAATCTACATAATTTCGCGAGCAAAATCGAAATAATTCGAAATTTTCGATAAATAAGGAGCGGGCATTGGTTCGGGATGAATAATTTTGATATTCAAATGCAAATGGCATCAATTTATTACTTGTACTGTTGCCTGAGTTACAAGTTATCTAGAATATTAATAGGAGCAGTGTAAAACAGCTGACAATTTTTTAAATAGATTTAATAACAACTAGTGTTTTCCCGCTACTTCGTCCGCACAAATTATATATCAGATTTTAAGTCAGATCATAAGCTATCAAACAAAAAAAGTTTCATCAAAATCGGTTCAGTAGTTTTTGCGTGATGCGCGAACAAACAAACAAACAAATAAACAAACACACAAACAAACAGACAGACGAAATTTCTAAAAAAGGTTGATTTCGAGTCAGGGATACCTAAAAACCATAATATCGTAATCTTTTTTTTTTAAATATCTTCAATGTACAGACACACTTCAGTTACAGTTTTATAATAGTTTAAATGTACTTAGTTCTCGAGTGGCGACCGCGTACCAGCCGCAGCGAGGTGGGTAGGCCCCGGTGGACGCAAGGTGGACCGACGACCTGGTGATGGTGATGGCAGGACCGGTCGTTATGGCGATCCTTGGGGGAGGTCTATGTCCAGCAGTGGACTTCCATCGGCTGAGATGACGATGATGATAATGTACTAGCAGACATGCCGCATCGCAACCTGAATATAGAAACCGGCCAAGTGCGAGTTGGGTTCCTCGCGCATTGAGGTTCCCATACCACCTCGCGTCAGTTCACCACGCGACATCACCAAAACCACGTCAGAGGCCGTAAGGCGGTTTGAATAAACTCTGACACCAGGGCTTGCAGCCCACTCGATAAGAAGAAGACCACGCGACTTAATACGGATTGGTAGACTTCACATACGCATCGGAGTTTCTTCAGTTTCTTCTTCAGCGTATGCAGGTTTCCTCACGATGTTTTCCTTTACCATTTGAGAGCACTCAGTATTACCTAGGTACTTATGTTAGTATCAATATTTAAATAAAAGTAACTAACACTCAGTTGCAGAAAGGCTCATTAGAGTTAATCCTCCATTAAATCTCTTACTAGCTTTTACTACGTCAACAAGACAAAAAGTGACAGCAACCGATTAAATGGAGGATTACCTTTAATGAGCGTTTCTGCAACTGAGTGTAACAACAGCAACAAAATTATGTGTATCTAGTCATCAGTGCGGACCAATGACTGGCGATGGGACACTCGAACTTGCCTCTTATCACCTTTATGATGGTGTTGAAGCTGCAACCATACCAGACCTTTGAACGGCTGTAACTCCTAAACCGACTGGAGTTATGCAGGCAGACCTGGTCCATCCCCATCACAGAGATGCTCTACACCTTATGAATATTAAATCAGTCTTGCAGCTAATGGTTACCAAAATTCCTCTTATCTCTTAGACGAATTGCTTCTTACGCACTATAGCCACGGACCTGAAAAAAATACGGACTTAATGTGACACTAAAATGATGTGAAGCATGCAAGGTCCTACATTTTCGTTTGTTCTACAAGGGACCTGCACTCACACAGATGCACTAGCTCTAGGCGCAGGTCTGACACCCGTCACCATTATGAACCGCCTGAAAAGAAATGGGTGCTTCACTCGTGATCAGACGAGATTACGTCCGTCTTTTTTTCAGGTCAGTGCATATAGGATCCTTTTTAAATGCTGACACTTTTTTAAGGGGATTGTCAGACCGTCAAACTGAACAATTTTCTCTATGGCATCGAAATGGCGAAAAAAAATCTGCTGGTCCATACAAAACTGAAAACCTACTCGAGCCTGAAATGTATCGCGAGATAGTTTGTGTGCCAATGTTTTTTTTAAATAAGCTGAGATAGATTGTGATATCTATAAGGGACCTACACTCACACAGATGCACTTGCTCTAGGCACAGGTCCTACAACTCGTCACCATTATGTACCGCGTGACAGTTCGTCAGCACGCACACAAATACAAGGGTGCTTTACTCGTGATTAGACAAGATTACGTCCGTCATTTTTTAAGTCCATGACTATATTAGCATGGAAGCCTGCTGTGCGCGTGTATAAACCAAGTACCTATAACAAAACTCAGAACTGATTTCGTATTATTTTCGCTGCACCGCACAGAAATAAATGAAGCATTCACAGTAGCAAGATTTACTTTGAACAAAGAGTAATTCTCGAATTCACTGCAACTAACTTTGAATCTAGCAATGATGCATCCTATTGAAATACTCTGTCGTGTTCCGTCGCCCGTAAATACAAACTAGAGCGAGAGAGATACCATCATAATCTGTCAACAAGTGCATGCTAATTGCACACTCGTGTCGCACCGAGCTTCGTGAATGCACGTCGTTAATTAGACGGTGTATTAGTGATTCAAGTGCGTTTGCGGAGGTCGCTAGAAATGTTGGAAAGTTTTTTTTAGAGCTCTTCTTTTATTTTTGTTTTTCAGTGTGGATTTAAGTTTTGTTTGTATGTTTATTAAACAGGGTGTAAGAGACAGCCTAGCAAATACTGAAACGGTGAATCCAGACCATAGACATAGATATAGACATCATTTATTTGCGAATATGTGTTCAATTAATATTAATAACAGATCTTACAATAAAATAATCAATAAAGTTCAAATCATATTCTACCATTTTGGCATGCAAAAATATTGTTATTGTGTACAATTTAACTAAGTATTTTAATCATCCCTGTCAAGATTACATTGTTAAGTTTAAGTATAATTATGGTCAATTCAATGAATACAAATCTTTTCATTCAATCATAATGGAAGTTATGTCATTTATTCATTATACCTACTAACTACACATTAGTTACAATTAATTTTCGTCAAAACTTGTCATCAAAGAATTCTGCAATATTATAATAACACCTATCAATCAGTAATTTCGTCAATTCCTTTTTAAACTTATTTAAGGGAGCATTCTCTTAAACTTTACGGCAGCCTGTTAAAGATTTTTGGTGCCATACTAAATGTGCTATTCTGTAGTAGCGTTGTTTTACACAGCTTGTGGCATAGCCTGTCACGGTTACGTAAGTTACGCTCAGTTCCGTCAAACTGAACAACTTTCACTATGGAGCCACCATAAGGAAACATGAAAAAATTCTGCTGTTTTATACATTTGAGCCGAGTACAGTCAAGAGCACATCAACCTTGACAATCGAAGTGCGATATTGTTTCTTAATACGAACTCCATAAGAACAGTACGAAGTCCAAGGTGTCTAGCTTGACATGCTCTTGACTGTACAACTGTTATGTATGGAGCATTTTTTTTTACGTTTCCAGAAGGTGGTTCCATAATAAAAGTTGTTCAGTTTGATGGTCTGAGTTTACCGTTTCAGTATTTGCTAGGCTGTCACTTACACCATAAACAAGGTGTTACAAAAATACAAATAAACCTTTAAGGGGGTGGTGTAGACCATCAAACTGAACAATTTTCACTATGGGACCAAAATCGAAATCGAGAAAAAAAGAATTGATGTTCCATACTCTACAAATCGACTAGAGCTAAAATATGTATGGGATATCAATTTTTTTTTCACGATTTCGATGTTGGTCCAATAGAGAAAGTTTTTCAGTTTGATGGTCTACACCACCCCCTTAAGAGTTTTAAATATTTATTTTTACTTATGAAACACCTTGTATAATGTTATAGTTAGCCATAGCAAGTTTTTTTTACTTATATAAGAGTTCTTCCATCCCATGGATGTCTGGAAGAATCGCCTTTAGTGATAAGACCGCCATTTGTAACCTTACTTTCTTTTTATTCTGTTTTGTTGCTGTATGTTTTTGGTGTGCAAATAAAGAATATTTATGTTATGTTATGTTATGTTATGTTATGTTATGTTATGTTATAGTTTATGGATTTCAATAGTTTGTGTTAAAATTTATGGACATTGTCGCTCGTCTGTAAGAGCCCTTACCTACGGTGTCACTATGAAACATTCACACCAACTTTTAAATATAGAGTGAAAGTAAAAAGATCACGAGCGAAAAGCGAGTGGATCGTTCGTTTTCTTTCTCACGAGGGCAACAAAACTGGAAAACGTGATTGGAAAAACAACTAGAATAACATCGTTTTTTGAAAATGAACTCTGTTTGAAAATAGATAAGGTTGGAACTAGGTGTCGTAATAAACGGGTGATAGTTTAGAGAAATAAAAGTACCTCAGAGTCTTAATACTATTAGTCTTCTTCTTATCGTGTCGACTTCAAATTTTGAACAAAGTCGCTAAATAGTACCTTGCCAGAAGTGGGCAACCGATACTGCACCGTCGCTAGCGGTCATGAGCTCCTCCTGCGTACAGGTATACTATTAGTTATAATTATACACTACAGCTTTAATTATTTATTGTTTTAACAAAGTCATTGTTTGTGTTTCAAAATACATTATTTAAGAAATTCATTTTGGCGACTACGTACTGTTGTAATACACGATGCCAAATTTATCCAAGTTTCTAAATTAAATAGTTTGTTTTAGTTTGCATCTTGCAACTTAGTGCGTTCACACACGATGACGCATTGACGCAGCAGCAGACGTCAGTCCGTCATTTGTGAAGCAAAAAGTTCTATAGACTGACAACTGCCGCTCCGTCAGTGCGTCATCTTTAACTTGCTTATTATAAAATGATCAATAATATGCTTTATTAGATTTTATAAAAACCAGAAATTAAGAATGATTAGAACTTTATTAATCACTGTTTGTCTCTTAATCAACAACGTCAAAAGAATTGATGTTTCTTTGACGATAACATTATAAATTAGAGAATCTACACAATACAATGTGGAAGAAACGTCGACCAATAGACAATTTGAATGTTACTAATAGCAGCAGCAGTCTGCCAACATTTTGCCCTGGAAGATTGGAGTAGGTACCCCTTTCCTTAAGCTTTCATTTTAGTGACAGGACCTTTGCCCTGAAGCTATATCAAATAGGCTATTAGGCTACTATCAGATGATTCATTTTTAAATAGGTGCCTGGTTTTATCGATTACTGCTGGGAATGATCTCCTAATCCTGTCCTGACTTGAAGATCTAAGCCTATCTATTCAAAAGGCGCTATGAACCATTCGAAATATCCAAGATTATCGTTGACTGATTCCTTATTATTCAATAAAACTCTGTCATCTGAAGGGCCCTCAGTTTTGTCAAGCTTCAAGCCATCGTTAGACACTTTGTTTATTATAAAAAATATAACGTCATCATCAACTTTCATTGGCTGTAAATACCATTGGATAGCTTCTTTGGCATCTTTGACACCCACAACATGTATATCTTGGACGCCACCTGTAGATGCATTCAATTTTAAAAATAAATCATGTTCAACATTCTTCATTTTGAAATAAACTTTATCGTTATCCCAAATAGGTGTTAGTTTCCAGCGATCGTTTGTATTATCCTTGCTATTACCAACTACTCGTTTTATTTCATCAGAATCATTCATATCTAGTTTTAAAGAAATCATATTCTTTTTGTTGATTATTTTAACGGATTCGTCGTTAAAAATAAGCTTGAATGAAATTGGTAAGTTGTTAGTTACTACAGCTTTGGCATCACTAGTCCATAGCTTATATGCGTAATTGACTAAATTTTGATTTCGTTCCTCGAGCAGTTTTTTTACAGTTTTAACAATATTATCACAAACATCAGCGTTTGCACCTTCTGATAGTGAATTGGTTATTCCAACTGCATTGTCGTATTTTGCATTTACAACATTTTTATACAGCAAATCAGTTAACTCAGTCTGATTGATATAAGTCCTATTACTGTCAAATAATGTCAGCGTATTTAATTTTGCTGGTAGATCATAACTTGGACAGTAATAAATTCCTTTTCCTTGTAACTCTCTTTCAAGATTTCTTATATCAACCGTGTTTTCATCAAACCCATAAACAACTACTTTGCCATTTGTATCATTAACCATTCTACTTATATCTACAGCACAACTTTTATTAATAGGTGCTCCCATTAGAGTTACAAGTATAACGGAATTGTCTCTTATATAGCTACTTGTATCACAATTCGTATAGCTTATTACTGGAACTCTATTAGGTATTTTTCGGTTTCTATCAGGGCCGTTGCTGACTTGCTGGTATTGATGGTTGACGTTATAGCAATTTGTGAAACCACTGGCGCCAATTTTTTCTATGATTCTTCCTTCACCCCAATAGTCAACGTGCTCCAGAAAATCTTGTTCTGGTAGGGGTAGTTTCACTAGCTTGTAGTTACCAATGTACGGTACTTCGGAATAGTGGTATAAGAGGTCTTCATTGGTGATGTAATTCGGAGATCTGGCTAGGTTCCATTCTGTTATCCGATGCATTATCGGTTAATATATTTCTAAAGCTGGATGAGAAAGGCCGAAAATAGACTTTTGTTGCCGGCCTTGGGAGAGGCCTAACTTATGTTCAGTGGACAAGCTGAGGATGATATTTCTGAAAAGAAGAATTTTGTGCAATACCAAATTTTATCATAGAAGATCTTTTTTGATTAATTCATTGCGGATTCCAAGACAGATTAGAGTCATCCCCCGGCTCGCTGGACTTCATTGTCTAGTGTTGTGAATGGTCGCCGCTGTTGATCCCGGTTCACAGGAGTTACAGCGGTGGGCCAATGCCCGATAATTAATACCAAAAATTTGACGAAAATATTGAAAAACTAAATGGAAATAGGTATAGAATATTCTAAGATAATTGTATTACACGCACAATTATAAAGAATGAGAGTGACTGATAGTAAGAATAAGCTAGGTGTTTTGCTCTAATGAGCACTGTTTAAATTGGATACAAGCAAGACAACAATAGTTTTCAAAAAGCCAACCTACCTCACTTTCACACTGTTTCCGTCTGAATTGAAGAAATAAAACAAACAAGGTACAATCATGGATTGTTATTTTATAATTAAACAAATAAAATATCAGAGATATTAAAAACCACAAATTACTGACGTATCTAAAAGCATTGAACTATTAAAGATAACAAAACCACATTATTACTTTAATTAATATATTTTTACCCACGCTCTATATTTTGTGCCACAAGGACAAACAAACAACTTTCTTGACCTTGAGTTATTTATTATTTTACTTAGTAATACCTAAAGATGATTATTTGCTGTATACATTATTATGTAGAAAATTTAAAAGGGCGAGCTTATCTCTGGAGTGATTTCTTCGAGCAGACCTGTGACATGGAGAAAGTAATATAAGTACCTAAAAACATTATCAAAACATAATCGTTATTAAAACATTTCGCCATTTTATTTCATTATTTTTAAAAGATGTTTTATTGCAAGACTTTGGAATCAAACTTTGATATTGCTAGCAAAATTAATGAGTTGGTAACCAAATATTTTTGGAAATAATTATGGCGTAGTCGGGAACCAGGATTACACCCGGCAAGATGAGCCAAAGTTTTAGCACCTTGGATCCCGGAGAATGGATGTCGCCGTCAGGGTAGTCCCTGGAAGAAATGGAGAGACGACCTTCTACGATGAGTGGATGAAGCTGCTTCAAGACAGAAATGCATAAAAGGGGAAGCACTTGCCCAGAAGTAGGATGAAATAGGCTTAGCCTTAAAAATAAAGTCGCAATAGCTCGGCGATATATTAAGTCCTACTTGCCATTTCCACTCTGAATAATTCGAATATTTATATTTACTTATTACATATTTCCGAGTCTTATTGCAAGCGCAAAAATAAATCCAATAGAGAATAACTTAATCAAGTTATTACATACTGATTCGAAATAGTTTTAAGTAAAGTCGGAACTTGAATGCTTCATCGTATAAGTTTAGATTGGCTCCCGACGAAACCTCAATATAGGGTTGTGATGTTATCGATAAATTGATAATTTTATATCCGTTCGTGTACATATATAAAATAACTTTCATACATAAACTCAGGACCAACTAAATGCGCCGTAAACGACATCTTACCAACATTAAGTCAACTATTATATTTATGGTTTCAAGATAGAATGAAATGTCAAGTTATAGATGGTTCCCTTTTTACTCACAAAACATTACACAAGAAATTGTATCCCTTAGTCTCCTCGTATAACACACATGGAAAAAATTGGGGAATCAATTCAATTTATTTATTATGTATCAGAGCATAGATCAATAATCGAACATCATCCACCGGATAATAACATTTTTAAAAGTCTTACAAAACATGACTGATGGAATAAATTTTTGGCAAATTTAACCAAAGTTTTGGAGAAAAACAAAAAATATTGCTTTACTTTTCATACAAAGACGACGTACCCAACATATTTTAATAAAAATTTAATGAAAATTTAATTTTAAATAGTTACCAACTGTTCAATATTTTAAGTTAGCACACATAGCATAATATGCTTACGACTATATTCAGAAACAACAGAACATCCACGTTTCACTAGTAGTACCGAAACTCTGTCCAGTGTGACGGGGATTGAGCCCGTCGCCACTTGTAATGGACAGTAGGTATACATGCCTCGAAATTTCAGTTATTGATTCGTATATTATGTCGAGGTATTCGTATACTGCATTCGCATCACTAGTTCCGGGATAATTTCAACTACTTCACCAGTTTGATAACTATCGGTTGCATTGCTTGGCTTACTTTGAGACTAGATTCAGCATGTGGTGTGGACTGCATGTGGAGATTGTAAAATATAACTGAAATGTCTGTATGCAAGGGGAAATGCCGCTAGCGTCATGGGGACCATGGAGCCGGGGTGGCGTGGGGCCAGCCCCAGGCCCAGGCCTAGGAGTGTGCATTAGTCTGTATGTTGACGAAGCGTGTGGCAGATAAGGAGAGTATAGGTTTAAGTTTTGACGAAGCATGTTGCTTAGTGCATTCACACACGATGACGCATTGACGGAGCGGCAGATGTCAGTCCATAGAACCACACCCGGTGCGTCAATGCGTCACCGTGTGTGCTTCTACGTGCGGTTTCATACAACTCTTTGCTTCACAAATGACGGACTGACGTCTGCCGCTGCGTCAATGCGTCATCGTGTGTGAACGCACTTATTGGTGGGATCCTGTTTATTAATTATTATACTTTTAACTTTTGACGAAGCGTGTTGCAGATGCAGATATGTCGCCATTTTTGACGAAGCGTATTGTAGAATTGAAGTATGTATATTCTTATAAATTTTATTATTTTTGACCAAATAAATTAACTGTTACTGAAATGTTCTTTCGGCTTGCGACTTACGTACCCCACTTGCAGAAATCAAGTCAAAGTCAAAGTCAATATAATTTATTCTTAGATTCTTAGATTCTTTATTGTACACAAAAGAACATAATTATTATTATTCAATATAGGAGCATGAAGCACACTTATTAAACGTCAAATCTTTTTTAAGCTACCACCGCGTCGGAAAGTGTTGTCGCTGTACAGAGAAGATGCGACCAGAAACTCTACAAGACTATCACGGGGGGGGAATAGAACCCGCGACCTCCGTGTCAAGAGCCCAATGTTCTTAACCATTAGACCACAGAGGCAGTTTGATTTAGTAAAAGCTAGCAAGAGATTTAATGGAGGATTAACTTTAATGAGCGTTTATGCAACATACATACATACATACGCTCGAAAAACATAACCCTGCTTCTGTCGCAGTCGGGTAAAAATACACAAATAAAGCACATTCGCACACCATATCAGAAACCTAAGCATATCGAATCCTTTGAAGATTTTCCGCAAACAACTCTCGACCTTACCGACTTCCAATCAATTCGACCTGACCAACTTGCCTCAAGTATCAAGACTCAATCAAAAGTTCTGTAGGTACTTGATCGGGAGCTAAGTTTCAAGATCAGTTGACACGTCTATCTGTCAATAGCTCATTAACCATCCAACTCTCAAGTGTATCAATGTGTTGTAGTTAGTGTAGGATATATTGGCAGATTAGCAGTGAACTGTAATCATGGATTTCATTGCATTTAACTATATATTTAGGCATGAGAAAAGGGACACCCTATCACGGCTCAAGGTGCCAAATGCGGCCAAAAGTTTACCAAGGAATTATTATTGTTTATTTCATGTATCTTTCTATAAGGTACTTACTACTTAGTGCTTATTTATTCACTTTCCAAATTTTCAGGGTTTGTACAGATCATAAAAATAAACAACTTTTACTATGGAAACGCAACAACAAACATGAAGCCGCACAAAATTAATCAGTTGTTTCGTAAATTTTTAATCAAGTGGCATTGCAGTTTAGTATGGAGCAGCTGACGTTTTTATGCGATATCAGCTTTGCTCCCGTAGCAAAAGTAGTTCAGTTTGATGGTCTGAACCACAATTAGGAAACCCATAAAATATATGCTAGTATCCATCACTCAATATTGCGAACTTGTCAAACTATGGCAAACTTTTCTTGAAAAGGCCAATGATGTCGTGTGCCCAACAGTGGGCTGACATTTTTGATTATGAAAATTCGGTTAATTCATAACTTACATAGTTTACCCGCGACTTCGTCCGCACAAATTATGCTATGCTATCAAACAAAAAGAATCGTATCAAAATCGGTTCAGTAGTTTTAGCGTGATCTTTGAACAAACAAACAAACAGAAGAACAAAATAAACTGTTTATTTAGAGTCCGGGACTACAAAAAACCATATCTTTTTGTAGAGATACTTTTGTTTCAATTTTATAATAGTTTTAGATTAGATTCAAGATTGTTCCCAGGCTAGACTTTAAGTACCTTATCCTGCTTATAAAAAAGTTGTGTTCACTTCAACATAATAGCCTTGGCACGGTAGACTAATCGAACTATACTTAGACCACTAATTATGTCGGCAGCCTCGAGCAACTCCGGAGTTGAGTAACTTGGTTAAAGTTCATCGAATGCCCTTTAGAGTTTCAGTTAGAGGTTCGGTTTGAAATAGATTCAATATGTCGTGTTGTGGTTCATACGACATGGCAGGAATATACCACCCTGTATTACTTTTACCTCATATTTTGTAGGTATAAGATACATACATACATAACACGTCATTGCCCCATGAGGGAAGGCAGAGACCACAGACTGCGATATGCTAAGACTCTGACACACCTCTTTAGCCTCATTCACATTCATACATCTTTTCATGCACTTCCGTCGATTGAGGGTGCTACGCACTTGCCCTTTTCGCAAAAGATCATTGCTACAATATAACAATATATACATAGTTAATACGTTATGTTTAGGCCTAGTGCAGACCCAATTTTTTCGCATTTGTAAGAACGCTGTAAAAATTTCAGTGACCGTTTCACCATCGTACTAGGTACCTGTTTAGTTGTTTCCTGGAGATTTTCTTGTTCAAGTCGAGTATGTTTTTGATGTAATTTGTATGAAAAAAACGTCCTAGACACGGCTATGGAAATCACAAGAAAACAACTGAGAATACGGAAGTTAATTAAGCACTTTGAATGAGTACGAAAAGCAAAAATAAATCCAGCTTTCCTAAACATTTGCGTAGGGTCTGTATCTAGTAGTTTTAGCAAGGTTTTACCCGTGTTGTTCCTGGGTTACAAATATACCCACACTAATCTTCAGTGGTTGTCATCTGAGGCTAGTTAACGTGATAAAAAGATCATATTAAATCCCAGGTATAAATAAAAAATATTTGTTATCGATTTATTTACATATTGTAGCAGTCTCATTAATGTTAATGGGCATCGAATACGTAACGCAGTCTGTTTTACGGTATTCGATGTACGGTTCACGAGTTAGATACTATTAAGTGGTTTAGACTTTTTACATTGGACTCTATGACAATAAAAGACGTTTTTTGGTTTGGTTTTCGAAAAAAATTCCCATAGCTTTCGTACAAGATGACTATGGATAAGGTGGGAGGACCATAAAGTTATTATGCATTACAGGAATAGAGGAAGTGACATGAGTTGTCAAATGAAACCGTTTTTGGATGTTTTCAGGAGACTACTCGAGGGCAAAAATTCGAATACTGTCTATAATTCTGAGTCTAACGTGAAATCGTGGATAAATTAATGAAGTAGTGTCAGTATATTTCACAAAATTATCTACGATTTCACTTTAGATTCCCAATAGTGACTAGAAAACGGTTCTATTGCCTCGCGTCACGTATCTCTTTCTATTATACAGTGGGGCTGCTAGGTACATCTCGCTCTCTCAGCTGTATGTTCCTCTATTCCTATATTAGAGGTATAATACCTCTATGGGGAAGACCGTTAGGGTGAGAGGTAAGACTAGCTAGGCGTATGCCCAAAAAAATGATAAGTATACAGGATAGATCTATTGATCGAACCTAAACGAACCAATACAGGGTACATTTTTAGCTTCAGCGAATGAACATTTTTATAGAAAAGCACCTGACGTACGCAGGATATATTTTGTTCATTTTAGACATTAGTCGACTAAATCGTTTATGTTTAAGATGCACTTTCTCTTTATAATCCTACTATGTTTGATAGAACGGGATGAAACTATCACTACGGAGCCAACCATGAAATGTTGAAAAAAATCTGCTGTCCCCTTAAAAATTGTAGTGCCTTCTCGTTCGTGAAGTGAAAGTAGTAGTTTTTGTTGTTGTTGTAGGTTATTTGACTAGGGAAACCTTTAAATCTTCAGCCATTGACATAACAAGTAGGAAGTATAACCTAATGGACGCCGGCTCTAGTACAAAATTGTCGAGAAAGTGTCCGAGACTAATCTACACAAACCTAGTAAGTACAAACGGCGACAAATCAAGCTATGCAAAACCAAAAAAAACTGGCCGCGTGTAGATTGAGTAATGCATAACGTCGCGCGGTCAGCTTATGTTGGTTTTGTATAGCTTGATGTGTCGCCGTGTGTACGTGTATATAAACAAAAAAAAATATTGATAATGCAGATATCCTTTTCATTTGCTTGCATAGTTTTTACGCCATCACGGCACTGCAGGCATATACGTGTGCGTAGTCGGTCGATCAAACGAAGACTGTCGCGTAATTGGTTCTCTTTTTATACATTTTGGTGCTTTTTTGGTTCGCACACTGACGCGGACCCGACGTCCAGTAGTTGGTAAGTCAATGTCGTCAGCTAAGTACTCAATACAATAACAATAACAAGAGACCCCACCGAGTTCTATCTCAGTGAATTACAGACAAGCCACGTCATTAAGCGAAGCGAATTATAACGTATTATTCATGATTCGAGATTTGTGGTAAGCCAAGTCTTAAGTGTAGGTAGACTTGAGTCAAGTGAAGGATGAATATTGAGTGGGACTTACTTCGCTGTATCTTTTTAATCTTTTTGAGAAATGTGAAAGACGAGGCTTTGAAATGTAGAGCGGTTTTAGATCTGTCTTGTGGTGAATTAATCTTATTTGTTTGTTGTTAATAAATAAATAAATAAATAAATAACGCTCACAGGCACATACATTGTAATGATCCCAAACTAGCACTAAAGGCTTTTATTATGGAAACCATACAACAACGGCACGAACATATTACATCCATGACCGAACCGGGATTCGAACCCAGGACCCTGGTTTGGCAGTCCGGCGTGGTAACCATTACACCAACCGGGTCGTCGGAATCAGATTTCATCTACGCAGTATTTTACTTTAACATACAGGTAGCAGCAGCAATCTTATGCTAAATTTCTGTGGAGGTTTCTACCGTAGCTTACAAGGGAAGATTTTTAACTCAAATTCAGTACAACCCGAAAATAAACGAACAACCTAAGGAACATTGTATGTTTCATACATTTGAGTCGACTAAAAGAGATCCAGTGTGATTACGGTGAAACTATGGATTGACCATTAGAGCTGGTTATTTTGACTGATACCAAACGTTCAACATAAATATTTAAAACAAAAATTAAAAAGACTGCAGAAAAATCTTATTGATTATAAACATGTTACAGCCATGTTGTGCCATTTCGAATCAAATTAAAGATTGAAAAGCGTCCCCTTAAGACGTAACAGATTGAAAATTTCGTTCTCTGGGTTGTGGGCTCGGTGGTGTAATTGGTTAGCACGTTTCCCCGGTTTTGAAGAGCGTGGGTTCAAGTCCCGCCCGAGACAAATTTTTCAGTCTTTAATTTGATGCAGAAAAATCTTTTAAAAAGTCAAAAACTGATCGAAAACCTTTCTTTTACTGACAAAATTTCAAGCATTTCGGTTTATTACAGTAGAAGCTATGATCTTATCCTTGTCAGACCACGGAACCCTAAAGCCTTCAAGACTGTTTAATGATGAATGAATGAAAGAAATATAAAAATTTACACTAAATACAAAATACATTGCACACCAAGAAACAAATAAATTATGGTACAAATAAGGCGGTCTTATCGTTAAAATGCTTTTTCTTCCACACAACGTTAGGGTAGAGTAAATATAACAAAGAACGGGTGATTATCCCTAGTCGATTTTGACTAGCGGCTGCTAATCTAAACTATTATAAAACTGTAACTGAAGTGTGTCTGTACATTGAAGCTATTTCCAAAAAAAAGATTTAGGTATCCCTGACTCGAAATCAACCTTTTTTAGAAATTTTGTCTGTCTGTTTGTCTGTTTGTTTGTGTGTTTGTTTGTTTGTTGGCACATCACGCAAAAACTACTGAACCGATTTTGATGAAACTTTTTTTGTGTAATAGCTTATGATCTGACTTTAAATCTGGTATATAATTTGTGCGGACAAAGTCGCGGGTAAACACTAGTCTATACAACGTGTTAATGAATTAACGCAAAACTAGAAAGTTGTTTGTTTAGAATCGAGAGCTGAATCGAATTATCATGGTTTCAACAGCGGATTTTTTTTCAAAATATTAAATAATTTGGTTGTAAAATTTCAAGTTTACTGAACTAGATCTAAACCTACCGCACGGGCTTAGATCAAAATAAAATCGCACGAGCACACTCACCATACTTACTACCAAAACAAGATTCTTAAAATGTATTTATGAGCACGTCAGCGCTTTCATTCATTGCCGAAATATAAAAAATCATTTTTGCCTCAAAAATTAAAATGAGAATAACTTTAAATTTTAACTATCAAAATAATGAAATTATTGTTTGAATCTAATTATTTTGTTAAAAATCAGTTGGGGTGTATGAGGTTTTGCGCTTATTCAATCTTAGTCACATGATATTATGCCGGAGACGCACTCTCCCGTCCTGACCCTCCTATATCTGATCAAACGGGAGACCGATACGATCAAAGGTGGGTTAAGATACAGTACAGACAGTAACTAGCATCCACACAATATGGACGTCAAAGAAGGCACTATTTAAATTACCTCCAAAAGACGATCAGTAAACATTGCTCGAACCCTGGCCAAAAAGAACTTTAGGAACAAACTTTATATTCCATTAAAGTTTCCTCTAAAAAGCGACATCATCCCGACCATTCTGTTCTAAAAGATAACAAGGTACTCTTCTCAAAGCATCCGTCTTCCATTTCCTCGCAATCGATAGAAAACATCTTTTCTTTCACCGAGAATATTTTCAAAGTGGCTACGATGTTATTTGCTCACCTCATTTGCCATTTAAATTTGTCACCGATCCATTGTAGGGTGACAAAGAATAAGTATTCTTAAGAGCGGAGCATCGATTTTAGTCTTTAGTCGAGAAATTCAAATCCGTGTATTTGATTTTGTGTAACGTCCGTTACATAATACACGCATATGTTCTGAGACTTGTCAACCTTTGACTACTTATAAATGAGGACTGGTAACGCGTGTAATTCCACTAACAAACTATTTTGACACTTTTTGCGGGGGGCGAGGTAACATGCAATCCGCAACTTTGGATTTTATTCCCCATAACTTTAGATTCTAATGTTGAATGTTAAAAATCACGAATCACAATCTAAGTTCGAAATTATTGTTTCTCAATTATAGGCTGTCTCGTTTAGTGATAAGGTATACAATTTTATGTAAATGCACATGATCTATTGATCTTATACCGTGGCTTTATGGGAAATGCTACCGCAAGGCGAGTCCTTGTAATAAATAGTCAAAGTTGTAAACACTTTTACAAAAACATTCAATTTAAGAAGGCCGCAAGGCATAATCAGGATATTCTAAACTTGCCAGACAAAAAGTTTATGTCCCATCCCATGTTAAGCAAATTCTCCGTAAAAAAGGTTACTAAAAACTCGATGATCATATGAATGAGCCAAATGTCTGGTCTTGAAAATGTTACACAATGTAATTCAATGTTGTATTTGTAATTGTACTTTGTATATTTTGTTTTGTTTAAAAGATGTGTGTTGTATAGTTTCTGGCCGCATCTTCTCTACAACGGAACACCTTCAGACGTGGTGGTAGAGCCAAAAATGACGTCAAAAAGCTATTCATGTAATATTATTTGAATATAGCATTTTGAGCTGGGTTATTATTGTAGTAGCTCTCTACTTATCATCATTTAATCTAATTTCTATTTGATAAAACACCGATATTAAGGCAGAAATACATACATACATATACAGGATGATACATAAGTAAGAATCAATTTTTAAAACTCTTAAGGGGGTTGTTTAGACCGTCAAACTGAACAACTTTCTCCATGGGATCAACATCGAAATCGAGAAAAAAAAATCGGATATCCCATACATATTTTAGCTCGAGTCGATTTGTAGAGTATTCGATTTGTAGAACATAATTTTTTTTTTCGCGATTACTATTTTGGTCCCATAGTGAAAGTTGTTGAGTTTGTCGGTCTAAACCACCCCCTTAAATGTTTATTTGTATTTTTGTAACACCTTGTATACATAAACTCACGCCTTTTTCCACAGAGGGGTAGGCAGAGGCAACGGATCTCGATTTTGGGCGGCTCTGACACACCTTTCTTGCTTCCTCTAGGTCCATACATCTTGTCAAACATTCCCGTCGATTTCGGCCACGTGGCGTTTTACCATGGCAGAAATTGTTGGATTAAAGTCTCCTTAGAATACAAAAATGAATCTATTCGTATTTATTGTTTTCTTCTTGTCTGTCATCTGTCACTCTGCTCCAACTTCTACATCATCCTAGTTGAAATGATCTAAATATAATAATACTAGCTGTTGCCCGCGACTTCGTCTGCGTGGACATGTGATTGTTTGTCGTGGCTCGTCTAAAAGGTCATAAATTTTCATAGAGAGAAGTAAAATCAACATCAGTAAGTACCTATGTATGTAGGTATTTTACTTATCCATCACTTAAACTCTACTATTAATCGTAAATTTTTTAAACGTATGTCGAGCAGCATAATCATCATCTTACGACTCACTCCTGATCACAGACCTTCATTCACGAATAAGCGTGAGAAGATAGAGGATACTCCATCACGCGAGCAAGTGCAGATCGGTGGAGGCAAGAGCTGGATCGAATATATTCTAGCTATTATAGTCTAGCTTGCTGTTTAAGTATTTTCCGCTTTCCGCCCGGAGGGGTGAAAAATGCTATTATACAGTTAATCTACATACACAAACCACCAAGCCTTCATAATATCATAACGGAGACTGAAGATCAAACAAAACAACTATTCATCAAAAAGTTCTGCAACGAAATTTGACTTACTGTACATCTTTAATGTTATAGTAACGTTGGCTCAGATTGGACTCAAACAACCAATATACCTTAACTAAGATCTAAGAATTACAACTATGTTGCTGTGATAGTAGCATCCATTTTTTTTTAGTTCATTATGACGCGTTGGAATAAATTAATGTTGCAAACTTGCTTTAAAAATACAGTTAACGCCATCTACTTAAAAGAAGACGGTACTATAGTTTAATTTTAAAACTAATAACGCCATCTATTTAAAAGAAGACGATACTATAATTTAATTTAAAATTATAATAGGTAAGCTTTAGAAAGATTATTTTTTATTGTATTTACTGAATACCTTCAAAGTATAAAATCGAATATCTGATGCCGAGTTTCTGAAACGTCTTTTTATAGACAAAGTTATAGTTTGAGAGAGTCGATTCAACTATGCCAGCTACTACTTATATCAAGTAGGTATCAGGAAAATACTATTATCGCTATTACCTACCTTTCGCGGAAACTTCAGAATTATGCTTTGGTACTTTAGCAATGTTCCTGACCACCCCGAAAGGAATTACAAAAGTAAATTTACAGACGCGTACATGTACTTGGCATGTATATTCAGAGAGGGAAATTGCTCTTCAAAAGGTAGGTGGGTTATATGCTGGTCTTCTGGCTGACAGGGTTCTGCAGTTATCTGTAAAAGTAGTTGGTTTACCGAAAACTTAGATTGGTTTCCTATTTTGGTTTTTAATATTCACCTTAATTTGTGGATAACATCTTGTTGTAATAGAAATATGCAAAAAAAAAATGGAAAATTGTTGTAGTTGTAGGTAATGTTATAAAAAGTAAAGTTTCATCTCGACCAAGAATCGAACCTCGAACCTTCACCTCATTACTATGTGAAAATCTAACCATTTACCGAATGCGCTACACGGCTTTTATGAGAAGCGACGAAAAAAGTGACTACTATTTACCACTAGAAAAAACAAAACACATCCCAAATACATCTGTCAGCACAAGTCAGCGTGGTAAATCATTGTAAATTATCCCCACTTATCCCACAGGAACCCAATACTGGGATAAAAAGTATCCTATGTGTTAATCAAGATCACATTCTATCTGCATGCCAAATTTCAACCAAATCCGTTCAGCCGTTTATGCGTGATTGCGCCACAAACAAACAAACTCACAAACTCACAAACATACAAACATCCAAACATCGTCACAAACTTTCGCATTTATAATATCTATCTATCTATCTATAACGTCACGCCTCTTTCCCATTGGGGTAGGCAGAGACCAGAGCGCGCCATCTACTACGATCCTTACATACATCTTTTGCCTCATTCACATCCATACATCTCTTCATACATGCCCGTCGGTTTCGAGTACTCCGCACCTTCCCTTTTTGTAGGACGCAACTGATTTGATCAGAATACGTCCTACGAGGGCGCCCTCTGCCGACACATCCACTCATTTTAGCTCCATATATCTCTTTCGTACATCTGCTATCACTTAGAATATTTATAATATTACAAACAATTAAACAGCATTTATAATATTAGTGAGATAATCTGATATCCAAATCCTAGTTGCTGGTGTATTTATTTCATCCAGATCCCCAATTCCAATAGAAATATCCTCCAATAATCGTATAACATGGAGTCCACAAACTCTTGAGACGATCCACAGATAAGCCGTAACATCTGTCGCGTGTTCAATGTCGGAAGATACTTGTGATACCTACTTAGGTATCTTTATAAAAAGAAAGATTTGGGTAAAGTATGCGAATTAAGGAACGATATTGTGAAGGCAATGATGGGTTTTAAATGATAGAGTATTTTAGTTACTTTCCTAAAGATTATTTATCTCTCATATGAGCTTTGGTGAGATCTTTGGTTGTTTTTTAAGTTCTTTTTAGAAAATAACAAAATAAAAGTTAAAATATATAGGGTGTAACACAATCCTAGTAATACTTAAGCGGGTGCTTCAGCTGTCAGACAGCAGACTTTTTTCGCGATTTAGATTTTGGCTCCATAGTGAAAGTTGTTCAGTTTGATGGTCTGTTACACCCTGTAATTACATTGGAATGAATTTTGATTGTTTTTTTATGTTCTATTCAGACCGTTATCAGGGTAAATTTCCGAGAAAAACTTTAAGAGAATAGTAGCTTATAATAATTTATATATCTACAGTTCGGAAGTTATATTCTATTTTCAATACCAACTTCTTAAAACCAATGACATTTTTAAACACAATCTAGCTAGATATTAAGAGAAGTTTATTCAGAGAGCGCAAATGCGCGCTGCATACAAACGTCCAAAAAAGTCAATGAAATTTTTCAGAAACAATTTAGAAACGAATCTCTATGATAGTATGTAGTCATACAGTTTTAATGCTAGGATTAATTTAAGATTTGTATGGAAATTTTTGAGGCACTGTAACTTTAAATGAAAATCTGACTTCATACAAACATAGAGATTAGTTTCTAGATTGTTTCTGAAAAATTTCATTGTTTTTAATTGGATATTCTTGAAAATAACACCAGACTTCGTTTGTATGGAGAGCGCCAACGGTAATAAACTCTTAATCTCTGTGCCTGTTGTGGTTTGTCAGATTTCAGTGCGTCACTTTCTTGCAAGCATAAGTTTGCACTTAGCCATCCCGCTCCAATTGAAAGCAGGATCGCAAAAAAACGTGTTTTTCATCAATATCTTTGCTAATGGGTGTTTCTAAGCTCCAAATTCTACGAATTTCACTAGAAATATTTTATGTATTTAGTTAAGTACAAGAATAAAAAGTTAAATATACGTAAAAGGGGTAACTTTGGGATTTTTTTTTTATCGAGTAAACATAATCTAATCGTGTTATTGAAAACCATCGCCTATATGCCAGACCCTTAAATAAGACATAATTTCATTTCAGACTTTAAAACACTGTTTAAAACCCTTTCGTTCGTGTTCAAAAAACGGCCTCGACCAGATAACAGCGTCTTATCTATCCCCGGCGAAGGAGCCAAAGGAGGCGAACAAAACGAATTTCCTTTTAATTCTTATGACGATTCGTCCGATTCGCCACGGTTATGTGTGCGTGGGCGAGGTGTCATAAATTTTCATACGAATTCTATAATTCGATTCTTTCGCCTCCTTTGGCTCGTTCGCCGCTGATAATATGCGTACTCTTTAAATATACAGTTTTTTATACAAGGACTAATGTAAGATTTGTATAGAAATCTTTGAGCCACTATATGACTTTGAAACTATACCTAAATTTGATTTTACGAAAATTTGCCTGACCACAGGCACAGAGATTAGTTTTTAGATCATGTTAAAAAAATTTAATTAACTGTAATCGGGTGGTTCAGACCATAAAACTGATAAATTTTTACTATGGGAGCAAACTTGGAATCGCAAAAAAACTGCTTACAAAACTGCAATGCCTATTTCGAATCAAATGTATGACAGATTTCGGTCGAATTTCGGTCACCCTTCAAAACAGTCAACGTAATAAAGTAAGAAAAATCTTATGATTCATTACTCTAACAAACGCAAACCAACTTTATAAGTCCATCTCCTTCCTGTGTACTCGAAGTTACTAAAGAAAGACAGTGATAAAAATAAATGGAATTCCTTCAAGTACCCAGGGGCTGGTTTAGTATAATCCGTAAAACACCAGCGGCTAAGGCTTTTTAATTTTTCCGGAATTAATTCTTATTCATTTTTCAGGAGCTGCCTTCAAAGTAGGGTGTCCAGTTTTTAAAAATTCGTTAGGACGTTCCTGGCTTTTGTTTTATCATAACAAAATATTATAATACATACGTTTTTTTTTAATTTATTAGTAACTAGTGTTTTCCCGCGACTTCGTCCGCACAAATTATATACCAGATTTTAAGTCAGATCATAAGCTATCAAACAAAAAAAGTTTCATCAAAATCGGTTCAGTAGTTTTTGCGTGATGCGCGATCAAACAAACAAACAAACAAACAAACAAACAAACACACAAACAAACACACAAACAAACAGACAAACAGACAGACAAAATTTCTAAAAAAGGTTGATTTCGAGTCGGGGATATTTAAAAACCATTAATCTTTTTTTTGTAAATATCTTCAATGTACAGACACAGTTCAGTTACAGTTTTATAATAGTTAAGATGGAATTTTTGCTTGTGTGTCAGTACTGCATTTCCATAGTCTCAAGTAGTTTGTGGTAGTATCTATACCAATCTTTTCGATTGCGGAGCCTCGTGGCAAGCAAAAATGCGAACCGCGCGAATACCACGCGAGACAAGTGCTCGTGTCAGAACTTGCAACGTGACTCACCTATGTTTTTCATTAATTCTATTCTATTTATTCAGGGATGTAACCTGATAATATTATATTCATAAAGCAAAAGTAAGCAAGCAGTTATGTCAATTCATGACGTATCTACTAAATAAATAAATGCAATGCAATACAAGCAGCAAAATCATGACGCACAAGATTGAACAACTAGTAAATTTACGAAATTAAACATTTAGATGTTCTTTGTAATAAACTGAGCTGAATTGAATTCCCTTTCATGACAGTCAAAATGTAATTTTTTTTTTTTTATAGTACATAGTACATACCTGACGTCTCGTCGGCTTGCGATTTTGACAGCCACGTGGCTCCGCCGTTTTATGGCGGTTTCTAGTGTGTTTTTGTTTAAAAACGGGGCTTTGAGATCGCCATATCCTATTGTACCGTACAATATCTAATGAGTATATCCTCAACACTTGACACTGGCGAAATCTAACAAGGAAACGCCATTAATTAAGAATAGAATAGAATAGTACATACCTATAATATGCAACTAGTAGGTAGGTACACTTTCAGCATAATATAAGAAATTTCAGTACGTAGGTTCTGTAAGGAGGTAGATCAACGTATCACAATCAATAAGAGGTGAGCAGCTTTTTGCCTACAAAAACTATAAACCTCTTGTTAATGCAATAAATATTGACTATGTAGTTATTCGAACAAGACCCTTTTCACTTTCAGAAACTTTGCTAAAACTGGTAATTTAAGCGTTTAAACTAAAATAAAGTCACCTCCTGCGCCACCGGAGAGTTCGTTTCGTTATTTAACGTTCTTTTCCGTGAAATAAAAGCGAATGCTTAGTCCAGGAATAATCGAAAGCCTGGACACACAACACAGAGCGTATTATGTCGGAATTATGAGGAAGGCGAAACTCGAGCCGTGACGGATTACGGCGTTATTTTTGTACGGAGTTTATTTAAATTTATATACTTCGCCGAGCGGAGCTCCTGATGGAATTTGAAACTAGATTCAAATCTTGTTTTTAACTTGAGCTTTTTAAAGAGATGCTTCCGAGTTTTGTGACCATGCAATATTAAATTAGTTTCTAAAGTTTGTTTATCTTTCAGTTGTGATTTATGTAGTTGACATAGCTGAAAATTGGCAAGCTGATGTCGCAATGGCAATCTTATCTAGCGAAGAACTGACAACCGATGGGGAGTCAGAGTCCTAGAGTGGAGACCACGAATTTGCAGGCGTAGTGTGGGATGCCCTTCAGCGCTGGGACAAAAACACAGACAGGACATGGGACAGACCCAGTGACCTACCACCTGGACCCATTGACCTAATACCCAGACCCAGTTACATACCACCCAGACCCAATGACCTGAGTGGGGAGCGACTGAACGAGGATCGAAGGTCAAGGATATAATTTTTTTTGGCGCGCCTTGGGAGAGGTATATGTCCGGTTGGTGATGTTGATGACATTTTCGCATAAAACTGGCTTCTTCTCATCAAGTGGGCTGCAAGCCCTGGTGTCAGAGTTTATTCAAACCGCCTTACGGCCTCTGACGTGGTTTTTATGTAACGACTATATTTTTCTATACCGCCAATCCACGGAAAATGCTTAATAACTATTTCATGTCACTGGCTAGCACGAAAAAAAAACCTTTTTAAAATGTTCTTTTTAGCAATTAACTATTTTTCTCGCTGTTGTGAGGTGAAAAGTTGTGTGTGCGTCTCGTACCTTTGAAACCTTCGCTGAGCTCAGGATTCAATAAAGTACTCGCGCCAAAAAGTAACTTTGCAGCCTAGCATAACAAATAACTATTTCACACCATTTAAACAGCGCACCAAAACACACAATCACAATTTAATTTTGACATTGTGTTGGTGTGTATGGTAGGCTTAATGAAGATGTCGCTCGAGAAAAAATATCCAATAATACGGTCACCCATCCAAAGACTGACCGGACCTGACGTTGCTTAAGGGGCTACCTCCTGGTTTTGGGTAACTTTGTAACCATTTTATTCATTAACTATGGCACTTTTTGAGCTGAAAAATTAACTGAACCATCTACACGATAGTGAGAAGTGATGTGGTTTTTCTAGAAATCGATTTTAATGTATAAAACCGAAGAAAAGGGACTCTAAAGTCACCCCTTTTTTTCCAGTTGTAACCATTTTACTCTTACATTTTTAATCGGAAGAAAATGAAAATTTACAATATTGTTCCCAACACAATTTAGAATGATGTGGTTTTCTTACTTTTTCGAAATTAATAAAGGCTTCCGCACATTGCAGCGATTTTATCGAGCGATAATATCGCTGCGATTTTGCGATAATTGTTTCCAGTACATTTTATATGGGGACGAGCGCGATCCTACACACTGCCGTGATATTATCGAGCAATAATATCGCTGCGATTTTGTTCCGACGCAATCTCTTTAGACCACATTTAGTGGTGGGGCGCATGCGTGACATATCGCTTGATAATATCGCTGCAATGTGCGGAGGCCTTAAAAAATCATCTAATTTTTCAAAGAAAACAGCTAAATTCTGACTGAAGCCACGCGCTCGTTCGCATCGATTAGTATGGAGAATCGTGGTCCAGGGCTGAAACGCCTTAACTTCGATAATCGATACAATACCGAAGCTCGCTAACCAGCGCTTCAAACATGAATTCTTCAGGCTAAAAACTACTTTGACAGTCAGATGAGGCGAACCGCTGTCTCGGATTTGCAAGTGAACCGTTAGAATTTCTAAACAGGTGTTTTGAGCTTGATACACGGTCCGTATTGTAATGTCTGTCTGTCTTTGAAAGTATGGTTACATGCGGAAGTAAAGGCCGTTTAACACAGTGTCGCTCTTGTCATGACATTTTTAAATTTTCATTCATGAAATAAAACCTTAAATAAAGATGTTAATATCGCAGGGATATAATAAAAACAGAGATTTGGTCAAATCTCTTTCTAAGTTATTTGAACATCGTAATAACCTGCATGCTTCAATTTCGAGGCATTGATTGTAGCCACTGTGTTATAAGAAGTGGCGACCGGCTCACTCCCCGTCACACTGGACAGAGTTTCGGTACTACTAGTGAAACTGGATGTCCTGAAGTTTCAGAATCGGTCGTGAGTTTATTGTATGTAGTTCAATTACGTCACAAATATCTTTTAGAATATCTGCGAAATATCTCTGAAGAAATTTTTTGTCGTTTATAGTAATAGTCTAGAACGATTTAATAGTAGATTACACACTGCGGGGAGGAAAGTAAGAAATGTCTCAGATGTCATTTCGCCTCGGTCAACAAACATGGTGATCTGAGGCTTTCTTATTTACTGATCGAGGTTAGTATACTATTTTTCTCCTGGACGGAGGTGGACAGCGGCAACTTTGTTTAGCGCAGCGGGGCGAAAATTGACGCTTTCCGTCCGGAGCGGAGAAAAGATACTAACAATCCCGTTCAGTGGCGTGCACTCAGGGTAGGCAAAAATACAGTAAAACCCTTATAATTTCTAAACTAAAAGCATTTTGTTTACTAAATGATATTTAATTGCTTAACTATCTGTATTTAAACATATAAAAATCATTAAGTAAACAGAATGCTTTTTAGTTTAGAAATTATAAGGGTTTTACTGTATTTGTGCCTACCCTGAGTGCACGCAACTGATCCGGTTAGGTTACTATTCCTTGCTTAAGGTTAAGGTTTTATTTTATCTCTACGATACATCAAAGATATACTTAATTATAAAATCTAAACAAGAAATTAATGTAGAAATGCAACCCATGTAAACCGACATATAATCTCATACTGCGACATCGCGTACCTTTGATATTTTTCTCTGAATAATAATTTGGTATCGAGGTCATTCGATTATAACGAGTAACGAGGTAACCAAATGAGGATCTGAAGGTGTTGGTATTTGTGATGCCAAGATAATTTGTTTCACAAAAAATGAAGTGGGAGTCACGTTGCAGGGTTTGCCCCGAACACTCGTCTTTCGCGTGGTGTTCGCGCAGTTCGCGTTTCAGCCTGCCACGAGGCTCCGCAATCCATCTCAGTTGTGTTCTTACTCAAAAACAATCCTCGAGATTGGATAGATACTCCCTCAAACAAACCAATTGACATTGGCGAAAATGCGGTGCTAACGCACAAGCAAGAAGTCCATAATTATAAATAAAAAAAAAAATTAAGTGGCAATAAATTAGAATCGAAACCCTGTTAATAGAGAACTGAATCATATAGGTAAACATTTCTGTAAAGCTCGAATATTGGAACGCTCATTAAAATTAATCCTCCATTAAATTTCTTGTTAGCTTTTACTACGTCAACAAGACAAAAAGTGACAGCAAGAGATTTAATGGAGGACTAACTTTAATGAGCGTTCCACTATTCGAGCGCAAGTCTTACAGACAGTTGCAGAAACGCTCATATTATAAGTTAATCAAAATTAAATCTATTGTTTTCACTTTTTGTCGTGTTGACGTAGTAAAAGCTAGCAAGAGATTTAATGGAGGATTAACTCTAATGTGCGTTTCTGCAACTGAGTGTAAGCTTTAATAAGATCGTAGACACCATAAACATATGTAGACACTTACAATAGCTGTAATTTTATACAATTTGGAAACAACTGACAAGAGGCAATCGTTTTCCTCCGTCTGCCTAGAGGGGGTGAGGTAGAAAATGGGGGGGGGGGGGGGCAGTGAGTGACCATACTGTATGTAGTACTACATAATACAGGGTGTAAGGGACAGCCCTCCGCAAACTGAAACGGTGAACTCAGACCAACAAACTGAACAACTTTCACTATGGAGCCTACCTCAGGAAACGCGAAAAAAAAATCTGCTGTGCCATACATTTGAGTCGGGTAGGTACGGCAGTTTTGTATGGGACAGCTGATTTTTTTTTGCGTTTCCTGAGATAGGCTCCATAGTGAAAGTTGTTCAGTTTGATGGTCTGAGTTCACCGTATCAGTTTGCGGAGGGCTGTATACTCTTTCTTATACTTTGGTTTTGATTCGTGTGCAAATTATAACCCCAGTAAACTTTACGTTTTTGCTGTTTGTACGTAACTGCTTCACAACCCTTTTAATACGAGCTTTAACTCGATATACAAATTGCACTTGTAAGTTTAAAATACCCACAAAGCAAGCATAAAATGCAAACAACTTCGATTAATACGAAATACGTTTAAAAACAGAAAATGTAAATTAAAGCGCGTTCGTAAAAAACCGACGACATAGTTTCGTTGGAAATTAAAAATAAGAGAAAAACTTTACCGCTGCGATGCAGACACGAATCGAGTCAGTGCGGTGGAATCGAGTTAAGTTCTGAGCGGTTTCTACCGGCTGCACCCTTTTAATGAGAATATTATATTTAATGTGTTTGTTGTTTTTGTAATCATACCATACTGGACTCCAAAAATGTGCCACAATTCTTCAAGACGAGAGTGTACAACCAGAGTATATAGTAGCTCTTCCATGCAAAACTGCAAACCTACTCAACCTAAATGTATGGGACAATGGATTTTATTTTCCACGATTTCAAATACAAATACAAATCATTTATTGCAACCATGGGTTTATAAGATGTTACATAGTGTTCCAGTAGGTACCTACACATGGACCCTGCTAGGGCACTGCAAAACTTAAAAATAGAATTAGATTAATTAGATTAGATTTTTTTTCGATGTTGTTGTTGTTCCCATAGAAAGAGTTGTTCAGTTTAATGGTTGATCATCCCTTATACAAACACAGGTAAATGCGGTAGAAATGCGATGCATACTTTAGGAGCTGCTTCAGACCATCACACTGAACAACTTTGATAATATTCTATGATACAACCTGCTGAAAGAATAATTATAATAAAAAATAAACCATCAGAAAACTAATTGTGAAGTCAGAATAGCTAAACAAGCTTGAACAATGCACCTGCAGCGCTATTGTTTTAAAAAAAACTCTGAAATTCTAGTTTTAAACGTAAACTGCAACCAGAACTAACTTTGAGACTGGAAAGTTTGTTTACGGACGCCCTCTAGTGACCAGGATATGGAAGCTTTCATTCAAACTGGATTTGGCACTATGTCCCCTGAGATTGAATTTCAGCTTTACCTGTAGGTTGTTCGGCGTTAGTGATGCGACGAGATTTGGCTTTCTGAGTCAATTTGAGAAGTTCTGAAATAGGATGGGAATTAGGAGTCGAATCGGAATGAAAATGAGTCAGCAGTGCTAAAAATTACGATCCACATCCTATTCTATTCCGAAAATTCTGGCTCCATTTTAGTCGTAATGATTTTAGCAAAATCTAGTTTAATAACAACTGTGAAGCGTAGGTCTCGATACAATCTTACTATATAGGGACCTATTAGTCTTGGATTTCCGCAAAGTAACGCCTGATTCAATTAATATCAAAAGTGTTTGACGTACGGTTGAAAATGTGACTTCAAGGATTTTATGCCCAAAACGCACTTGACCCACCATCAAACGATGGAGCTTCGTTGCTAGCCGGGGAGCAGACAACCAATGCGTCCACCCAATAACAGATCTGTAACACTACTTGGATCATCGTCTCATCCGGGAGAATAATCGCACAATTTCAATTTTTTCCAAAATTGAGTTATTAATGCCACAATAATCCTTAGGTGTATATTTATTTGGAGGAATAAACTCACGACTGTAGTGCCTATAGTTTTCGCTAGATGGCGGAGCACTATTAAATGTTTCAAGTTTAAGCTATTGAGCATGTAACCTTTAAATACTTCTCCTGTAAAATTTGCAATAATGTAATTGTGCGGTTATTCCACCGGATGAGCGGTTTGTTGTTGGATCAAAGACAGATTTATCAGTTCAAAGACACCAGTCCACCGTTCACCAATGCGAAGATGTTCAAAGAGAAGTGGATATGTGCAAGACTATAATCTGTGGCAAGACGAAGAGGATAATGTCCCATGTGGAAAGGATATATGCGAAACAGACGGAAAATGTACTTGCGAGGATTATGTACGAATTAGAGGAGTGTGAAGCTAATGCAGATAATACAGTACCTCGGTCACATTATGAGAAGCGATAAATACCAACTTCTCCAGATTATTCTGGAGGGGAAAATTATGGGAAGACGAATGCCTGGTAGAAGAAGGACGTCCTGGCTTAAAAACCTGTGTGAATGGTTCGATATGAACTCCACCTCACTGTTCAGGGCTGCAGTCTCCAGGGTCCGAATAGCCCTAATGATAGCCAACCTCCGATAGGAGATGGCACCACAAGAAGAAGAAGAAGCTAATGCAAAAATGAATATACAAAATTAAGTGAATATGTACAAGGAGTAAATATGCGAATTGGAGAGGAGATGTACTACGTGGAACAAATATATGTAAAACGACGCGGATATGTGCAAAACGGAACGAAGATTACAAAACATAATGGAAAATCTTTTTTATTAGCCAAATAGGTACCTATTACATCATCTCCAAAAAATTACGAAATTCACTCCTAATCCTTGTTTAAAACGAGAACGCAAATCGAGTTTGATATCGAGTGAGTGTATCCTGTCGCACAGCTATTCGGCTCTTGCAGGCTAAAATACCACACAAAGACCTTTGACGATCAAAGACGCGCACCTTCTATAAGAATTTATTGCGACCTAGTTTATAGGTTTTAGAATGAGGGATAGAAGGTGTACACACCTACTTATTTGAAAAGGGGGTTAGATAAAGTGTTCATGTAACTTGTAACCAGACTTATGTACCTACTTAGTTTAAAATACCTATGGGAATGGCATATGCATCCTACATCTACTAATGTGATTGCGACTCACTAATGTACAAACGTAGTAAATCATCATCATCATCATATCAGCCGATAAACGTCCACTGCTGGACATAGGCCTCCCCAAAAAATGGGGGGATTTGCCATAATCGCCACGCTTGGCAGGCGGGTTGGCGATCGCAGTTGGATTGAATGTGTGTACTCAGAGGATGCTGCTGCCCATCCTCCGGTAGATCCCTTAGTCGCCTTTTACGACACCTACGGGAGGAAATGGGATGGTGCTACTCTTAGCCGACACCACACGGACAAACGTAGTAAATACATGTAGGTAATGCAATGACATTCTATACACATGGACTCTCCACGCCATACAATAACAAAACCAATAAATGGCACATGTCTTTAATGTCACCTTTGTATGCATCAGTATCCTCGGCTTTTATACATTGCCGCTTGAAATTCCAGTCCTTTCAAATCGTTGAAATGTCACTCAAGGTCACACAACTATAGTAAAACCATAGACTTAAACTGTAGCGATAGACTTGCCCTTGCATAGAAGCAACGTGTTCCACTTGAATGAGGTGTCCGAACCTGATTGATGTTCCCGAGTTCACTTCGTCACTATGGCAATGACAGACCGCAATGTGTCATTTTGTGTTGTTTTGTGTGACATGTTGTTTGTTTGAACGAGCTTGTCTATCGCTAGAGTAATATGTCTATGAGTAAAACAATTTAAGTATAAACTTGGCGGTAATAGCGTACTGATGCGAAGTCCTTGTGTGTAGAATGTCATAGAGGTAATGCAGACTGCTTAAAACGTACGATTCCTAAATTGGGATATTAATAGGGAAATACGAAAGGGGTGATCACAATATTGTTCTTATTACACTAGCGATGGTCGTAATGGTATGGGCGCACATCTGTCAGGGCCCCCAAATACCTATAATATTAAATAAGGTAAGGAAAGGTAAGGTATTATATGGTTTGCGGTTTGATCCAGACTTTTTTTTTTCTATTTTTGTCATCATCATCATCAGCCTATACACTGCAGGGCACAGGCCTACCCTCAGGGGTATGGGCGATAGTCCACAACGCGCGCCCTATGCGGATTGGTAAACTTCATATATAGGTACTCATCAAAAATTCTTCTTCAGCGTATGCAGGTTTACTCACGATGTTTTCCTTCACAGTTTGAGAGAATTTTCCGCACCAATACTTATTTAATTCCAAACACTATTGAATTCGCTCACGCGTCTCTATAAACTATAAACTAAAGTTCTCTTTTGCTCGATACGTTTGTTTTAAAAAAGGACGGTTTGAAAAAAAAAGTTTGCTGGTACGAAGCGAATCTCCGGATGCACGTCGGGACAGAACTAACTCGATTTAGCGATGCTGACTCGATTGCAAACGATTATAGAATCGAGTTGAGTTTACGATTTGTTTTTGATTTTCTGAGTAAATCGGATTATTTGATTTAATGGGATGTAATTTTTCAGGGGAAGCTTCTATCTGTCTGTCTGATATTTTAATGAAGTTAGAATTACGTCTGCAAGGTTTGTAGATGACGATTTAAAAATGATTTAGATATGAAAGAGACAGAGCGACTTACCGCACACGAGAAAGAAAAGGTTAATTACGTGTTCTCATAGGCCCTTAAGTAACCTCAAACTTATATTAAAATGTGATCTTTAGAGGCCGCCAGCAGCGTTGGAATTTTGTTTATTAATACGGGAGGGCCTAAGTAGAGTCGAAAATGGATGGATTTTGAAATACGGGTGTTCGAACTGAAACTCACATTTCGTTTCTGCTTCCAGAGTACGGACTTATTAAATAGGTGCCACAGAATTGTACAAGTCAAAAAAACAAATTCAGAAAATTTACGTTTTATTAGTCACAAAACTTATACTTTCTTATTAAACTCCAGAAAACGTTTGACACTTAAAAACAAATCGTTAGCCAATTCTTTAGGTCTTTCCAAAGAAGCGAAATGTCCGCCAAAGTCCAAAGTAGTGGAGCCGAGGAGATTGGTGTACTTCCACTTCAGGATGAAGTCTGGATGGTGAACCAGTTCATGCTTCAATCGTAGACCCCATGTTGGTACTGATGTTGGAATTCTGGATGAAATATTAAAGCAAATTAGTATTATTTTTACAAACGATTAATTTTGTTGAATGTAGGGGCGGACTAATTTCATTCAAATTCAATTCAATTCAAAATCATTTATTCAATATAGGAGCCTGAAGCACACTTATTAAATGTCAATTCTTTTTTAAGCTACCACCGCGTCGGAACGTGTTGTCGCTGTAGAGAAGATTTTCATATTCATCATTGCATAAGAAAGCTGCTAGAACTTAGTAACCTCCTCGTTCCAGACAGATTGTATTTAGTAGCCCACTTAGAAAAGAAACCTCTGTGGCTACAATAAAATTACATAAGAGTTAGTGACGAGTTCTGTTAAACGTTCTATTCAAAACATAATTCAAAATCTGGACCGAGCGAAGTCTGCTGCATTTGTTCTGAATTTTGAGTGTGCTCAAAACATAAACCTAATATAACTGTATATCAGGGGTGGCCAAACTTTTCAAGTACGCGGTCTACTTCGAGACTCAGATATACATGGCGGTCTACATAAAAAACTGTACTGCCAACATTATATCTTTGATAAAAATAAAATTTAGGTGGATGTTTGGCATTTGTAATGCTTTTTTGTCAACCGTTACAACGTTTCATTCCATTATAGAAAACGCTGATTCACACTCTTCTTTTTGTAGGCAGTATGGGAACTCGACACAGTTTCCAAAAATCTTTACTTTCAAAAAGTATGTCGTAAGTATCAACGGTTATTTCCTTCTCAACCACAATATTTAAAAATTGATTCATTTTCTATTTACTTTATCAACCTCTTCGCGGGCTACCATAAAAATGTCGACGCGGTCGACGTCTTGGCCACCCCTGCTGTATATTAAGTTTATGGCTCAAAATTATACAGCAATGTAACTTTGTTCAGATCAAAATTCTACGAGTTCATGAGATTTAATTAACTGAAACGAACCTAAATTTTCAATGCGATCGGAATTGTTTAGTCACGTCTTTCATGCAACTCCATCCGATTCAGTAACGTAGAAACGAAAGCGCGTAATCAAATGTAACTTAGCTGTCAATGTTTTCAATCTTCTTATCGAGTGGGCAGAAAGCCCTGGTGTCAGAGTTTATTCAAACCGCCTTACGGCCTCTGACGTGGTTTTTATGTAACGACTACTACCACCAGAGATAGTCACCGGGACCAACAGCTTAACGTGCCATTCGAAGCACGGAATCATCTTTCTTTTCAGACAATCAGGTGACTCAGCCTGCAATGTCCTAACCAACTGGGGAAAAATGCACAAAGTGAAATTTCACTAGGTGCCCCCCGTGGGAATCGAACCCACGACCAAGACGACCCCGTGTCAAGAGCCATAACCATTAGACCACGGAGGCAGTTGTTTTCAATGTGGTCCTCACATCATTTAGGCCCATCATATCGAACATTTAAATTGCAAACTAACGTCTAGTTCTGATTTTTTAATATGTTGTTAGGACCACTACCAGTAGCGTATATCCAAATTTGCAGCTTCGTAAGACCTGTGCTAACTTTGCAGCACTCGAAAAACCATCCCGTTTTTTGGTTTTTTGCTTACATCTCTAAATCTATAAGTCGTATAGTTTCTAGGAACAAATTAAACCTGATAAAATTTCCTACAAAACCAGTAGTATGTACTTGTCTCACAGGACTTATCCTTTGAGAGCTACAGGGCCAAGAAAGCAATAGCATTTTAAAAATTATGAAATTGGTATGGCAACCCTCATGAAAGTTGAAGATAAAAAGAAAATGATTTCATATTATTAATCAGCGACCCCGAAAATCCCCGGGTACAAATTTTCAGCTGATTCGGTGAACCTTTAAAAGCTGCTTTGGCGTTTGAAATTTCCATGGCAGCCATCTTGGATTTTGCAATTTATGATTTTTTTTTACCGCCAACCAAATCTGACCAAGGTCCTCTATAAATTTGTTCAAGGTCCACAACCCTATGTGTCGTAGTTTCCACGGGCCGTTGACATCATCCGTCAGGAATCGATCTTCCGAAGAAGTCAATGTTTTCCCTATATCACCAGAGCATCCATATGATGATCCCTAAATGTCATCCTTGTACCGTAGGGGGAACCCGCAGATCAATAGGAGGTATCTGGTCGATCCCCACTTTGCATAGATAAGTAGATAGATACCCGGATAATTGTTCGCCGAGTTCCCCCCAACCAACGCATAGTAAAATAATTTCGGAGGTCATAATAAGGATGCCCTGGTGATAAAAGGAATTTTTAGACTTCCTCAGAAGGTTGACTCCTGATGGATGAGGTCAACAGCCCGCGGAAACTATGAAAGATAAGGCTATGAATCTTGAAGAAATGTATAGAAGACCATGGTCGAATTTGGATGGCGGTAAAAAAAATCCAAAATTGCGTAATCCAAGATGGCTGCCACGGAAATTTAAAACTCCAAAGCAGCTGTTAAAGGTTCACCGAATCAGCTGCAAATTTGTATCCGGGGATTTTCGGGGTCGCTGATTAAGAATATGAAATCATTTTCTTTTTATCTTCAACTTTTATGAGGGTTGCCATACTAATTTCATAATTTTTAAAATGCTATTTCTTTCTTGGCCCTGTAGCTATCAAAGGATAAGTCCTATGAGACAAATACATACTACTCGTTTTGTAGGAAATTTTATCAGGTTTAATTTGTTCCTAGAAACCTTTTCTATAAGACTTCTAGACTTAGAGATGTAACCAAAAAACCAAAAAACGGGATGGTTTTTCGAGTGCTGCAAAGTTAGCACAGGTCTTTCGAAGCTGCAAACTTGGATATACGCTACTGGTAGTGGTCCTAACAACATATTAAAAAATCAGAACTAGACGTTAGTTTGTTATTTTAGCGATTTTTTGTGTAAGATATGACCGGCCTAATTATTACTATAATGTCTTACAAACTTACTGCGCTAAATCCCGTTCCAAGTCAGAACTGCTAACGGTCTCCTTATACAGTCTCATTGCAGTAGTTATACTACCAGTGGACCAATACAGCATCACATTGTCCAGCAAAGCAGTATTATTGTAATATTTGTACGTGGGACCAGTGGTGGGGTCAGGGAAGAATAGGCCTCCGTCTTCTGTCAATTTGTTGGCTGGATCAGTGAAGATCATGACACGATCGAGGATGTAGGCTGCTAGGCCTACTGGAGAATCGTGGAGGGCTACTCCTGGAAACAAAATGTTGGGTGTTAGATTATGCCTGATTTTAGCAGTGAAGTGTTCGCAATAAACTCTTAAGATATCTTTATAAAGCTAACTATGATGTTGAGTTTGAAACAATGTATTGTTTGATTGTCATGCGAAACCTTTTGTTTGACTTTATTCAAATTTTCAGGGAATCAGGAAAAATCCATGTTCCAACAATAACTTAAGTTTTTTTTAATTCTCATATTAGAGTACACTATGTCTAGTAGTGAATATTTCCTCATGAGAATATGTCAATTTTGTCAAGGAGCGACCTTTATGCTTTAGTATTAATTTATATTGAATACATGGGAATAAATAATGTATTATACAGGGTGTATGTGACAGCCTAGCAAATACTGAAACAGTGAATTCAGACAATCAAACTGAACAACTTGCACTATGGGGCCACCCTCAGGAAACGCGAAAAAAATCAGCTATATCCATACAAAACAGCTGTACCTACTAGACTCAAACGTATGAAACAGTTGATTTTTTTCACGTTTAATCAGGCTGGCTCCATAGAGAATGTTGTTCAGTGTGATAGTTTGAATTCACTGTGTGTAGCAAATATGCTAGGTTAGCTGTCCCTTTCACCCTATATAGCATAGTAGATGAGTACAAAGGGTATATTTGAACATATTTTTCCGCTTTCGTACTTCCTCATGTGGTTACACTAATAGGGTCTCAGGGTCTTTAAGACAAAACTCGGATGCTCCAGTCACATTCGAGCTCATGCCAGGAACCAATGAGGGTCGCCGTCGACGGATACGTCGTGGACGACATCATCATCATCATCACACTAATAGGAAAATCCGTTCTGAGCAACTTACCCACTGTATCCGGCTTGGATCCTTGCAAATGCATATACCCATACTCTTCCACAAGAAATTCCACTTTCTCCTTCAATGGATACATTCTTTCCCAACCCTCACCCATCATCGTAGGCCAAATTGAACCTAAAATCCACGTTATAAAAGACAAATTGCTGAAGTTGGCCGGGAAACTTGTATGGAAGCCGAGGATTTCTTTTGGGAATATGGTGGACAAATGAGAGCCAACGACATGACCAAAGTCTTGGCCGTGGACATAGTATTGTTTGAAGCCAAGACGCTGCATCAGGTTGCGCATTATTATTGAGATTTTGAATGGATTCAAACCGGGTTTAATAGGTGCCTGCAAAGAAAAGGGATATATGCAATTTTGTGTGTTATTTGATTTGAAGACAGGTGTTACCTCTCTTAGGTAATTTGTTAAAGCAACAGAATGAACAGGTTAAATTTTTAGCCATGGCAACAATTTAACCAAACCGTTAGGAAGACTTGAGCTGGGGACATTGTATAGAGAGATTACAAACTCTAAGCTCGTGTCCATGATATCAATGTTTCTCCAAATCAAATTTTCTTACCTTCTCTGAGAATCTACCTTTATTCGGAATAAAAGAAAATTCGTGCATGGCTGTAACATGTTTATAATCAATCCTCCTCCGGGCCGGAGCCTGGAGCCCGGAGGCTCCTTTCGTGCACCCCAGATGCGCAAAATGTGAGTTGCTTGTGTGGAGCTCCACAAACGATGGCCCATCTCACATCGTGCCCTGCGGGCCCTAACACCTGTACGCAGGAGGAGCTCCCCTTGCAACCCCCTTAAGATTTTAGACACCTAAACCAAACATTATACAATCTCGCAGAAGGAGCGATATCAAGTGAAAAATGTTAATGCTTTATGTAAGAAACTGTATCACGCATGGAACAGAATTTACTAACCTGAGAATATGTAAACCCTGGAAGGCTTGGAACAATGACTTCGAACACAAAGTCATATCCAGGTCTTACTTTTGTCAGCAGAGGTATAACCTCAAAGAAATCTCTGAAGGTCCCTGGCCATCCGTGGAGAAGCAGCAGTGGATACACCTGGAAAGTAAAATAGCATCGAATTAACGCAATACCTGAATTTTCAATAACTGAAAGACTAAAAAACGATTGATAGTAGCGAATATTCTGACTACCCTGATATTAGGAATAGTTGTAAGGTTATTTACCTATGCTAATGTGTGGTAGATCCTCTACCACACATAAACATACCTAACTATGGATGGTACGGGAGTCATTCGCACTCAGTTCTCAAGACGTTTTAATTACCAACATTTCTGGTCTTGACAATATTACGCTGTACTACTTTGTATATTTTGTTTTGTTTGAGTTTCTGGCTGCATATTCACTACAACATTACATCTTCCGACGAGGTGGTTGAGTCAAAAACTTAAGTCAGAAAGCTATCTATGTGAATTTTGAGTTTGAGGTTGCCAACCTCTTCTTGTCAATGCCAGCTCGTTTTAATTAAGTGTCTAGGGTGTATTAAAAAAGTGACGCAGCGTTGGCGACGTGACAAATCATCATCATCAGCCTATTTGTATACTTCCGACTGCAGGGCACAAGCCTGCCCTCAATGAGGATGTATGGGCGTAAGTCTACCACGCGTGCCCAATGCGGATCTTCAGCGTATGCAGGTTTCCTTAAAATATTTTGGTTCACTATTCGAGAACAGTCGGTATTACGTACACCCGGCGACATCATGTTACGCACCCTATATACCCATAACTACACTACGTACAAAACACAAAATAGTGCGGTAGAGAGCCTGCATAGACGTGGCTGCCGGCGCTGGCGCAGCGTGCCGTGAGACGAAACAACAACAACATACCGCACCCTCTCGCACGGTTCGCAGCGTTCAACTTCTAATAGTTCAAAGTCCAAACAGGGTAGCCTGACCTGTAGCCGTGTGTACATAAATTAGAAAAACTCATTGGTACATGGCATGTCGTCCGTGCGGATTAGAACCCAGATCCTCATGATTAAGTATCCATGCCTCTCCGCAACGCGCCACTAACTCTACGAATTGCGAGGCAAAACTAAAGTGTCAAAAAATTGTGTCAAATGTTTGATGTCCAATTGTTTTTATTGGACACAAAAAATAACAGGCAACCAGGCAACCTCACTCATTTGGTAGACGGCTGAAATCAATTTTATATTTCGGTTTTAGAGAGAACGAGTATTTGATGCCGCACTATTTTGTTGCTCGAATTTCACACTAACGACGTTTGTTTTTTGACGTGAAGCTAGTTAAGGCTATAAGAGCATTCAAATGGGAGGCGACACACCGCAATTGCAATACAATACAATAGACGTCACGGACCTGAAAAAAAGACGGACGTAATGTGACACTAAAAAGATGTGAAGCATGCAAGGTCCTACATTTTCGTTTGTTCTACAAGGAATTTACACTCACACAGATGCACTAGCTCTAGGCGCAGGCCCTACACCCGTCACCATTATGTACTGCGTGCCAGCACGCACACAAAAGAAATGGGTGCTTTACTCGTGATTAGACGAGATTACGTCCGTCTTTTTTTCAGGTCCGTGATAGACGTACTCTTTATCATCTGTACCGTTATTGTCAAAACTACAATAAAATATCTCGGTGGTTATGTGGCTAATATTCCACCCTTAGAGGGCGTTGGTATTTAATCCCAGTCTGAAGTACACCCGTACCAATGAGAAAGAATAATATCCTGAAGGAACTTGCATAAGATAAAAAGAAAATCTGATGCATTTGTCAATCCACCAATCCGAATTGTTGTATAGACGCAGTATGTACATGGTTAAACGTTCTACACGAAAGACACTTTCTTTTTATGAATACCTACTTATATTATAAGAGATAAGTGTACTTTTTGCAACCATCAGCAGCAAGGCTGATTCAGTGTTTATGGGGTGTAGAGCATCTCTGTGATGGGGATGGACCAGGTCTGTCTGCATGTGAACAATACAAAACTGACATGAACTGCCAGTCGGTTTAGGAGTTACAGACGTTTAAAGGCCAGTAAAAAATTACAGCCTTGCAGCTGATCGTATGATATTATTGTAGTATGCACTGTAGCTATGTGAACAGTTCAAAAACTGGCATGGTTCATCAGTCGGTTTAGGAGTTACAGCCGTTCAAAAGTCCGACCTTTGAACGGATGTAACTCCTAAACCGACTGGCAGTTCATGTCAGTTTTGTATTGTTCACATAGCTGCAGTGCATACTACAATAATTTATCTACTATAGTAGACCTGGTCCATGCCCATCACAGAGATGGTCTACACCCCATAAACACTGAATCAGCCTTGCTGCTGATGGTTGCAAAAAGTACACTTATCTCTTATACTATTACGTACCTATACCTTTTTTATTTCCAGAAACATCATTGTATATTATAAAGAAAAAAAAGGTAGGTATTTAGGAAAAATCTTTGTTGTGGGGCAGTAAGCATTGTAAATATTTTTTATAGGTTCAAGCTTAGGCATAGACGAATTCAGGTTTACCGTGGTCATTCTCACACTTTTCTTGTCACATTTAAAGTAGCAGAATCTGGCGTGGACTTTTTTCATGATGACTAGATAACGATTGACAATACATTACAAAAATCCATGACCCGATCTAGGTCTGAATATGTCTTCTCCCGTTTTAATGGTCTAAGGTGGCAGCTTTGAATTTTGTCGATTCTTCCGTACTTTGAAACTGGGTCAGTGATTGTGACGTACCCAGATCGTTTTTAACTTCGTACGAGTAATTCATTTACTTCTAGCATGTGGCATACCTAACTGACATACAAATATGACGTTTGACTTCGTTCACCTATAATTACCCCAATTCGACCAAACGCGACCAAATTTTATTCTTAGTCGCCGGTTACTATAGAGTAAACTAATTTTGCGTTTTACCAGCCCTAATCTAAATGAAATGTAAAAGTCACATAATTAAAAAAATTATAATAAAAAGAAACCTAACAAGTTAAAACTGTATAACCTCACATTGCAATACCCCTTTCTTTAGGTGAATTATACATTCGTTCTTTTAGTACGGGGTGTGTAAACACCAAGAGTAAAATTGTTCATTGTATAGTTACTGTTCTATAGATATAAGTTTGGTCGAATCCGGCCTAAAGACTTAATTAAGGTTTAAGATTAGCAAGCTGAAGTGGCTATATGGGCTGGATTCTTATCAACTTTCGGCTTGACATGAACAAAATGTATATCCAAGCCTTGCACATTCCTGAAGTGCTCAAACTTTGTCGTGTTACGGGAGTCGGGGGGTCCCAGTGGGGCCCCGACCCCCGTGCACTCCATTAGAAATGAAGAAAAGAAAGGAAAACAAGAGAGCTTGCGGGTACGTAGGTTCTTTAATGGCGACAGTCACACGGTGAGGATGATGATGAGGTGATGTACATAAATAGGTATAAAACATTTTCTTTTAAATAAAGTCCATAGTGGTACAAACGAAGCAGTAAATAGGGTCACTTGGCAGGACGTGTAGGAACCAGGTAGGAAGGGATAAGGGTCCGTAGTTGTCATTCGGGTGATTCTACACACGACCCATTGAACCATCGTTCAGTAGATAGGGCATTAGATTGCTCCCGAGCAGAGCGAGATGCAGCAGTCCCATATTCTCGCATGTAAGAGGTGCGGGAAAATGAATACGGGCAGCAGGCGTATCAGGAAACGTCTTCGACTTGGGTATGAAATCTTACGCCACTAGTACAATATTGGGCACTCAAGACCACATCGTCTTTTTCAGACTCACCCTGTTCGTCTTCAGTCACTCGGTGATGCCTTTTATAGTTTGAAATAAATTGAAGATAATGAGGAGAAGATTAGGATATGATTCTAGAAAAACGATCCTTTTCCTACCATTTCCAAAGTGACAGTCCCCTTTTTTATCAATAAAATTTTAGTGACAATCAAATTCCTAACAAACTTTTGAATTTTGAAATTTATAAAAGTAATCGCGTAAAGATAACCGGCCAGGATTTCTGATAGAAAGAAATGTATAACATCTTTTCTCCAGTTAGAGAAAAGGTAGAGACCAAACTCCATGGCCGGATAGCTCTATGCTTCACAAAGCAAATTAAGAGTTACAATACGAGTTGAGATGTCAAAGTCAAGTATGTAAACAAATATAAGACTTTATAAAATTGATAAAAATCTATGAAACTGGAAGAAGTATGTTTTAAAACGAATAATAATGGTAAATATTATGGATATTGTAAAGATGCCATGAAACGAATAGCGAGAGTAAACATGATATGTAGATGCTATGGAGCTAGTGATGATGGTAAACATGGTATGAAGATGATATGGAGCGAGTGATCATGGTAAGCATGGTAGACACGCTACATTATTCCCCCAACCAGAAAAATTTTTCGACCTTCACGAGAAAATTTCCGTCGGACTTTTCGCTCCACACATTCAGGCATCCTCTTCCATGCAAGGATCTTCTGACATTCTATCCTCATCCAGAGAGGGGAGATGTGGTTCACATTTAATGACGCACACTCAGGAGTTTAAGTCCAGGCGACCACAGGCTTTGTTCAGGAGTTGTCATCCGCTCCAACAGTCGGCTTATTTAAAGAGTTGTCATCCGCTCACGACAAAGGCTTGTTTTCAATGAGTTGTCATCCGCTCATGACGAAGGCTTGTTTTCAATGAGTTGTCATCCGCTCATGACACGAAGGCTTGTTTAACGAGTTGTCATCCGCTCATTAAAACCAAGTAAAAATTATCAGGCCAAATGCCTATAAAAAGGGATAGAGAAACAAAAAAGATAAAGAAAGGGGGATTTAGTAGTCACCCCTAGTAGATCGAACCCACGGCTTTAGAGGCCGGGCCCAAAGATTTCGTGCGCCATGTAGAGTAGGCAATTCACGATAAAGAAAGTCAAGTCCACCTTTAGAGGTAAGAGACATAACGACTTACGAGAGAGAGATCGGCCCACGGCTCGAGATGCCGGGTCCGAAGATCTGGCTTTAGATGCCAGTCCCGATTGGAAAAGAAAAGTAAAATAAAATGATAGGAAGGATGTAAAAAGAAGAGAGAAGAGCGAAGGGAAAGTGGTAGTAATAGTACCTACTAATACAAAAATAGAAGCCAAAATTGTGAAAGGTCGAACAGAGAAGGGTGTCTATCATGCTAACAATGGATGATGATGATCTAGAAAAGAACAGGTTAGTAAAAAATATAACAGCAAGTACAAATTAAAGACATAAAAGTATAAAGGTTAAAAAAAAATGGTAATGGGATGAGGCCGAATGGAAAACAAAAAGGGGTACACTTGTGGAAGTGGAAATTTAGAATTTAGGGGTGTGTGACTGTCTAATACCGCGAGTATTGGGCGCCAAACTGTCGTGTTACGGGAGTCGGGGGGTCCCAGTGGGGCCCCGACCCCCGTGCACTCCATTAGAAATGAAGAAAAGAAAGGAAAACAAGAGAGCTTGCGGGTACGTAGGTTCTTTAATGGCGACAGTCACACGGTGAGGATGATGATGAGGTGATGTACATAAATAGGTATAAAACATTTTCTTTTAAATAAAGTCCATAGTGGTACAAACGAAGCAGTAAATAGGGTCACTTGGCAGGACGTGTAGGAACCAGGTAGGAAGGGATAAGGGTCCGTAGTTGTCATTCGGGTGATTCTACACACGACCCATTGAACCATCGTTCAGTAGATAGGGCATTAGATTGCTCCCGAGCAGAGCGAGATGCAGCAGTCCCATATTCTCGCATGTAAGAGGTGCGGGAAAATGAATACGGGCAGCAGGCGTATCAGGAAACGTCTTCGACTTGGGTATGAAATCTTACGCCACTAGTACAATATTGGGCACTCAAGACCACATCGTCTTTTTCAGACTCACCCTGTTCGTCTTCAGTCACTCGGTGATGCCTTTTATAGTTTGAAATAAATTGAAGATAATGAGGAGAAGATTAGGATATGATTCTAGAAAAACGATCCTTTTCCTACCATTTCCAAAGTGACAGTCCCCTTTTTTATCAATAAAATTTTAGTGACAATCAAATTCCTAACAAACTTTTGAATTTTGAAATTTATAAAAGTAATCGCGTAAAGATAACCGGCCAGGATTTCTGATAGAAAGAAATGTATAACATCTTTTCTCCAGTTAGAGAAAAGGTAGAGACCAAACTCCATGGCCGGATAGCTCTATGCTTCACAAAGCAAATTAAGAGTTACAATACGAGTTGAGATGTCAAAGTCAAGTATGTAAACAAATATAAGACTTTATAAAATTGATAAAAATCTATGAAACTGGAAGAAGTATGTTTTAAAACGAATAATAATGGTAAATATTATGGATATTGTAAAGATGCCATGAAACGAATAGCGAGAGTAAACATGATATGTAGATGCTATGGAGCTAGTGATGATGGTAAACATGGTATGAAGATGATATGGAGCGAGTGATCATGGTAAGCATGGTAGACACGCTACAACTTGCTCAACTATCTGACACGTAAACTGTACAAAACATACCTTAACATTCTTATCAACTTTCGGCTTGACATGAACAAAATGTATATCCAAGCCTTGCACATTAGTCTTGAAGTGTTCAAACTTGTCCAACTATCTAACACGTAAACCATTACAAAACATACCTTAACATTCTTATCAACTTTCGGCTTGACATGAACAAAATGTATATCCAAGCCTTGCACATTAGTCTTGAAGTGTTCAAACTTGTTCAACTATCTAAAACGTAAACTAGACAAAACATACCTTAACATTCTTGTCAACTTTCGGCTTGACATGAACAAAATGTATATCCAAGCCTTGCACATTAGTCTTGAAGTGTTCAAACTGGTTCAAATATCTAACACGTTCTCTGAAACTGTACTTGAACTGCCAGTAAGCGAAGAATTGGGCTAAGGCTTGAGAATTAGTTCCGTAAGTCCAATTGTCTGTCAAACTCTTCTTTCGATTAGTATTAGAGCGGTAGATTTCAAATTTCTTTCGTAAGTGTTCTTGCATCTGAAATTGAGATGAAAATGATTTAAAATCTAGCAATCCTTTTCACCCATGCCCATGGGCATTAACGGAACAACTAATGAACAAAATAAATGTCTGTCAAAATAGTATCGAGAGAAGTGTAGTTGGAGTCAAGAGAAGAGACAAAGTAAGATTAAAGGAAATTAAAAGTATAACTAAATTTAAGGAGGCATTAACATTATGTAAAACACTAAAATGGCGATGGACAAGACATATGTTAAGAGAGGAAAAAGAAAAATGGACTAAGATAATCACGGAATGGTACCCAAGGGACGGCAAAAGGAGTAGAGGACGACAATCGAAACGTTGGGAAGATGACCTTAGAAGAGTTGCCGGTCCAGAATGGATAAGAGTGGCGAGAGATAGAGAAATATGGAAGTCTTTAGAGGAGGCCTTTGTCGAAGGACAAGCTGTTTCTATAAGATAAAGTGCACCGATCGTCGATGACTATCGTAAATTAAGAAAAACCAAACGATATTTAATCATGTATTGTAAATGTAATGTAAGGAAACAATGTAATGTAAGAACAGCAATAAAGGTTTTTTTATTCTTTAATCCTTTTTGATCTCTTTGTGCTAACTTCTATCGATACGCATTTGGCACCAATGAAATAACTTTTAGGCTCGTATTAATAAACCTTTTTCGAGCGCTCGCAGGCTTTAAGCACACGTTTTAGTATTGATCAGAGAAGGCTTAAGAGTAAAACAAAATTATACAAAAGAGCTCAAGCCTCCTTTCACGAACAAGCGTGACGGTTAGCGGACGCTAAGTGGGACTTCTTAACGTGCCTTCCGAAGCTATGCACCTTGGATAGGTGACCGTCGTGTCTGACTCGACTGGACTTTGCTTAACTTCTGTCACCGTTTCCAATCCCGTAAGAGAGGTTTCGCTCTACGAAGATCTGATCCGAATCCGTGAAAATAACGTTGAATTTAAAATCGGATGACGGAAGTCGGATCTAGTGCGTAAACTACCATAGAATTACTTCTACGACTACGCCGGACCGTATTTTCACGGGTTCGTGTCGGATTCAGATCGGACGTATTGCGAAACCGCTCTTACACCAATAACCAACGATTACTCAATGTCTTCAATGAGGAGTTTTCTGACAGCTAGTCAAACGTAGTTCAACATACTGGCGATAGATGGCGTTGACCAGAGAGGGGTCCGAAGACGAACATTTTAGGCTAAAAAGTAATCAAAAATGAATGTCACTGAGTCGGATGTATCCATTGACGAAATATATGTTCATTTGTTTTGCTTACTTTAAAACGCAAATACTATTTTATTTGTATTTTATTATCTGCAAGGTCGCTCGCCCCTGTCTCGTCAACGCCATCTATCGATCCACTAGGAACTACTTTTTCTTTTTTAAGGGGCTACCTGCCGGTTTTGGGTAATTTTGTAACCATTTTATTCATTAACTATGGCATTTTTTGAGCTGAAATTTAAACTGAACCATCTACAGGATATGAGAAGTGATGTGGTTTTTCTAGAAATCGATTTTAATTAATAAAACCGAAGAAAAGGGACTCTAAAGTCACCCCTTTTTTTCCAGTTGTAACCATTTTACTCTTACATTTTTAATCGGAACAAAATGAAAATTTACTATATTGTTCACAATACAATTAAGAATGATGTGGTTTTTTTACCTTTTCGAAATTAATAAAAAATCATCGAATTTTTCAAAGAAACAGCAAAATTCTGACCGGAGCCACGCGCTCTTTCTCATCGATTAGTATGGAGTGTGAGTGAGAGGAGAGTGGTCCACGGCTGATACGCCTTAATGGCTTTCTGAAAATCCCTCATTTATTATGAATAAAAAATGACTTACAGCCTCCGTAAACAAAATCCTAAAAGGTCTAACAGACGTATCCTGTACACCGCTAGTCTTCGGACCCCACCACTCGTTCAAATCAAACTGAGGTAGTTCTGGTATTTCTGACAATTGCACGTATACCTGATACGTTTTTATAGATATTAGAACAACTGTCAGAGATACTGCTATTAGTAGAACCTGGAATGAAGAGTGATCATTAGCCTATACACGGTAAATTTTATATCACTGCGGATAACTTCAGCATGTACCTATTCTACTCATCAAACTGAACAACTTTCACTGTGGAGCCAACTTCGAAATTGCGAAAAAAAAATCAGCTGTCCCATACTAAACTGCAGTAGGTACAGTCAGCATCAAAAGTATCTAAGCATCTCCGGCGTTCAAAAACGTCTGAACAATTACACGAAAATAAACCCTATTTCCTAGTGTGAAGAAATTAAACTCCGAAAGACTTTAGAATACTTTTGTAATTTATTAAATTTTACTTTTTACAATTTCACTGAATTTAATTAAAATTATTCTAGAATTACAACTATTCACTTTGAGTGTCCGCCGAGAACTGGAGAACTGCCTGTTCGATACCTTTTGCACCACTTCCACCGTTTTCCCTCCATTTTTCAGTGCGCTGTACCAACCAAACGGCACAAAAGTCAATATTGCCACCTTAAGCATATATTTAAACGATTCTGACACAAATTTGAACGGCTCTGGATACAAGTCATTTTAAGCCATTCGTTGGTTATTTTTCAGTTAATTTGAATGTCATAGAATATTAAATGTGTTGCTAGTACAAACACTAAGATTTAGTAACAAAATATCACGAATCACGACATTCGGCCATCCGATTCTGTGCAACCTCCTGGTGCACAGCTACCCAACAGTCAGTTCTCATTACCATTTAGTCAAAATTATTCAAAATAATCCATACAAATGAAAATATGTTTCAATTCCGAGATCGTACAACCCAAGTCCATTAGTGCATAGTAGACCTGAGTCACACAATCCCAACACCAAAACATGAGGAAAACTAAAGTTTTTCTTTATATAAATCATTTCAGAACATGTTTTTCAAAATCACTCATTGAAAGTACCTAATATTTATTTTTTTAATCTTGTAAATGTGTGTTTATTTTTTTAATGTTGTAATGTGTTATGACTGCAGAGAAGATGCGGCCAGAAACTCTACAGCAACACAATGTTTAGCACTTAAACATGCAGTTACAAGATCACGACCAGACTTATGTAAACTTAATTATTTAAGAATGACAGCTGGTACACAAAAAGTAGGTACTTGAAAGTTTAGTTTTTAGAGATTATTTTAGAGAATGATTTCTTAAATCTTCTTACTGGCTCTTACATTAGTTAATCTGTTATCTTATGTAAATTTTAATTAACATTATGTAATAATTACATGATCAAATCACGACATTTGGCAGTTTACACTAATATCAATATTTATCAACTTGAATGATTGTGAACGTTGCTGCAGCTCTAACAGAGGCAGCTCTTATAAGTGAGATCTTCCTTGTCTAATGATTTATTTGGAAATAGTACATTCTGAACCCATCCATTTTAGACGAAGAAGTTTAGTATTTAAAATTAAGAAGGTATTCAAAGTTTTAGTTGAACGCTTGAAACATAATAAATGGTAACACTTGATTTTAATTCTATTTGCTGCTACAACGTTCTCAATTTTACTACATTTTGATGCTTCTTATGTTTATACAGTAAATACTCTATCTGCACACGAAAACATACCGGTTCTGTTTATACTGTTTTTTTTTTATTAAATCAATATCCATCATTAACCGGTAATCAATCAAAACAGTTGTTTATTAAATACAAAAGTACGATAGCCGGGTCAGTCATTGTGTACAAATATTTAGCATTTAACAGGAAGCGCATAGCGTATTATCATAGTTGAATACATGAACATTACAATACCATACCACACCATATATGACGCAATAAATGAATTATTAACAGAATTATATATTTCGTAAATTCATTTTTTTTTACAAATTGACAGATAACATGAGTATTTGCTTATTTATATTTACTTAATCAGAAGAACTGTATTATAAAATATCCATCGATTAAATCTGATAGTCGCACAGTAAGACAGCTGATAATGAATCTTGTCTTGAGCTCAGTGTAATATACTGTAATTTCCATCAGCTAGTTAACTGTCAGTAGGTCTACCGCGAGTCCACACTGAAGTATACTACAGTACTGCAGTATTTACTGTAGTTTACTAGTTTTTGTATTTAATTTCGTAAACTAGTTTCGAGAACTAATTCTGTCATTCAAAATTGGCGCCGCAACTACAGTGAAGACTCATGGCAAGCCCACTGCGATGCCTTACGCCTTTCGCACAGCCCAGCTCAAGTATGAAACAGTTGAAGTATACAGTTGCAAAATATTGTGTAATTTGTGAAAATATACCAATAATAAAGATAATGAAATAAAATTGATTAAAACTCGAATCTATATCTACAATAGCAGCATTTAAAAAATAGATTGTTATACTTAATTGATTTTGTAAGTATTACAATTTACAGCTTTGTACCTCTATACTCATTTCCAAACAAAGTAGACTAGAGCTTTATCCCCATTTTGAACGACAAAAATAGATTCTATTTCAATTCTTAGAACGGCTTTACCAACGTTAAAGTAATGAAATAATTATAATTATTGTGAAGTAAATTGCATGGTAGTGTTCTTTTTAAAATAAACAAATCAACGGCACTTACTAGATGGCGTTGTCAAACTCATCGAGTAAGCATTTGTTACGATTACCCAAAATTTTAAGTTATTATCGCTAGTGAATTAATAATTACGATACTAAAACTTCTAAGATTCTTATAAAATTATTATGGTGACTACTACAACCAACCCCATCTAGCGACTTTGCTCAAAACAATCATGGAAATAGACTAGTCTCATCGTTAGAACAAAATCTATAACGAACAAACGGAACATCTGTACATTGTGAAATGGAACGAAGTACGATAATTAATTTCATGAGTGCCCACTTATTATAACACCTACGCCTAACCTAAGTAAAAGTCTTTAGCGAAATAAGTCGAAATTTAGCGATCCTAGATACCTAACACTAAATAAATAAATGATTCATTGAATGTAGGTATCTCAACCCATTTGACCAGAAGAAAATATGCTTCTACCTTTTATTTTGGTTCAACATCTAGAGTACTGGGTTTTTGTCATAATGGAAATGGAAACCATATATGTACCTTGAAAGCTTGCCCTACTTGATCGTTAATGTTAAGGCTAGGTTATCCGCGCTTTTTTTTTTTTTTAATACTGAATAATCTGATTAAACTGCTGATATTTAACTTGTTATTTTTGTACTTAATTAAATACATTTAATATTTCTAGACAAAATCGCAAAAGTTTTTAGAGCTTAGATACACTCGGATAAAAAGATTATGATGAAAAATACGTTTTTTTTTTTTTTTTTTTTTTTTTTTGCGATCCTGCTTTCATTTGAAGCGGGATGGCTAAATGCAAACTTATGCTTGTAAGACAAAGACGCTTGCACTCGTATAACCGGGCCCCAACCAGTGAAAAACCAAGCAGTACTCGCGATAAGGCACAACTAACTAAATGCAGGTGCGTTTATTTAGTTCACAAAATCCGGGTCTAAAATTGCAAAATAGCTATCTAAAAGAGATGAAAAGGCGACCTCTTGTCTTCTAAAAGCTATAACTGCACACTGATGTTCTGATTTTATTCAATTATTCGACAAACAAAGCTATCTACAGCCATTATATAAACAACAAATTTAATATACCTACCTACTGAATTTACCTAGCGGTTTCCTGGAGGAAATCTCGTATAATCTAATAAAACTCGTAAAATAAAGAATCTGTTATGATTCATTAGAATAACATCAATAATATCCTACAAGTACATTGTCTAATAATTTATTTTACCATCCAACAATTGCTTATCAAGTATCTAGAAATACTATTAAGGATTTAATTTTATTGTCTGTGTGACAGAACAAATAAAGTGTTTCAAATATAAAATAAGTATCTTGAAATTAAGACAAATCTTATGGAAGTCGAAATTTGCTGCAGTTCTGTAGTGAACATTTCGGAAGATAATTAGCATAAACATGACTGATCTCAGACTCCTATGACGGCACGTAGTAACATCTCTGTCAGCGAAGGCGATGTCCGCGTCCATCAGATTCACCATTACCTCGGAATAAAAATATGCATTAAGAAAAGTAATTAAACTAACGATAACTTGGAAGATTACATTGCTACAATGTGCGACAATAAATTCTTAATATCTCTCAACATCTCGCAATATCTCGTAACATCTCGCAATATCTCGCAACATAATCTCAAAAATAATTATTAAACCTCAGAATATTAGCCCGCTAGGTGTGCGAGAATAAATTTGATGTCTCGGAACACTTAATAAAATATTACTTCGCTAAATGTGCGAAAGTAATTCTATCTCTCCGAATCGTTAAAGCTTGGAATATTAGCTCGCTAAATATGAATTAGTAAATTAAGTCTCTCATAATATTTGAAGACATATTATCAGTACTTAAAAAAATGTTTCTGTTAAAGACAATGAAACAAAATACAAGGCATCTTGTAAGTTTCAATCTCAAACTTGAGTATTACTAGACAACTTTCAATTTATGAGGGCACAGACTTATTTATGTATTTGAGAAAAAATATATATATATGTATTTTGCGTACCAGTTTTCTCATAAAACAATAGTCCAAATTGACTTTAATCACCCAGTATCAAAATATTCAAGCAGTTTCTCAATTTTTAACAATAGCACAAAATATTAATATCTCACTTGTTTATTGTCGACTTTACCTGATTTTATTTTATGTCATTTATAAACAGGTAAATTTTTCTTAATACCAGATCAGAACATCACGTACCAGAAATTGTCACAGACAAGGCAAGTTTTCACGAAATATTTCGAATAGCGGCATGTTATCAGTGTGCCGCCTAGATTTAATTGGGAATACTAGTATCATTAATTTTGTAAGTTTGTATTAAAGTTAAAATAAAATTCACTGAACACGACTGTAAATAAAGGCTGCACGGACCGTGCTGACGATGACACAATTTATCGACCATTCGACACAATAAAGTGTATTTGCATAGCATATGCTCACGACTATGTTTCCCGAGGGGGTAGTTAGAGATACTCTGAAACCTCAGAACATCCACTCATGAAAGCTATTTCTTGGTACAAATAATGCCAATATCAAAAAGTTTGCTCCTATACAATCTATACACAGGTATGCAGTACTAACAACGATTTTAATTAATGCAAATCTGACTTCTTAAAAACTGATCTTTTAAACCTTGTAAAAAATACCAAAACAAAAAGAATATTGATTTATGAACAAATGGCCGGAATAATGTGATACACCTGCAAGTCTAGCATGACCCGCCACTCGCGCGCGACGCGTCTTTATTCCGTAGAAAATAAACAGTTTCCACGCTTTTGGGAGAGAGAAAGTCGCGCTTTCCGCGACAAGTAGTATGGAATAAAGCACAGTCGCGCGCAAGAAGAGAAATCATGCCAGAGTGCCTGGTCATACATGCAAAAGCGATGGACTCACATGGTCCAAATTATGTGACACACCTGGCCACCATACATATAAAACGATGGACATACTTAGCCCAAACTATGTGACACACTTGGCCACCATGCATATAAAAATATAAAATATTTGAATTCGATTTGTCCACATGACTGACTATGCTAGTGATTTCAAAAATTATGACATCATTTAATCTGAGACTTATTTTCTTTAAGTACCGATCAATGTAGGTAGAAAAATATATCAATTAACAAAATCATAAAATAGTTGTAAGCAATTTAGCTCGAATACTGTTTTATCGCACAATAGCATTATCAAGGAGTAGCCTTGACCAAATGGTCATTATACGATCACACAGCATCGTTTCAATACCAGATAGACGCTGTCAAGGAGTAGCCCTGACCGAACGCTAGTCTGGCGAATGATAAAATGCTTACAATTTTAAATTCGGTGGTTAACGGTTTATGAATACTTCGGAGCACAATGTCAGGGAGTTGCCCTGACCTAATGGTCTCCGAAATAAAATCAGACTTAACATTGTCATGGGGTAGCCTGACCAAATGATAAATCCAATGTTTAACCGTTAACCGTCACGACAAATTCCATAAAATCCACGAGAAAAATTAATAACTCAGTAGGTACTTTAAAGAAAATAATAATCTTTCAATAGCCAAAGAATATCAGTGGACTTTGACCGAATTCACATACCTTGAGGGCTGAAGGTCTGGTTCCCGCTGCTGAAGTGTGAAGAAATTAAACTCCGAAAGACTTTAGAATACTTTTGTAATTTATTAAATTTTACTTTTTACAATTTCACTGAATTTAATTAAAATTATTCTAGAATTACAACTATTCACTTTGAGTGTCCGCCGAGAACTGGAGAACTGCCTGTTCGATACCTTTTGCACCACTTCCACCGTTTTCCCTCCATTTTTCAGTGCGCTGTACCAACCAAACGGCACAAAAGTCAATATTGCCACCTTAAGCATATATTTAAACGATTCTGACACAAATTTGAACGGCTCTGGATACAAGTCATTTTAAGCCATTCGTTGGTTATTTTTCAGTTAATTTGAATGTCATAGAATATTAAATGTGTTGCTAGTACAAACACTAAGATTTAGTAACAAAATATCACGAATCACGACACTACTAGATAACATTTGTTTTCAACTTTGTCAATAATAAAATTACAGATAAATTAATTTGATTTTTTTGTGGGTTGAAATAAGGTTTGCTATCGTAAAGTTGTCCATATATTTATGAACACTTAACATGCCTAGATACTTTTGATGCTGACTGTACCTATTCGACTCAAATGTATGGGACAGCTGATTTTTTTCGCGATTTCGAAGTTGGCTCCATAGTGAAAGTTGTTCAGTTTGATGAGTAGAATGCATGCTGAAGTTATCCGCAGTGATATAAAATTTACCCTCACTGCAGGGCACATGCCTTCCCTCGTGGAGGATGTATGAGCGTCCACCACGCGTGCCCAATGCGGATCGGTAGATACATACGCATCAGAATTTCTTCTTCAGCGTATACAGGTTTCCTCACGAAGTTTTCCTTCACCGTTTAAGAGCAGTCGGTATTGAATTTATAAAGAGTGATTGATTCATATACTCATAGTCCTTTTTGAGCACAGAGACAGCTTTTTAGCCTGTCTCTTGAGCATCAGGCTATGACAGAATAACAGCGGTTGCTGGCGATTTCGTCAACTTCCATTATGCTGAGTCATAGACCTTTCTGCTCTAGACTTAAATTATTATTTTGCTATGTTTCTTGTGTAATTTTTTGTATTGCTGTTTTGAGACAAATAAAAAACTTTTATTTATTTTACTTCTCCAGATCATTAACAGGGAACATTTTTGGGAGACGAATACCTGCTAGAAGGACTTCCTCGCTTAAGAACTGATATGACCACCACCTCACTATTCAGGGCTGCAGTCCTCAGGATCCTAAAAGCCTCAATGATAGCAAACTTCTGGTAGAAGATTGGTTATATGCAGGGAGTAAATTAAATGCGTTACTTTTTTTATTTTTTTATTTATAATTAATGGCTTTTTGTTTGTGCGTAGCACCGCATTTCCGCCAGTGTCAAGTGTAATTTATGGGAGTTTCTATCCCAATCTCAGGGATTGTTTTTGTTCAAGAACAAGAAGAGATTGAGGATTGCGGAGCCTCGTGGCAGGCAAAAACGCGACGCGCGAAAACCACGCGGGACGTGTGCTCGGGTCAATTCCTGCAACGTGACTCCTCAATACGTTACTTATCAAACAGGGTGATTCAGGTAATAACCTGAACTGAACATCTGTCACTATAGAGCCAACTTCGAAACGCGAAAAAAAATCAGCTGTTAAACTGAATATGTCAGTAGCTACTCGACCTAAATGTATGAAATATCTTTTTTTTTTAGATTTCAAATGTGGTCCCATGGTCCTTAAATTGTTCAGTTAGATGGTCTGACGTATTTAAGTTTACACCCTGTATATTAACATTAATTATACACAATATTAATGTTCAATTCAAATTGTTTTATCCAATTGCTGTCAACATGGGAATTCCGGTATTATGACTAATCTAATTGCTATTCAATAACTCGACCGGCTTTTGAGATAGCATTTTGAATTCATACTTAGTTTGGTTGGTTAGTTTTAGAAATGAAACAACGAAAGGAAAATCTAGTAGGTATAAATGGAACAATTAACGATTAAAAAACATTTTTTTTTTTAATTTAGATTGCACTATAAATACGCTTGTATACCATTTACGATAGAGCAAAAACTTTTAGTTTTAATTGAAGTTGATTTACTTACATTAATATTAGAGCTATTTTTACTCTTACTGGCATTACTTTTCTCTTTTATGACCACATTTTCTTTTTCATTCTTTTTCTTTCCTTTCTGAGCCATTTTTTATCATGAACGTCTTTCCACTATTAAAAACGTACTAAAATCAATCAAATAAAATGTCTTATCGTACCTAAAATGCAATTTATCTATTTGTACAAGATTAAAACTTATCTTTTACAAATTCGATGTACAATGTCCAGTGGATTATGCTAATTTGATTCTAATACTGTAAGTAATACGACTTCTGTCAGGGACTTTGTTTAATGAAGTCATCTGTAATCTTTTTCTTTAACTCTAGCAAAATCCTTAAAGTAATTATGTGGGAAAAACTAATTGGTCCAGTTTTTTGTTAAGTTCGAGAGATAATGTAGGTTTGTGATAAAGTTTCTAGGAACCCCTAAAAGTAATATGGTCGTTATAATATGCAAAAAAATCTGTTGTTCCATACAAAACTACAATCTTACTCGACTCCTCGACAAAACTCAATACTTATGTGTAGGATAGCTGTTTTTTTTCGATATTTCTATGTTGGTCCCATACAGAAAATTAATGGTTCATCAGTTTCATGGTCTGATCATCCTATTAAGACGGACTCTGTATGTATTCCACATCGCTGTCTGGTCATCATTATACAGGGTGAAATTTATATCATTAGCTTCCTTTTAAACTAAGAGTCTACCCATCAAACTGAACTTTTGCTCCCATAGTCAAAGTTGTTCAGTTTGATGGGTAGACTTTTAGTTTAAAAGGATGCTAATGATATCAATTTCACCCTGCATAAGTCCAGGCTAAATTCCGGTACTTTCAAAGGTACTATATAATATCTGTGGTACTACATAATCTTGCTTGAGACAATTTTCAAGATGTTTATTTATGAAGCGGTTAAGAACTAGAAAGCTGTAACAAACAGACATACAGAGGCACTTTCGCATTTATACAAGGTGTTACAAAATTACAAATAAACATTAAAGGGGGTGGTTTAGACCATCAAACTTTCACTATGGGACCAATATCGAAATTGCAAAAAAAAGGATTATGTTCTATACTCTACAAATCGACTCGAGCTAAAATATGTATGGGATAACAGATTTTTTTTTCGCGATTTCGATGTTGGTCCCATAGAGAAAGTTGTTCAGTTTGACGGTCTAAACAACCCCCTTAAGAGTTTTAACACCCAGTATAAATACTAACAGATACATTAAATACAAAATTCTACGTAAAATATACCAAAGAACATTATATGAGACATGAGAAAGCAACCCAACCATTTTCATAATACGCGCAAAGAAGATGCAACGTTTCTTTTGAAGCCAGCTCTTACCGCGAAATGAATGCCCTAGAAACACAGGCCATGCATTAAAGTGCATGAGATGTTGCGATAATTTTTTAAAGTGAATCCTTTGGGGTGCTCTTAGGGTTGAGATTAGAATGGGTATGATGTAAAGGTGTTATAAAGTTCTTAAACGTTTTTTTTGGAGCGGTGATAGCCTGTTTGGAACAGAGCTGTTTAATCACGAGGTGGCGGTTCGATTCGTGGACTGGAATTCTTTTTCGGAGTTTATGTATAGTATATAGAAGGCCGAAGAAAAGATGGATGAATTGTGTGAAGGATGATATGTGTAAGAAAGGAGTGACTGCTGAAATGACGGCTAAGAGAGATGAATGGAACCCTCTGTCCTGTAGGCTCCACTATCTCGATCCACCAGTGGATCGAATAGGACGCTGAAGTTCACTGTGATCCACCATTAGGCTCAGTGGATCCTATGATACTTGAATGTATTAATAGGCTCCACCAGTGGATCGAATTTAATTCTGGGAGTCTCGTACGATCCACCACTGATTTCTGTGGGACCTGTAATATAATTTACATAATATAGGCTCCAAGGAAGTTCGACCTCTTTTACACGTCTGCTCTCCTGGTACATTTCGGCGTTTTCTCGTGGTCCTACTAGTAGGTCCACGAGGGACACCTATTTCTGTTGGTCCTACTGATGTGCTGAATCAAAAAAAGAAAATCTACGGCTGTATCACGTCTTTTATCTCGTTCGTTCGCACGCAGATACAAAGAGAGCGAAGGTGTGATAGCGCTGTATCACTGCGGCATGCTAGCTATGCAGGAGAGCAGAAGTGTATAAGAGGTCTACCATCTTAAACCAAAAACTACTAACTACAACCAAAAGTACCATAACTACAAGCAACACCCATAAACTACTAAAAACAACCAAAGGGCCAAGAACTTCCAACAATTATTACCTTTGTCCGTATTCTGGTATTGCTTGGTAATTTTTAGTACTTTTATCACGGTTTGGTAGTTTCCAGCAGTTGTTAGTATTAAAAAGTACCACTAACGACACATTTAAGACCCTTACGCAAAATGACATATGTGACCACGCAGAATGACATACGCATAATGACATAATTATCTTGAACTCTGACAAAATTAATTTGTGACCACAAAGAATGACTACCTAGCTTCGGAGTGGCAGTTGTATACCAACGCGAGCCCCAAATAAAAAAATAGAATTTAAAAAAAAACTAGCTCGTTTTGCGAACTCGCGCGTTTCGCCGCGTTTTCGTTGGAGGAACATACGAATTAAATTGGCACTTATGCGGTACCAAAATTACAAAAAATGATAGGCGATGTCAAACAGGCGCTGTCAAAATATAAATGTTGCCACCAGCTGTCGCTTTCGACATCGCCAGTCACTTTTCTCAGCTTCTGTCTCTTTTGACAGACCCTCTCGTATTATAACAACCATCTGACATCGCCAGTCACTTTTGAGAGCTCTTATCACTTTTGACAGCTACTGTCACTTTTGACATCGTATGTAATTTTTTGTAATTTTGGTAATTTGTCAAAGATGACAGGCGTTATGGTGATAGGCGATAGGCGGTGTCAAAACTACAGAAAATGTCAAAAATAACCAGAAGGAATACAATTTTTAATTGAAACGCCTGGCTTCTTTGACATCTGTCATTTTGGCATTTTAGGTACATTTAGAAATTCTTGTTTTTAAGGTATTGAACATTCTACGTATTGAATACTGAACATTCTGATTTCTTAAATTGAAGAGAAAAACACACATTTTGCGTTTTGAACGTTTTACGTATTGAACACTGCGTTAATTCATGTCGTTTCGCGTATGTGTCGTTTCGCGTATGTGTCATATCGCGTATGTCAATTCGCGTATGTGTCGTTTCGCGTAAGTGTCATTTCGCGTAATCGAAATGTGTTATTATGCGTATTATCCGTAAGTAATAGAAAAAAAATGGAAAAAAAAATGAAAAAGGAAAAAGAAATAAACAGTAAAAGAAAAAAAAGCATAACTATTGCGTTGCAATGCCCCCTTTTCTATTTTCTTTCTTCGTTTTTTTTTTCATTTTTTTTTTACCTAAACATATCGTCACCTCCAAGGTAAAAAGTCTAACGCGCCATTTGGCCCAAATTGAGTTATATATATCATTGGAATCAGCTGATTTTTCTCCGTCGATCTGTCTAGGTTTCGTAGAGATCTAAGCACTTTTTTGGCGCTTCAGAATTGTGAAAACCCCCTAAATTTGGATGACAAATGACTGAACCGACGCTTTTTTCCACCTTTTCTACGTTAGTAAGTTTACCTTATCGATATTTTTTAGTTGGTGGTTGGTTAGTCATTTGCGATTTTTTAAATTTATCTTATGTTGGCGCTTTGGAACTTTGTGCATACCAATAATCTTGAGTGTTATGTAGCTTAGTAAATCATGCCCACCCTGTGTTGAATTTTTAGATACGATTAGTATTATTCTTAAACTGATAAGATTACATTCAAATACGTTTAGTGAATAGTCCACAATACATTTAGCATTCTTCTGGCATATTATCCATTTTAAACCACTCAAAAAGTAATGATTGAATATGGTTAGTAAAAGACATAAGAATAAGAAGAAAAATATTACCTTGGTCTAGCAAGTTAATCTACTAGTATCTACTTACGTACGAAATGTAAATGAAATTTTACTAGACTACTACTTTTTACTATTCTACACGTAATCCATGTACTAAGAATAATCACGTTTTTGTTATGGTAATCTATATTTTATTGTAAACTTATAAGGTTGAAATCCGTTTACTACGTACTTTGTCGGCAAAAATAAATGGATTTGCAAAACAACGGGTGGCGAGTTGATTGTGCCTCCTGGAGTTGGCTCCATAGTGAAAGTTGTTCAGTTTGATGGTTTGGGACGTTTTTCGACCCATGTTCCTTAGGGAAAGTTGTTTAGTTTCATGTTCTGAACTCACCCTATGCTGACAATTTTTTAATGGGATGATCAGACCATCAAATTGAACAACTTTCTCTATAGCACCAACATCGAAATCACGAAAAAAAAATTTGCTCTTCCATACAAAACTACAATCCTACTCATGTCCGTATGCCCAGCGGGGCCCTCGGCCCTAGGGCTTTGAAACCTAGCTAATCTTTTAGTGCTCATTTAGTGCTCTTTGAATATATATGGCTTATATTTAGTGCTTCAAAGATAACGGAGTTATATCAAATCTAAGCTAGCGTCCGCCCAGCGGGGCCCTCCTTTATTATGGACAAAAATGATTAAAATGTTATATCAATATTTAGTGCTCTGAATTCCTATTAAAACTGTATCAAAAGATTTGATCTAGCTGGTTTGGTTTAAAAGTTATTGCATTTTTAAGTTTTTAATTTCCAGCGGGGCCCTCTCTTGTTTGAGTATATAAGTCGCTGTAATTAATGTCGCCATTTAGTGCTTGATGCCAGGTATCGGCCTGTATAGTTAATTTACACATTTGCAATTTTGATTCATATTAATTGACATTTCGTGGACAGTCGGCATCAGAAGTATACGAGAGCTTTACTATTTTTACTAGTCCGCCTAAAATTGTGCACCCGTATTTCTGGTACATTGTCTACATCTACGTCGTATTTTAGTCCTAGTGACTCTTGATGTGATATTATCAATTATTCGCTGCCGTATGACTTCTACCGTTCATTCCCAGTAGTTCTACTGAACTTATTATCTATCTATTATTATAATATAGTCCAGTAAAAATACGGGTCGAAAGGAAATAATTTATAATAAGCAATTTTTTTTGCTAGATCGTTTATACCAATGATATTAAGATACTTTATTAACGAATCCCACTAAATTTCGTATTTTTAGTTTTTAGTACTAAAATGGAATTTTTTTATTTATAGTGTCAGATTTCTTTCTTTTTTCATTTTTATTGTTTGTTTTAGGTTATGAGCTTACATACACTGTGTAAATTTTGTACTAAAATTGATTTTTTCGTAATTTCAACATATTTAAAACCGAAGGTTCCGGGGTGATTTTTCGTTGGATTTACTTGTAATATAAAAGAATACAAATAAATTTAACAAATGGCATAAAAAAATTGCATATACTATTTTTTTCCAATTTTACATGATATTTTTTTCTTTGCTTAATTATTTAATAAACATTTTAGGGGGATTTTCAATCTAAATGATAACTAGAATTATAATCTAAAATATGAAAGAAAAAAACCGGCTATTATAAATTATTTACATTCGCCATACAAGCGACCCGTAACTTTACTGGAGTAATATAATACCTACTACAAAGGTTTGTCTGATTGTTGGCGTATCACACTATGTCTAAATGTTAGTGTATGGACACACCTGCAGAACGTTCGGCGCCGAACGTTCGGTTGAATACGCGTGCAACGCTTTTCCCTCTACCTGCGACACACCAGTACGGGCCATATTTCCTCGTAGACACGTATTCAACCGAATGTTCGGCACGGAACGTTCCGCAGGTGTGTCCCTACACTTATACTACCGGACCGATTTTGATAAAACTTTGTGTCTGAAAGCTTAGACCGTAGCGCCCTCTAGCGATCCCCTAGGAAACCACGGACAAGTAAAGCTCTCATCTACTTCTGATGCCGACTGTCCATGAAATGTCATTTTATATGAATCAATGTTGCGAGATATTATTGCATTTTCCAGGTTTATTAGAAGCAGAATGTGTAACCATACAGACCGATACCTGGCATCAAGCACTAAATAGCGACATTAATTTCAGTGACTTATACAGTCAAACAAGAGAGGGCCCCGCTGGAAATTAAAAACTTAAAAATGCAATAACTTTTAAACCAAACCAGCTAGATCAAATCTTTTGATACAGTTTTAATAGGAATTCAGAGCACTAAATATTGATATAACATTTTAATCATTTTTGTCCATAATAAAGGAGGGCCCCGCTGGGCGGACGCTAGCTTAGATTTGATATAACTCCGTTATCTTTGAAGCACTAAATATAAGCCATATATATTCAGAGAGCACTAAATGAGCATTAAAAGATTAGCTAGGTTTCAAAGCCCTAGGGCCGAGGGCCCCGCTGGGCAAACGGACATATCCTACTCGAGCCAAATGTATGGCAAAACTTTTTTTAAGCGATTACGATGGTGGTCCCATAGAGAAAGCTGTTCAGTCTGATGGTCTGATCATCCCCTTACAAAAGTGTCAGCATATTTATTTTATTTTAATTTATTTTATATTAGTCGGGATGCTAACAGCCTCTTTTACAATGTAGTGTATTTAGAATAACAAACCATTTGCCATTTACAAGCATCCACATATACATTTTATATATACTTATAACTATCAATTTACGTTTCAATAAATGGTCTTTAGAGTAGAAACTATTAAGAAGTTTCAATAGTCTTATCAACTAATTAAGAATGTATAGAGTGTTCTTCTTATGGTGTGGGCAAGCCCTGGTGTCAGAGTTTTTTCAGACCGCCTTATGGCCCTTGACGTGGTTTTTATGTAACGACGACTACCTACCTCCAGAGATAGTAGCCGGGACCAAAGACTTAACGTGCCATCCGAAGCACGGAATTATCTTTCCTTTCAGACAATCAGGTGATTCAGCCTGCAATGGCCAAACCAACAGGGGAAAAACGCACAAAGTGACCTATCACTAGGTGTCCCCTGTGGGAATTGAACCCACGACCTCCGTGTAAAGAGCTCAATGCTCTTAACCATTAAACTACGGAGGCAGCTGGTATAAAGTAATAATACCTGTATAGAGCAGACAAGGCGAACAAAATCTGTACACCAAATCCGCAGTGCGGGGCGCATACTGGGAGCAGTGTCGCGGTGTGTAAAGTAAGGTTATTGCACCAATTAGCTTATATGCGTGATATAAAAAATTCAGTCTCGGTGTCTCTCCTCTATAGTACGTCAATGGAATAAGTATGCATTTTCGACGTTGTTAGAGAGCTTGTCCTCTAGGGATCTACTCAAGTGACTGTGGGGAGGTAAGGGGGCCTGTTCAGTTGCATGAAAACCTATAAGTAGGAAGGTTAGGTATAATGGCCGGCAAAGTTCTTGAAATGCCTTCAATGCAAAAACAAAATCTTTAGGCATAAAAGGGCTACCTGCGCAGGAAGTGCGACTCGCACTTGGTCGGTTTTATTAGAATAGCTCTGACTTTCTTTAGGAAATACAAAAGTAAACATATTCTGTACCCAGGAAGGTTATATTATACAGGATCTAAGGAAAAGTATCATTAACCATTAAACAACATAGGTACTCTACCCATCAAACTGTCATTTTTTACTATAAGAGCAAACCGTTCAGAGCAACTGCAATACCAAATCGACTCAAATGTATGCAACAGCAGTTTTTTGTTGTTCCGAAAGCCGGGGAGGAAATACTGACAAGTAACGGTTAAGTATATAAATACGTGTGTACCTACATACTAAAGAATAAGAATAACTATAGAAGAGTAACTCCAAACAAAATCGACATAATTTTGGCACCTAATGATAAATGACCATGTCGCATAAGTTTTGGTGGCAAGGTACAGATTTTAAAGAACAAATTTAGAACACGGTACAGTTTTTTTGGTGCCACATTTTAAGCTTGATTTACATTTCTATACATTCTTATTCTTAGCCTAAATACAACGAGCTTCCCCATAGAGCCCGATTGCAGCGTCACCTACGAGTTCAATCTAAATAGAATAGAATAGAACTGATTTATTTTTAAATTTACAATCGAGAGAGAGAGACCCACTCAAACACACAAAAAGAAATCATTAAAATCAGTCTACCCGTTTAGGAGTAGTTCAGTGACATGCACACGGACATTAGAATTATCTATATATGTATCCTATACTAATATTAGGATACAGAGGAAAGATTTGATTTTTTGTTTGTTTGTTTGTAATGAATAGGCTCCGAAACTACTGTATGGATCTGAATAATTCTTTCACCGTTAGAATGCTACATTATCAGTGATTAACATAGGCTATAAAAAACGGCCAAGTGTGTCGGGAAGATTTTAAGGGTTCGCCGAGGTCCTCTAGTATAATATAAAGATATACCAATAAATGTGATTTACCTTCTCTAAAATTAAATTTTATTGTCCACCACACACATACGGAATTTCGAATTACGGTTACGATTCGCATGAATTTTCCCGCTTCATAATTCCGTTCGGAATTGCGGCGGTGTCAAATCCTATACAAAATCACAATTCTGATTCGCAATTCCGTATGTATGTATGTGGTAGGTCTAAGTAATAGAAACGACTTAACAGTTACACAACGCGTAGGTACGTACCAAGGTTCCTGCATGGGGCTTTATTAATAACCTCTATCATAGGCATGACAAACTTGTGGCCTGCGGGACGCATGCGGGCCTCATTGCGTATTTCAATTAAATTATATTTTATTGCACACCAAAACAGAAAATACATTTTGTCTTTTTACGGCCCGATCTGGAAGGCGATTGCGCTTTAAAACATCGAAGTTCAATCCTAATCCAATTTCAGTTCTAATCACATTGCAATTTCATTCCGTATCTCGCTAACCTTCACTTATTCACTTTGCATTTACAGCCTTTAACATTTGAGCAATCTGTTGCAAACGGCTCTAAGGGTGCCTGTCCACTGAAGCGGAACGAGGCTGCGGAGCATAGAAACGGAGAAATATTAACCAATAAACCAGGAGCAGAGATATTATGCAATCCTGTTGGTTAATATTTCTCCGTTTCTCCGCTACGCAGCCTCGCTTCGCTTCACGAGACGGACAGGTGTACGTCTGTCAAATGAATGGTGCAATACCGAATATGTTAAAAGATGTGGTTCGCACGCAGTCCAATCATGGTTCAGTTGAAGGTCCCAAAAATATTTTCAATTCGATGTCCCAATTACTGTAGCCTTTTCCTTCCACCCTACCTTAATCTTTCAATACCCTACCCTTTACTACTACTAGCTACCAGCCCTGCCTGATTTAGTTCCAGCTTAGGATATACCTAGGGTTGACACAACCACATGCATGTCTTCCCGTGGGTGACTTATACATTTTACACCTACTCGGATCTCTTAATGATAATTCGTGTTACTGTCGGTAGAACGATGTACTTATATCACAAACTACATGACCCATATGCATAGAATGGCAAGTTTCTAAATATTGCTTATAGTATAGGTACAGGGTGAAATTGATATCGTTAGTATCTTTTAAACTAAGAGTCTAACCATCAAACTGAACAACTTTTTATATGCAAACCGATCGGAGCAAAAGAAAATCAGCTTTTAAAAGTTGTTCAGTTTGATGGGTAGACTCTTCGTTTAAAAAGGATGCTAATGATATCGATTTCACCCTGTAGATAAGGTTTTTATATTTATTTATTGTATGATGTGACTAAGAGATACGTTTTTTTAGCGATTTCAACGTTGGTCCCATAGTAAAAGTAGTTCAGTTTGATGGTTCGAGGTAACCCTTAAAGTAGGTAGGTATGTATCGCATTTAAGTTAACACCCTGTAGTTACCTAATATAAAGTTAAAGTTAAAGAAAGTTTAACTTTAAGTAAGTAAGTATAGTTTTAACCTTACTAGACGACTGCATCCTGTGTTTAGCGGTCTCCGGTTGGGCCTCCAAACGAACAGTGCAGGTGTGGTGCCGCTGCAGACAGGCTAGGCCAGAAAGGACTTTCTTGCCGGAGAAGTGCCGGTCGCGTCCCGCGCCATACTGCTCTGAATGATGTTATTCGTCGAGCTCTTGCCTCAGTGAACATTCGGGCAAAGGCTGAACCAAATGGCACGCACGCAAATATCCGCACTGATGGCAGGAGGCCCGGCGGGTTAACGCTTAATCCTTGGTGACAGGAGAGAAACCAGGTATGAGATGTGACCTTTGTGGACACGCTAACCTCGTCTCACCTCCAGGCCACTTTCGTGGACTCCCTAACCTCGTCTCACCTCTAGGCCACTTCCGAGAGCGCTGATGCTGCTGCGGGCGCTAAAATCCTGAAGTGTCGACAGTAACGCGATCTGACCGGCAGCTACAATATTATTTACGCCAATGGGTTTTGAGACGCTAGGTCCTTGGGGCCCACAGGCTAAAGCGATTATTGCAGACCTATTGGGTCGTCTCAATGAGATCTCTGGTGGCCGCAGAGCTGGCAGCTCCTTGCAATAATCAGCCTCACCATCCAGAGGGAGAAGGATTCTAGCCTGTTGGAAACTGTGTCTTATGGCGACGCTATGGAGTGTGTGTGTTATAATTTGTAATTTTTATGTTTAGTTTGTTCTTTTTTGTAATATTTTTCTAATAAATTAGGTAAGTTAAAAACTAAGGTAATTCCTAATAACAAATTCATAGGGATAGGTATTAATTTGGTTTCTTCTTATTCCATAAATAAAAGCATGTCACATGTAAAGTATGTATGTTGCATGTCCATTTCGTAAAAAAATGATTATCCGCTCCATGCCGCAATTGTTAGTTTACAAGTTGTTAAATTCAATAAAGGATTTTTTTTTGGTTTATGTCATGATTGTTTTACCTCCAAATACGATTTTGATAATATTTAGATCGTTACTAAATGGGATATGAAATCATAAAAAATTGCTAAGATAGTAAAGGCCACGATAAAAATCCAGGCGTTTACATTTATGGCTATGTTTAGATAAAATTAGGGCTCTATTAATTATTAAAAGAGATTGTTTATGCCAAGATATTATGTCCTTATTTCAGCTGTCTGGGGTCGTATACGATAAACGCCATAGGCAGAAACAGGATAGGTATAGACTAAAGAATACATAGGTACATGCATTACAATTATACAATTTGTAATTGTTAATTGAATTACTTTACAACAATTACACGTAATTAGTAATTGAAATCTACAATTATATTTTGTAACTGAAGTCTAAAATTATATTAATTATATTTCGGTAACTAATATTTTTTTTTCCAACACTTACATAATTATACTGTACGACAACATTAACGCTAACAACGTTTTTCCCTTAATATAAGCTGGCTAGTTAGTTAGAATACCAATAATATTCTTGAAGGAGAATTTACTGTTAGTATAATTAAACTTCACAAAAACGTCTAGTTAGTCTTTGTCACTGAAGCTAAAAGTCTGCTTAGTGTTTTTCACATAATCTTAACATTTAATTGCTGCCTTTTAAGTATTTTGCAACAGTTTAATCATCTAAGATTTGGTTATTAAGTTTTGTATGCAGTCTGATAAGAAACTAAATATGTGTGCTTAGTAGAATGCTAACAAGTTCAGTTTACATCAAAACCTCAATAAGTCGTTTGAAAACTTTGCTTTTGTACTGAATGTTAACGGTTAGTCTTTTTACCTTACCGCATTTTCTAGTCGAATCGAAGACAAATGTCTCAAGCGACACTTTTCTTCTAAACCAGCTTATTTAGCTGACATCGATAGATGTCATAACATAGCTCGCATAATTGGCTTTCATACAGTCTAAGAAATTCAAGAATGTCTTTACCAGGAAGAAAGATATGATTTTTTTTCGTAAAAAAAAAACTTTAAACCGCTCTACTGTAAAATGGTGAAATGGCGCGTTAGACTTTTTACCTTGGAGGTGACGATATTTATTTTATATATATATTTATTTACTACTCATTTAAAATATTCAAATGTACCAGGATAGCAGACGTGTAAAAGAGGTCGAACTTCCTTGGAGCCTATATTATACAGGGTCCTTCTTAATATGCTGACACTTTTTCAAGGGGATGATCAGACCGTCAAACCGAACAACTTTCTCCATGGGACCAACATCGAAATCGCGAAAAAAAAATCTGCCGTCCCATACATTTAGCTCGAGCAGGTTTGCAGTTTTGTATGGGACAGCTGATATATTTTTCGCGATTTCGATGTTGGTCCCATAGAGAAAGTTGTTCAGTTTGACGGTCTGAACATCCCCTTAAAAAAGTGTCAGCATATTAAGAAGGACCCTGTATAAATTATATTACAGGCCCCACAGAAATCAGTGGTGGATCGTACGAGACTCCCAGAAATAAATTCGATCCACTGGTGGAGCCTATTAATACATTCAAGTATCATAGGATCCACTGAGCCTAATGGTGGATCACAGTGAACTTCAGCGTCCTATTCGATCCACTGGTGGATCGAGATAGTGGAGCCTACAGGACAGAGGGGAATGGAAGAGGATGACATATTGCGCCGACCCCAGATAATGGGAAATGCGGGGCAAGGGAATGATGATGATGTATAATATAATTAGTATATTAATCACTATACATGGTGTAACAAACCAGCCTAATTATATTCATAGTTTAGACCATTAAACTAATAATTATTCGCTATGAAGCTAACTTCACACGAAACTGCATTACAGACTCGACTCAAGTGTATGGGACAGCAGATTTTTTTTGCGACATTGCCTCCATATTGAAAGTTTGATGGTCTAAATCCCTTTAAATATGATAAGGGGGTTTTGTTACACCCTGTGTATGCGGTATAGGAAAACATCGACCTGAATTACAGGGACCGAAAAAAATTCGTTGTGTCTTACAAAGATGTCTGTCGACCCCAATTGGGCATAGTCGTAAGTACAACTATGATATAATAACGCCAATTACACACTGTTTATTAGACAACAACGATCATTCATTGTCCCTTAGTCACATCGTTCAACTTTTTAAATTCGTTTATAAATTGGCGCTCTATTATAAGAGATAAGTGTACTTTTTGCAACCATCAGCAGCAAGGCTGATTCAGTGTTTATGTGGTGTAGAGCATCTCTGTGATGGGGATGGACCAGGTCTGCCTACATAACTTCAGTCGGTTTAGGAGTTACAGACGTTTAAAGGTCTGGAAAAAAATTACGAACAGCTGCAGGGCTGATCGTATGATATTATTGTAGTATGCACTGTATCCAAGTGAACAGTACAAAAACTGACATGGTTCATCAGTCGGTTTCGGAGTTACTGACGTTCAAAGGTCTGACCTTTGAACGGCTGTATCTCCTAAACCGACTGGCAGTTCATGTCAGTTTTTGTACTTTTCGCATAGCTACAGTGCATACTACAATAATATCATACGATCAGCCTTGCTGTGGATCGTAATTTTTTTCCAGACCTTTAAACGTCTGTAACTCCTAAACCGACTGAAGTTATGCAGGCAGACCTGGTCCATCCCCATCACACAGATGCTTTACACCACATAAACACTGAATCAGCCTTGCTGCTGATGGTTGCAAAAAGTACACTTATCTCTTAGTCTACTCGTTGGCGTAGTGGAGCTTCGGTGTTGGAAACGATCACCGAAGTTAAGCAACATCAGGTCCGGTCAGTCTTTGGATGGGTGACCGTTTAGTGGCATTTCATCTCGAGCATTTCCGTGCTTCGGAAGGCACATTAAGCAGTTGGTCTCGGTTAGTTCCGTCAGATGGCGTTGTAACGTATTCGTTAAGCCAGGTCAGAGGCCTAATAAGGCGGCTTAAAAATTATCTGACAGCAAGGTGACCACTAATTTGCCTCCACCAACACGCACTGGGCCCGCGTGGTGGAGTATGGCCCACTCCCTCTCACCCTTATTCGTGAGAGGAGGCCTTTGCCCTGCAGTGGGATTGTACAGGCTATAACTTAACATAAATTATAATGCTATCTCTTCGTGACAAAGCAAACAATTATTGCATAAAGTCAGGTCAAAGACTGCAATATCAAGTTATTTAAAAAGCAAGCTGGTAGGAAAACCAAAACTACTTCTATTAAAATGGGTAAGGTATCGATTCTCATTTGATATTCGAATTGAAACCGAGCTAAGGGAACCAAGACGACCGTTCTTGTTGATGTCAATGCATTCGATGTTTAACCTACTGTGGAGAGCATGCCAGACATTGCATGACCCACCACAGCGCAAGTTGTCAAGACAAAAAGTGTCCCTCCCAACTCCATTTGTGCCGCCGTCTGAGAGCCTCCCGCCTGGACATGACTTGCCTTGGGCGACCTGGAAGTCGTTAAACCGACTTCGAACCCAGGTCGGTCGCAGTAAGGACAACATGGTCAGGTGGGGATTCTTGGATGCGCAAAATGAGAGTTGCTTGTGTGGAGCTCCACAAACGATGGCCCATCTCACATCGTGCCCTGCGTGCTCTAAAACAGAGCGTGCAGGAGGAGCTCATGACCGCTAGCGACGGTGCAATATCGGTTGCCCACTTCTGGCAAAGTACTATTTAGCGACTTAGTTCAAAATTTGAAGTCGACACGATAAGAAGAAGAAGCACAAGTTATAGCAACGGTGATGGCGATACCGTCGCCCTCGGAATTATGCTCCATACAAAGACAACTTTCACCGTGAATACGTAACCCTTTTATAAATAAGGTTTACAATCGTTTAAATAAATAACGCTCACAGGCACATACATTGTAATGATTCCAAGCTAAGAATGATACCAAGTAAGCCTTATAGGCTTACGGCACAAACAAATAACGGTCCGCCATGAATGGAGGTGTGGGCAGCAAGCCGTGGTGTCCCGAGTTTTTTAGACCGCCTTATTGCCTCTGACGTGGTTTTTGATGTAACAACTACTACCACCAGAGATAGTAGCCGGGACCAACCGCTTTACGTGCCATCAGAAGCACGTAATCATCTTTCTTTTCAGACAGTCAGGTGATTCAACCTGCAATGTCCTAACCAACTGGGGAAAATCGCACAAAATGACATGCCACTAGGTGTCCCCCGTGTGAATCGAACCCACGACGTCCATGTCATGAGCCCAATTCTCTTAACCATTAGTCCACGGAGGCATTGACTCAATAAAAGGAAATAATCTGTTTCAAATTTATAGACAATAATAGAAGAACTCGTCTGGGGAACGTTGAATATCGATGAGACGACGTTTTTGCCGCGTCCAATCTGTCGGTTAATGCGACACTGGAATTCTGATAGCTGTTTCACAAAGAACTGTATTTTATACAAGATCTTCAGTTGTGGAAATGTCTTATTGATACTTGAGATGAGAGTAGGAGGTAAGGGGAGGAAGGTGAATGTTGACACTTGTGAAAAAGGAGATGGCTTCAACAAAATAATGATGACGGAGTCCTGGTCGATTTCGACTACGGCGACTGCTAATCTTTATAGAAAACAGTCAGGTATGCAAGATATTTTGGAATACATAAGTGTACGAGCTAATTACAGATGCACTCCTTCGTGCTTAACCTCATATATCTGATGGAACGGGAGACTGATACGATCAGAGGTGGGGTCAGATGCAGCAACACGATTTGGGCGTCAAAGACGCCTGAAGTAATTAGTGGCATCTTACGGCACCAGAATGTGTTGGTACTATTTAAAGCGAGTCACCACAAAGAGTAATAAAATTAAAAATGTTCGTAAAGAATAATTTCGGTCACGTACGGATTCGGCACACGTATGAAAAGACACTTGGTGAAAGTATCGATAAAAATTGAGGGAAAAAATTGGGATAGCGTCCAAGTGAAAATGTTCCATTAATAAATCAATTATCATCTCCGGAAACTACTAAGTGCGCACCCATAGACATAGACTTCATTGATATCGTTGTGCGTACCTAACATTCCCAGTATCTAAGGGTCCTTCTTAATGTATTAACACTTTTTTAAGGGGATATACAGACCATCAAACTGAACAACTTTCTCTATGAGATCAACACCGAAATCGCTAAAAAAAAATCTGCTGTCTCATACATTTGGCTCGAGTAGGTTTGCAAATTTGTATGGAAGAGCTGATTTTTTTTCGCGACTTCGGTGTTGCTGCCATAGAGATAGTTGTTCAGTTTGGTGGTCTGATCATACCCTTTAAAGAGTGTTAGCATGTTAAGACGGACCCTTTTTAAAATTCCCATCAAACCAGACTCCTAAAAGCACCCATTTTAAAAGACAGGCACATCTTTTTGGTTTTCTTAGAGGCACGGAATATTTAAGAGTACAATGAGAGGTGGAATACTAGGTCTTATAACTGCTGCTTACCTCTGCTGTTTCCCAGACATTCAGGAGATGCCTACACAACGCGGTTTAGATCTATCAGGTTTCCTGCGCTTAAGGGTATATTACCGTTGGCGCGCTCCATACAAACGTACTATGGTGATATTATCAACGCTAACCAATTAAAGTCAATGAAATTTTGCAGAAACAATCTAGAAACAAATCTCTATGTATACAAACATATGTATATAATACAGTCCGATTTTCGTTTAAATGTATATTTTTAAAGTTACAGAGCCTCAAAGATTTCCATACAAATCTTTTATTAATCCTAGCATTGAAACTGTATATTTTAACAAAAATCTGACTCCATACAAGCATAGAGTTTTGTTTCTAGATTGTTTCTGCAAAATTTCATTGACTTTAATTGGTTAGTATTGAAAATATCACCATAGTACGTTTGTATGCAGCGCGCAATTGCGGTCTCGGAATAAACTTCTCTTAATTGCCTGGTTCGCGATCTCCATTCGATTATCTAATGACTCCATCTTCAATTGTGTTGTCACATTGAACAAGCTTGAACACATTCGAAGGAAGCTAGCCTTTTTAAAAATAACCTGCAAAAGAAGCCATCATAGCAACAGTGATGTAAACAAAATATAAAACCAATCGTAATGAAATAAAAACGTAATTCCAACGGATCACAAAATATTATCCTAAACCTGCTGCTAACAGTCGAAATGAATGGATAATTGATCTGGCGTCTGTTACGTTTGAGATGCTTCAACAAATCTTCGTCCATTATCTGGATTAAAGCAGCTCAGGCTTTATGTTGATTAGGATGATGTTATAGTAGGAAAAGTAAGGTAGTTTAAGAGCGGTGCTATGGAGGAACTAGGTGGAAGGGTTCTCTAATAAGGGAAGAACTTTCGCCAGGCTGTATGTGATGCTTGGCGACCGGCCGGCCATTGGTCCGACGATGGTTGTTAGTTGGACCTTGTATATAGGGTCCTTCTTAATATGCTGACTCTTTTTTAAGGGGATGATCAGACCGTCAAACTGAACAACATTCTAGCAACCAACACCAACATCGAAGTCGCGAAAATCTACCCTTCCATACAAAACTGCAAACCTACTCGAGACAAATGAATGGGACAGTAGATTTTTGTTTTCGCGATTTTGATGTTGATCCCATAGAGAAAGTTGTTCAGTTTGACGGTCTGATCATCCCCTTAAAAAAGTGTCAGCATATTAAGTTGGACCCTGTATATTGTGTCGAATCTCTGTGATGATATCTCTTGTGGGATTTATGTTCTGCGTTGAATTATGAACTTCATAATTATGTTGGAGATTAAGGATTTCGAGTGCGACGTTGAAAGTGATCTTGTATGGAGCATAATGAGCGAGAGCGAGAGCGACAGGTAACACCATTATGTTGGCTTCGTCGCTATAACTTCATTGTTGTGGATGTTGACATAATGGTGCTATCTCTGTGGCAAGCTCCCATAGCTTATGGAAAAAAGCTGCGGCGGTTTGATTTGAGGCCTGTACTATTGAGATTTACGGTATGTATGTACGGTTGTATTTGTCATTGAAAGCCGCCACATGACATCCGGAATTCTGGTTCGGTATTAGGGTTGAACTACACCACGTAGCACATCATCGCATTTTTCCGTCGCTCCATCCTTTTCTGTCACTCAGGAGATTCATTTGCTAGAGCATATAAGATAGACGGAACGGAACAGCACGGAACAGCACGCCGCGTGCGATCGCGTTCCGTTTATCTTATATGCTCTAGCAAGGATTTCGTATGGATTTGCCCCCTCGTTCGGAGCAGATTTTTTTTTTTCGTGATTTCGAATTTGGCTCCATACTGAAATTTATTCAGTTTGATGGTCTGAGACACCCTGTTCGATATGTAACTTATTAAATTTAACATCCCTTATACTATTTAAAAACGCTACACCTTCGTCAATAAGCCCAACGCCATACAACCTCAACATTATGTAAATTAGATGTCCTGTCTTGTCGAATCGAATCCGAACGATTTCTCCCCATTTTGATTCACCCTGATTCGCTAAAACTGTATTTTCAGGTAAATGCCTTGAATGTGGAAAATAAAGACGGTAAGATTGGAAGTGGCAGGAGACAAGGTAAGAATATAAAGTGCTGCGAAATAACGTGTGAGGACTAAAGCTATTTACAAGCGTATTGGGTACAGTACGTACCTAATCTGCGGTATCAGACCGGATAAGAATTTTAATTCTTATTATGTAGATACGAATGGCATGTCATTGAGATTTACTATGGCAGACTCCCAAGAAATTCTGATGTAGGTAAATGTGAAGTCTACCAATCCGCATTGTGCACGCGTGTTGGATCTACCTCCCTGAGGGGCAGGTCTTTGCCCTGCATTGGGACGTACACAGGGTGTAAGGAAAATTATCACCTTAAAACCACATACTCTACCCAACAAACTGAACAACTTTTACGATGGGAGCAAATCGATCGGAGCAAAAAAAATTTGCTGTTCCATACTAACTAAACTGAAACTAAACTGAAACTGATTGTCGAGCTCAGCGGCGCCAGGGTCGGCTGCTCCGTAGGAGGAGTTTGTTACAATAACATCAGCTATGCCGACGACATGGTCCTGCTGAGCCCATCAATCAGAGCTCTCAGGAAGCTGTTGGGAACATGTGAGGTGTTCGCGGAGGCCCATGGCCTCAGGTACAATGGAAAGAAAAGTGAGATGATGGTTTTTAAGGCAGGTAATAAGACCTACAACGACACACCGCCTGTGACTCTGGGTGGTGTTAAGCTAGCGAGAGTCACTCAGTTCAGGTACCTGGGGCACTTGGTCTCCGAGGATATGTCAGATGAGGCTGATATAGAGAGGGAACGCAGGGCGCTGGCGATGAGGGTGAATATGCTCGCCCGCAGGTTTGCACGATGTACTAAGGATGTAAAAGTCACGTTATTCAAGGCGTATTGCCAGTCGTTCTACACGTGCAGCCTGTGGGTCAGTTACACGCAGAAGTCGCTCAGTGCACTGCGCGTGCAATATAATAATGGGCTGAGGATGTTGTTGGCGCTGCCTCGTTTCTGCAGCGCATCGGGCATGTTTGCGGCGGCGCGAGTAGATAGCTTTGCAGCCATCATGCGCAAACGAGCCGCCTCCCTGCTGCGCAGGGTACGGGGCAGCACCAACAGCCTCCTCGAACCCATTGCAGAGCGATTCCAGTGTCCCATCATTGGGCATTGGAATAGCCTGCATAGGGCCGCTAGGCCCCCTCTTGTCAGTATTAAATAAATATAGAATGTTTTGTCACTAACGTATATCTTAAGTCATTGTTACTAACACCTCTATGGATCTATGATCTGATGCAAAATAAATGAATTGAATTGAATTGAAGTGCCTACTGGACTGAAATGTACGCACAAGAAGATTTTGTTCAGTTTGATGGGTAGAGTATGTCGTAAGTTAGTGATACTTGTCTCTTACACTCTTATATATGTATGTTTTCACACATTCCTCCGAACTTATATGGTTATTGCTTCTCGCAACAATATTATTTTCCTTAATAATTAAGACTAAGATGTTGATCATTTATTTATAGAAAATGAGTAACAAGCAGATGGATTGATGTATACTATTACTCTCGACGAATTCCTTTCGTAGTCAGAAAGATTTTTAATAATTATAGCATATTCATAATACCCACACATTTCATTAACAGTATCCAACCGAACTCAATCACTCAACTATTTTCATCATTATAGTTATTGGTGACTATTCAAAAAGCCTCCCAATTTATTTAAAAAATAAAAACAGTAGTAAAACCGAAAAGGGAACAGTTTTGCAGCAAGTTATCAACGGAACGTACTCGCAGCTCAGAACGTGGGAGCTTTATCTCGTGTCGCGCCGCATGACGTATAGTATCGCGCGCGAACAAACACTAACAGCGCTGTTTAGAGCACGCTCAGACGCGCGTTTGTTGTCTACGATGCGAACAGTTTAGCAGCAAGTTATCAACGGAACGTACTCGCAGCTCAGAACGTGGGAGCTTTATCTCGTGTCGCGCCGCATGACGTATAGTATCGCGCGCGAACAAACACTAACAGCGCTGTTTAGAGCACGCTCAGACGCGCGTTTGTTGTCTACGATGCGAACAGTTTAGCAGCAAGTTATCAACGGAACGTACTCGCAGCTCAGAACGTGGGAGCTTTATCTCGTGTCGCGCCGCATGACGTATAGTATCGCGCGCGAACAAACACTAACAGCGCTGTTTAGAGCATGCTCAGACGCGCGTTTGTTATCTACGATGCGACCAGTTAAGAAGCAAGTTATCAACGGAACGTACTCGCAGCTCAGCACGTGGGAGCTTTATCTCGTGTCGCGCCACATGACGTATAGTATCGCGCGCGAACAAACACTAACAGCGCTGTTTAGAGAACGCAAAGACGCGCGTTTGTTGTCTGCGATACTGCGACTGGTATAAAACTAAATCCTAAATGCGTTTTTAAACTAACGACTGTAATTGAACCTCATCTGCCAGCACCGAATCGCTTTTTCCATCGCTCTATTCTTTCTGTCGCTCAGGAACGTCATTTGCTAGGGCGAGAAAGATAGCGGGAATGCGAAAGCACGCGGCAGCACCGTCAGTGCTGCAACCTTTCTCGCTCTAGCCAATGACGTTCCTGAGCGACAGAAAAGGATGGATCGTGAAAATTTTAGATACATTTTTGGACCTCAATTTAACTACGGATCTACATTGAGGTTCAAAAATACGAATCGACAAACAAAAAAATACCGATACTTCCACACTGAAAAGATTTACATAATGTAAACTCTCTTACCTACTAAATAATCGCATTGCAAAACGCACATCTACTTCGATCGGGGACTTCATGTGACTCGGAAAAATGGACAGAACAGCGTTATTCGTTGCAGTTTAAATACGTAATACGAGATTAAAGTTGCATCGCTTTCTGAAAAGTTGTTCAACAAAACTATTATTTTGGTGTAAATTGCACCCAACCATTGTAAAATCGTATTGGTCTAGTTGCGAGAAGCCTCGCCTTCCACGCAAGAGACAGATGGTTCGAACCGTTTGCTTGTACGGAACAAATTCTACTTTTAATCTACGTTGATGAGGCATTCGTTAACCACGGAAAGCCCCTACCATTGCGTTCATGCGTTGACGTACTCGTATGCATACATAAACAGACTGATGCTTGTTTCCCAGAGGGTTAGGCAGAAACTGTGGATCTGCACTTGGAATGGTCCTGACGTAGGTACCGATCTTTCTTTGTACATTGTTGTTTTAAATTGTATTTTTTCTATTCTTGGTGTGCAAATAAAGAATATTTATCTTATATTATCTTTCTTCCTCCATACAATTTCGACTATAATAGTCATAAAAGTAACAATCAGAGAGAACGACGCAAAATAAAGAGGTGTTATAAGTTTGATTCCTTTGTCTGTCTGTGGCATTGTAGCTTCCAAACCAGTGGAAAGATTTCAGTGCGGTTTTTTGTAATCAAAAACTAGTTTTAGCAAAAGTGTTCTGAGCTATGTTTTCATAAAAGTAATCAGGACACTAAGCTCTACTCAGAAAAATTGCTTATCCGCGGCTCAGACTGTCTGCGTGAATATAATTATTTGAAAATTTCAGAGAGTTACAAACTAATCTGACAGCTTCATTCCACCAGAAGGAATATAAAAACTAAATCTGAAAGCGTGTGAATCTATCAAGCGAAGGAAAGTAAATTCGATTTAGCATTTTCGAATTGCGTCTGTAATATACTGTAAGTAGGGTAGGTACCTACTGTACCGGTTAAATTAAATAGTACCAGTAGAAAACTAAAAGGAAACTGAAGTTTTATACTTATTTTTTACCGTTTATAGTTATGAAAGTTTATATGATTTGTTAATATAACCAAAATTTTTGAGAGTTACGCGGTTATTAATTAAGCTAAAGTTAAACATTATAACGGGTTCTAACCGCGTTTTTATTTATTTTGGAGTTCCCGATATTTTAGCAGTGTTACAACTGCCATGAAAAAAAAACGCGGATGTAAATAAATAAATAAAAACGCGGTAAGAACCCGTTATAATGATTAACTTTAGCTTAACCAAAATTTTATTATATGCTACAAAATGTGACAGCATATTATTAACATACATACATATGCTCACGCCTACGTCCCACTACTGGGGTAGGCAGAGACAATAAATCGCCACATGCTACGATTCTGACACACATCTTTCGCCTCCTCAACATTCATAAGTTTCTTGATACATGCTCGTCGGTTCCGGGAACATTTTATTTGGCCCTTCTTCAGTACGCATCCGATTTGGTCAGCGTACGTGCTGCGCCTAGGGTGACCCCTTTCAACCATTCCATTCACACTTGCCTTGTATATTATTAAGTTTTATTGATTTTCAAATTGTATTATGCACGGTATAATAAAATTTGAAAATCAATAAAACATGCCATATAATTTCCCGCGAAACTAAATTGCAAAGCCAAAATAATTGAGCAGCTCTTAACGTCATTGAAATATGACCTATTTCAGTGTGCGTTAATTTCCATCACACAATGCGGGACGTAGTACCTAGTAGCTGTGGCTAGAAATAATTATGCGTGGAATTCAGCCATACACAATATCGCCATGGATGTGGGCAAAGTAGACGCGTTATAATGATTGCAAAAACCAATGACATTCTATACACAAGGACTTCGCTTCGCCTAATTGTTTTACATTACCGTTTTATGACCGAACACAATTTGAAAGATTTGAAAGGACTGAAATGTAATGTATGACAGCCGAGCATAACTGATGCATTCAAAGGTTACATTAGAGTCATGTGCCATTTTTTGGTTTTCTTATTGTATGACGTGGTGACTCTACCCATCAAAATGATCAACTTTTACTATGGGAGCAAACCTGACGGCGCAAAAAAAAAATGTGCTGTTCCATACTAAACTGCCTACTAGACTCCAAATGTATGATTCAGTAGAATTTTTTTTTTTCCCTCGTAGTAAAAGTTATTCAGTTTGATGGGTAGAGCATGTGGTTTAAAGGTTAATGAAACTTTTCCTGACAGCCTGTATTTCATTCATTCAATAAAATTGTAAACACTGTCCAGTTTTTCCATACAAAAAACACAAGTAATACGGGATGACCTTTGACTGTAAAATTATGCGAACATTTTGTACGAACAAACAGTCGATCGCCGTCTTACACTCCGTTGCAAAACGCCCATTAAAGATAATCCTCCATTCAAAATCTTGCTAGCTTTTACTACACGTCAACAAGACAAAAAGTGACAGCAAGAGATTTAATGGAGGATTAACTCTAATGAGCGTTTCTGCACCATTATTGCCATCGATGAGAGTGTCTTAACATAAACCACCCAATATAACGTTGGCAATCTCATATTTTCTTCGATACACAAATCGGAATGTCGATTTCTAGGAAATAAACATGTCATATCCAAGTTTCCACCGCCATGCATCGAGCATGTCTGCCGGTGACGTCACAAATTGTCCTCTATTCAGTTGCGAAATTACGGACGCCGACGCGTGCCGAACTAATTTCAACGAAAATTACTTCGACAATTTTCGGACGAATAATTTTTCGGTAAATTGTTGTGTTCGGTATTATTCAGCTTAAGAAAAATATTTAAAGCTAGAAAACGTTCTTCAATTACTTATAGATCTGTTTCCTGATCCTTTTCGACTGAGGAAAATACCTAATTGATTTTGCAATGGTGTGTACATTTTGTATGGATTTTTTTCATTATTTTGTGTTGATATCTTGTTGAAGAGATAAATATATAGTAATGGTACATTATAAACAGTAGTTTATATTAATAACTACCTACCTATTATTGTTGTCGGTATTGAGGAGGAATTTTGTAGCGGACCTTGGGAGAGGCCTATGTTCAGCAGTGGATGACGATGACGGGCTGATGATGATGATGAATGGGAAGGTTAGCATTCCCCTCTGCCAACTGATAAAGTACATCATCTGCCAATGCACACACAATTTTATACCTTATCACTAAACGAAACAGCCTATAGCTTTAAACTAGGCACGTGTTCACACGAGATTAATTTTCATGATTTTTAACAATAACAACTTTTTTATAAATAAATAAATAAATATCTTGGACAGTGTCACACAAATTATCTAGTCACATTTAAAGTTCCAGAATCTAGCCTGGACTTGTATTATGATAACTAGACAACGATATAGAATACATATATAGATACAAACATCCATGACTCGGGTACAAATATTCATATTCGTCATACAAATATTTGTCCCTTACAGGATTCGAACCCGCGACCCCCGGCACAGCAGGCAGGTTCACTACAGACTGTGCTGTCGGGCCGTCAAATCGTTGAATCTAAAGTTATGGAATACAATCCCAAGTTGAGAATTTTATGCTACCTTGTGACCGCAAAAAGTGACTGAATAGTTTGTTAGCAGAAATTACACGCGTAACTCGCAATATAGTCCAGTCATTTTAGAGTTTCCTTGTATGGACACCCTAACAATAATTCATCTATCGCTGAAACTTTGCAGTGTGATAAAGTAAAGTATACAGATTACGGTTGACAAATAATCTAGGACGGAAAAAAAATAAACATAGATTATTTGTCAACCGTAATCTGTATACTTTACTTTATCACACTGCAAAGTTTCAGCGATAGATGAATTATTGTTAGGGTCAAACCCTAAAATGATTGGACTAATAGCTAAATGACGTGAGAAAGTGGGTGCTGATCATAAAATGAAATGGAAAGAAATAAGGTATGTCATCATCATCATCATCATCTCAGCCGATGGACGTCCACCCAATATCATCAGTCTGTATGTATCAATTGATAAAAACCTATTTCTTTCCATTTCATCAGCATCCACTTTCTTTTCTGAGCAGCATGACATACTAAAAACGCCTTAGAACACAATCAAATTACGTTACAATTTACAAAAACCACCACAAACGCCATTCAATCGGATTCGCTAAAAATGCATAGTAAAGCCTCCACAATAATTATTGAAAAGCAACCCACAAAGGATTCGATGACGTCATTACGGATCCCAATGCCTCTCTCCAATTATATCTGTCTGGGAACCGTCCTATTGATGATCGGTGACACGGACTTATAGAATATTCAATGAGTTACGAAAATTACAGGGTGTTACAAAAGTAAAAATAGACATTTAAAATTTTTAAGCGGGTTGTTTAGACCATCAATCTGAACAACTTTCACTATGGGACCAACATGGTAATCGCAAAAAAAAATATCGGCTATCCCATACATTTAGCTCGAGTAGATTTGTAATTTAGTAGGGAACATCCAATTTTTTTTTGCGATTTCGATAGTGGTCCCATGGTGAAGGTTGTTCAGTTTGATGGTCTAAACCACCCCCTTAAACGTTTATTTGTATTTTTATAACACCTTGTATACAAAGTCATTTAAAAAATGTATGTTGACGAGGATTGAAAAACAGGCCATGTGCGAGTAGAACTCGCGCATTGAGGGTTCCGAAACATCACACAATACCGGATGATTTTTTTGCAGTTTCCGTAACTTTCAGGGGCGGTTCAGACCATCAAACTGAACCACTTTTACTATGATAGCAAAGCAAAAATCGCAAAAAAATCTGCTGTTCCGCACTAAACTGCAATGCCTATTCGACTCAAATGTATATGAGACGCTGTTTTTTTACGAATTCAGATTTGCTTCCATAGCAATACTCCAGTGTACTTATGTTACATAATTTGTTCCATCTACTAGAATGGACCACAGACCAACACTAAAGTCATTATTCAAGAGGTCAATGCATTATTCAGAACTCCCAAACTCTACCAACCATTACCACTTCCATGGAATCCCTCAACAACTCAACTCCAGTTCACGGCGCAATGGATACATTAATTAACATCGCGATGTTCCCATTCTTCCTTACATCGCTTGCTGATGAGTAATTTGTACACAAACCCACGAGGGTACGATAAATTTTGGCTTTACGCTTTACGCAAGGTATAAGCTGTTTATTGCCCAAGTAATTTGGAAGTCTCAAGGGTAACAAAAATAAAAATAAGTATTCCTTCCTTTCTTTTTCTGGAGAGCTCGGTGGCGCGTTGCGGAGAGGTATGGACTCTCAATCATGAGGTCCGGGTTCGAATCCGCACGGACAACATGCCACGTACCAATATGATTTTCTAACTTATGTACGCATAAGCATAAGCATATGCTCACGACTATATTCCCCAAGGGGGTAGTCAGAGATATTCTGAAACCTCAGAACATCCACGATTCACCAGTAGTACCGAAACTCTGTCCAGTGTGACGGGGGGTGAGCCCGTCGCCACTAATAATGGACAGTGGGTACAATACATGCTACGAAATTGAAGCATGCAGGTTTCCTCACGATGTTTAACTGAACTGAACTGAACTGTTAGTCTGTTTGTTCTAACTTATGTACCTACGTATTACCGACTGCTCTCAAACGGTGAAGGAAAACATCGTGAGGAAACCTGTATATGCAGAAGAAATTCTGATGCGTATGTGAAGTCTACCGATCCGCATTGGGCGCGCGTGGTGGACTAACGCCCAATCCATGCCCAATACCTTCCTAGAGGATAGGCTTGTGCCCTGCAGTGGGACGTATATAGGCTGATGATGATGATGATGATGATATATTCCTTACAAACAAAGACGGTTGCGCGTTGTGGACAGAAGCGGACTTTCATGACCTGGTTCTATAATCTGACTGCAAGATGACTACAAAACCTAACCTAGCCTAACCTGCCTCAACCAATCGGCACTGGACTCGGTATCATGAGAAAGATCTGTGATTCGGTAAATGTGCGAAGTTTGTGTTTATATTTATTAATTACTAGTGTTTTCCCGCGACTTCGTCCGCACAAATTATATACCAGATTTGAAGTCAGATCATAAGCTATCAAACAAAAAAAGTTTCATCAAAATCGGTTCAGTAGTTTTTGCGTGATGCGCGAACAAACAAACAAACAAACAAACACACAAACAAACAGACTAACAGACAAACAAAATTTCTAAAAAAGGTTGATTTCGAGTCGGGGATATTTAAAAACCATATCGTAATCTTTTTTTTGTAAATATCTTCAATGTACAGACACAGTTCAGTTACAGTTTTATAATAGTTAAGATAGTTCGGCAGTTCAGAGAATGCGTTCCTGACACTTGTCAGTTAGTCACGACTAGTGATGGGCACAACATAACACTGAGTTCGTTACCGTTCCTCCAAAATAAAACGCCGCGTTATTTTTAAGATTATTTCATAGTCTATGGTCATAGTTTTATTTTTATATTTAATAAAACTCTCTAAATCGGTTTAAATCCAAGGTGCTGAGGTATTTGACCAGCATCCAATAGTGCGATGGAATAGTCGCAACATTTTATTCTCTTCTCTCTTTTATTGTTATAATTATTGTTATTTTCCTGTTAGTTTGTTCGATTGTTAAAATGTTGAAATTTTCAAAATGTTGTAAGGCAAGGCATTGTAAGACATTGTAAGTAAAAAGTATAAGATGTTGTATTGATTTATTTATTTATAAATTTTTTGTAGATTACTTGTGTAAATGGCCAATGCTGTGTGCGCCTGTTATATGTATATGTATTAGAATTAGATTTGTAATGTTCCTACGTTATTGTAAATGTTTAAATATGTACTGTTGGTGTGCCATATTAAATAAAATTAAAAGTTATCTTATAGTCCATTATTTTCAAATTCTTAAAAAGAAAAACAAAACGTATTATTTTATAAAGTATAACTGTATAAGAACAGATTACGATACTGTTATTCCCTGTTATTGTTAGCACAGCACTACAAATATAAAGCGCTGACATAACCTTGCAATAGCGCAGTATAGATATAGAAAAATATTGTTTACCACGTTATTTGACACTCAGTTTGGCACAAAATTATAAAATTCATTGATTATTGATATAGCATAGCATAGCATAAGCATATGCTCACGACTATATTCCCCGAGGGGGTAGTCAGAGATATTCTGAAACCTCAGAACATCTCTGAACATCCACGTACCGAAACTCTGTCCAGTGTGACGGGGGGTGAGCCCGTCGCCACTTATAATGGACAGTGGGTACAATACACGCCTCGAAATTGAAGCATGCAAGTTTCCTCACGATGTTTTCCTTCACCGAAAAGCCAGTGGTGTAACAAATCGTACATAAATTCCGAAAAACTCATTGGTACGAGTCGGCTTGAACGGGGATCGAACCATCGCCTTCTGCACAGCAGGCAAGGTTACTCGCCACTGGACCACCACGGCTCTTGATATAATAATGTTGTTTTAATGCTCATCAATTATTAAAACGGTAAACAACCAGCAAAAATATTTTTATCGTAACTGCAACGCCATTACAAAGTTACGTCGTCAGTTCAATCGCGACGTGTCAGGAACGCATTCTCTGAACGGCCGAAGTATAGTAAATTAATTAACTGTATGATTAACTGTACTCTGAAAATGTACATTGTCATCAACAACACTTATCAACAATATATTATTTTGTTGATCAAAGATTGTCAAGTACTGATGTTGTAGAGTTTCTGGCTGCATTTCCGAACCGGTGGCAGCTTCAAAAAAGATTTGACAAGTGGGCTTCAAGATCGTATTTTGAATTTGACTTTGTTGTTATCGGCCCTGCCCTTGCTCCTAGAGTGTGAAGAGGTAAAATGTGTGAGATGGCATCCAAGACTACGCAGCTGACTATTTTGTCTACCACAAAGATTTGTTAGAGAGCGAGTTTGCTAGTATGGTATTTAGCTCCACCAGATTTTTGTAAGCGTGCTTCAATTATTCCGTCTTTATCATAAGGGTAGGCCTTGCTTGTAGACCGGCGGCCAGCTACAGTCAACTATACCTTATAAAATTAGCGAACTAACTCATTATGCACCAAAAGTAGACTAAAAATAAGTCATAAAAAACTTGGTCTGCCAGGGCGCAGCTTGGCACGTTTTCCGGTGTGATGAAAAATGTGGACCCCAAAATCACCCCATTTTACCTCATCGAATTAAAGGATGGAACTGGTCTGTTGGTCTAGAGGCCGATTAGTAAAGCCTAAAAAACCTGGTCTGCCGCCGCCTATCCTGGCAGGTTCATGGGTCCGACTGAATTTAGGGTGCTCCTCGGAGGGTGGATTTTACCTCATCGAATTAATGAATGAAATCAATGCCTATTTATAGCCCTATTAACTATGTTTACATATGCCTTGGTTTGCCTAGGCTCAGCCTGGCAGGTTTCCGGGTCCGAACGATTTTACTTTAAAAAAATAATTTAGCCAAACTTTAAAAACCGGTATAAATCCATAGAATCTGCGGAAAAATTAACTGAAATTAGCTTGTATAAATTAACTAAGATATATGTACTCATACAAATATCCCTGAAGGTGGAATTTTAATAGAAAAGGTTAACGGCCCGCGGAAACTAAAAGAGAAAGGCATGTGGTCCCGAAGGAAAAAATTTCAAAGACCCTGGGCAATTTGACGTCCCGATGTAAAAAATCCAAAATGGAAAATCCAAGATGGTCGACTTACATTTTCCAAGTCCTCATTACTTTGTAACCATTGACGGTCGGCGCGCTGTGTGTGTACAAATCAAATAAGTAGCAAAGGCCGGCTTACAATGTTTACCTTTCGGTTCTATCAGAAGGCATATTTTTAGTGTCGAAAGAATGGTGGCCCAGAATTGTTAATCTATGTAACAAATAAATTGATAGAAAGATAACTCATTTATTTCACCTGAACCATATAGGAAAAACGGTAACCTATCTTACTTTCGAAATTTCACTGACCGAATTTCAGTTGTTCGAAAACGGTTTATAGAAGTTTCTAGTGACATATATTTTGTTACACATACATTTGTTACTCCTTATAAAGACTTGACAGAAGTATCATTTTCCAGAAAATTTAAAATCAGAATTTCATAATCATTTTTTTTCTTTTGACAACGGACTTCTGGGTTCGAAGTTTTAAAATGTAGAAGCAACTTCTTCCATAGTATGACTAGGACACAACACAGTAAAGTTTTCTGTAATAATTACCTAGTAGATACATGATACCAGGATTATAGCATCAACATGCTTGCTAGCATGCTGCTTGCTTGCTGCATGCTTGCTTGCTTGTTGCTTGCTAGCTTGCACGCATGTTGGGGGGTGCGGGGGGCGGAAGCCCCCTGCCGGAGAAATACAAACTGGTGGTTTTAAAATTGTAGTTTAGGTTAGGTTAGAACATGTAAAACACTTAGCGGGCGAAGCGAGCAGAGCATCAAAATGCTTGCTGCATGCTTACTTGCTTGCTGCATGCTTGCTTGCTTGCTGCATGTTTGCTTGCATGTTGCTTGCTTGCTTGTATGCATGTTGGGGGGTGCAGGGGGGCTGCGCCCCCCGCGAGGGGGGTTCGGGGGGCGGAAGCCCCCTGACTGAGAAAAACAAACTGTTGGTTTTAAAATTGTAGGTTAGGTTAGGTTAGAACATGTAAGACACTTAGCGGAGCGAGCGAAGCGAGCGGAGCATCTAAATGCTTGCTGCATGCTTGCTTGCTGCATGTTTGCTTGCTCGCTGCATGCTTGCTTGCTTGCTGCATGCTAACTTGCTTGCTGCATGCTTGCTTGTTTGCTTATATGTATGTTGAAGGTGCAGTGGGGTGGACGCCCCCTGCCTGAGAAAAACAATCTGGTGTTTTTAAAATTCTAGGATAGGTTAGGTTAAATATTTCTGCGGAAAAGTGACTGTACGGAAAAACAAATATTCGAAAAAGTAAATTATCTGACTTACATTACTTGGGAAAACTGTGTTACAGAATTTTGATTCATTAATTAAAAGAAAAAAAGGACAATAAAAAATCTGGCTCCTCAAAATATGGCGAATAATATTTCGGGGAAACAAAAAAAAGGGAAACAATAAAAAGTGTAACGATTTCGGAGAACTAAAATTCGGAAAACTCTTTTTCGAAAGTACGATAGGTAACCAGGAAAAACCTATGACTGACAAAGGTAGACAATTACCTACCTACACGATAAATTAAAATGCCTAATTAGGATATTCGGACATCGTAGGTATTTTTTTTATTAATGGCTCATTCCTGATGTTTTACACTGCAATTCTGCCAATATCATGATGTGTGGAAGTATCGAAATCTTAATCTCCAGGATTGTTTTATTAACAAAAACATATTTGAGGACACCAAATAGCGGAACTGCGTGGCAAGTCCAGAGATACAAACTGAGACGACCGCACGTCAATATACTCACCAAGCGACTAAGCTACTTTAAATAGTAAAAAACAAGTAAAACACTTAGTTCAACATGTCTCGATATAATATGGCGTTGACATGGACATGGCTTCGAAACCGGTGATTAGGCCAAAATAGTAAAAATACGTGTCCATCAAGTCAGCGTACACATGACGTTGATTTAGTGCCATAAAATAAGTAGTTCCTAAATAGTGCCTCTGTAGTTTGCGAAATATATATATATATATATATATATATTTCCCTGTTAGTGTTTTTTACTCTGTGACATCCAAAATCTCATTATGATATCCCTTCAAGAAAATTACATAAAAATAAATAAGTCCTTTTTCGTCTTTCATGTATTAGAATATCGAGCTAGAGTGTAGGCGTACACACGAATTCACACGATAGTTCAAAACTCTAGTATCAAAATAAATTGTTCCTGAAATAGAGATTATGAGATTTTGGATGTCACAGAGTAATAAACACAAAAGCACTAATAGGGAAAAATACATATGTATATAGGGTCCTTCTTCATATGCTGACACTTTTTTAAGGGGACGATCAGACCATCAAACTGAACAACTTTTTCTATGGGACCAATATCGAAATAGCGAAAAAAATATCAGCCCCTCCATACAAAACTGCAAACCTACTCGAGCCAAATGTATGGGACAGCTGATTTTTATTTCGCGATTTCGATGTTGGTCCCATAGAGAAAGTTGTTCAGTTTGATGGTCTGATCATCCCCTTAAAAAAGTGTCAGCATATTAAGTTGGACCCTGTATACAAGGTGTTACAAAACTACAAATAAACCTTTAAGGGGGTGGTGTAGACCATCAAACTGAACAACTTTCACTATGGGACCAATATCGAAATCGGGAAAAAAAAATTTTATGTTCTATACTCTACAAATCGACTAGAGCTAACATATGTATGGGATATGACATTATTTTTTTCGCGATTTCGATGTTGGTCCCATAGAGAAAGTTGTTCAGTTTGACGGTCTTAACAACCCCCTTAAGAGTTTCAAAAATTTATTGTTACTTATGAAACACCTTGTATAGGGTCACACTTTTTTAAGAGGTTGATCAGACCGTCAAACTGAACAACTTTCTCTATGGGACCAACATCGAAATCGCGAAATAAAAATCAGCTGTCCCATACATTTGGCTCGAGAAGGTTTGCAGTTTTGTATGGGATAGCAGATTTTTTTTCGCGATTTCGATGTTGGTCCCATAGAGAAAGTTGTTCAGTTTGACGGTCTGATCAGTTTTTACTGACTGTTTGAGTGCGATCAGTGCCATTATTGAGAGTGTTGGAGTGGATTGCGTTTATGTGTTGGGAGACTTCAATGCCCACCCCGGACAACCATTCGGTAAGGAACTTTTAGCCTTTTGTAATGAGCAGGACTGGTTATGCGCAGACTACGAAAAAATCGGGTTCGATTCTGACTGTTTTACGTTCGTAAGTGAAGCCCATGGCTGCCAACGGTGGTTGGATCACTGTGTCGTTACTGAAGCGGCGTGGAGGACCGTTATGAACGTGTATGTTTGTTGCGATACCTACTGGTCAGATCACCTCCCGATGATTGTCGAGTGTAACATAGATATCTCAAGACCAAGATGTAGTGAGGTTAAGAAAGCACGTAATAATGTTTTATGGGGAAACGTGAGGCAAGTCTGATTGCTAACTATACCGAAATGTGTCATAGAAACCTAAGTAAAATTGATTATCCGTTACAATGTATTGAATGTGGAGACTGTATGTGTAAAAATGATGACCATAGAATTGTTATAAATAAATTGTATCTTGACATAATAACGGTGCTTTGTGAGGCTGCGGCAATGGCTGGTAGTGCTAGTGTTTCTGTAAATAGATCTATTAAAAAACCTTATGTGACAGGATGGAATAAGCATGTCAGAGAGGCTCACAGGCAGGCTAGACTTAATTTTGAGATGTGGGTGTTGGATGGTAGACCGAGAATTGGAGAATGTTATGTTAATATGATAGAGAGCAGACGTATATTCAAGGCTAAATTAAACTGGTGTATCAAACATAAAGATCAAATTAAAATGGATATTTTAGCAACTAGTCACTGTAATAAAAAATTTAACAAATTTTGGAATAATGTAGGGAAGATGAACACCAAGCCTAGACTGCCTGTGAGTGTCGACGGGGTAAGTGAGCCTGAAGCGATTGCCAACCTTTTTAAAGACCATTTCCGGGTGGCAGCGCAGCCGGTGGTGCCGGCCAAGACCACTCGCATGGCCCCAGAGGCCCAATCCCGCGACAGCCAGCCACCGCTGCTCATTACGGCCAAAGAGGTTAAAGCGGTGATGGCACACATGTCCAGGGGCAAGTCCCCGGGGCATGATGGACTTAGTGTGGAACACTTTAAACACGCAGGGCCTCACTTGCCTCGAGTCCTGGCTTTGCTGTTTAATCTTTGTCTACGACACTCGTACTTGCCGCCAGAGTTAATGAAAACAATTGTTGTGCCGATTATCAAAAACAGGACGGGAGATTCATCCGATAAGACCAACTATAGGCCCATTTCGTTAGCTACTATAACAGCAAAGGTACTTGATGGTGTGCTTGATAGACATTATTGCAAGTCCAAATGCCTATGCATTTGGACTTGCATGATGCCCAGTTTGGGTTCAGGTCAGGTCTTTCTACTGAAAGTGCTATCTTGGCGCTGAAGCACACCGTCAGATACTACACTGACCGAAGCACACCAGTATATGCGTGCTTCTTGGATCTCTCTAAAGCTTTCGATTTGGTATCCTACCCGGTGCTATGGGAGAAGTTGGAGGGGATAAATCTTCCGTCGGAGCTCATCGGTATCTTCAGGCACTGGTACGGCAACCAGGTAAACTATGTGCGGTGGGCGGAGGAGCGCTCGGAAGAATACAGGTTGGAATGTGGCGTGAGGCAGGGTGGATTGACGTCTCCAAAGCTTTTCAACCTGTACATGGACCAGCTGGTCCGCGAGCTCAGCAGCATGCATGCGGGATGTTCTATCGATGGCGTCAATGTCAACAACATCAGCTACGCGGACGATATGGTGCTGCTGAGTCCGTCGATCAGTGCGCTCAGGGGGCTGCTGCAAGTGTGTGAAGCCTACGCACAAACACATGGGTTGAAATACAACACCAAGAAGAGTGAGCTCATGGTCTTCACCGCGGGCAGCAGCTCTCCACAGGTCGTGCCGCCGGTCCAGCTATACGGGACTGCCTTGGTGAGAGTCAAGCAGTTCAAATACCTTGGTCATGTCGTAACAGAAGACCTGAAGGATGACCAGGACATTGAGCGGGAACGTAGAGCGTTGGCGGTCAGAAGCAATATGCTCGCCCGTAGGTTTGCTCGTTGTACAGAACAAGTTAAGATCACCCTCTTTAAAGCGTACTGTCAATCTTTCTACACGAGCAGCCTGTGGGTGAGATATACGCAGAAGGCCTACAGCGCTCTACGGGTCCAGTACAATAACGCTTTCAGAATGTTGTTGGGGCGGCCGCGTTTCTGCAGTGCATCGGTCATGTTTGCCGAGGCGCGCACAGATGGCTTCCACGCTATAGTGCGTAAGAAAGTTGAATCACTGATGAGTAGAGTCCGCGGCAGCTCCAGCGTCATCCTGAAGGTGATAGGAGGCAAGTTCGAGTGTCCTATCGCCAGTCATTGGTCCACACTTATGACTAAATATAATAGGTAGATAAACAAATTAATTAATTAGGTATTATTTTTCATGTTAAATTGTAAATTCAAAATTATTTTTATTATTTTTTTTTTTCTTTTGAATTGTTATTTCCATTGAAATCCTGACATTTAATGTAACTTACTAACATAGGGTGTAAGATGACATGAAATGTAAGTCGACCATCTTGGATTTTCCATTTTGGATTTTTTACATCGGGACGTCAAATTGCCCAGGGTCTTTGACATTTTTTCCTTCGGGACCACATGCCTTTCTCTTTTAGTTTCCGCGGGCCGTTAACCTTTTCTATTAAAATTCCACCTTCAGGGATATTTGTATGAGTACATATATCTTAGTTAATTTATACAAGCTAATTTCAGTTAATTTTTCCGCAGATTCTATAGATTTATACCGGTTTTTAAAGTTTGGCTAAACAATTTTTTTAAAGTAAAATCGTTCGGACCCGGAAACCTGCCAGGCTGAGCCTAGGCAAACCAAGGCATATGTAAACATAGTTAATAGGACTATAAATAGGCATTGATTTCATTCATTAATTCGATGAGGTAAAATCCACCCTCCGAGGAGCACCCTAAATTCAGTCGGACCCATGAACCTGCCAGGATAGGCGGCGGCAGACCAGGTTTTTTAGGCTTTACTAATCGGCCTCTAGACCAACAGACCAGTTCCATCCTTTAATTCGATGAGGTAAAATGGGGTGATTTTGGGGTCCACATTTTTCATCACACCGGAAAACGTGCCAAGCTGCGCCCTGGCAGACCAAGTTTTTTATGACTTATTTTTAGTCTACTTTAGGTGCATAATGAGTTAGTTCGCTAATTTTATAAGGTATAGTTGACTGTAGCTGGCCGCCGGTCTATTGTTCAGATTCAAATATAGGTACAGGGTGAAATTGATATCATTAGCATCATTTTAAACTAGGAGTCTACCCATCAAACTGAACAACTTTCACTATGGGAGCAAACCCAACAGAGCAAAAAAAATCTGCTGTCCCATACTAAACTGCAATGTCTACTCGACTCAAATGTATGCAACAACTGATTTAATTTTAGCTCCGATCTGTTTGCTCCCATAGTAAAAGTTGTTCAGTTTGATGGGTAGACTCTTAGTTTAAAAGGATGCTAATGATATCAATTTCACCCTGTAGACCCTCATGGTCGAAAGACCGTGCCTCGCAACAGTTATCCTCAGTTTTATCTCTACCAAGCGGTAGCATAAGTTGGTTCATTCAAGATTCATGACAGACGAAATGACTAATTTCCCCTCTAACAAACCAACTCTGATTAGTATCCAGGGATCTCCCTTTTCGTTACTATTAATGATATTCATAAACTTGAGTCGTCTCTGGGCAAACTTTGTAATTTATTACCAACACAACTGAGAACTGAATAATAATTTGTTGGAAGATAATGTCTTGTAACGTTATTGCTTTTAGGTTTGTTTTTGAATATGCTTCTTGTTTTGTTTTTAATAAGTTTGTTTCTAAAATATTATATTAAAAAAAACGTAAAAATATTCAAAACATATTTAATTTCTTCAAACATGATGATGATGATGAGCCTTGAATTAAATATTGAATATTTGTTTTAATCCCCGACACAGATCAATGTGCCTCCGATGAAAAGAAAGTAAGTAACGAAAGATAACAAAACAAATGCAAGAAAATGTATGTACGCGCGATTTTACAGATTTTAACGAAAAAGAAGTACTTAAGTACTTCTCGCAAGAAATTCACAAAATCAATTTAAACAAAGTTACGATTTCAAACCGAAAGAACAGTAATTAAGCAACAACAATATATCAAGTTAAACAATACATGAGACGTTACTCGATTTTAACATTAACAATAGTTCTGTTGGGTAAATCGTCCAACTTGCATGAGTTATATGCTAAGTTGTTCACATTAAATACCCATTAAGTTCTGTCTTTGAATTAATGTCGTTTTTAGACTTGAGTTAGAATTTAAATCTTCTTCTGTCTAACTATACAGAAAAACGTAAAAGTTGAAATAACAAACCAACCACCTCCTAAATTGAAAAGTTGGATATAATCAATCAATCAAATATTATTTATTTTACACCAAAATATAAACACTACAATACAGAGAAACATAAAACAAGAGGTACAAAATAAGGAGGTCTTATCGCTAAGAAGCGATTTCTTCCAGACAACCTTAGGGTAGAGGAAACGGTGAACGAAGAAAATCGTACCTTATCTTGTTGTGGCAACACTTCGACCCAGTGGGATCTTTTTGAGTTTTTGGCGGGCTTTGGTAGCTGACGTTTGGAGTCCTCATATTTCATCGAATTTTTATTGTTTATAGTGAGTTTTGGTTCGTAAAATTGGTGTTGTTTTGCGTAACAAAGTGTCGTACAAGTGAACAATATAGTTCAGTGAAATATGATGGTGCATGGGTCGTAAACAGGAAAAGTGATCCGTGATTTTAGCGCGGCAAAGCGGTCGGTTCACCTCTTTCTTGTGGACTTCTCTGCTTTTCCTGCGTCTTTCGATTGTCTCCAAAAACTCCAAAGAACCATCAAAACGTCGAATACCAACGTTTTAATGTGAAAACAGAAGAAATATAAAAAAAAATAAGATTTAGCCAAAAGGTCTAGTAACCAGGCTAGTAAATAAATTGAAAAAAAAAAAAAAAAAGTGGGATCTTTTGTGTTAGCCGCAATACTTTTACCTTTCTTCACCCTTCAAATACATGGTTAATGAAGGAGGCAATACCATCGAGTGAAAGAAACCTACTCTTAAGGTTTTGGATATCCATCTCAGAGGAGAATCGTTCTAGCCGAGGAGGCACATGCGTTTTGCCGCCAAGACATCACATACATAAATACATTGGACATTGGATGTATGTAATAAAACTACAGATGTCAAATATTATTGATTATATTATGATAACCATGTTCCATCACAGTTATAGTATATTGTGCTATTTTTATTTAATCAAATTAAAGATTAAAAATCCAAGTTATTTTTTCTACTTTTTAATTTTTAGCTTTGTAGTTTGATACTGATATCAGTATACGCAAGAAGTATCATCATCATCATCATCATCATCATCAGCCCATCATAGGCCTCTCCCAAGGCGCGCCACAAAGCTCTGTCCTCGGCCTTCCTCATCCAGTCGCTCCCCGCTACTTTTTTAGGTCTGTCCAGCGGGCAGCAGGGCGTCCCACACTACGCATACCAGTTCGCGGTCTCCACTCTAGAACTATGACGCTGTCTCGACGACTCTGACTGCAAGAAGTATAAAATACGAAAAAATTTGTATCTTTAATCGCCGATGATTTACTGCTATTTGCTGAGGAATAACATTATAAATCTCCTAAGCACTTCACCTGATCTGGAGTGCGATTTTTGAATCTCATTCGCTGAGCTCAGCAGTTGAAAATGTCAAAATTACTATGGAGATACGCAGCTTTCTACTGATGATTTGACTTTTTAAAATTGCACTCCTGAAGTATGATTTTTGAGAGTCAAATCTGCAGTAGAAAGATGCATGAGAAGTCTTTTTTATGAGATTTAAAAACCGTTCAAACTCACCGATGACATTCAGAAATCGCACCCCTGATCTTTACCAATTTTTATATGAGACCAATCAGGCGATTTCCCCTTAACAAAACATTATATCTGAATCAGCTTAGAAATGCTAACGTAGTATAAGTAGGGATAAACGGAAATGCCATTCGGTTCACAACATCCAAAGGGACACTAAAATCTCAAATAGAGAGAAATCTCCAAAGAATTGATAAAACTCAAAGAAACAGTGAATGTAGTTGCGCCACAGATTTCTACATTCAATTGAATTTATCTGGCGTCCCGAACGGATTCGTATATCTACATCGATTGGTGAAAACGTAGGATGGTTTGTCTGTACTCTGTAGCTACTTCATTCTAGGACCATTTAGGAAACACGGTGAGTCACTAAAGCTCAGTTTCAGAAACACTCATTAGAGTAAATCATCTATTAAATCTCTTACTGGCTTTTTCTACGTCAACAAGACAACAAGTGACAGCAAGAGATTTAATGGAGGATTAACTCTAATGAGCGTTTCTGCAACTGAGCGTCAAAGGCACTGATTGCAGTATATGACTGCAAAATGGAAAAAGGGCGCTGACGGGTAACTGTAGGCTGAACAAACACCTAACGACCCGGAATCCAGGATACGAAACTGCAGATACTGCCTGGAGGAGGATGAAACCCCTGTGTGGCCCACTAATACACAAACGATATACTCACTAGGGTAAACATTATGTTCACCCGAGTAAAGTAACATTGCTAAAGAAATCCTGCAATTCCTGAAGGAAGTGAACTGTAATTATAGTGGCGATCGAGAAAGATCAACACAAGATTGAAGCGATACTAGTCTGCAGGAGACTCGAAAAACAGCTGCAAACGCCTACCATTGTCTATTACTAAACATAGGTCGGCCTTCTTCATCCAGTCGCTCTCCGCTGCCTTATTCAGGTCGTCGGACTGGTCTGTCAGGCTTCTATTCCCACACTACGCCTGCCAATAGATTGTATTACTCAAATCATCATCATCACAGCCTATAATTATACGTCCCATTGCAGGACACAGGCCTACCTTCGCAAAGAGGGTGTATGGGCGTGAGTCCACCACGCGTGCCCAATGCGGATTGGTAGACTTCACATAAGCATCAGAATTTCTTCTTCAGCGTATGCAGGTTTCCTCACGATGTTTTCCTTCACCGTTTGAAAGCAGTCGGTCTTCTCTTCTATCGAGTCAATGGCTTGTAATTTTAAATCTTTCCAACCCAGAATTTCGCCACACGGATAGCAATCGGTATTACGTACATACGCAAGTAAGAAAAACTCATTGGTACATAACATGTAGTCCGTGCGGATTCAAACCCGAACCTCAAGATTGAGTTTCCATAGGTCTCAGCAATGCGCCACCGACGTTCTATAATACTCTCAAATAATACCAAGCAATTCCGCATGTACCAGCATAGTAAATCAGTGAATAGTAAATATACTCTGCGGAGTGATTCGATTCCCGCGCGGCGATCGTGAGCCGAATCTAAGTGTCACTGTCACTATTGTACTGATATGTTGTCTGTGACAGAGAAATGTTGGGGGAAAATACGGGGATATGCTTTTGAAGAAGCGACAGTTCAATTTAAAAGGTAAAAAACCACTTGTAGATAAGTCTATACGGACGGTCGCGTGTCAGTTGCCTAGTCTCTGGCCTACAACGAAGCTCATATTGTATCGTGGCTCTGTAAGCTTTAAGAGCGATGATATCCCATAGAGAGCTAGCGCCTCAATCATGAGGCCGCGGTTCTATTCCTGGCCTGTACCACTAAGTTCTATGGAATTTATGTACGGTTGTATTTATCATTTACTAGCTCGGCGGTGAAGGAAAACATCGTGAGGAAACCTGCATTCCCGACTTTGACTATAGATTCCCGAGAATGAAAAGAAAATACTTGGAGGTATGCGTAAAATATGGGTGAGCTTGGGGCGAACACAAAGGACCAGCGATGGTCGCAGTGATGGTTACATAACGACCCTTGCTTGCAATAGCCCAACCACAAATCATCATCGTAGCACAAAATAGTGTTGTGAACACTTGAACAGTTTTAATAATTAAACTAGACATTGAAAAAATCATCGACATCAAGATGGACGCCACAATTATAATTTTATAATTTGAATTATCATATCACGAATTTGATGATCCTAACCGCGTTTTATGTTGATTTTGGATTTGATGATTGATGACGATTTTGATGATTTTGTTTACATGTTCTAGACATTTGAATATTGCTCCTGCAGTGAAAGTTATTATGTTACTGGTGATAAAAATACGACTCTGTATGATTGAAAACGTATCGTTATCATTCTTATCGACACAGAGGCCAAATTCAATTTTTTTTACATTTTTGCGTGCTGTAGGTACTCGTATTTTTGTCAATTTGTCTCTTTTGGGCACAACAAGCACCACAAACATGGTGGTGGTAGCTTATTGTACTACATCAAAAATTATTTTGATTTCGGGAAATGAAAAGTTTTCAAAGAATATAAGTCAAATAAGTTTATCTCCAGAATGGATAAAATCTGCGTCAGTTCAGAATTCAGTAGTCTACGAAAGTCGAAGTCAGAGGCTAGTATATAGTATAAAATCCTCTATTACGAGGTCCTACGACTGATTCCAGTAGGCTATCTCTCTAACAATGAAGCCTGACATATCGTGCTCGGGTCCCATGAGAAATTATCGTGCGAGCTTCTACTGCTGCAAGTATTATTGCACCGGTGATACTAGTCAATTATATAGGTACCATGCTTATACTTGCTTAGATTGACTGACTGTTGTGTTTGCAACTTAGTTTACGGATTAAAAAAAATACTTAAATTAATAAAAAATAAGATATTGATCTTGACGGATTTTAAGAGAATGATCAGCAAACTGGATAACTTTCTCTTTGGTACAGATTTCGCAAAAAAAAATCAGCTGTCCCGTACATTTTGGTGGAAAATGATTGCAGTTTTATATGGAACAGCCATTGACTTACCAATTGACCTAAAACGTATTAAAGAGTCCTAATTACGTGACAGTCTTTGTTTCAACGGTCGACGACAAGCACGCGAGCGCGCGCGGTGCACGCCTTGCCGCGATGGGGTAAAAACTACGCAAGCAAAATGAAAAAGAATTTTCAATGATTATACATTTCCCAAGTACGTGCATAATGTAGGTTAGTCTCGGACAATTTTTTCAAGAATTTTGTACTAGACCCCGCGTCCATAGTATTCTACGTCAAAGGGAACAGCAGATTTTTTCCCCTTTTTCGACCTGTCCGATAGAGAAGATTATTCAGTTTGATATGGTCCGATCATCCCCTTATAAATCCATCACCATATTATTAAGAAGGACCCTATACAGGGTGTATCATTAACCTTTAAACCACATACTCTACCCATCAAACTGAACAACTTTTACTATGGGAGCAAACCGATCAGAGCAAAAAAAAAAACGGTTGTTGCATACATTCGATTCGAGTAGGTATTGGAGTTTTACTCTGGGAAAGCAATTTTTTTTTTGCTCCTGTATGTTTGCTCCTTTAGTAAAAGTTGTTCAGTTTGATGGGTAGAGCTGGTTTAAAGGTTAATGAAACTTTTCCTTACACCCTTTATAGGTATAGACAACACGAATGGACAACACAAAGTATTTTGAAAGAACCATCATGGAATAGTTTTTTATTAAAGTGACGGTGGATATCAAAGTTGTGGCCAAGAGAAAGTAACGGAGGTCAGTAGGCAGACCACCAGCGCGGTGGTATGCTAACATTGTGAGAGTGACGGGTTCACATTGGATCCGATTAGCACAGAACCGTGAGGAATAGCGCAATAAAAGGGTGGGTGGTTTAAGATAAGATAAATAGTCTTTATTTGCACACCAAGAATAGAAAAAAAATAAAATACAATTTAAAACAAGAATGAGAAGGGTAAAAAGGGCGGTCTTATCACTAAAAGCGATTTCTTCCAGACAACCATTGAATGGAAGAAATACATCATCATGATCTCAGCGTATGGACGTCCACTGCTGGACATTGACTGTTTTTGCAAAATTTCATTGACTTTAATTGGTTAGTTTTGAAAATATAACCGCAGTGTCGTTGGTATGCAGCGCGCATTAGAGCGTTCGGAATAAACTTCTCTTAAACCAGCACATAGCATCAATATATTTCGCCACCACCGTCTTTGTCACGTTCCTATCTAAAGCATAAACACTTTATAAATACTATCGAAACGCCGGCGATGCGGGTAAACTGTGAAATTGAATGTCTATCTAGATAGGTGGTTTGGAGATGGGAAGATCTCATGGACTGTTGAAGTGCTCAAGAATGCGGACCAACTAGTTATGTACTCTTGCAGACTTCGATATTGTGACCAAAACTTCGTTATCTGATTGTTATTAAATAAGCTCATAAGACGAAACGTGTTGTGGATTTTTATGCATACTTTCTTGTGACGAAGCTTGTCGTGCATTTTTGACTTTACTTTCTTTTGGACGAGGCATGTTGCCAATTTTTATAATTTATTTTATTTAGTAATGGGTTTATTATTTTTGTAATTTTGTTTCCGATGAAAAATTTTCACAGCTCATACATATAAGTACTACCTACTACGTTCGTAAGTGCTACGTACCTAGCATGGATTGGACAATACCTTTGCCAGCTTCCTGCGTAGTGCGTACTAGAGACATAGAGTAAATAGAAACTAGAGATAACATTGCACATAATTTACAACGCTGTCACACTTCACTAGCAGTGCCAAATCTCGGGGCACAAGAAACCTTGATAGAATAATATTGTCCATCCCAATGACATTCTATACCACAAGAACCAAAAAATTACACATTTCTCACCCTTAGTTAGCATCAGTCATAGATTTAAAACTTTTCGCTTACGCTGAAAGATGTAGTCAAGAAATCGAAAGCGAGTTAGCCAGTTGTAAAACCTTATCAAATCGTCTTTTAGAGTATGCAAAAGTTAAACTTTTGCTGTTCCATGTGCGGCCAAGATATGGCTTAATCTATAATGTAAATCTGTGGCATCAGTTATGCTCGACTGTCACACATTGCCGCTGACATTCCAGTCCTTTCAAATCTTTCAAATGTATTCGCTCACAAAACAGTAATGAAAAACAATTAAACTTAGCGGTCCCATTTATATCGTACTAATGCGAAGTCCTTGTGTATAGAATGTCATTGGTCCATTCAAAAAACAATGTACTGCATAGCTAGCATGACACCGTGATAAAGCGCTATCACACCTTCGCTCTCTTTCTATTTGCACGTGAACGAACGAGATAAAAGGCGTCATAAAGCTGTATCACGTGTAACATGCTACGAGTGCTGATCTGCCTATGTCGTCTCTGTCAGTATGTCACGTCCCCATTCAAAATACAAACACTTTAAAAATACTATCGCAACACGACGCGACGCGGGTAAACTCTGGTAAATTGAATATCGGCGAAGTCACGCGCTCCTATATCGAAAATTGAATCGTGACCTCACCGAGCTCTTGTAAACTGTAGGCTTCACTCTCTAAACAATAGCGAAGTTACTTTGTTAAAGAACTGCTTAAGAATCTAATAAAACACTTAGTTCTTCTTTTCGTGTCGCTTATTTTACGATGGTGATTCTAATATTAAAGGATTTTAGGGTGAACGTTGCATTACTTTAAGGCTGCAACGACCCTATTGTGCTACCCCCAACCGTATTTTTTTATTTCTTAACAATTAAACAATATTTAAAAAAACAGGAACGTCGGAACGTCACATTATTGTAGTCATTGCTGATTTTCAATTTATCGGGTCACAGGGATTTGTTTTTTTAAAGTTTGTAGTTATTATCTTTAAACCCGCAAAAAGTGACCACTTTTGGCAGTTTTAAAGATAATAACTACAAGCATAAAACATAATAATCCGTAATGTTTCGATAAATTGAAAACCAATCAGGACTACAATGTGACGTTAATTGTTTAGAAAAAAAATACTATTGAGGGCAGCACAATACGCTTAGTACCCTCTTAAGGAGTGACTGTACTTATGATACTGAACAACTTTGCCTAAGAAATATAAAGGAAATTCATTAAAAAAAAATGGACTTTCCATACTAAAGGCTGACCCAACTTTTGATGAAAAGTCAAAACTTTTTTTACACCCTGTGTATAATAATCAGTCGGGTAAAAATAGTGGTGCAGGCAATGGGTGTAGGTATAATGAAATAAGAAATATCAAAGTAAATAAACCCTTAACGTTCGTTAAATAAAGAACATTGATACTACTTGTCTCTTATTTGTGAAATATGGTTTTATTTTACCCCTTGTTAGCTACAGACATGAATGTCCATTCAGACCAACAATCACGACGAGAATTTGTGCATAATTCGTGCCGTTCGTCCGAAAACGGATAATATTTCACACTCCAATTTAGCATTTCAGTTCCCATTCAGAATCTAGGTCGAATGTAGGGCAAAATAAGTAAAATACAATTGGGCAACTTGCTATAAAATAAAGCAAGGTTTAATTAGTACAAGCGGGCCGTACCACATGGGCACAACGCTTGTGGGTAAGGGCAAGATTTAAGATACAAGTAGGTAGTAAACTTTATATCTTACTTGCGGGGAATTCGATATAAAAATAATAACATTAATTTTTTTTATCAAAACAAGAAAACAATACAAATTTGTACTCTTCCACAGATTACCAAGCCTGTATAGTAAAGTACCCACAGTTGATTTCAAAACTGTGACGGGCTCACTGGAAAAAGTTTGGGCACTGCCAGGAAAACATTTTATACACATTCTGAATATTATTTTCATATATTATTATTTTCTCTAAATATACAAGGTGTTTCATAAGTAAAAACATATTTAAAACTCTTAAGTTTTAGGGGGTTGTTTAGATCATCAAACTGAACAACTTTCTCTATGGGACCAACATCGAAATCGCGAAAAAAAAAACTGATGTCCCATACATATTTTAGCTCTAGTCGATTTGTAGAGTATATGGAACATCAATTTTTTTTTCCCTATTTCGGTATTGGTCCCATAGTGAAAGTTGTTCAGTTTGATGGTCGAAACCACCCCCTTAATTGTTTATTTGTATTTTTGTAACACCTTGTAGAGCATCCTATGCATATTTGTATGATAGTTGCATGATAAGGTTATTGTTGATTTATTTACTTTTTTTTCTGTTTTTTTTTATAGTGCTCTTCTTTCGTGTCGGCAATCAGCATAAACCATATCTCATGACAAGGTATCATACTTTAGTGGATAGAGAGAATTATAGCGACAAGTGCAATTTGTCGAATGCCCTTTTGATATTTAGAAAACTATTATCCTATTTTTAAGTCCTTTCTATTTCCACCTGCAACTTGCAGTGTACCTTCTGTACCTGATGTTCTTGGTGTTGGTAAAGTCGGCTAGGCAATTTGTGTTCGTGCGTCAGTCTATGATCCTTAATGTCAAATGCAAACGCAGTGTTATTTACTAAACGAACACTGTATAGTTTGTTTCACTAACCAAATCCCATGTATCAAGCAATTTTAACCCTTATGACGTTAGGGAAAAGAGTTATACTAGGGGACTAACTATATTCCAAATTACCAATACACTGATCAAGCAGCAACAGACAGTAAGGAATCCCATGAACCAAGCCATTTTCATACTTATATTGTTGGGGAATAGAGAATTAGGGGAAAAAACAGTTTTTTTTCGCGATTTTGAAATTGTCTACATAGTGAAAGTTGTTCAGTTTGATAGTCTGAAGCACCCCACATGATTTATAATTATAACTTATTAAATTTTTCACCGTGAGGAAACCTACGTGATTCAATTTCGAGGCATGTATTGTACCCACTGTCAATTATAAGTGGCGACGGACTCACCCCCCGTCACACTGGACAGAGTTTCGGTACTACTGGTGAAACGTGGATGTTCTGAGGTTTCAGAATATCTCTGACTACCCCCTCGGGGAATACAGTCGTGAGCATATGCTTATGCTTAATTTTACACCCTCCCTGTATACGATAGCTGCTGAGTAGTGACATGCCTAATACCGCGTGGGCACACCCGTGGTGAGCTGACCCACACACCCTCCTTGAGGGGAGGCCCGTCCGTGCTCTGCAATAGGACGTATACATAAAAAAAATCTGCCGTCCCATACTAAACTGCAATACCTACTCGATTCAAACGTATGGAACAGCTTTTTTTTTTCTGCCATTTTTGCTCCCCATGGATCTAAATCATAAAGGATACCACTCCTCCTTACAAGCATTGATACAAGAACATTGGCAATGGCTTCGTCGATATTTCCAATTTTAGTTGTGTTTCTTTCTATTCAATGACGTTGTTACGAAAATGACAGGAGAGGAGCTACAATTTTGTAAGTTGGATTAGAAAAGGACAAAGTTAACGTCACAAAAAACAACGACGCGACGGAAAAGAACGATCATTACCGACCACAAAAGAGTATTATCATGTTTCGCATCTTGTTAGGCAGTCTGCACTCCACTATAGAGGATTCCAAACTTCTTGTTGCTCCCATAGTAAAAGTTGTTCAGTTTGATGGGTAGAATGTGTGGTTTAAAGGTTAATGATACTTTTCCTTAATATAGGCTGATTATTATTTGATGCGTAATAAACGACTAACACTCGGTTGCAGGGTTCTGCAACTTAGCCACATGAGGCAAGGAATATTTAATCATGTGACTTAGCTTTTACTACGTCTACAAGACAAAAAGTGACAGGAAGAGATTTAATGAATGGAGGCTTAACTTTAATGAGCGTTTCTGCAACTGAGTATTAGTCCGATAAACAACAACCTCTAAACCATTTCTAGGAATGAAACTTAGACAAAATGAAACGTGTAACAAACGAAACTTAGACTAAATGAAACTTTTGCTTTTGAACGAAATAAGCCGCGGACAATTCGGTACCGGGAGCGTCAATATATCTTGTGGTCACGTCCAGCATCAAGTATCGGTACTGTTTGAACAGTGTATTGAAACGGTAGTGAGGTTTAGAGTGTCACGTAGTCAACCGAAGCGTAACTGAGTGCTACGACTCGTAGAACTGTTTTGCGTTTGAAATGTTCATCATCATCATCATCACGTCCCACTGCAGGGCACAGGCACAATAAGTTTGTAACGATAAAGTCTCCTTTATCATCCTGTTATGCCCACTACTGGGCTTCAGGATTATGGATGTTACTCCTACACTCTTCCCCAATGCGGTGGAGTCAACATACTTACATATCAGACGTTCTTCTTCAGCGTTATTTATTTATGTGTTATGGGACAGCTGTTTCTTTTTTCGCGATATAACTCTAAAATCTCGAGAGAAAAAAAAGGTGTCCTATTTTAGTCGTGCCGGTTTAGTGAAAGTTGTTTAGTTTGATGAGTTGAATTCACTGTTTCAATATTTTCCCGACTGTCCTTTACACCCTGTATGTGACAAGACTGCGCGACGCAAAGGAAGGGTAATGTGTTTAACAGCATATGTATGTATGTATGTATGTATGTATGTATGTATGTATGTATGCATGTATGTATGTATGTAAGTTTGTACCTTTGTGGCACACTAGTTTTCTATTATTTTATTTAGTCATCATCATCACCCTGTATCTACCCAATGCATGACATAAGCCTCTTCCCCATTCTGCTTTCTCTTGCGATTATTTAATGCTACATGCACATAGCTAATAGAGATTAGCTTATTTCAGGTTAGCCTATTACATAGCTGCCTAAAAGCCTGGCAAGCTAATTTGTCTTGCGAACTAAATGCCAGGTTAGAGAGGAATTATATATACCTAATGCTAATCCAGTACAACCTGCAACTTTGACGTTTCTAGTCTAGATCCCTCTGAGTGCAGATTATGCATTTCAAACTATAGTTTTCAAGTTGGAGACTTGGTTATTGAGTTTGGTTGTTGTTGTTTATAATTTCTGGTCGATAAACTGTAGGTAGGTACATTCTGGATAATCGTAGTCGATAAATTCGTCTAGTCTATACCTGAGATTTGTCTCAGTAGTACGCCGAACTTTTAAGACTATTTTTGTCTCAGTATTTCGAGCCTACCACTTATACCAAGCAGGTATGGAATCCACAAAGGTCACGGTGAACTGTAATTCGACCTTTTGCTTAAAAGAGGAGATCATTTGCAATAATTAAGACCAGTTAACTATCGGTTATGATGGTTTTACGATTTTTTTAAGAAATCATTAGACATGATCTAGTAAAAATACGTTACTCTGGATATTTTGTTGATACTTTTCTTAAAGCTGACAAATGAAATACCTCAGAAATAAAAAGTCTTAGGGTTGAACTACACATGGCCTCACGCGACACATACACGCGCAGCATATAAGATAGACGGAACGCGATCGCCTGCCGCGTGCGGTCGCACGCGATCGCGTTCCGTCTATCTTATATGCTCTAGCAAATGACGTTCCTGAGTGACAGAAAAGGATGGAGCGACGGAAAAGGGCGATCGCGTGCGGCCATGACTGTGTAGTTTAACCCTTAAGTGGCAATGATACTTTAATTTTTGTAACTCTTTTAAAAAACACCCTTATTGAACGGGAAACCGATACGATCAGAGGAGAGATCGAATGCAGAGTATTGCAGAGGCATCCACGATACCACGCAGGTAGGGAATTCACAAAGATCTTACTAAATAGTGAGTTGTAATACAATCAAAAGCGGCAATTTGCTTATACAATTTACAGCAACTCATCTTCTTGAAAAGTAATCAAAATGTTTTCCTTCAATAATTCGAAGAAACTCAAAGGAAGACCATTCCCCGAGTGCCAACGTTCAAAAAGGTTTAAAACGATAATAATTCCTTTGTAAAACTGTCAGTCCGAGCAATTCCTGAGATCAAACACCTGATCAGTTCCCACAGTTAAACGTGCTACTGTTGGTTCTCGAGCGAGTTTCAAGTGAGATTCTTAAGAGTTTCAAGATAGTTTTTTTTGGTCGGATAGTTCCGTCAGATGGCGTTTGTGACTATTCGTTAAGCCAGGTCAGATGCCTATTAAGGCGGCTTGAAAATTCTCTGATAGCAATATGACCACTATCTTGCCTCCACCAACCCGCACTGGGCCCGCGTGGTGCGGAGTATGGCCCACTGCCTCTCACCCTTATTCGTGAGAGTAGGCCTTTGCCCTGCAGTGGGATTCTACAGGCTATAACTTACTTACTTTATGTACGTAATACTGAGTGCTTTCAAACGGTGAAGGAAAACATCGTGAGGAAACCTGCATACGCTGAAGAAGGCATGCATGGTGGAGTGACGCCCATACCTCGCTCTGAGGGTAGGTATTTAGTATTATTTTCTTCCCTCCGGACGGAACATTAATACCGGCGTTAATTTTCGTCCCGCTGCGCTAAACGAAATTGCCGCTTTCCACCTCCGTCGAGGAGAATAATAGTATACTAACCTCGGGCAGTAAATAAGAAAGCCTCAGATCACATTTTTGCAACAACTACATGAGATCTGAGACCTTTCTTACTTTCCTGCCCTCGGTGTGTAATCTACTATATCGTGACACATTTTCACGATTACAATTTTTAAGTTGTTCAGTTTGATGGTCTGAAGTATGAAACGCAATTAATTTTACAATAACCACTAGTTTTAATTACTACGAAAATTTTGACTTTGTATTCAGACAATGAAAAAAACCACTTTCTTTTTTTGGACCTCCCATACAAAAGTGCGGATCAATCCAAAAAAAAAATATTCTTTTGACCCATGTTCCTCGGTCTGACTACACCCTTAAAGGAGTCACGTTGCAGGAATTGACCCGAGCACACATCTCGCGTGGTTTTCGCGCGTCGCGTTTTTGCCTGCCACGAGGCTCCGCAATCCTCAATCTCTTCTTGTTCTTGAACAAAAACAATCCCTGAGATTGGGATAGATACTCCCAAAAATTACACTTGACACTGGCGGAAATGCGGTGCTACGCACAAGCAAAAAGCCATTAATTATAAATTATTATATACCCTTAAAATAGTATTAGTAATTCTATTCTATTTTTATTTAATGGCGTTTCCTGGCGAAATCTAACAAGATTTCGCCAGTGTCAAGTTATTTGAGGGAGTGTCTATCCAATCTCGAGGATTGTTTTTGAGTAAGAACAACTGAGAAGGATTTAGGAGCCTCGTGGCAGGCTGAGACGCGAACCGCGCGAACACCACGCGAGAGACAAGTGCTCGAAGCAAACCCTGCAACGTGACTCAGTATTAGTAATTAAAAACTAGTGGTGTCTAAATTCCCCTATACAAGGTGTTACAAAAATACAAATAAACATTTAAGGGTGGTTTAGACCATCAAACTGAACAACTTTCACAATGGGACCAATATCGAAATCGCGAAAAATAAAATTGATGTTCCATACTCTACAAATCGACTCGAGCTAAATGTATATGTATATGGGATATCAGATTTTTTTTTTCGCGATTTCGATATTGGTCCCATAGTTAAAGTTGTTCAGTTTTTACTTATGTAACATCCTGTATAAAGAATCGCTTCTACAAAGTATGTATGCATTTTCTTGATAAGATTAGTAATAAAATATCGAAAAATCGAAAAATAAAAAATAAATCTAGGTAGAACAGTCTGATAAAATATCGTCAAAGTCGTCGCTATAGTAGAGACGTTCAAATAGTAGCACATTCTAAGAAGTTACTTTATTATCTCATACAAAAAGTAATTTCGTACGTAAAGGAGGAAAAAAATTATTCTAAAATAAATGTCTTCATAATTTTGAGTTGTGGCTAAAAATGAATGTTCCTTTTCAAAGCTTCTCTCAAAGCAGAGAATAATAATTCTCTTCTAGCTTTTATTCATATAATATAATTAATATTGGTATCTTAGATTTTTCCCTTTTTCTATGGAAATTGGCTTTTAATTACTTGTAAACCGATTGCGCTAATTTAAAACGTCCAAATTCAATCACAATCAAATTTCAGTTCTAATCACATTGCAATCCAATTACTATTCAACTGTGTTTCATTCCGTATCGCGCTAAACTTGACTTACCTACTATGTGACTGACAGCCTGTAACGTCTGGGTGATCTGTCAAAGCGGCTCTAATGTCTGTCAAACGAATAGCGCAATAATCGCCCTTTTCATCCATCCTTTTCTGTCACTCAGGAACGTCATTTGCTAGAGCATATAAGATAGACGGACCGCGATCGCGTGCGATCGCACGCGGCAGGCGATCGCGTTCCGTCTATCTTATATGCTCTAGCAAATGACGTTCCTGAGTTCAACCCTAATACCGAATGTGTTAAAAGTTGTGGTTCGCACGCGGTCCAATCATGGTTCAGTTTAGCGCCATTGCTCTCCTGGTACTACTGTACACATTTTGGGCTAGATTAATGAGGTATTTTCATCATTTGCCCTCCTCATTTCACGCATCTCATTATCACTGAAGTGCAAGTCTTCTCAGGATGTTTTCTTTTACTACAAAGATTATTATATTTTAGTCTCATTTCGTACACAAAGCTTCAAAAACCGCAACAATGCCAAGCTAAGAAGATTTCCTCCACTACATTAGTTCAAGCGATATATCAACGTGTTACAAAACATTCCCACGGCGCATTTATCGTTCGCTTTCACACTAGAATAGTCCGTTTATCTGATGTGCTTTGAAAAATAAAGAATTTCATTTTATATGAACGTCCCAATGTTTCGGATAGTCACGAGTTTGGATCCCGCAAGAGACATAACGACGACGAAGTGTAATGAGTGCCTAATGACCGCCTAACTTAAATTTTGTCTTTTTCGTGTTTCTTATGTTAATGGATTAAAAATACGATTTCGTATTTTAGGTAGGTACTAGAACAGTGGCGGATACAGGAGGGGGGGGGGGCCCAGGGGGCCATGACGCCCCCCACGAACCTCTGAATTTTGAGGCCGAGTAAAGAAATGAGCTCTCTTAATTTCTTTTAATCTTAATACGTGGCCCGAGTTGGCCGATGGGCCCCCCCCAACATGAAATCCTGGATCCGCCCCTGTACTAGAACAGAATAGTATACACCATTAATTTTCAATTACTAACGAAACTTTAAGGGTGTTTTCAGACCATGAATATGACCAACTTTCCCTTAGGAACATGGGTCGAAAAAAGAGAATTTTTTTGGACCTCCCGATATATTGCTACAACTTGCCACATCTTATCTTAATCTTAACTATTATAAAACCGTAAAACCATAAGGAACAAAAAAGTAGCGGTTCACTTCATATAAATTCAAATGACATTCGATAGCGTCTTAACTATTATAAAACCGTAAAACCAAAAGGAACAAAAAAGTAGCGGTTCACTTCATATAAATTCAAATGACATTCGATAGCGTCTTAACTATTATAAAACCGTAAAACCAAAAGGAACAAAAAAGTAGCGGTTCACTTCATATAAATTCAAATGACATTCGATAGCGTCTTAACTATTATAAAACCGTAAAACCAAAAGGAACAAAAAAGTAGCGGTTCACTTCATATAAATTCAAATGACATTCGATAGCGCGATTTAAATGACGTGCAGCGCCATCTATTGACAAAATAGTGTGTTTGTTTGTTTGTTCGCGCATCACGCAAAAACTACTGAACCGATTTAGATGAAACTTTTTTTGTTTGATAGCTTATAATCAGACTTAAAATCTGGTATATAATTTGTGCGGACGAAGTCGCGGGAAAACACTAGTTTCCCATATTTGTGTATGTGTCGTTGGTGTACCTAATAAACTATTAAACTACAACTACCAACTATATTTTAAGCATTCAGTTGAGTTTTTACTGGCTCCTTGGTGAAGGAAAACATCTTAGGGAAACAAACATGCTTCAGTTTTGAGGCTTTAATTGTATCAACTGCCCGAATGGCTAACTAGCTGTCACACTAGACATACTTTGGGCTCATTCACAATCCGAATATCTCTGACTACCCCATTGGGAAATATAATCGTAAGCATACACATGCAAAACACAGAGTCATTTATGTCACAGCTTATGTCCTATTCCAACGAATGTTAGTTTTTACGCAAAACAAAATATCTCAACAATAATTTTAGTCATAAAACTGGGACCGAGTTAAAAATGTAGCTCAATATTTTGTTCAGACGACGAGTATTTTTGAAAAGGCAGAGGGGCGCCACGAATTTGTTGTCAGTTCACAGATAAGCACGCCGCTTCCTGAATGCGACGTGGCAGTCGGTAGCGTACAGCGTAGCTAACGCCAGAGATTGCTTAAAATTATAATAATTAAAAGCTCATTTTAGTGAACACTTATATTATGTTGACAATTTAGATGTCCAAATGAAAATGGATTTTATTTGTGGCTTTTTACTTTTACTAAGTACTGTATCGAACGCAGAACCGATCGCCCATGGGGCCGAAAAGTTATTGAGTGGTGACCGCGTACCGGAAAGCGCAGCGTGGGCAGGCCCCCTACAAGGTGGACCGACGACCTGGTGAAGGCGGTGGGAACCCGTTGGATGAGGGCAGCGCACTACCGGTCGTTGTGGCGATCCTTGGGGGGCCTCCCTCCTGTCCAGCAGTGGACGTCCATCGGCTGAGATGATGATGATGAAGTACTGTATGTTTTTGATGCCAATTAAGTCTTGACCAAATCGGATGCGTACTGAAGAAGGGTCAAATAATATGTACTCGGAACCGACGAGCTTGTATGAAGAGACTTGTGAATGTTGGGGAGGCGAAAGATATTGTGTGTCAGAATCGTAGTATGTGGGACATAGGCGTGAGCATATGTATGTATGTAAGTAGCCATAGCTTGCATTGCACAGGATAGAGATTGTTGGAAGTTTAGAGGGGAAGTTCTAAAGTTAAGGCACGATGGGGCTGACATAACCTCATGGTTAAAAGCCCCCATATAATTAAAAATGAATAAAAAAAAAAAAAAAAGTTTAGAGTGGAGGTATAGGTATTTGCTCAGCAGTGGGATCTTCTTCTTATCGAGTGGGCTGCAAGCCCTGGTGTCAGAGTTTATTCAAACCGCCTTACGGCCTCTGACGTGGTTTTTATATAACGACTACTAACACCAGAGATAGTAGCCGGGACCAACAGCTTAACGTGCCATCCGAAGCACGGAATCATCTTTCTTTTCAGACAATCAGGTGACTCAGCCTGCAATGTCCTAACCAACTGGGGAAAAACGCACAAAGTGACATTTCACTAGGTGCCCCCCGTGGGAATCGAACCCACGACCTCCGTGTCAAGAGCCCAATGCTCTTAACCATTAGACCACGGAGGCGGAGCAGTGGGATGAAACCGGATAAAAAAATAGAGTAGGTACTGTATGTCTGTCAATATCGAGGAGTTTTAAGGTCTCTTTTGTATTGAACTGCAACATTTTAAGTACTGTTGCAGTAAGCCTTGGTGTCAGAGTTTCTTCAGACTGCCTTACGGCCTCTGAAGTGGTTTTAAATACTCTTTTCTTCTTCCTTCGTGTCAGCATGTTTTGTATTACCTGACAATCACACATTCTGTAGTAGAAAGATTAGCCAGTTAGCGATCGTATCGGCGAGGCTGACTATGGCTGAATATGGCTGACTGCCCAAGGTGCACCAGACTAACTCTGGATTCGTCACTCGGGGAGGATCTTTCTCTGCACTCTTTCAGTACTCTATGAATATGATATTTTTACCCTCTGAAAGTTGCCTGCGCTTCGGCAACGGGGACAAAAATGGTTGTGATGATGAAACTGACATGTCAATGGCAACTGGCATGCTCTGGCCACTTGTCGTCAAAAGTATCCATAGATCATCCCGCCACCACTTCGTAGGACGACCCGGGCGCCGACGACCATTTTCTGGGATCCAGGGCGTAACAATTTTTGCCCACCTCTCCTGGTACATTCGACAGACAAGGCCGGGCCATTCCCACTATAGTCTAGCTGTTTTCTCTATGACGACGACGGCGATTTGTGTTTTGGAGCGCAGTGTAGTTTTCCTGACACGATCTGGACTGCAATCGCGGTAAATATTAGGTGATTGAACCGTGATTGGACTACATACGAACGCTCGTGGCACTATAGCCCGCGCCGCTTCTTCCGCGATCACCTCGCGCACCGCTACCGCCCCTCATATCCGAAGGGCTCGGTGTAACCTCCTCTCTTGAATGTATCAAAAGGTCATCTCTCTCTCGGCACATTCTCCGTAAGTGTCCCACTTTATTGCAGAAGCTGCATATGAAATTTTTGTATCTGCAACGCATTTCATAGTGGCCATTAATTCCGCACGCGGCACAATGCATGAGTGCTATTTGTTGCAAGCCAACCTCTAAGCCTCGCACTTGCCTCTGCTCTGTCCTCAGCTTCACCGCGTTGGCATCGCGCTCAGCCACTTCGATCGTGGTCGCTAAACTCACTGCCTGCTTGAAATTTAGTTCCGACCACTTCTCCGCAAAAAGCCTTTTTCTTACGTACTGTAGACTCCGCACACGAATTGATCCCGCAAATTATTTTCCAACTCTGCTCCAAACTCACAAAACCTTGCAAATTTTTTAAAATCTGCCAAATAATTTGCCTATGCTTCGTCCGCCATTTGCCGTCTTTGTAGGAATCTGAATCTTTCCGCCATAACGGAAGGTTTGGGTTGCAGGTGTTGCCTCACTTGCTCCACGGCTTCCTCGTACGTGAGGTCCGCCGGTTTTGGCGAGGATAGTGATGATAACAATTCATATGCCGGATCCCCCATAAAGCGATCAATGTCGGCAACTTGCATTCTTCTTTAATCGAATTAGCTTTGAAATACATATCCAAACGTTCTATATATATACGTCCTAATTCCCATTTCTGCATTAAATTCGTAAATTTTTTCCACCGACATTATGATTCCCGTCGATTTTTAATTTATTTACCTTCGTCGCCACTGTTATGTAAACGACATATTAGGTTAGTGACATTTATTAATAGACACGAGTCAACACCAAAGATATAGTATTCACCATAGTCAACACAACACTTTTGATACATTTGGTATTGCGCTAATCGCGGTACTGCTCTTGACAGCCGTTTTGACAGATCGCTCAGACGTTAAAGGCAGTCTGTTACATAGAGTTCTAATGCGGAATTCAGCACAGTTGAATAGTAATTGGATTGCAATGTGATTAGAACTAAATTGGGATTCGAATTGAAAAACCTCCTGTTCTTTTAACACCTAAATCCATCGGTCTCTGCCATACTCGTACCTTGAGTTTGGACTTTTGAGACTCTGTGAGAGACCTTGGGTTAGGATAGGCAGAATACACATGTCAATGAGTCTTCGTTGAGGTATAGCGGGAGTTCATTAAACAATAGATGAATGTAATTATGTTGTCTCTGTAACAGTTCACTACTCTATACCGTGGTATCTCTGTTACCACAAGATACATCATTATGCACGATGTAAGTTACAATGTAAATATGGTTCTCGTTACGTTACCTTACTCATCGATTACTTACTACTTGTTTACGAGGTTGTTATTTATACTTATATGTATGCTGATTTTGTTTATTATACAGGACGTAAGGAAAAGTATCATTAACCTTTAAACCAATGTTACAATGTTACACTATGTAATTCAATATTTGTACTTTGTATATTTTGTTTTGTGTGTTGTAGAGTTTCTGGCCGCATCTTGTCTACAACGGAACACCTTCCGAAGCGGTGTGGTAGAATCAAAAATGACGTCAAAAAGTTATCTATGTGATATTATTTTGAATAAAAATTTTGACTTTGACTTTGACTTTGAACCATCAAACTGATCAACTTTTACTAAATCGATCGGAGCAAAAAAAATCTGCTATTGCATACATTTGAGTCGAGTGCCAGCTGATTTGTTTTTTGCTCTGATCGATTTACTCCCATAGTAAATCGCAATAGCGAAATAAAATTCGAGGCCAGTAGATTTGCTTTGGAATATTGTATGGAACAGTATTTCTATTTCGGTCCCGTAGAGAAAGTAGTCCATTTTGAAGGTCTGCTCATCAGCTCTTAAAATATTTTCAGTTAATTTTGTTGGACCTTATACAGGTTGTTAGGAAAAGTATCATAAACATTTAAGCCACATAGGTATTCTACCCATCAAACTAAACAACTTTTACTACGGGTGTAAACCAGTCAGCGCAAAAATAAAAATTGCCTACTCAACTAAAATGTTTGTGGCAGAAGATTTTTTTTTGTGCTGACTGGTTTGCTCCCATACTAAAAGTTGTTCAGTTTGATGGGTAAAGTATGTGGTTTAGCATAGCATAAGCATAAGCATATGCTCACGACTATATTCCCCGAGGGGGTAGTCAGAGATATTCTGAAACCTCAGAACATCTACATTTCACCAGTAGTACCGAAACTCTGTCAAGTGTGAGGGGGGTGAGCCCGTCGCCATTTGTAATGGACAGTGGGTACAATACATGCCTCGAAATTGGTAATTGCCTCGTATGTGGTTTAAAGGTAATTCTTATAAATTTACACCATTTATAGGGGGTGATACCAAAAGCAATTGTGGAAACCATATTGCACAGAACCGATGTAACGTTTAGGAACCAATCCAAAAATGTTATAATTATGATCTTTCTGGGAAGTCTTTGGGAAGTTTCGGGGAAGCCTGACTTCTTCCTTGTGACGAGGAGTGAGCCCGTCGCCACTTATAATGGACAGTGGGTACTTACTTATACATGGCTCGATATGCCGATATTGAAATGAAATATAAAACTGTTTTCACAAAACTTAATTTTTTTTTCCTGTAAATCCATTCAACCCTGTGTTAATAGGATTTATTTTACCCAATATCTCGCTCCAGAATGACAACAACAATTTATTATATAAATTATGAACCATTTTGAGCGGTCCGCGTCGGGTCTTTGTTTCAGTTTTCAGTTTAATGAACCGTGAGTTATTGTGGGGGCATAATTAATTGTACGTAACTACCGGGTACAGGGTATAGCGGCCATTTTGTTTTCGACACGGAAAAGTTAGTTTTATTTTAATTGTTATGTTTGCGGTTGTTATTGTTTTAGTCAATTAGGTCGAGCCAGATGTTAAAGAGCATCCTCACATGTTTTATAGAGTTCCGTACCCAAAGAGTACCGACGGGATACTTTTATTAAGCCTAGCCCAGTCATTTTATAGTTTGAGCCGGGACTAAATATGAATGCATACCTACTCTATGGTAAAACCAAGAATATTATATAATTTTTGGGTAAAACAATAAATGTTAAAAACCGGGCATAATCATAGATATAGTAACTAGATGAAACCATAACGTGGCCGCACATGAAACAGCAATAGTGTGACTTTTTCATACTAAAAGCGTAGAAAGAGAAGGAACTAGAAGAAAGCACGTGTCTTGTCAAAACAGTAAGAGATGCACATAGCAAATTCGCTCTAGTTAAAAAAGGAGATCGCTACTTATTGCTGTTCTTATCGACGTAGCCACTTTTTTGTTCTACGACGGTTGTCTGACTCCGGAGTCAGACATCTATTTTCATACAAATTGTATAGGATTTTATGACTATCGCTGTCTCATACGCGGTTACACTGATGTTACGTCTATCAGCGTAAGCGAAAAAAACTTCGCCTATGACTAAAAGACAATTTGTTTGGCAAGATCAGTGAGCTTATACAACTAGAGGGATAGCTTCTTACAAACAATTCTCAAAAATGCGTAACCACTTCCGACTTTCAAAGACGTAGCTTGGAAATCGATACATACGCCAAAGTAAACTATGTTTGTCTCGTTTCTTCTGCCGTTAAAAAAATTACGATGAAATGAGAAAGACGTTATTATTTTTGAAACGTCAGTACAAACGGCCACTGTTGCCAGTGGTTAGAAATTATTTCCCCAGAATTAATTACTGAATTTAATTAATTTATTACCTGAATTCTAAACTTGAATATGTGTGTTCTGAACAGATTTATAAGTAAATTTTAAATATAAAGTATTACACAGGGTTGATGTTTAATCAGCCCAGATCGGATAACGTCACCATGTATTCTCTTCACTTTCGCTATGCAAAAAAAGATTTGTATTATTTACTAGTGTTTTCCCGCGACTTCGTCCGCACAAATTATATACCAGATTTTAAGTCAGATCATAAGCTAAAAAACAAAAAAAGTTTCATCAAAATCGGTTCAGTCGTTTTTGCGTGATGCGCGAACAAACAACCAAACACACAATTTTGTCAATAGATGGCGCTGCACGTCATTTAAATCGCGCTATCGACTGTCATTTGAGTTTATATGAAGTGAACCGCTACTTTTTTATTCCTCATGATTTTACGGTTTTATAATAGTTAAGATTTATTTATTTTATTTATTTACTATGGTGCCAACTTCGAAATCGCGAAAAAAGAAATCAGCTGTCCCATACGTTTGAGTCGAGTTGGTACTGCTGCAGTTTTGTATGAAACAGCTGATTTTGTTTTTACGATTTCGATGTTGGCTCTATACTGAAAGTTGTTCAGTTTGATTAGGGGAATGAATGGTGAAGTTATCCGGACTGATTAAAACTTAACCCGTATATTGAAATAAATCGACAAGGAAGATAGATAAGAAGAAAAAAAATATATTTGTATAATCGCAAATATTTTATTTCAAGACTATTAAAATAATTATTATTTTAAATGGAATAATATACATTTATGTACACATTTTATGTTTGTGTCAATCATTTCCAACAAAATAAATTTCTATGGGGATTTTCTGAAAGCCATTAAAAAAGAAAAAAATTGTTGCAAATGGCTCGATAGATAGCGTTGAACGAGATGGTTATGCAACCTTGCTGTTAAATATACCGGACGATTTTATTTGCTGTGTCTGTTTAATTTAAGTTTGAGGGGCGTTTCAGACAATCAAACTGAACAACTTTTACTATGAAAGCAAACCTGAAATCTCATAAAGGAATTCGGTATAGAAATAAAATAGGTGGTAAAAAACCGGTCAAAAGCGTGTCGGACTTGGTCATGATAAGGTTCCGTAGTAATTTTATGAAAAGGTTATACTGACTTAGTTTAGATAACTTAAGAGAATATACCTCATTCAGAGCGCGCTCCATACAAACAAAGTATGGTGATATTTTCAATAGTAAGCAATTTATAGCATTACATCTATAACAAAGACAAACGAATTTATAATCAAATTTGAATAAAATTATAAAAAAATTCAAATTTAAAAACATTATTATAATGTATATGTAACATAACATTTAGCAATTAAATCATTATAATAATAGTTATAATAGGTACATTTATTAATTATTTATTTGAAATTTTAATTTTGCATTTTGGAAGCAATCGGTACCTACTGAAACTAAAAAGTTTAAGATGGCGACCACTTTTCTTAAATCTGACATCGGATTCTAGTTTAGAGTCCACGCGGATCTTCAGATATCGATTTTGGAAGCAATCGGTTCAGAAACTAAGAAGTTCAAGATGGCGGCAACTTTTTTGTTGCAGTGCTGGCTGACGCATAAACGCTAAATTGAGTACATAATGAAATAGGTAACTTACAATGAGCATTGGAACTGTTTTGTCTGACAATCGAAAGTGACCTTTTTCATTGTTAGGCGGAATCCTATCTTCGTCTTTAAAATGCTTCGAACATAATTATGACTGTTACTGCAGATGGTAACCAGTCGGTTTCTTTCCATAGGAGCCTTACATTTTTGATCCACCGCTCCCTACGCTTGTAATCTTTGGGTATCCTTGAAGACAAATCATATCTAATTATACTACTACTGCTCCTACTATCCTACTGACTATTTTTTTATGATTACCTACACATTCTGATGAAATAACGAAGAGGGTACCGAAACTCCCCACAATGTGGGAAAATCAAAATCGTATTTACTTGCAACACTGATGGCAAAAACAATGCGTGAAAAAATTATTTAGTTTTTTAATGTTATTTTGAATAATGTTAACAAAATATAGTGAACTTACTTGTGAAAAGTAACACCACTTCGTTTATTATTGTTTTCCGATCGTGATTTACAATTTTTTACGACGCATTTCCCCATTTTGGTAGCTTAATTTAAACGTCACGGATATGTCCGTACTCACCATAGATAAGCGAATGAACTGAAGTTAAAGGTGTCTGCGGACATCTGCGAAGTGGCAACGCTTTGGTGCCCTATACTACTAATCTAGTACATTAATATCATTGGGCAAGATGACATCAACATTCTATAGGTTTGACATCTTGCCAAACACAAAAACTGGCCACGGTGACCGAAACAAAAAAATAATATTTCAGTCTTTTTTGTTTACATAAGTTTTCATAACTGGCTATCTCGCTCTCTCATTTCTTGGCTCCATCTTTCAGCGTAAGCGAAAAGTTTTTAATCCAAGGGTCATAATGTATGCCGAGCTTGCACTATGGATCCCGGAGAAAACATTTTTTTGCACGGACCTGAAAAAAAGACGGACGTAATTTGACACTAAAAAGATGTAAAGCATGCAATGTCCTACATTTTCGTATGTTCTACAAGGGACCTACACTCACATAGATGCACTTTCTCTTGGGGTCCAGGTCCTACAGCCCGTCACCATTATGTACCGCGTGACAGCACGCACACAAAAGAAATGGGTGATTCACTCGTGATTAGACGAGATTACGTCCGTCTTTTTTTCAGGTCCGTTTTTTTTTGGTAATAAATATTATATGTTGCCCTGGAATTCCGCTCGCAAGTCCGACACAAACTTGACGCTTTTTTTTTTCCTCTACATTAATGAAAAACTCAATTCAATTCAATTCATTTATTGCTTGCTCAAGACAGTTGATAGTTTTAAAATTGATAACAATCCTCAGAGGTAAATTCGGTCTGAGTTTACGTATGTGTAATGTGTATTAACTACCAGGGGCGGATCCAGGATTTCATGTTGGGGGGGGCCCATCGGCCAACTCGGGCCACGTATTAAGATTAAAAGAAATTAAGAGAGCTCATTTCTTTACTCGGCCTCAAAATTCAGAGGTTCGTGGGGGGGGCCATGGCCCCCTGGCCCCCCCCCCTGTATCCGCCACTGTTAACTACTCTAAACTGAACTCTTGCAAACTCTCTTAGCAACTTCCATAGTGCTCTCAGTAATGCGAGTGTCTGAAACCAATGAAATTACCTTGTTGAAACTATGTAGATGGCAACGTAGAAGCATGCTTCGGTACCTAGTTATATTTTAACATACGTACATAGGTAACGTAACAACAACTGATGTAGCCAGATGCTTTGTACCAAACATTTGGTTATAAATAGCAAAACTTTTACATACATACATATTCTCACGCTTGTCTCCCACTGGGGTAGGCAGAAACAACGGAACGCCACTTGCTACGATCCTGACAAACCTCCCTAGCTTCCTCCACATTCATTAGTCCTTTCATGCATGCCCGTCGGTTTCGGGTAGATCTGTCCTGGCCCTTCTTAAGCACGTCGCCAATTTTTTTTCGCCAAAACTTTTTGCTACGTTAATAACCAAAATGTTTGATATAGCTTTGCCTACGTGCTACAAAACAGTTTGCAAGTCACTAAAGTTTGGTTAAAATTAAATAAAACTTCTTTCAGTGTAGATTTTTTTTTTAAATTTTACAATAAAGATTGATAAACCGACTGGACGGGACTCGAATCCGCAACCTGCCAATCAGGGGTTAAGCTCCTATACCGATAGGTCCTGAATTGTTTAAAATCTTACGTCTGGGGATCTTTCAATTGCACAACATAGCTATAATATTTGTCATTGTAGTGTTCCGTACAGTAGTACAGCATGGGTAGCATGCCACCGTGATACAGCCCTATCACACCTTCGCTCTCTTTCTATTTGCGCGCGAACGAACGAGATAAAAGACGTGATACAGCCGTATCACGTGTAGCACTACCAGTGCAGGTTTATAAGTCTTACCGGTGTACAGTCAGCAGCAAAAAGATGTATGCCTCCTCATGCAAAAGATGTATACACTTTAGTACTACGCGTAGTACTAAAGTGTATTCATTTTTATACTACGATGTAGTAAAAGTGCATCCATCTTTTTGCTGCTGACTGTACCTGCGCAGTTGAAATTTGCAGAACGGAATACTTATGGTAAAACCGTCTTCGGTGCCTATCTGTCCGTCTTTTTGCCCATCTTTGTTTGTTTGGTTTTGGGTAATTTTGTAACCATTTTATTCATTAACTATGGCACTTTTTGAGCTGAAATTTAAACTGAACCATCTACAGGATATGAGAAGTGATGTGGTTTTTCTAGAAATCGATTTTAATTAATAAAACCGAAGAAAAGGGACTCTAAAGTCACCCCTTTTTTTCCAGTTGTAACCATTTTACTCTTACATTTTTAATCGGAACAAAATGAAAATTTACTATATTGTTCACAATACAATTTAGAAGGATGTGGTTTTTTTACTTTTTCGAAATTAATAAAAAATCATCGAATTTTTCAAAGAAAACAGCAAAATTCTGACCGGAGCCACGCGCTCTTTCTCATCGATTAGTATGGAGTGTGAGTGAGAGGAGAGTGGTCCACGGCTGATACGCCTTAACATGCTTATTTCTCAGGCTCAGTCTTTATTTAGTGCACGCACACTTCATCATCATCTTCCTGGCCTTATCCCATTATCTGGGGTCGGCGCAATATATCGTCCTTCTCCATTCATCTCTTTTAGCCGTCATTTCAGCGCTCATTCCTTTTCTACTTTTTACATATCATATTTCACACAATCCATCCATCTTTTCTTTGGTCGTCCTCTCTTCGTGCAGCCATCCGGTTGACTATGATAGACATTCATATTTAACATTCGTCTTGTAATATGACTAGGGTTGCCAGGTCCGATTTGTTTTAAATCGGGGCAGAAGGTAAAACAAATCGGGATTTATGGTTGTAGATCGGGACACGAAAAAATAAGGTAAGTATTTTTAAAATTAACAATGTTAGCCAGGAGCGAGCGAAGCGAGCTCGACATTTCACCGAATTCTGGAGCGAGCGAAGTGAGCTAGAGATTTGACTGCAATGTGTCTAGCCAGGAGCGAGCGTGGCAAGCTCGAGATTTTACGACAATATAGTTTAATAAGATTTAAATCCTGGGGCGAGCGAAGCGAGCTCGAGTTTTTACGACCTTAAAGCTGGAACGAGCAAAGCAAGCTCAAGATTAACTACTCTATGAAAAGATACACGATCCTAAACCTATACCGAGCGTAGCGAGCTGGACATTTCACCCAATTCTGGAGCGAGCGACGTGAGCTCGAGATTTCACTGCGATGTGTCTAGCCAGGAGCGAGCGAAGCGAGCTCGAGATTTTACAGCAATATACATAAGATCAGCGCAGCACGTTCTAAATACAGGAGCGAACGAAGCGAGCTCGAGATTTTGCTTCAAGATTTGCAAGATTTTGCTGAAAACTTTTGATTTGAAAAGTACATTCTGACCACATTGACTTTTCAAGAAGGTGGACATGAGAAACGAAACACAAGAAAATAACATCGTGTTTAGTTTACTTATTATTACTATTGATGTCTCTTATTTGTAAGTGATTCATTTGATTTCTTGGGTGGGCCAGGGGTGATTTATCGGGACATTTAGTGTCCCGATAAGGTGTAAATCGGGACGCGTCCCCAGACCCTGAAAATCGGGACGTCCCGCGCAAATCGGGACACCTGGCAACTCTAAATATGACACTCATCTCTTCTCATCACATTCTTATGCCACGATAATCTAATACCGCTATTTACTTTATTCGTAGATCGAGTCAGTTCAGTTGCAGGAGTTCGCCGCGTATTTCCGGTTACACCATACTTGCGCCTAACGTAAACTCCAAAAACACTGCTTGAATCATCTGCTGCAGATGTAAAAGCCTGTGATGATGGTGAGATTACCGTATAGTTTTTCAGTGCACGCACACGTATGAACGTAACATTAGTGACTGCTTTTTAAATAAACAGTCACTGTAGTCGAGAGGCAAAAGAAGACCTAGGCAGAGTTATCTAGACCAGGTAAAAGATCAGTTTGATGTTATGTCGTTTAAGGAACTCAAGTAACTAGCGGAAAACAGACTGGATTGGCGAATACTCCACCGACAAGAGCGTAAGTAGTAAATTAATGTTTGCTTGGTTTCATCAATTGATCCTACCACCAAACACAGTACCTACTAAAGATTTTATGAAATTAATTAACTCATAGAAGTTAACATCCATTGTAACAAACAACATAATTAATTAATTACCAAATTCTAATTAGAAATATACATGGTGTTCAATATGCACCAAAATTCTGGACATAGGCCTCTCCCAAGGATCGCCATAACGACCGGTCCTGCGTTGCCCTCATCCAACGGGTTCCCGCCGCCTTTACCTACCAGGTCGTCGGTCGCTGCGTTTTCCGGTACGCGGTCGCTACTCGAGAACTTTTCCTGGGAGATGGTTAGCAAAAACTGGGAGATTTCTTCCCTTGAACGGTATTGTCTCCGTCATTTAAGTACCGTACCACGTTTTTGAAGGGTGATGAAAATAAATATGTAGGGGTCAACACAAAAGATCCCATTGGGTCGAAGTGTTGCTGGCTTTCCAGCCCCAATAATACAGGGTGTAACAAAACACCCTAGTATTCGGAAGGGGGTGCTTCAGACCATCAAACTGAACAACTTTCACTATGGAGCCAAAAAAAAAACAGCTCTCCCATACATTTGATTGGAGTCGGTACCACAGATTAATAACAGGTGTTAACTGCAGTTTTGTATGAAAGAGAGTTTTTTTTTTTCGCGATTTCGATGCTGGCTCCATAGTGAAAGTTGTTCAGTTTGATGGTCTGAAGTACCCCCTTAAGTATTAGGGTGTTTTGTTCCACTCTGTATAAGAGCAAGTACAAGTTTTTCAATTATTCAGAAGCCTCTTTCATAGTTCTACAATCTTTAATGTTCCCATGAGCTTCCTCGGATGGGCGTTCGTTAATATTTTGTAAACCACCTTGTATTAGGCATATCAAATTGTAATTAGCAATATAATCAATGTTACACAGCCGGTATTACCAACTCATACACGTAAACAATGTACCACAATAACTGTGGTTAATTAACCCGCGTCCTGGATATGACAGCGAGCTGAAGTGACGTACACACGGGTACGTATTGCGACGAACTTTTTAGTTACACACTAATCACACTCATGGAAAAAGAGGAAGTTATGCGGGTGGAGCCTGAGTTTGAAGACGGACCAGTTTTGATGCGTGTGTTTTTACCGAAAGTTGGTTGGTTTGGGTGTATGGAAGTGCTACTTGGGAATGTTCCTCCATTGAAAAGGGAAGATCTTCCACCAGGCTTAATGTGAAGCCTGGGGACAGGCCGTGGTCCAACAGTTCTTAGTTGGACCTTGTATATATATCGAACCTCTGTGATTATTTCTCTTGCGCGATTTAATGTCTCGCATTCGATTGTGAACCTTATTTGTAGTAGGTTACGAGTTACATATATTTACGTTGTCTTTGTATGGAGCATATTTCTGAGAGCGACGGTATCGCCATCTGTTAGCTTCTTTGCTATAACTTGTGGGTGTTGACATCTATGGCAAGTCCCCACAGGTGCAAAGAAATAGCCTCCCCGAGTGACGAAACCGCAGTTCGTCTGGCGGACCTTGGCAGTCAACCTCGATACTGCCATTGCTGACTGGCTAATCTTTACACTACAGCGTGAGTAATTGTCACGCGATATGGTTCGAATGCTGACACGAAAAAAGAAGACCGTAAATTAAATTGTCAAATATTTGAAGGATGTTTAACCTTTGGAGGGAGGATAATGTTTTGTGGAATTCGATCCATTTTCAGTATAATTGAAGAGACTTTAGACACAGATTATATAATACTATACAGTACAGATGCCCAACGTCAAACAATGGAACGCGACTGCCGTAACGCGGGCAGTCTTCGGGCAAAGTAAATTGCTTGATTTTCCGAGGCTCATGAGATTTTTTTGTAGTCAGATCATGTATTTTTAGTAACAATTTACACTTTTACGTAAACATTAATTACAAATCGATACCATAACGCCATACATTGCCATTTATTAACAAAAATTTCATTTGTATGGGATAGGACACCATGTTTTAGCTAATATCACACCTAAGAGTTGTGGTTCAAATGTAGTATACATAGTCATAATCACCATTATAAGAAAGATCATTGTGGAGATTATTCATTATTACCACCGGGTTAGATGCAAATCCGACTGACCGATCTGAGCGAAAATAAGCGCTGCATACAAACGTACTATGGTGATGTTTTCAATACTAACCAATTAAAGTCAATGAAATTTTGCAAAAACAATCTAGGAACAAATCTCTTATCTATGCTTCTATGGAGTCAGATTTTCGTTAAAATATACAGTTTCAATGCTAGGACTAATTTAATATTTGTATGGTTATCTTTGAGGCACTGTAACTTGAAACTATACATTTTAACGAAAATCTGACTCCATACAAGCATAGAAATTTGTTTCTAGATTGTTTCTGCAAAATTTCATTGACTTTAATTGGTTAGTATTGAAAATATCACCATAGTACGTTTGTATGGAGCGCGCTCCGAATAATATACCCTTAAGTAGTGTCGGAGTAAATCTAAAGTCAAGATCATAGTTTTAAAAGGTTGAACGAGATTTATTTTCATAAAGTTGCTGTGTAGAACTGCAAAGAACTGCTATGTCGAATCGAAATGCAAAGAAGTATGAAGTATAAGCATATGCTCACGACTAGGTATATTCCCCGAGGGGGTAACTAGTCAGAAATATTCTGAAACCTCAGAACGTCCACGTTTCACCAGTAGTACCGAAACTCTGTCCAGAAGTATTAAGTTAAGTGTTACTAAATTAAACAAAAGTGGATAGTTTTTAAATTGTAATTACTTACTTAGCACCTAACCACCTACCTTTCAAACGACGCGTTATATTATTATGAACTCTATTACGATACGGTTATTGGTGATTTAGGTCCTCTTTCCCAGAGATCCATCTCCAGGATATGAGGATAGCCTCTCATGGAAAAAAATAACCATGGATGGAATTGTTCGACAAATTACCCAACCGTATAATTCCGTCGACGTCGCTACGTCAGTTATTATAGTTAGTTACCTTCATGTATAATTCTAGCGCACTCCCTATGTGCGCTGATAATTAAACCATAACATCGTGTTTGCGTACATACTGCACATTAGATAATCAACGTTCTATCTTCCTTATGTCCTAGGAGCGTTCATCAACTAGTAGCGAAGTGGCCCTTCGGGCATACCTACTTACAGAGATCATGCTCCTGAGGCTCCGCTCACATTCCATCCAAAAAGTTCACACACCTGATGGGGATTACCGCATCCCCCAATTGTGAAGACTGTGGTGTTGTTGAGGACGTCTTCCATGTCCTGGTGGAGTGTGTGCGGGGCGAGCCCCTCAGGAGACAGGTGCATGAAGGCTTGCCGTCTCTAAATATCGGGCGTTGTAATTGTGCCTTGGCTGCACCTACGTCGGCTGCAGCCAAGGCACTTTACTCCATTTACAAGAAAACTCTAAATTTGTAGTTATTTATTTTTCTATTTCTTCATTCGGTATTTACTGTTTTTTTTTAATTAATATTGTGAATAATAAGTGAACTTACCAAACAGAAAATCCCACAGAGCGACATGGCCTCAGGCCAAGCTCTTCAATAAAGATTAAAATAAATATATATAGGTAATACTTCTAATCTCCAAATGGTGTTGATGATTTTGCAAATGTCTAATATTAATAGCAAGTGCTAGAAGTTTTACGGTTGTAAATATTTGGGAAATTCAAGTTATGTTTTTTGAAAAATAAAAGCTCAGTCCTGAGTCACCATACAATTGAAGCTTCATTGTAGACCGGAGAGCAAACCGACACGCGACTACCCAATAACAGACTCACAATGCGATTCCAATTTATCCAATAAAAACAAAAAATTCAATAACAGAAGCCAATTCGGATAGGTATACATACCTACACCTCTAAAAATATGGAGGGATGGGGAAAAGATTTGACATTTATGGGGAAGGTAGGACACTGTTTTTATCTAAAATCACCCCTGAAGAGTGTATTTCATGATTATTTTTTTACTCTTTAGCAAAAAATAAAGAAGAAATACGCTAACTCGTCTTTACAAGTACTTTTTAAAAGTGGCGAAATTAACTAACAAATCCTACTAACGGCATCTAGCCGAAATCGTTTATACTACACGCAATCAGAGAATGGAACAGTGATTGAGAACAACGTATAAATTATATCAAGAACGTAGTACCACTACCTTTATCAAGTTCGAGGATTCATTTCTAGATGGCGCCCCTAAGAAAGAGTACAAATAAATTTCGGAGGCATGCTTAGGAGGCATGTGAGGTGATATAAGAAACTTTCTGACTACTCTGAATGATATTAGAGTCGTGTAGGAATAAGGATGCATAGGTACCTACCTAAATGTAGACGACGTTTATGCAATTATACGCAAAAATACCTCGTTTATTGACTTTCTTATGCGCAGGATAAGGGGAGCCCGAACAGAATCTTGAAGATGATCGCTGATCGGATGGATGCAGCTATCCTGGGTCGATTCATCGATCAGCATGTGATAGGTGTGAATCGGTGAATAGATCGAAACAATTCGTTGTTTTTTTATTGTTACTTATCATAGGTTACTAATATTCGATGCTACTAACAAAATATGGACAAATTTTGTCTGAAATAAAGTAGTTAGGCATTTTTACATTTATTTTATTTATTTATTAATACTAATTAAATTACCAAATTAAAATCACAAACATTTAGGTAATTAAGTAAAAACTTAATCCGAAAAAAGGGAGGCCTTTGCCCAACAGTGGGATGAAATGGGCTAGTAAAAAAAAAAATTACACACAGTGCGATGTGCGACTGTACCGTGCTAAAAATCGAAGTAGGTAGGTAAGTAGAGGCTTTTAAATCCTGCCGTATCAATGACTTCCATGGCACATATATGCCACAAATATCAAAGAAAATAGGTAAAAACATAACAAATCATGTCACACAGAAATGAACCCAAACCCCTATTGTTTACAGAATATTTATGCTAATTTTGCTGAAAGTAATGCTAACTGTCAATTTCACAGGCTTAAATAAGTACCTTGATAATAGAGTAGGTACATCATTGCCAGCTGCTGAGGGATTTCAAACTTTATTGTAATAGAAATAGGGTACAATGATAAGCATAATGTTATGTTAAGTTGGTGTTGTGTCAATGACCTGAACTGTACATCTGTGGAAAACAAAAGATCTAGATTTCAGAAACAGCCATTGTGGGTAGATCATAAAGTTAGGTACTATACCCAGGAATAGAGAAACGGCTGAGAGAGCGAGATGTACCTAGCGGCACATAATAGAAAGAGATACGTGACGCGTGGCAATAGAACCATTTTTGGAACTGTTTGACAGCTTGTCGGCATGGTGAAAATGCGAACTCTGTGAATATTTTGTCAATCTAACGTGTTATCGCGGATATTTTTTAAAATTATATTAACACTTTCACAAAATTATCCACGATTTCACGTTAGATTCACAATTATTCACAAAGCTAAATTTTTCACCATGCCGACAAGCTGTCAAATAGTTCCTAAAAACGGTTTCATTTGACAACTTATGTCAGTTCCTCTATTCCGTAAGGTATAATAACTTTATGGGGTAGATACTTACATAGACATATTACTCTAGCGATAGACAAGCTCGTTCAAACAACCAACATGTCACACAAAACAACACAAAATGACACATTGCGGTCTGTCATTGTCATAGTGTCAAAGTGAACTCGGGAACATCAATGCGCTGCGCCCACCGTATTCAAGTGGAACATGTTGCTTCTATGAAAGGGCCTGTCTATCGCTAGAGTATAAGTCAATGACAATTATTATCATCGAGTGGTGTTAAAGCGTAAATCTATCAATACCTAATTGGTTATCTTATTACTCGTACTTAGCAGAAATCAATGCAAAAACACGTACAGGGAAATCTGCATACTGTTATTACCTTATTTATTATTCGCATCATGATTAGATGGGTACAAGACTGACGCCAAGACGCATAGATCTAAGCCGAGATGATGATGATGAGACGGCCATAGTGTAATAAAAACTACTAGTGGTGAAGCTCAGCGCTCGCGACAAGTGAATCGAACGCGGTGAACTCACGAAAAGATATCAGGAGCCCGATTGCGCTAAGTAAAAACATCGAAGTTCTATTCTTATCCAATTTCAGTTCTAATCACATTTCAATCCAATTACTATTTAACTGTGCTGAATTCCGCATCGCGCTAAACTCTATGTAACTGACAGCCCTTAACGTCTGAGCGATCAAAACGACTCTATAACGGCTGTCAAGATTGGTCAAGACCAGTACCACGATTAGCGCAATATCAAATGTGTCTAACGTTATGGTTCTTACGTACCTAGTCCAGTCATGGTTTAATCACCGAATATTTACCACGATTGCAGCCCTCGGCGAGACCGGACCAAGACAAGCTTCATACAAGCGGGACGCCGACACACGCTGCGACGTAGTAGGTACCTAAATCTCGCACCGCCGCCGCAAGACCCTTAACACGCCATTATAGCAATATAGCAATTCTGCCGTGCTAACAAAGAGTGCAGTAAGTAAGGTTTTTTCAAAAAATGAGTTAAATACAGATTCGAGATCGTGAAAATAAGCTCTATATGATGATTTGATCCCCATTTAGCTAGCATGTTTAGAACCGATAGTTTCTTTAAGAAGAGTGCAGTAAGGTTTTCACCAGACACGTAAATTACTAACTATAAGTGCAGTAAGCATAGCCACTGCACTTAGCATTACCTAATTTTCAAAGGCTTCTGTCAATTCAGACTAATAAGTAATGCAGTATGGTTATTTGCTGCTTTATTAATTAGCACCAGTGAATTGGGTTCTTTATAGAGCACACTAAGAAAAAGTGCAGTAAAATTGATTGCTGCATTGTTTGTTAGCAACGCGATTGGAAGAGAAATTTTAAATTGCAGTATGATACTACTTACTTTTCATTTAGTCTTCTTAATTACTAGTACTTATCGTAATCCTTACAATAAATGTAACAAGTATCCCCACTGCACTAACAATTAGCACTTGGTACCACGATTTTACCAATATACCTAATACAAAAAATGACATTTGAGTTACTGCATTTATAATAAGTACCCAGTGCATTCGTTAAATATGATCTTACAAACGATAAGTGCAGTTACAAACCTTACTGCACTTTTAATTAGGAACGCCTGGTAGAGACGCTAAAGAGCGTACTAAGCAAAAATGCTTTTTTCGCGATTTAAAACGCTACATTGCAGCTGTGCTAATGAAGGTCAGCTCAGTTAAAACAATTCATTTTTTCCTATACAGTAAAAATAAAACAATTATGAAAAAATCATAAGAAGGATTGAAAAACATAAAAATAAAAAATAAAAACTTTAGGCGCGATTTTCTCGAAATGATGGCGAACCACCTTACTGCACTCTTAATTAGCACGGCAGAATTATATATCGCTTTATAGCAATGAATTAAGATCTTTTTTGCAAGTCTAGCGCCGTTACGCGCGCTTTATGAAGCATGACTTCTAGTTGATATCTGTTCATATGGTTCTAGGGCCAGGGAGTACCATGTCCGTATGCCCAGCGGGGCCCTCGGCCCTAGGACTTTGAAACCTAGCTAATCATTTAGTGCTCATTTAGTGCTCTCTGAATATGTATTGCTTATATTTAGTCCTTCAAAGATAACGGAGTTATATCAAATCTAAGCTAGCGTCCGCCCAGCGGGGCCCTCCTTTATTATGGACACAAATGATTAAAATGTTACATCAATATTTAGTGCTCTGAATTCCTATTAAAACTGTATCAAAAGATTTGATCTAGCTGGTTTGGTTTAAAAGTTATAGCATTTTTAAGTTTTTAATTTCCAGCGGGGCCCTCTCTTGTTTGACTATATAAGTCGCTGTAATTAATGTCGCCATTTAGTGCTTGATGCCAGGTATATGTCTGTATGGTTAATTTACACATTCTGCTTCTAATAAACCTGGAAAATTCAATAATATCTCCCAACATTGGTTCATATAAAATGACATTTCGTGGACAGTCGGCATCAGAAGTAGATGAGAGCTTTACTTGTCTGTGGTTTCCTAGGGGATCGCTAGAGGGCGCTACGGTCTAAGCTTTCAGACACAAAGTTTTATCAAAATCGGTCCGGTAGTATAAGTGTAGGGACACACCTGCGGAACGTTCCGTGCCGGACATTCGGTTGAATACGTGTCTACAAGGAAATATGGTGCGTACTGGTGTGTCGCAGGTATAGGGAAGTAATACGGCAGCGAATAATTGATAATATCACATCAAGAGTCACCAGGACTAAAATACGACGTAGATGTCGACAATGAACCAGAAATACGGGTGCACAATTTTAGGCGGACTAGTAAAAATAGTAAAGCTCACGTATACTTCTGATCCCGACTGTCCACGAAATGTCAATTAATATGAATCAAAATTGCGATATATTATTGAATTTTCCAGGTTTATTAGAAGCAGAATGTGTAAATTAACTATACAGACCGATACCTGGCATCAAGCACTAAATGGCGACATTAATTACAGCGACTTATATAGTCAAACAAGAGAGGGCCCCGCTGGAAATTAAAAACTTAAAAATGCTATAACTTTTAAACCAAACCAGCTAGATCAAATCTTTTGATACAGTTTTAATAGGAATTCAGAGCACTAAATATTGATGTAACATTTTAATCATTTGTGTCCATAATAAAGGAGGGCCCCGCTGGGCGGACGCTAGCTTAGATTTGATATAACTCCGTTATCTTTGAAGGACTAAATATAAGCAATACATATTCAGAGAGCACTAAATGAGCACTAAATAATTAGCTAGGTTTCAAAGCCCTAGGGCCGAGGGCCCCGCTGGGCATACGGACATGGGAGTACCGACTCGCCTGCGCGCGATATCGACTTGACTAACTTTGCGAATTAAATGCTGATGCCCCGTCTCCCGCACTCCACGCGAGCCGCCGCGCACCCGCCACGACGGACGCTGAGCTTCTCCACTAGTAGTTTTTATTACACTATGACACGGCTTATCAAGATGGATCATTAAAAATAAATTAAACATCGATTCTATTCAGGTTTATGTTCTTCTTAATAGTACCTACCTATATAGTAGGTGGTCTAGGTATATTCTTACTGCGGTTTAATGCGATAAGGAATTAACGTTATTGCGTTTAGAAGATGGCCTTATTTTAGGCTCATGCGCACTAACCGCGTTTTTTTTTTTCCAAAACCACTGACAAAAGTTTACAAAATTTTTACCTTTTTCGAAACCAGCTTATAAAACAAGGATGTAATTCCCGTAATTTGAACGCCAAGTGCCATACATTTTTCGAGCAATACAGGGTGTTTTATGAGAAAGTTGCAAAAAAATGTACTATCCTTGCCACTTAAGACCTATTATTTCTGAGATCATGGACATTTTAGGAAGCGTTTCGTTTTCAAAATAATCACTGAATCATCAGCTTTCAGAAAATTATCAATAATCTTGAGTATTTAAAATTGAGTATTTTTTTTATAATTTTCTTTTTTCGGCAGCAAGTCCGAAAATTTCTGAAAATCTTAAAACCAACATAACTCATGTTCGACCACCAGTTAACTGGACTTAATTTGTTGCAAATGAGGTCTAGTATGACCTCTTTCAAGGAATAGGTCGAATTACAGATCACCCTGTATACTATTTCTTATACTGTGACAATCGCCCTACTGAGACATCAATGCTGTTCAAAATATACAGGGTACTTCTTATTATGCTGACGGCTTTTATGGTGTTGAACCTAGGTATGATCCGACCATCAAACTGAACAACTTTCTCTAAGTATCTACTTATATAAGGTCTAACAAAATTAGCTGAAACTATTGTAAGGGGATGATCAGACCATCAAACTGAACAACTTCTCTTTGGAACCAATATTGAAATCGCGAAAAAAAATCTGTTGTTCCATACAAACCTACTCAACCTATATGTATGTGACCGCAGATTTTTTTTTTTCGTGATTTTGTTATTGGTCACATAGAGAAAGTTGTTCAGTTTGATGGTCTGATCATCCCCTTATAATAGTTTCACCTAATTTTGTTAGACCTTATATTGTTGTAAATGTAGAATAAAATAAATAAATAAAAATAAATTAAATAAAATAAAACATTGCTGTCCCATATAGTTTATGTATTTGGGTCGAGTTGGCTTGCAGTTTTGTAAACAGAGTGTAACAAATGACCCTAGTAATACTTAAGGGGGTATTTTAGACCATCAAACTGAACAACTTTTACTATGGAGCCAACATCGAGGAAAAATAAAAAACTGTGTTGTCCCATACATTTTAGTCGAGTCGGTGATGCAGTTTTGTATCGGACAGCTGATTATGCTACACCCTGTATAACAGATGAGTTATTTAGAACCGCGAACCTACATGCCCATGTAAGCAACCAATACATGAATATGAATATAAATTATTGATACTATAATGTTCTTAAAACCTTTGCCAATTTTCCATTTCTGAACTTTAAAGTGCTAGTTGTGGTTCACCATTTATAGTTCATAGCCGGGAATCGAACCAGTGACCTTTACATAACTTGCTGCATTCACTTTTAGTCTTCATCTCATTTTCTTATTTGACTTTATACAAGGTGTAACAAAATACCCTAGTAGTCTTTAAGGGGCTACCTCCTAGTTTTACCATGAAATTGGGTAACTTTGAAACAGAAGTCTGTGTTTGTAACCATTTGATTTATTAACTATGGCACTGTTTGAGCTGAAAAATTAACTGAACCATCTACACGATATGAGAAGCTCACGACTATATTCCCCGACTATTCTGAAACCTCAGAACATCCACGTTTCACCAGTAGTACCGAAACTCTGTCCAGTGTGACGGGGGTGAGCCTGTCGCTACTTATAATGGACAGTGGGTACAATACATGCCTCGAAATTAAAGCATGCAGGTTTCCTCACGATGTTTTCCTTCACCGAAAAGCCAGTGGTGCTACAAATTGTGCATAACTTCCACATATTGTTCACAACACAATTAAGAATTATGTGGTTTTCTTACTTTTTCGAAATTAATAAAAAATCATCTCATTTTTCAAAGAAAACTGCTAAATTCTGACCGGAGCCACGCGCTCGTTCGCACCGATTAGTATGGAGAGTCGTGTTCCCGGGATGATACGCCTCGGCTCGCCGAGCTACGCGTAGGAGCGAAGCTCCGAAGCGGCCCCCCTGGATCCTGGTGGACCTGGTCTCTGGAGTCAATCTGCCTGCAAATGGTGGCCGCAGGCCGAGCTATTTGGACCATAAAAATGAACAACTTTCTCTATGGAGACAACGTCAAAAAAATATAAAAGAAATAAACAAAAAATAGGTAAAATAAAACAAAGCATAGAAAACGTAATAAATTTACCACATAGATCCAGTGTCCACTTTGACTAAGTTGTTTGACCATGAACAATTTATTCACAAGATGCAGCGTCAATGCAACGCAACCTCCAAAACGTGTTACATTCAACATCCTTCATACAATTTGCATTTGATATGACGTGATAGTAAATTTGTACACTTTCCTAGAACCAAATTTTTTTTATTACTAGAAAAATGTTAAGGGTGTATTCAGATAATGAATCTAAACAACTTTCAGTAAGGAACATGGGTCGAAAAAAGATTAATTTTTTGGCTTCCCATGGTACGTAAATAGATCGGCTGATCCATACTTTTAGCATGGATGACAAACTAAATTATTTCGATTTTTAACAGACTTATCAAACTTAACATAATAAACATATATGTAGTCAATTCAATAGAATATCGGGAAGGAAAATAGCAATTTCGCTACCAAGTAGCGTTCCAAAATCCGCACGGGTTATCCCTTACTCATAAACGGAAGCTTACATCCTGCGATGATAGTAAATATCCAGACTTGAAACGACATCACACTTTAAAAACTAAACCTAAAAAGGCAGTAATCTATTTATTGTGCACTTACAAAAAGGTGGACACGGGCTCACCCCTTGTCACACTGGACAGAGTTTCGGTACTACTGGTGAAACGTGGATGTTCTGAGGTTTCAGAATATCTCTGACTGCTGACTACCCCCACGGGGAATATAGTCGTGAGCATATGCTATGCTATGCTACAAAAAGGATACGAAAACCTACACTTTTAACAATCACTGTACTTAGAAACACGACATTCTCATGTAAACGCTTCACATAATCACAACACTTAAACTACACAATAAAGAGTTAGCTAACCAGTTAAGCACAATCTGTTGCCAGCAACACACGTGTGAAATTGATCCTATCGCGGTAAACAGACGGGAAAATGTTAAAGTTATTCGTGGTTACAATAAGCTTAAGCTTCGTCGTCACGGCACCTATGGAGACGGACAAAATTGATTTCACGCCAATCAATCAATTTGCTCTACGCCTTTTGGATAACACGTACGCTTTTCAAGAGAATTTCGGAAACAAAAACATTGGGTTATCACCTTTATCGGTTTGGAGCATATTTTCGTTGCTAGCTGAAGGATCTACTGGAGACACGTTTCAAGAATTAGTAAAGGAGCTTCAACTGCCTAAAGATTTGAAATTGACACAGACACTTCATAACTCTGTTAATCAAATTTTGAAAAACAATCAAGATGTGACTTTGAAAGGACAATCAGCGATGTTTTCTCACTGCTCCTTGGAAATACATCCGGAGTTTTGTCAGCAAGCCTTAGCTTATAAAACTGATATTTACTCAGTAGATAACAGTAACACTACAAAGCTAGCTAATGATATTAATTACTACATTTGTTTGGCAACTGAAGGAAGAATAACTAACGTAGTCCAGCCTGAACTTTTGGAGGATTTGCGAATGATTTTAGTGGATGCGTTGTATTTCAAAGCTAGTTGGACTCACCCTTTTGACCCGACGCAAACAAAAGAAGAAGAATTCTACAACTCACAAGGAAAAACCATTGGGTCAGTCAACATGATGTTTCATAAAGCACCTCATAGCACCGGAGATTCAGTTCAAATTGGAGCGCAAGTTCTAGAAATGACGTACGGGAAAAGTGAACAGTATTCTATGTTGATTCTTCTACCATTTGACGGGATGCCGTTGAAGAGATTGTTAAACAATTTAGCTTCTCAGAATCTTGATTGGATGTCGGAGTTTAAAATTGGTGGGAATTTACCACAAATAGACGTTTACATTCCTAGATTCAAGATATCTTCGAAGACAGATCTGATTCCTCCATTGCAGTATACTGGTATTCATTCGATCTTTGATAGCCAAAAGGCGCAATTACCTGGAGTATCAGATAGTCCATTGTACGTATCGAAGACAATACAAAATGTTGAAATAGAGGTGAATGAAGAAGGAACTGTTGCAGCCGCTGCCACCGTAGTTGGTTTAGAAGACAGAATATTGGGACAAAGATTTGAAGCTAATAAAGAATTTGTGTTTTTAATTATGGAAAGGAAATTGAATGTGATTTTGTTTGCTGGTGTTTATAATGATCCTTCTGTGGTTTAGGATTAGTTTTTAGAAGATGCAGTATGTTGTTATACCTACGTTACCAGTTGAATGTGTTCATTAACATTTTGGGCTAAGTTTTTAAGTGTTACGTACACATGGCGACACATCAAACTAAGGAAAACCAAACTAAACTTGCCGCTCGACGAAATACGCGTTATTCACCCAACGCGCGGTCAGCTTATATTGGTTTTGCATAGATTGATGTGTCGCCGTGTATTTATTTATGGTTTCAGATCAACGCAAAACCAGAATACCGATTACCTATACCAAATCAACGATGTTTTTACTTTTTGTATACTTAGACGAATTTGAATGAAATGTTTTGTTGTTTCATACCAAATGAATGATTATTTATCTACGTACCTATAGTTTGATTACAGATTATCTTCCTCTCTATCGTATTCGTTATCGAGTAGAAAAGATGACAATCGATTCCTAAGAAATTGTTGAACCGGTTTTATCGTTTTTATTATTAAAAACAAAATCAAAGTTTGATCCTATTTTAATTATCAACTGGTAAAAGTAAATACATTATTTTAACTAAAGAAACTAATCTCTAGGTCTGTGGTTTGTCAGATATCTGTTAAAACAAACATCATCGTCTGATCAAGACATCTAACAAAATAGATACATGATTATTTTCTAGATCGTGTTTAAGGGGCCATAGGTCCCGACGAATATTTTCTATGAGAAACGCGATTGCCCAGCGCTCCGAAAAGTGTGTGCGTGAGCCGTATTTTCGATTAAAAAGAACTAACCAAAGTACTTTTCCTAGACTTTTTTTATGATTTCACTTGTTAAACTAATGGTTAATATGAGAATATAAATGAAAAAAAAATCTGAAACTAAGTATTTAAGTTCTTCTAAAACGAGAAAAATGTTTAAAAATGCATGAAAATATGTCATCTTTGTGACGATTTTCTATCGAGTGAAGTAATTCCAATCGTGTATTCAGTTTATGATTTCACTAGATAAACTATCCAAAAATACTGAGTTATGACTTTAGTTTCGGTAAATGGTACCTATAAAACTAGTCGTAAAATGAAAAATAAAAGATGCCTCCGAGGTATTTCCACCTACTATTACGCCTTAAAAAATTCCATCATCATTAATTGCTTAGTATTGAAAATAGGACTAAACATGGAGCTCACTGCAAGGAATTGGTGAACCACGGAAAAGCACCGAGGCCTATCCTATTAAACCGGTCCTAAATTATTGCCACACCAGTATACAGATTTTATTCTTTCGAAGCACATCACTTCAGACTTTATCACAATTTTTTCTATAAAATCGTGACTTCAACATTGAATATTTTTAGCAAAAATGAGGAAATTGATGAATCGTTCTTTTTTTTGACGTAATACGTGATAATAATGAGACGGATGTGAACAGGTAAATTGAGATAATTTAATTTTAACTTTGATCTTTAAAATGTTTGTAGTAAAATTTCAATTTAAGTTTTGATTGTTGAGATCAAAATGTGTTTTAAGCTGTTAATGCTCACGACTACAGTGTGAAATAGATATCATTAGCATCCTTTTAAACTAATAGTCTACCCATCAAACCAAACAACTTTTACTATGGCAGCAATCAGATCGTAAAAAAAAAATCTGCTGTTTCATACAGTTTAAAATGTCCCTTAGTCACCTCGTAAACCACTGGGAGAAATAGGGTAGCCTATTCTAAACCAAGAACTACAAGGCGAACCCCACGTGCTTATAAATTCTAAAGAAACAACTTATTACCTCAATTTTCTTCAAAACCTTGCATAAATATTTTATAAAACCGTAAATAAAAACTGAAATAAAGACTTCCTTTGATGGTGGTGACACGTACTTTGTTAGTAGTAAACTGTAATTATGTTTCAATTACTAACATAAAAACCGGTCAAGAGTGTATTGGACCGACGTGGAATTGGGTTCCGTTCATCTACGGAGTGAAATTGATATCATTAATTCATTAGCTTAGCATCCTTTAAAACTAAGAGTCTATCCGTCAAACAGAATTACTTTTACTACGGGAGCAAACCGATCGGGGCAAAAATAAAATCAGCTGTTCCATACTAAACAGCAATGCCTACTCGATACCTACTCGACTCTAATGTGTATGCAACAGCAGATTTCTTCCCCCGATCGGATTGCTTCCATCGTAAAAGTTGTTCAGTTTGATGGGTAGAATCTAAGTTTGAAAGAATGCTAATGATATCAATTTCACCCTTTTTACATACAGGGTGTAAAATTGTATATGTTACGTTTCTGAGAGGGTGCTTTAGACCATCAAACTGAACAACTTCCATCAAACAAGCCAAAATCGAAATCGAGAAAAAAAAATCTGCTGTTCCAAACATTTGTGCCGAGTAGTCATTGATTACGTTTTCTATGGAAGAGCAGATTTTTTTTGTGATTTCGATGTTGTCTCCGTAGTGAAAGTTGTTTAGTTTGATGGTCTGAAGCACTCACTTTGATATCTAACGCATTTAATTTTACACCCTGTATACTACAGGTTCTGAATTGTAAATTTTGCGTGGATGTAGGTACTTACTTAGGTTGACATTGGAGATATTTGCAAAAATATTAATTGGGAGCGTTTAGAATACGTACGTACCTAATGGAAGGCATCGAGACCATTTTTTTAGAATTTTTGTCAAAAAAAACATAAAAGAAAACAAAATAAAAAGTAAGAAAAAAATAATTTTCTTAACGAACAACAGAACCCTAAAAAGTAACCAAACCCTAATTAGTTAATAATGAAGATTGCTAGTTAGACAATGATACGATTAAGTGTATAATTTAACTCAGATTTGTTCTATAGAACTGCATAGGTAATTATTAACTGAATGCAACTACATTCCACTCCGATGATGCACAGTATGTTTTTTGACCTGAAAAGCGGTCATGGTCGTTTTATTCGTGTAATCGTTAGTGTTAATCATTTTGAAACTGAGAGTAGACCTCCCGTGCGTCAAGTCTTCTTAATTCTTCTTAATATTGAGTTGTGATTTTTTAATTTTTTTTTTCAAAATATCGCTATAACTTCCAAATAATCCGGTTTTCTTCTTTTTTCTCAATTTAGTATAATAAAACAATAAACGAGGTATTTTATACACATTACAAAAGTTCTCGAACATTTATGTTAATGACGAAATTATACATTTTATTGTTTTTCGTTTTTTATTTTTTATTTCTATATAGTCAGTTATTGGGGTTCCATTTTTACTTTTCAATATTAAGAGCCATACTATTGATGTCTAATAAAAAAATCAGATCTAAATCTCGTAGGATATAGGAGTTATTAACTAATTCTTCTAAATGTACTAAAATTATAAGAAAAAAACATTAGAAGTTAATAACTCCTATATCCTACCAGATTTAGATCTGTTTTTTTTTGTATACATCAATAGTATGGCTCTTAATATTGAAAAGTAAAAATTGAACCCCAATAACTGAATATAAAGAAATAAAAAATAAAAAACGAGAAACTATAAAATGTATAATTTCGTCATTAACATAAATGTTCGAGACCTTTTGTAATGTGTATAAAATACCTCGTTTAATGTTTTATTATACTAAATTGAGAAAAAAGAAGAAAACCGGATTATTTGGAAGTTATAGCGATATTTTGAAAAAAAAAAAAAAAAATTATAACTCAATATTAAGAATAATTAAGAAGACTTGACGCACGGGAGGTCTACTCTCAGTTTCAAAATGATTAACACTAACGATTACACGAATAAAACGACCATGACCGCTTTTCAGGTCAAAAAACATACTGTGTGATGTCAAGACTCAAGCAAGCGAGTTGAAGTCTTGGACTTAAGGTGAGAGGTTAATTACAGTTAAAACCAGTAAACTGTACTTTTGAACTTTAAAGATGCATTTAATTTGCATCGTTATTTTTAGGCTCTGTCTAACCCTTTGAGAGAAGGCGTGAATTTATTAATAACACAGGATGTAAGGAAAATTATCTTTAGTGTAGAGTATGCATATTAAGTTTATGAGAGTATGTGACTCTACCCATCAAACTCAACAACTTTTACTATAGGAGTAAACCTCTCAGAGCAAAAAAAACACAGTCTTATACATTTGAGTCGAGTAGGCGCTGCAGTTTAGTATCATCATCATCGCTCGGTCATAAGAGCTCAGTGGCACATTGTGGAGAGGTATGACTCTCAATCGTGAGGTCCGGGTTCGAATCCGCACGGACAACATGCCACGTACCAATGAGTTTTTCTAACTTACACTGCTGTCCCACAGTGGGACAGCAGTGTAAGTTAGAAAAACTCATTGGTACGTGGCATGTTGCCCTGCAGTGACTGCAGGGCACAGGCCTTCCCTCTAGGAGGGCGTTTGGGCGTTAGTCCACCACGCGTGCCCAATGCGGATTGGTAGACTACACATACGCATCAAAATTTCTTCTTCTGCATTTGCAGGTTTCCTCACGATGTTTTCCTTTACCGTTTGAGAGCGTCGGAATACGTAGGTACATAAGTTAGAAAGACTCATTGGTACGTGGCATGTTTTCCGTGCGGATTCGAACCCGGGCCTCATGATTGAGAGTCCATACTTCCCCGCAACGCGCCGCCGAGCTCAATGCACTGGGTATCCCCAGAAAATTTAAGTATGTTTCAGAGCGTCTAGTCGAAATATGGGCATAACTCGACTTAATCCCTTTAAATATGTAATATCCCTATAAATAATAATGTCCTTTTAAAAGTGGAGGCCATGCATTGGAAAACCTAATTCATTTTAAATAAAATAAAAAAGAAAGAGGAAAAACATTGAACCCTCTCTGGAAAAACCAAGTATTTGATATCAAACGGCAGTGGTTCTAAATCTTTTATATCGATGTACGGCCATGCATTGGAAAACCTAATTCATTTGAAATAAGAAAAAGAAAAGAGGAAAAGCATTGAACCCTCTCTGGAAAAACTAAGTATCAAACAGCAGTGGTTCTAAATCTTTTATATCTTGGTGATACTTAACCTATTTGTTTCATATACGAAAAGATACACTGTCAAAAATACCTTGGCCATTCCAGATAAAAATAAGGGTATACAGTACGACCAGTGACTGCTGCTGTTACTAATGACGCCAAACATGCAGTAGATAACATTCTCCTAGAATTCTCAGCTATGTACTCTGAATTGTCATTGTCAATTGTCACTTGCCACTTTTATTAAAGGGCCCAAGAAAATAATTCCGTTCATCAATCTTCGTTTGCGCAGACAGGGTCTAACATTTTCCGACGGTACTCGAAATCTCGAAACCGTTTGATAAGTGATAACCGTTTACCACTAGTTTGTGATTATTAACGAAACATTAAGGGTGTATTCAGACCGTGAATCTGAACAACTTTCTCTAAGGAACCATTGGGTCGAAAAACGAAATTTTTTTGGACCTCCCATACGGATCATCGGCCTATCGATTTTCTATGGAAGGTCCAAAAAAAATCTTTTTTCGACCTATATTTCCTAGGAAAAGTTGTTCAGGTTCAAGGTCTGAATACACCCTTAAAGTTTCGTTACTAATTAAAAACTAGTGGTGTACCTACCTATACAAGGTGTTACAAAAATACAAATAAACCTTTAAGGGGGTGGTGTAGACCATCAAACTGAACAACTTTCACTATGGGACCAATATCGAAATCGCGAAAAAAAAAATTAATGTTTTCTATACTCTACAAATCGACTAGAGCTAAAATATGTATGGGATATGAAATTATTTTTTTCGTGATTTCGATGTTGGTCCCATAGAGAAAGTTGTTCAGTTTGACGGTCTTAACAACCCCCTTGAGAGTTTCAAAAATGTATTCTTACTTATGAAACACCTTGTATATTCAACTACCCTGTTAGAGAAAGAAAGTGATTGCTGAAAATGACGCGCTTTTCAGAGATCATACGTCTTACTGTGTATTTGGGACTTTATCATCAACAGCCTATATGTATGTCCCCCTGCAGGGCACAACTGAGGGTAGGCTCAGAGAGGGTGTATGGGCGTTAGTCCAACACGCGTGCCCACTGTTGGTAGACTTCACATACCTACGCTACGCATCGGAATCTCTTCTTCAGCGTATACAGGTAATAGGACTTAGGTCACAATTGGTTACTTAGATCTTTTAGTCTGGCAGACAGGCGTGGTAACAATGTCCATTTGTGGCAGATTTCTGCCAACCTGGAGTTTTATTTCTCTACAGTCACACATGATTATTAAAATACGAAAGTGATGTCAAACTCAATAGAATATTAGGTATTCGTATTAGGATTCAATACGAAATACGATGAGAAACTTTCAAAAATATCACTCCATAGTGGCAGAAATCTGCCTCAAATTGTCACTCTGCGTGGTAACCATCTTCAAGTTCTGCAGTAGAAGTGAACGGGGCCAATGTCTTCCAGCCTTGAGTATTGAACTATTACATCGGTGGATGTAACAAATACAATGGTATAAGTACGTACGGATCCACCAAAAGGTATTGTTTTATTCAATTTCACATAGTTTACTTCAAGGTCTCGAGACAATGCGTGAATTTAGCTGGACTATACTATACCTTGTAATGACCTTAGTTTTTTTACAATTTGTTCTTTTGTTCAGCGCAATTTTGTTGTCTTATGTTTAAGGCTCGGTGCAAATTGACCACCGGCCACAGACACCGGTGTTCGGTGGCCGCCACAATTGATACCCCGCTCTTTTTGTGGGTAACTGAAGTAAAAGTGAGAGGGGTCGGAGTGATGCGTCACTGGCCACTGGTGGCTATGGCCGGTGGCTCATTTGCACCGAGCCTTAGGTCAAGATTCCAGTATGATCTAGTCTAGGGCGTTGACTCATCACATCGCATCATCAACCTTATAAATGAGTAAGTACTCGTATACGTTAGACTACAGTTCAGAGGAATTAAGCTAAGAAGATGGTCATAATTATAAAGGCAAGACTCATTGCGTGGTAGAGGAAAGTTAGAGGTCAAGTTGATGTTAGAGTATTTTCAAGCAGCCTCAGTAAACTTCATGTCACCCGTAGCCTTGAATAGGTGCATAGGCGTAGCAAGGGGGGGGGCCGGGTGGGCCCGGCCCACCCCAGAATCCTTCTGGCCCACCCCAGAAATCAAATGAATCACTTACTAAAAATAAGAGACCGAATCGCCTCGATCTCGGCATGAGCTGGAGAAATCGAGTTATAATGAAGCAAAATCTTTAGAACCTACTGCACTGATCTAATTTATATTGCTGTAAAATCACGAGCTCGCTTCGCTCGCTCCTGGCAAGACACATTGCAGTAAAATCTCGAGCTTACTTCGCTCACTCCAGAATTCAGTGAAATCTCGAGCTCGATTCGCTCGCTCTAGGATTTGGATCGTATATCTCTTCATAGTGTATCTAGAGCAATCTTGAGCTTGCTTTGCTCGTTCCAGATTTTAGGTCGTAAAAAACTCGAGCTCGCTTCGCTCGCTCCATGATTTAAATCTAATTACACTGATCTCACTATATTTCAGTAAAATCTCGAGCTCGCTTCGCTCGCTCCTGACTACGATTGTATCACAAGGACCTACAGCTAGATACATTGCAGTAAAATTTCGAGCTTACTTAGCTTCGCTCGCTCCAAAATTCAGTGAAATCTCGAGCTCGCTTCGCTCGCTCTAGGTTTTGGATCCTATGTGTTTTCTAAGTGAAGCAAAATCTCGAGCTTGCTTTGCTCGTTCTAGATTTTAGGTCATAAAAAACTCGAGCTCGCTTCGCTCGCTCCATGATTTAAGTCTAATTACACTGATCTCACTATATTACAGTAAAATCTCGAGCTCGCTTCGCTCGCTCCTGGCTACGATTGTATCACAAGGACCTACAGCTAGATACATTGCAGTAAAATTTCGAGCTTACTTAGCTTCGCTCGCTCCAGAATTCAGTGAAATCTCGAGCTCGCTTCGCTCGCTCTAGGTTTTGGATCCTATATGTTTTCTAAGTGAAGCAAAATCTAGAGCTTGATTTGCTCGTTCTAGATTTTTGATCGTAAAAACTCGAGCTCGCTTCGCTCGCTCCAAGATTTAAGTCTTATAACACTGATCTTACTATATTGCAGTAAAAATTTCGAGCTCCCTTAGCTTTGCTCGCTCCAGAATTCAGTGAAATCTCGAGCTCGCTTCGCTCGCTCTAGGTTTTGGCTCCTTTTTCCATAGTAAAGTAAAATCTCGAGCTTGCTATGCTCGTTCCAGATTTTAGGTCGTAAAAAAATTGAGCTCGCATCGCTCGCTCCAGGTTTTACATTTTATTGCAACGACCTAACCTGGGCCTGGCCCCCCCTGGGAAAAAATCATTGCTACGCCCATGAATAGGTGCCTTGAGAAGAATTTGAGATACTTTTGTGTGAATTCGATGCCGCTTCTCCGTCACCCGTGACTTTGAATGCCCACCCTTAGAGGCATTTGAGATACTTTTGTGCAAATTAAATGCCGGTCCTTATCGTAGGCTTGAAAAGGCGCCTTGAGAGGAATTTGAGATACTTTCGAGTGAATAGATGCCGGTCCTTATGTCACTGTAGCTTTGAACGCCCTGAGAGGCATTTGAGATACTTTTGTGTGAATAGATGCCAGACCTCCTGTCACCCGTAATGTTGAATAGGCACCTTGAGAGACATATTTTGAGATACTTTTGTGTAAATTAGATGCCGGTCTTCCCGTTACCCATAGACTTCAGTAAGCGCCTTGACAGGCATTTGAGATACTTTTGTGCAAATTAGATGCCAGTTCTTATATCACTGTTGCCGTGAATAGCTCCTTGAGACACATATTTTGAGCTTCATTTTGAGATGTTTTTGTGTTAATTAGAATGCCGGACTTCCTGTCACCCGTAGACATAAATAAGCGCCTAGACAGGCATTTGAGATGCATTTGTGCGAATTAATGCCGGTTTTTATGTCACTGTAGCCTTGAATAGGCATCTTGAGAGGTATTTGAGATACTTGCATTATACTTCTACAAATCGATGTACGTAATTGAATACATAAATAAATTAAACTAACGTGGTTAGTTGTGCTTCCTTCCGACAATAATGACGTATATGACGTCATAATGACGGAATCAATCATTCAACAGAAGAGCTAAGGTAATTAAAGTACATAATCCTACGCATTGAATAAGTAGATATTATTCTATAAATTCTAAGAAGGCAAAACACGCATGAAGTAATAAATCATTTCATTATAATGTCCATCTCCGTTGTCATAGTTCACGAATTTTCCGAGGCGGAAAACCATAAACCGATCTTCGATGCATAATTCTGACTTGCGTACTACGAATAAAGGCTTCCGCACATTGCAGCGATATTATCGAGCGATTTTATCGAGCGATATTATCGACAGCGATATCGCGACACCTTACACACTGCAGCGATTACGCGATTCGCGTCACGCATGCGCCCTTCACTGAATGTAGTATAAAGAGATTGCGTCAGGTTGCGATAATATCGCGGCAGTATGTGGGATCGAGCGCGTCCCCATACAAAATGTACTGAGAAGAATTATCGCAAAATCGCAGCGATATTATCGCTGCAATGAGCGGAGGCCTGAAAGAAATAACTTGCGTAGGTATAATGCGTTTATCACGAATAATTATTACGGAGTTTGTAGCTTTTAAGTACTATACAGACAGATCTAACGTCACGCGAGCAAGGTGAGTCTCAAACGCGAATGTTTGTATTACGTGGTATTAAGTACTCATTCATATTAATGTTGTTCTTATCAAAGCATACCTACATCTTTCATTTAGATTTGGTGAGTGAAAGGGGTTGAATCTAGAACGAATGCTTCGACATACAGGGTGTAAGGGACAGCCCTCCGCAAACTGAAACGGTGAACTCAGACGACCAAACTGAACAACTTTCACTATGGAGCCTACCACAGGAAACGCGAAAAAAAATCACCTGTCCCATACATTTGAGTCTGATAGGTACGGCAGTTTTGTATGGGACAGCTGGTTTTTTTTTCGCGTTTCCTGAGGTATGCTCCATAGTGAAATCTCCATTGTTCAGTTTGATCGTCTGAGTTCACCGTTTCAGTTTACGGAGGGCTGTCCCTTACACCTTTTATTGTGCAATTTGAACAAGTTTTATATAGGTAATTTGTGCTATTATGCTCTTGCACCACCTTGTCTAAACTAGTTAGGTATAAAATGAAGGCCAAAATTTTAGAAGTGCACTATTAGCACTAACAGGAAGCGACGTGCGTATGCATACAAAATAACGTATTGCTTCTATAATCAAAATAACCTTCCACTCGTACCTATAGTTTGGGAATCTCCGAAATAACTGTAAACCTTACCTGACGTGACATCACGACAACCAGTTCCATTAGGATTTCAAGAACAAACCATTTAAAAAAACCACAAACATTCTTATCTCTCCTTCGTTAAGACTCAGAATTGTCTGAACGTTGTTTTAAAAGACGGCAAAACATAAAGTTGTTAAACTGGTTTTGACATTCGCATAATGATTATAAGAGACTAGTGCACAAGAAGCCACGGTCGAGGCCACTTGTTCTCACAATGAAGTTCCTCATAATATTGTTTATTTGTTTATCTTCGTGTTTGTGCGAAATTGACTTCAGTGAACGCTCAAGAAACTTTAGCATAGAACTTCTGCACTTCACTCAGCTGGAAGCCGACGGTCACGTCGTTATATCTCCATTCGGAATATGGACTCTAATGACTGGAGTTGCTTTAGGAGCCACAGGAGAATCATTCAAACAGTTAAGCAGAGCTTTCATCCTTCCAAAAAACCCAAACACTCTTATCCAAGGTTACAAAGGCTTAACGAAAACCGTCTTAGATCCTAAAACCAATGGAGTTGAATTGACGAGCAAAAATTTCGTGTTTTTAGACAAGGGTTTCTCAATTTATCCGGAATTCGAAAGCACAATACAGAAGGATTTCGGTGCATCGGTGAAAGTATTTGAATTTAACGACCCGAATTCTGCAGCTAAATTAGCAAATAGCTACATTCAAAGTTCTGGCGGAAGAGTTTCTAATGTCCTCAAATCTGACGACTTTGCTGAATCAAGAATGATATTGACCAATGTAATTTCTTTCAAAGGACTTTGGTCTTTCCCGTTCAACAAAACTGAGACGACCCGACAGCCTTTCTACGATGAAAATAAAAGGAAAGTTGGTGAAGTTAACATGATGTATCAGAAGGCACAGATTCCTTTCTCAAGTATAACAGAATTAAAGGCTTTTGTCATAGAACTGCCTTACGGGAACGACAATAAGTACTCCATGCTTGTTCTATTACCCCACAATGGGGTCAAAGTAGCGCAAATGTACAAAAACTTCGCTTCAGTAAGCTTCAAGGATGTGATACAAAAATTGAAGGATGACGAAGAAGAATTCGGTTTAGTTGACATCGAAGTTCAAATACCAAGATTCAAGATCAGTACAAACGTAGTGTTGAATAAGCCGTTAAACTACATGGGCGTTTATGATATTTTTGAGCCGGACGTAGCCAGTTTCCAGCGAGCTACAAGGGAGAAAATCTTCGTGTCAGCTATTGTTCATAAAGCTGATATAGAAGTAACAGAGGAGGGTACTGTGGCATCAGCGTCCACATCGGCCTACTTTGCTGATAGGATATCAGCTCCAAGATTTCAAGCGAACAAACCATTCGTCTACTTTGTCATTGAAAAGACAACGACTAGTGTTATTTTTGGAGGAATCTATTCTAAGCCAACAGTTTTTTGAGTTGTTTTTTTTTGAGAGATTGTCCATAAAATACGTGGCTTTGATAGTTTACTAAAGACTTTATTAACTTGATCTTTGTGACTCTATTCTACTTAAATCTTTATTCGTCTTGGTTAGTGACATGTATTAATTTATTCGTTTGTTGTAAGTATACTAGATAACTAGTTGGGTAACAAATGACAAAATGATTAATAATTTGTGTAGCCTACGTATTAGCTAAGCACCTTAGCAATTAATTGAAGTAGTATAGGTACCTACATAAGTTTGTAAAGACTTGTGATTTGTTATTCATACAGGGTAGATAAGTTCCTGCCGACGCATTTGGACTTAGGGCTAGTTTTTTGAGGAAAGTACCAAATTATATATTTTTCACAAATTTTTGTAACTTGCATTGTGGTACGTGGTTTATGGATGGCCACTTTTAAAATTATATTACTACAAAAACCAGAGTCATTAAAGTTGTACAATCTACCTAATTAGGTATTAATGACTCTGGTTTTTTACCCGACTGCGACAGAAGGAGGGTTATTACAGGGTGTAACAAAACACCCTAGTAATAATTAAGGGGGTGCTTCAGAACATCCAACTGAATAACTTTCACTATGGAGACCCAACATCAAAATCGCAGTTTTGTATGGAACAGTAGATATTTTTTTTCGCGATTTCGAAGTTGGCTCCATAGTGAAAGTTATTAAGTTTGATGGTCTGAAGCACCCCCTTAAATATAACTAGAGTGTTTTGTTACCTACAGGAGGTACATACCGTATAATAGTTTAAATAACCTAATAATAATAAAATACCTAACCTAGCGTATGTTAGCTTATGTAACCTATTTTATTCTCAACTAAATTATAACGATAATAATTAACTAATGTCAAGTAATTAAGATAACTGTGCATTTGTATTCTTTTGTAGGTTTAAATTTTTTTTAAAAGACTATAAAAAACATATTACCTAATTAAGTACTTAATTATTTTTTAATAACCCATTGATGATTATTTTAACAGGCGAAAGAGGTTACAGAGTGAAATTGATATCATTGCGTCTACCCATCAAACCAAACTGAACAACTTTTACTATGGGAGCAAACCGAACGGAGCAAAAAAAATCTGCTGTGCATACATTTGAGTCGAGTAGGCATTATTAGTATGGAACAACTGACCTTTTTTTGCTCCGATCGGTTTGCTCCCAAAGTTGGTCAGTCTGATGGGTAGACTCGTTTAAAAAAAGGATTCTAATGATCTCAATTTGGACCTGTAAAGGATCGTAGGTAGATGGCAGTGGCACGCCTTGGTCTCTGCCTACCCCACTGGGAAAGAGACGTGGCGTTATATTAGATACCTGTTATTTATAGCAAATGGTAACACGCTCATGACCATATTCCCCGAGGGGGTAGTCAGAGATATTTTCTCAGACAAACTCTGAACCTGAACTGAACTGTCAAACTCAGAACATCCACATTTCATAGCAGTACCGAAACTCTGTCCAGCCAGTGTGACGGGGAGCGAGCTCGTCGCCACTCGTAATGGACATCAGTGGGTTACAAATGCCTCGAAATAAAAGCATGCCGGTTTCCTCATGATGTTTTCCTTCACCGAAACCTTCTGTGGTACATGAATTCCGAAAAACTCGTTGGTACGAGTCGGCCTGGACGGGGATCGAACCTCTTGCTCGGCAGGCTGGTTATAATTAATTACTCTTTGGGCTGGTTACTCTCCGCTGGTTCACCACGGCTCCATAATAGTACAAATACGGCTTCTAGATTTTAAAGAGTCTCAGAGTTGAAAGAGTTATTAGAAGCACTATTATGTAAATATCTATATTTCTAAAGAAAAGTTGGTGAAAGCGGAGAGTTATGGAAACTTGGAATTTCATTCCAACTACACAGCGACACATCAAGATATCCAAAACCAAAGACCGAAGAAAAGCTCCTATTTTAAGTAACAAGCAAACGAGGCGTAAGGTAATATGGTGGATAGCTGCTTTAACAAAGTATCAGGCGCTCTTCTGTCCTATTATATTGTCTCTGGTCCAAAGCTTGCAGTTGCACAGAATAGGGATAGTTGGAAGATTAAAGGGGAGGCCTTTGCCCAGCAGTGAGACGAAAAAAGCTAGTAAAAAAAAATTCTAAAAATTTGCGTTTTTCCCTTTGTTCCTTGTTCCTTTGGGAAAGTTGTTTATAAGTACCTACAATCATCGTACTGCGCTCAATCATAGTATCATCAGGGCATCTACCCGGACATCTTCGCAATTTCTTTAACGTTTTCGTTCCAATGTCAATTATTAGGTACAATGAAGTTCAGACCAAAACGGTGGCGATGTATCAAAGTCCGGGTACAGGGCCAGTACTGCGCTCCGGTGGATGTAGTATCGGAGCGCACATACTCCATCTCAATAGAGCCATGCTCTCAATCTCTGGCAGTCTGCGTGCTACACCTACCCCCTGGCTGCCGGTGCTATCTAACATCGCGCCAATGGACATCCGACGAACGAAAGCGGCTTCCGCCGAATGAGTCAAATCTCAAAACATGCACCCACATCCTTTGCGGATCGCGAAGACGCTAGACAACCTACCAAACACGACTTCCATCGCGAAACCCTATTATGGTCTGACCCATCGGTGATAAGCCCACTGAACACTGCATCTGAAATAAGGCGGTGTAAATGGCATGCTGAGGAATGCGCCCCTGTCGACCTCGTTCCGGAGCCCTCAGAGATGCTACCGGGCTGTCAGGAACACCGAGAAGATTCAAGGGGGTCTAAGGGTTATACAGGGTCCAACTTAATATGCTGACAGTTTTTTACGAGGATGATCAGACCTTCAAACTGAACGTACATCTTTCACTCCAAAAGGACGCTGTATGCATCCAGCCAGAGCCGTAAAACACTCACTATAAAAAAAAAAAAAAAAAAAAAATTTTTTTAAATGTAAACATTTTGGAATAATCGCATTTAATTAATTATTTCGAAAATGCAATGGCTCAATTTACTTTACTATGCGCCCAGACAAATTGTATTCCTAAAATACAACCTAAAAATAGCTGGCAAAGTTGTACGGTTTCACGGCAAGTACCTAACTACATAAACATAACCTAAAAATAACCTAAAATAATTGTTTTGTTATGTTTGTTGGTCTATTGGATCTTCACAATGTCTCAAGACGAAAGTCTAAAAAGGCTGAAGGTCACCTAACGGGCAATGGAGAGGGCTATGCTCGGAGTTTCCCTACGAGATCGAATCAAAAATGAAGAGATCCGCAGAAGAACCAGAGTAGCTGACATAGCCCAAAGAATTGCTAAATGAAAGTGATAGTGTGCGCCGATGGCCGATGGGGCCGAAAAGCTGTCGAGTGGCGTACCGGAAAGCGCAGAGTGGGTAGGCCCCCCACAAGGTGGACCGACGACCTGGTGAAGGCGGCGGGTATCCGTTGGATGAGGGCAGGACGGATGGGGGAGACCTTAGTCCAGCAGTGGACATGCATCGGCTGAGATGATGATGATGATGGGGATGAGATTGAGTTGTTCTTATATATGTAACGGTGAACGAAAACATTCTAACGCATAGCATAAGCATAGCATATGCTCACGACTATATTCCCCGAGGGGGTAGTCAGAGATATTCTGAAACCTCAGAACATCCACGTTTCAACATTCTAAGGAAACCTGAATATTATGCTTACGAATAAGAGTATCGGCTATAGTTGATTACACATCGTGGGCAGGAAAGTAAGAAAGGTCTCAGATCTCATGTAATAACACAAACATGTGATCTGAGAGGCTTTCTTATTTACTGCCCGAGGTTAGTATGATATTTTTCTCCTTTGACGGAGGTGGAAAGCGGCAACTTCGTTTAGCGTAGCCGGGCGAGAATTGACACTTTCCGTCTGGAGGGGAGAAAAATAAGTTTCTATCTTATTTTCTAGGGTTCACAGCCAACAGATCATTAGTCCGTACAAAATGGAGTTCTCTCAACGTGCATACGCTTCAAACGAACTCGCGTCCATGTTTATTGCACAGACAATGCTATTCAAAAGGTTTACGGGACGAAGATGTTTCACAGTTCAAAGAGAGAACAATTGAAAAAGGTAGGTAGCCCTAAAGCAATGTATAAGAAAGAGTACCTATTACTATGGACACAGTATGGACCATAGATATAGTAACTAGATGAAACCATAACATGGCCGCACACGAAACAGCAATAGTATGACTTTTGCATACTAAAAGAAAATTTGATTGGCAAGATGTCATCAACGTTTCATAGTTTTGATATCTTGCCAAACACAAAAACTGGCCACCTGGCCGAAACAAAAAATAGTATTTCTGTCTTTTTTACCCGACTGCGACAGAAGGAGGGTTATGTTTTTCGAGCGTATGTATGTATGTATGTGTGTTTGTATGTCTATTTCTTTGGCACGCCCTACAGCCTAAACGGCTTGATGGATTTTAACATAGGAGGTGTCGTTAGATTCGTAAAAATCGTGAGAGTGACATAGGGTACATTATTTTAATGTAGCGTATGCGAATTAAAAAAGAGAGGGGGGAGAATAAAATTTTTTTCGTAAAAAAATACAATATGGGTATCAAATGAAAGCTGGTGAAGAGCAGATTCCAATTATATGTATATTATAGTATTTTATGCAACCATTTTGACACAAGACTAAAAAGTATGAAATAAACTAAATTATTTAAAAAAACAAAAAACCCGACTGCATAAAAAACTATTAACTGAAAAGATAAAAACAAGCTCCTTAAATCAGCTATAATAACTTTGCTTGAGCAAATTAATACAATTTGAATGTTATTATTACTTATTACTTATTAGGTAGGTATTGCAGGCGGGGACAAACCAATAACCAACAAATAGGTCATTTTTCTTTGTCCCCGTTTGCGATACCTACCTAATAAGGAATAACATTCAAATTGTATTAATTTGCTCAAGCAAAGTTATTATAGCTGATTTAAGGAGCTTGTTTTTATCTTTTCAGTTAATAGTTTTTTATGCAGTCGGGTTTTTTGTTTTTTTAAATAATTTGTTTACTTTGTTTTCATAACTGGCTATTTCACTCTCTCATTTCTTGGCTCCATCTTTCAGCATAAGCGAAAAGTTTTTAATCTAAGGTATGGGCACTCCCTGCCTCCCACCAACTTTTTACCTCACCCCCTCTATTGCCGTCTGGTAACCTCTGCAGTAGCATAAATTGACTCCACAATTGACACGCTAGAATTTATGTTTTCGAAACAAAGAGAATAATTATAATCTCAGGACAAAGGATAAAAACTCTTTTTGAATAGACTGGTGTCAATGCGTTTCATTTACGAAAAAGTCATGTACCGCACGCAGCTAAAGCTATTGCAGCCCTAGACTCCGTTTCGCATGTGCTGACGTCATCTTGTCAATTTCTGTTTATTGTAAGCAGTGTCCGACGTTCGTTACCCCTAAAGGTTTCGTCCGATCCTAGCGACCGCGACCCACTGCTCTGTATGAAAAATGCTACCTTAAAGGTGAATGCTGACTTGGCCACAGCACACGCGCCGCAGTCTCTTTTTGTATGAACTTACAGATGCTAACGCTGCAGCTGCATCTGTCAGTTCATACAAAAAGAGTCTATGGTGCGTTCGGTATGGCCAAGTCTGCGTTCACCTTTAAGGTAGCATTCTGATGCATGACTTGTCTAAAACTGGACATGTTTTTCGTTTCTTTTTTTTTTGGACTAAATTGTAATGTTTTCTATTTACAGATTTAAAGAACATTTCACAAATTTTCCCTGAACCCCGCGTCACACTCAACATACTGACATCGAAGACACCTCAGAAGATATTTGAAATATATTACAAGCAGAACGTAGCACCTAAAGGCGGTAAACATAAGGTTCAGAATAGTCCTGACTGGACGTGCACTTATGTTTTCATTTGGCCAGAGAAAATCAAATTTGAATGGTAAGTAGGTACACACGGCGACACATCATGTTACGCACCCTATATACCCATAACTACACTACGTACAAAACACAAAATAGTGCGGTAGAGAGCCTGCATAGACGTGGCTGCCGGCGCGGGCGCAGCGTGCCGTGAGACGAAACAACAACAACATACCGCACCCTCTCGCACGATTCGCAGCGTTCAACTTCGAATAGTTCAAAGTCCAAACAGGGTAACCTGACCTGTCGCCGTGTGTACTGTTTATTTTTTAACTAGAGTTTTCTCGCAACTTCGTTCGGGTTCCCGTCATAGTCCTGTATAGCGAGATAGATGATATACCATATTTTAAGTCCTGCCTGTATGCTTCAATTTCGAGGAATGTATTGTACGCACTGTCCATTACAAGTGGGTACGGGCTCACTCCCCGTCACACTGGACAGAGTTTCGATACTACTGGTGAAACGTGGATGTTCAGAGGTTTCAGAATATCTCTGACTACCCCCTACCCCCCTAGGGGAATATAGTCGTGAGCATATGCTTTTGCTATGCAAATTTTAAGTGAAATCATACGGTTTCAAATACAAAAACTATCATCAAAGGTAGGTAGGTAGATAGTTTTCATGCGTACAAACAAACACAAAACACTTATGCACGCACACAGAGATAAGCTGTATGACGCCTACCTAAGAAAATTGGCCCGTTTTATTTCAGTAACGTCAGAAGCGTGAGGCGTTATGTTGACATAATATTTAATCAAAGTGTGTAATGTAATTTTCTCATATTTCCAGCACCGCATTATCGAAACGCCAAGCGGCCGACAAGGCAGCGTCTCAAGCTCTCAATTACCTCTACTCAAACAGTCATATAGACGACAAAGGGCTGCCAATATACGACAGAGAGGTTCTGAATGAGCTGCGAAGTTCACTTAATGTTCCCTTCAGAGCTACCATTAGTGAGAACTCGGTGGAGAGGTTACAGCGGATATGGAATGATTACGAGAGTGGGATAAGTAGGTATTGGCATTTTTATTTATTACAGCATAGCGTAGTCATAGTCACACACACATTGCAGATAAGCTTCAGGAGCATAGGCTTAGGTGGTTTGGACACGTGAAACGGAAGCCACCCGATTACGTAGGAAATTCCATTCCAACTGTCGATTCCAGGACAGAGACCAAGGGGACGTCCGAAAACTAGATGGATGAACACAGTTCGCAGTGATATGACCGAGTGCAATGTCTCCGAAGACGACGTCAGAAATAGAGCAAGGTGGAGAGAACAGACACGGAAGGCTGACCCCACCACCATATGGGATTAAAAGCCAGGAAGAGAGAGAGAGCGTAGTCATAGTCAGAGTTCAGAGATATTCTCAAAACTCGGAACATCCACGTTTCACTTAGTACCGAAACTTTGTCCAGTGTGACGGGGAGTGAGCCTGTCGCCACTTGTAATGTACAGTAGGTACAATACATGCCTCGAAATTTAAGCATGCAGGTTTCCTGGCTATGTTTCACTTCACCGAAAAGCCAGTGGTGCTACGAATTTCTACATAGTATAAAATAAAGTCGCTTTCCGCCTTCGCTGGCTTATAAACCTGCATAAGCTAAGGAAGAAGAAATTCCGATGCGTATGTGAAGTCTACCAATCCGCATTAGGCACGCGTGGTGGACTAACGCCCATACACCCTCGTATACAGGCTGTAAGGAAAAGTATGATTAACCTTTAAACATACTCTACCCATCAAACAGAACAACTTTTACTATGGGAGCAAACCCGTCAGAGCATACAAAAAATCAGCTGTTCCATACTAAACTGCAGCACCTATTACTTACATACATGATGGGTAGAGTATGTGGTTTAAAGGTTAATGACACTTTTCCTTACACCCTGTATAGCATGTGATGATAACGATGATGATCATAATTAAAATAATTTTAATGTTAATCTGAATATTTATTTTCAGAGGATATTTACGGAGCCACGTTTAAAGAAGCGAAAAAAAAGATCTTACCTCCTCTGGCTTTGACTAAGGATTCTACTATAGACATTGAAGGTATCCCTTGACATTGTTATTAGGGTTCCGTAGTAAAATAAGTAATAATATTTTTTTTTTCTCACCACAAAACACATGTTAAATACAGCAGGTAGGTACAATGCTAATAATAATCATAATAGGCCCGCAGGGCAGCTTGTGGCGAGCTGTTGGTGATTGGCGACACCACGGACCCGATTCTCCAGAGGGCCCGGATTGATTTGGCCCTCACCTCCTGTCTTGCCTTAATCGGCCGGCCAGGAGTGGAGTCGCAAGAGCGGAACCTATGCTCCAGGTTGGAAGTGTAAAATGTCATAACGCCGGGACCTGCTGACTGGTGCGTTTAGCACCTGGAACCGGCGCCCGCAGACTCACCTCTCTACAACCTTAGCCGCTCACTAGATGTTGCTGCCTTGTCGCTCCTTGCGAGCGGTCGTTTTGGGGGGCCCATCAAATGAGTTGGCAAGTCACCGTCTGCCATTTTTGACAAACTTAGAGACATTTGTTACGGCAGGCGTCCCGAGTCTCTCCGCAATAACCCAGATTTCCCAGTCCACCCAGTTCACCCCTATAACCCGAGTAGTTTTTGTCCTTTCTACAATAGTCTCTGCACCGAACGTGGTATGTCTTCTGGTGCATTTGCATAATGCATTCAGACATAGACCACGGTTGGTGCATCCCATTGCATTTAGATAAAAGTGTCTCAAAGGGGCCTCGTGTTGGACCTGTGTCCCCATGCAAGCCTTCCAAAGGTCCGGGCTAAGGCCCGTGAAATACCGTAAGAGATACAATCATAATAGGAAGGAATAAGTATGGAGGAACTGAGGTGGAAGGTTCCTCCATTGAAAAGGGAAGATAAATAAATAAATAAATATCTTGGACAGTGTCACACAAATTATCTAGTCACATTTAAAGTTCCAGAATCTAGCCTGGACTTGTATTATCATAACTAGACAACGATGTTGGTCCCATAGAGAAAGTTGTTCAGTTTCCCCTGTTTCCAGTTCACCCTGTATAGATACAAACACCCATGACTCGGGTACAAATATTCATATTCATCATACAAATATTTGTCCCTTACGGGATTCGAACCCGAGACCATTGAGGTACTATGTTAACTAGAGAAGCTACCGAGAAGTAATGTACGAGCCATGCAACGTACAAATGTGCATCATCATCAATACCTACTACCAATCGAGGTCGCATCGCACCATTTTATTAATTAGTTAGCAAGTACTCATCAAACCGCGATCACGCGCTCATTCCATATAATTTCATTTATTTTAATAATTATCAGTTTAATATAATCAAGTTTTTACCTCTTAATCAATCTTTTATTTCTATCATCTAACGAACACTTACAAGTAATGTTTTGTAACACGCGTTAGGGTGCACGCGCTCTAACTCACTTAGCCTGTGCCAGGCGCTCGTCGCAGCCTGACGCTCCCACCAGCAGCACGCGCCCCACACTGCTGATCATGGTGCACAGATTTTGTTCGCGTTGTCTGCTCTATACATAATTACTCAATGCCCGAGACCCTAGGCACAGCAGGCAGGTTCACTACAGACTGTGCTGTCGACATCCAGGCTAGGTGTGTTGCCTGGGGACTGGCCGTGGTCTTACCCATGTTTTGTCGGAGTTAAAGGGTGCCTGTCCATTGACGCGGAGATAGGAGGCGGTGCGGAGAAACGGAGAATCTTATTGGTTAATAATTCTCCGCTTCAATGGACAGGCAGCCGTATTCTTAATTGTTTTCTTGACATTTCATCACTCGAGTCGAGGACGTTTATACGAACCCACGTTTTTGACATTTTTGTCATACAAATTATGTCAAAAACGTCCTCCGTTTTTGACATAATTTGTATGACAAAAATGTCAAAAACGTGGGTTCGTATAAACGTCCTCGACTCGAGTGATGGGAGCCTCAAGGAAACAACTAAGAATACTGGTGTTAGTCTCTGTGATAATTGTTCTTGCGCGATTTGTGTCTTCCATGCGATTGTGAACCTTAGTGTAGCTGCTTACGGGTTCCCAATGTGGCATTGCAAATTGTCGTATTTTTGCTAGGGGACTGGTAGCGCCATCTGTTTGCTTTGCACCTATAACTGACGCTTGCAAGTCTCGAATATTGTAGGCATAGATTTAGTATTATAAGGTCTAACAAAATTAGGTGAAACTATTTTAAGGGGACGATCAGACAATCAAACTGAACAACTTTCTCTATGTCTTACAAAAAGGAGAGATGCGGAGTATTCGAAACCGACGGGCATGTATGAAGAGATGTATGGATGTAAATGAGGCAAAAGAGATATGTAAGGATCGCAGTAGATGGCGCCCTCTGGTCTCTGCCTACCCCACTGGGAAAGAGGCGTGACGTTATAGATAGATAGAACTTTCTCTATGGGACCAATATCGAAATCTCGAAAAAAATATCTGGGGTCCCATACATTTAGGTCGAGTAAGTTTGTATGGAGCAGCAGATTTCGATATTGGTCCCATAGAGAAAGTTGTACAGTTTGACGGTCTGATCATCGTCTTGAAATAATTAGAGCAAAAGACATTGCCCAATCCCGTTTCGCTTACAAAACTGGTAAAGAATTTTATAAGGAATCCCACTGCAGAAAAGGATCATTTCCATTTCATTGAGAAGTATGATATTCCTCCTGTTTTGTGTATAATTTCAGCTCTCATACTCTTTGAGAAGCTGTGGTGGTCCAGTGGCAAGTAACCTTGCCTGCCGTGCAGGAGGCGATGGTTCGATCCCCGTCCAGGCCGACTCGTACCAAAGAGTTTTTCGGAATGTATGTACGATTTGTAACACCACTGGCTTTTCGGTGAAGGAAAACATCGTGAGGAAACCTGCATGCTTCAATTTCGAGGCATGTATTGTACCCACTGTCCATTATAAGTGGCGACGGGCTCACCCCCCGTCACACTGGACTGAGTTTCGGTACTACTGGTGAAACGTGGATGTTCTGAGGTTTCAGAATATCTCTGACTACCCCCTCGGGGAATATAGTCGTGAGCATATGCTTATGCTTATGCATACTCTTTGTATTTGCTCTGTGATTATACTCATTCTTTAGTTGCCAACGATTTGAAACTAATACAGTTCGTCACGTGGGCAATTCTATTCTATTCTTTTTTTAAATATGGCTGCCATCTTTGGTTTATGATGATTTTGCCAATGTCGAGTTTTTATAGCAAAAGTGCTTGACGTTGTACGGTTATATTGATATTTTGGTGACTTCAAGGGTTGTTCTTATAAAAGAACGATATCTTGAGCCACCACTGGAGTTCCACTGTAGGCCGGGGATGGGGCAACCGACGCGAACGTGACCGCCCAATAGCAGACCCACAAAGCAACTCCCACGTGGGCAATGTCTTTTCTATAAGTTTAGACAAATATTTGTGAAAAATTGCGCCCGCATTTCGTCTTTTTCCCGCTTCCTGCTGCATTATGGACCTAAAAGCGGTGCAATAAGAGCCACTTTGTTAAATATATTCTTATTTAAGTAATTTTAGATAAGTGCATTTCTTTGCAGATCAATGTGATGAAGATTCTTTAGAGGAAGTTGAAGAATTATCAGGTAAATAAATTTAGTTGTATTATCATTGATAATTATCATGATAATTATACGTTGATAATTATAAAATTGATTAGAAACACAATAAGCTTGCGCTAGCAATGTCGCGCCATGTATTTCCGATCATGGTTCGTGAATTAGAAGCTCACAAACGTGAAATATTGTTCTCACTGTTTTCTGTTGTATTTATCAATTATTTGTTTTTCATTGTGCTGAGAAACTATAAAATGTCAAAGACTAGGTGCTGTTTGGTCTGGATAAGAGTGTACTACAGCAAAAACTCGGTGGTGCTTTGTCAATCATGAGGTCTGGGTTCGAATCCGCACGGACAACATGCCACGTACCAATGAGTTTTTCTAACTTATGTACGTATTACAGACTTCTCTCAAACGGTGAAGGAAAACATCGTGAGGAAACCTGCATATGCAGAAGAAGAAACTCTGATGCATATGTGAAGGCTACCAATCCGCATTGGGCAAGCGTGTTGGACTATCGCCCAAACACCCTCCTAGAGGGTAGGCCTGTGCCCTGCAGTGGAACGTATATAGGCTGATGATGATGATAAAAGCAAAAACAGCTATTTTAGAACATTTTGTTCGAAATTTCTCTTAAAACTAAGAATCAGCTTGGTTATAATTATCATGATGATTATGAAAGAAAATAAATATCTTGATAATTTGGAACCATGTATCTTGTGTGACAATATGCAAGATATTATATTATTTCAGAAGTGAAACACCGTGTGCATCCGGTGTACGGTACACAGTGTTTTAAGAAGTGGGTTTTGGTGACGTCCACGTTTTATTCGAGAAATCGATAGTTTTTCTAATTCTGAGTGCAATAGTAAAACTCTGGCTTTGATACGACTTATAGTTTTTTTTATAAAAAATGTCAAAGTTTCCCAAAATCTGGGTCATGAAAAGAGGAAAAAATTCATAAAAAAAGAACTGAAATACTTTTTTTTGTTTTGATTAAATCTTATAATTGTGTACAAGACAATACACCTTCCCACAAATTTTTAACATTTTACTGCGAATAGGTAACGAAATATGACAATTTTTCGTATTTCAGTTTTCATGTTTTTACTCGACCATAAGACCGTATTAGGATGAGATTTCTACACCGAAAAATTGTTTATACCCTCCTTTATAGGTTCTAATAAAATCACAGCCTAGTTCCGTTTTATGTAGAAGTTATTATTAATTTTAGGTTTGTTCGGAATTTCCGGGTTTAGGGTTGTCATGTGACTTCAAATTAAATATTAATATTTTTAGGTTTTGTATGAAACACTAATTCAAAATTCATGCTTGCTTCTTAGAAGTGTCTGATTATATAATATTTTAAACATCTTTTCTATAAGTTTATGTTGTAATTTCTACTTTTTTTTTTGTTAACATTTTTATTAATAGCTGTATTCTACATAAGCAAATTATACTCTGTTAGTGCCGTAAAAACAGACAATGTTTATGTATGTATGTATGTATGTATATCCATTGGTTTCCTCATAACTTCTAAACTACTTATCATCATTTGACAAATGAGGTATCGTTCGAAGCGTCTTGAACGTCTACTGGTTATAGGATATTATTATGTGACTTTCAAAGATGTATATTGTAATAAACCAAAATACCCAAAATAATTTAAATAAAAAGTAAGATCAAAAACTAAAACTCGAATACTGAAAAATATCGCTCTAAAAAGTATGAAACATGAAAACATTCTGATCTGAAATTGTTATCATAATAATATGTAGGTATACAAACTACACAACAAAATTTCTGATGATAATATTTTCTTGTTTCATACTTTTTAGAGCGTGATTTTTCAGTAGTCGGGTTTTAGTTATTTATTATTTGTTTATTTCCTTTTTGGAGAACTAACAGCTAAATAACTGTAGTGTATGCTAGTGTGCGTAAGGATGCATTAGTTCTTAAGGAGCTTGTCAAGTGTCAATCAGTTGTCAATATACCGTTGGACTGCGCTTACGTGTCTCATTTACCTACCTGCCTACGAATTTCTCAGTGGCGTTCGAGGCAAATATCGGGTTAATTAATAAATCGCGTGCAAATTTCGGTCAAATTCGTTAAAAATGTCGATGGGAAAGTTATCGGAGTTTAATATAAGGACTGGTAATTGGACTTTATATGTGGAACGGGCAGAAATGTTCTTTAAAGTGAACGAGGTGAAAAGTGAATTAAAGTTACCTACGCTAATCGCGGCTATGGGTGATGAGTCATACGAACTACTTAGTAATTTAACGAGTCCGACTAAACCGAGTGAAAAAACGTATGATCAGGTGGTGACGTTAATGAAAAATCACTTGCAGCCGAAACCCTCGTTTATGGCAGAACGTTATCGTTTTCGGCAGCGGAGACAGCAAGTAGGTGAAAGTATACTGCAATACTTAAGTGAGGTTAAAAGACTTGCGAAGTATTGCGAGTTCGGAGCGACCTTAGAAGAAAATCTAAGGGACCAGTTGGTATGTGGTCTGCGCAGCGATGTTATCAGGCAACGCCTGTTCGCGGAGGAGGAGCTGCAGTACGCCAGGGCCGTCAAAATATCGTGTGCGATGGAGGCGGCGGAGCGGGATGCGGCGGCGGTGGAGCAAGCCGGAGCCGGCGGCGAGGTCGCCTCGGCTGGTGGCGGCGGCGGGGGCGGCGCGGGGGGCGCCATGCATGCCGTCCGAGCGGCGCGTGGGCACGCGCGGGCTCGACCACCGTTCACAGCGCAGAAACAAAATGGCGGAGGATACAACTCGAAATTACATTGCACCGTGTGCGGAGCATCGGATCACCGGAACGAGGAATGTAGATATCGCAAGTTTATTTGCGGGAAATGCCGACAGGTCGGCCATCTACGTCGTGTGTGTCCGGCGCGGTGGCAAAACCCGCGGCCGCGGAAGGAGGGTCTACCGGCCCACCACGTGCAGGCATCGGAGCAGGCCCAGCTGCCGCTGGGCGACGAGGAGCTGTCGGGAGAGGACGAGCCCCCGCCAGCGGACGACTCCAGCTCGGAGGAGCCCGATGTGGACCTATTTCAACTATGTTTGAACGGCTATAAGCCGGTAAGATTACCATTACTTATTAATAACAGTGAAATAGAAATGGAAATAGATACCGGATCAGTAGTTTCTTGTATTAGTAAAAATACCTATAATAAATTCTATAGCAATATACAGTTAAAAAGTGCTAACCTCATGTTAAAATTTTACGATGGAACTAGAATTAAACCGGTGGGAATGTTCAAACCGGAGGTTCATTACAATAATAAATCGAAAGTCTTAGAGTTATTTGTAATCGAAGGCAGGACAACCTCCCTGCTGGGGAGACATTGGCTTACAGAATTAGAGATTGATATTCCGGCTTTTCAGAACAACACAATTTTAAAATTGGAGGAGCATTGTAACAAAAGTTTAACATCTTTACTCTGCAGATATAAGGAGCTATTCACGGAGGGACTGGGTCGGTTCACGGGAGGCAAGGCACGGCTGCGGGTGCGAGAGGGGGCGGCGCCGGTGTTCCACCGCGCGCGGCCGCTGCCGTACGCGCTACGCGAGCGAGTCGACGCCGAGCTGGACGCCATGCTGCGCGCCGGCGTCATCGAGCCGGTCGAGAGCGCGGACTGGGCCACGCCACTTGTGCCGGTACGTAAGGCGGACGGTGGACTCCGTTTATGTGCCGATTATAAAGTAACGTTAAATCCAGTTTTGCTTATTGACAAATATCCTTTGCCTCGTATCGACGACCTTTTGGTTAGGATGAATGGCGCAAAAATATTTTCTAAAATCGACCTCTCACAGGCATATAATCAGATAGAATTAGAAGACCCCGAGAATTTAACCGTAATCAATACGCATAGGGGTCTTTTTAAATATAATAGGTTGGTTTACGGGCTATCCTCAAGCCCGGGAATCTTCCAAAGAATTATGTATAATCTTTTAAATGACATTCCAAACGTGGAAGTGTTCTTGGATGACGTCATAATTGGAGCATCCAACGAACGCGACCATTTAGTCATTTTAGGACGGGTTTTAGACCGTTTACATAGCCACGGTATGCGAGTTAAAGAAAAGAAATGCTTATTTATGGTAGACGAAGTAAAATACTTAGGCTATATCATTTCCAAGGATGGCATCAAAGTAGATTCAGAAAAGGTTGAAGCGATCTCGAAAATACCTACCCCGGGTGACGTAACAGAACTTAGATCGTTCTTAGGGTTCGTTAACTTTTATGCTAAATTCATTAAAAATGTCAGCACCATTTTATCCCCCCTATATCACCTCTTGAAAAAGGGGATGACCTGGAATTGGAATCGGGAGTGCGACTTAGCTTTTAAAAAGATTAAATCCATCCTGATTAGTGCGGATGTACTGGCTCATTACAATCCGAATAAGCAGTTGTTTTTAACTTGCGATGCGAGCTCACGCGGCATCGGCGGAGTGCTGACTCAGCAGGCGGAGGCGCGGGAGGGCGCGGGCGTGGGGGGCGAGCGGCCTGTTGTTTACGTCTCGCGTGCGCTGACCAGTGCGGAGAAGCACTATTCGCAAATCGAGCGCGAAGCCTTGGCTATTGTATTTTGCTTAGAAAAACTTCACCAATATCTGTACGGAAGACGTTTTACGTTACGTACCGATCATAAGCCGTTGGTGACGATTTTCGGTCCCAAGCAGGGTATCCCAGCTATGGCCGCGAGCCGATTACAGCGGTGGGCTATAAAATTGACGGCTTATACGTATGACATTGAATACGTAACATCTAAGCAGAATGCAGCAGACGGTTTGTCTCGTTTGCCAGTAAGCGAAGAAGTCAGGCCAAAGTTACAAATACCAGAGCAAACTTACTTGCATTTTGCCCAAAATGCCATGCTTTTAGACTACAAAAAAATTAAGGAGCACACGAGCCGAGACCCACTGCTAGGTAGGATACTATCTTATCTCCGGAGCGATTGGCCGGCTAGCGCGGAGATTAATTCACTGCAGCCGTATTTTAATCGTAAAAGAGAATTATATGAAGAGCTAGGATGTGTAATGTGGGGACATCGAGTAGTTATACCGGAGGCCTGTAGAGATAAAGTGTTAATTGTCCTACATGAAACTCATATGGGCATTGTGAAAACAAAATCGATCGCTCGGAGTTACGTTTGGTTTCCGGGGATTGACGAGGCGGTGGAAGCAATGTGTCGCGAGTGTGGCGTGTGTGCGGCAGAGGCGGACGCCCCACCCCGGCACGCTGCGGTCCCGTGGGCTTGGCCTGCCCAACCGTGGGCTAGATTACATCTCGATTACCTCGGACCGCTAATGGGGAAAATTTATTTGATAACAGTAGATGCTCGAACGAAATGGATTGAAGTCAGTCAAGTACCTAGCACGGCAGCAAACCATACTATACAGAGACTAAGCGAGTTATTTGCAAGATGGGGTTTACCGAAACAAATTGTTTCGGACAATGGACCTCCATTCACTAGCAAAGAATTCTCTGAATTTCTACAAAGTAACGGTATCGAACACATATTTTCAGCCCCGTACCACCCCGCGTCAAATGCAGTAAGAACGATAAAAAGAGTAATAAAAAAGGCAATTCGAGAAAATTTTGATATTCATCTGTATTTAAATAATTTTTTATTACATTACCGGAATACAGAACACTGTAGCACGGGGGAAGCCCCGTCAACTTTGATGTTGGGTCGCAGGCTACGCACCAAATTGGATGCTCTGAGACCGGATAGGAACGCGAGAGTTTTAGACAGTCAGAAAAAACAGGAACAGAGCGGCCCGAGGGGGGCACGGGAGATGCGACCCGGGGACAGTGTGTGGCTACGTAATTATAGCGGAAACAATAAATGGGTGCCGGGGAGTGTAGTAGAGAGGTTAGGAATCACTGATTACAAGGTAGTCGATACGTCAGGCAGGGCTTCTCACAGGCACATTGACCAACTCAAACCTAATAAACGGAGTTCACTAATCTGTCCTAATGAGCCGTGTTCCACTGAAGTAAGTGGAAGTAGGGGCGTGACCAGTCCACAACGCGGAGAGAGAGAGACCAAGGACGAGAGCGCTGGCGTGGAGCAGGACGACCACGAGGGCTTCCACGACTGTCTAGAGCCACCACCGCCACCGTCGGCGAGCGAATCGCCGCCTCCAACCACCACGCCGCTGTCCGAGCCGACCCTTGACCCGCCCCAGTCCCACCGACGCCCTGTACGCCAATGTCGGTTAAATAACCCACCGCGATATAAAACCTAAGACTGGATGAGAAAACATTAAGATTATTTATAAGGTATTTAATAAGAGATAGACTTGTTTATTTATGTATGCGATAAAAACGTTCAAAATAATTGTGCTGAAATGTAACTAAGCTTACCGTAACTAGTCCAGCTGGGTTCTGTAGTAATTAAGTGATTTATGTATTTTGGAATTGTTAAATAAGGGTGGAGGTGTAGTGTATGCTAGTGTGCGTAAGGATGCATTAGTTCTTAAGGAGCTTGTCAAGTGTCAATCAGTTGTCAATATACCGTTGGACTGCGCTTACGTGTCTCATTTACCTACCTGCCTACGAATTTCTCAATAACAGTAAGATTTCAACAAAGACATATTGATGGTCAGATGCTGACAACAAGTTATTAAACTAATTTTTAATAACGAAGTCTTGGTAATAGTTTTGTTCAAGGGTCGTCGTCGTTCTGCTTCTGCGGTTACTACAATTCTCGGTATCGACATTAATAGTTAATAATATTCTAGTTAATAGATATTAAATTTTCGAGAGTACGATAGACAAGATTAATGGCAATAAATTATTATGATTATGATTTAAATCTACACTAAATTTTTGGGCGTAAAATTGATTGATTTTGAGTTAGCGACAAATATCTGCTAAATCATTACATAAGCGTTAGTCGGGGAAATCTACGGATTTTTGTATGGAGTAGGTTACATTAATGGCACTTTAGATGATAATTTGGAATATAGCTAGGAATAGGAATATATCCCTGATGTTGTATTGTGTATTATTAGATAATTAAGACATTTACAAAACATTAAATTTTGGTATGAACTAAAATATTGTAACTGGTGATTGTGTGCAGGACTGCTTTGTTCAATTCGTTGCTTCGCTTTGTCAAATTTTACGTATAAAAATAATAATCCCCGGTTAATATCGTAAATTAAGAGGCCGTAAGGCGGTATGAAAAAACTCTGACACCAGGACTTGCCCACACGATACGAAGAAGATAGAAAAGAGTAGACAAAAGTATTATAAATTAACAGCAATACTAGTTCAAACACAATGTAATAAAGTGTCTATAATGCAATCTCAAACCGTATTTTTCCTAGACTACGTGTCAATGGCGATGATATAACACAAAATTGTTTTTTGAAAATATAAACGACTTATTCAGAAATATTACGTATTACCGGATATGAGTAAGTGACAACCCTGAAGAAAATAGAAAATTATTAATAACTTCTACATAAAACGGAATTAGGTTGTGATTTACATACTACCTATAAAGGAGGGTATGAACAAGCGTTCGGTGTAGAAATCTCATCCTAATACGGTTTTATGGTCGAGTAAAAACATGAAAACTGAATTAGGAAAAATGGTCATATTTCGTTACCTATTCGCAGTAAAATGTCCAAAATTTGTGGAAAGGTGTATTGTCTTGTACACAAATATAAGATTTAATCAAAACAAAAAAAAGTATTTCAGTTCTTTTTTAATAATTCGTTATATGTTTTCCGGAATCCGGATTTCGGATTTTTTGTCATTTATTATAAAAAAAACTATAAGTCGTATCGAAGTCGGAGTTTTACTCTTGCACTCAGAATTAGAAAAACTATCGATTTCTTGAATAAAACGTGAACGTCACCAAAACCCACTTCTTAAAACACTGTGCGGTAGGAACATAACGGCACCTTCTGAAGCCTCGTTGTTGCGGAGAGACGCTCTACTGAGAGAGAAGTTTGTGCGATATGCTGAACAATTGAGTCCGCTGCCTATTGATGGATATGCGTAAGTGTTTATTTAAATGATTGCTATTTTTTACTTGCCGTACATGCGGCCACAGAATTTTAACTATTATAAAACCGTAAAATCATGAGGAATAAAAAAGTAGCGGTTCACTTCATATAAATTCAAATAACACTCTATAGCGCGATTTAAAAACGTGCAGCGCCATCTATTGACAAAATTGTTAGTTTGTTTGTTTGTTCGCACATCACGCAAAAACTACTGAACCGATTTTGATGAAACTTTTTTTGATAGCTTATGATCTGACTTTAAATCTGGTATATAATTTGTGCGGTTGAAGTCGCGGGAAAACACTAGTAGGTTATACAACGTGTTAATGAATTAACGCAAAACTAGAAAGTAGTTTGTTTAGAATCGAGAGCAGAATCGAATTATCATGGTTTTAACCATTGACTTCTACTGGACGAAGGGTCTGCGCTCAAAAGTGTCCGAACCGAAAGAGACTTAAAACGTATAAAGAGACCTAATTACGTGACAGTGTTTGTTTGAACGGTTGACGACGCGCATGTGAGCGCGCGCGGTGTACGTCTTGCCGCGATGGGGTAAAAACTACGCAAGCAAAATGAAAAAGAATTTCAGCATTTTTAATGATTTTACTATACACGTACTTAGGCTTGTGTAGGTTAGTCTCGGACACTTTTTTTTCGATAATTTCGTACTAGACCCAGCGCCCATAGTATTCTACGTCAATGGTTTTAACATAGGTTTTTTTTTTCAAAATATTAAATTGTTTGTTAAATTTTTTATTTACTGAACTCGATCTCAACTCTCAACCCACCTCACGGGGCACACTCACCCTACTTAATACCAAAACAAGATTCTTAAAATATATCCATGAGCACGTTAGCGCTTTCATTCATTGCTGAAATTATAACAAATCATTTTTGCCCCAAAACTTCAAATGCGAATAACTTTAAATTTTTAGTAAGTATCAAAATAATAAATTATTGTTTCAATCTAATTATTTTGTTGTATGAGGTTTTGTGTTTTTCATTAACACGTTGTATACTATATTATAAAATGAATCCCTATTTCCTATGGTCACGCCATCGCTCGAGAACGGCTGGACCGATTTGGCTAATTTTGGTTTTGAAATGTTTGTAGAAGTCAGGGACGGTTTATGGTAAAAAGAGTCGGGTAAAAAAGGGGCATTGCAACGCCTGCCGGGCACAGCTAGTCTATACAAGCTGAAATTGATATCAATAGCATCCTTTTAAACTAAGAGTCTACCCATCAAACTGAACAACTTTTAACACCACTGTTTGTAACACCACAAGTTTGTAACACCACTGGCTTTTCGGTGTAGGAAAACATCGTGTAACTTTTGAATGAGCGTTTTTCTTTTGGTTTTCTAGGGGATCGATAGATGGCGCTACGTTCTGTGCGAGTAAACGTCAAAATTTCAAAATGTGTTTGTTTTAAAATAATAAAGAGGGAAAAAATTATCAAGAAGATGCCAACGAATCTTTTGATGGCATATTTCATTATTTACTAATCATTTTAATCGAAAAATCACAACTTTTAAGCCTGTTATGGTTGTAAGGGCTCGATCCCTTGGCGTTCCAAAAAAAAGGCAGGCAAAGTCTTGACAAGATTTTGACAGGATCTCGCGAACGGATCCATGGAGCGATAAACATGCCATCTGTTGACATTTTTAGGAACTAAATTTAAAAAAGAAAAGAAAAACGCTCATTATCTGTGTCATTTTGAAAAAACATGCATGATTCAATTTCGATGCATGTATTGTACGCACTGTCCATTACAAGTGACTACGGGCTCACTCCCCGTCACACTGGACAGAATTTCGGTACTACTATTGAAACGTTCGGATTTTTAGAATATCTCTGACTACCCCCCTCGGGGAATATAGTCGTGAGCATATGCTCAAATCAATATTTTCCGTTCTGACGTCACTTTTACAAGTCTGCCCTGGAAAAATAAAATAATCACAATCCCTCTGGCGTAGTTCTATGTCAAGGTCACCCGAGGTCGGTAAAGAGGTCACGGCGGGCGCGCGCGGGTCTGAAGGTCAAATATTAGGGTCACCCATTCGATCGGGGACGAGCCCGCCGGAGCGGAGACAATGTAGGGCGCGGAATGAGGTCTTTGGAACATTGGGACATTTTCAAGGTGATTTTTGAAGGTGAAGGTTTCTCGTTTAGATTTTTGATATTTTATACTGGGTGTTACAAAAGTATATGGGTATACAATTACCCGACCAGGAGCGCTGAGCGTGTCAGCTTCCAGGTGTGCAGTGTTAACAATGTATATGGAAAAAGAACCAAAGAGTATATAGTGCCTTCGATATTTAATAACCTTCCACTTGAGTTCAAATGCCCAAATGCAAGTATAAATGCATGCATGATTATAAATTCTACAAAAATTGTCCAATTGAATGCCGTGGTTACTTATAAGTGAGGTTGCACCTGCCTATTGTAATAGCTTTAGAACTGTGATTGTATCTGTGTTAACTTTGTTAGTAATCCTAAATCTGAATAAATAAATATTGTTAAAAATAAAATTAAAACCCATGTACTACTGAACCTGTAACTGATAGTTTAGGGGCCTGTTTCACCACTTCTGGGTGGGTTCTGTTGGCTTGTTCGACGGATGGTTTGACATACTTTGTATAAAATTATGTCAAGGTATCTGTTGGATAGGCTAGCAGGGGCTTACTCGGGGGTGGTGAAACGGGCCCTAAATATGGTATTACCATGTATGTGCAATTTTGTTATTACGTGCAGTAGCTATAGCTCCAGCTAAACTCCAAATGGAGTTTTGGAGAAAAATTGTATTTGAAAGAATCTGTGAAAACTTAAAAAAATTAAAAAAATAAATAAAAAAAGTAAAAATAAACAACAAACGACCAACAACATCGAAATCGCAAAATAAAACAGCTGTCCAGTATTGCAGTTTTGTATGGAACAGCTGTTTTTTTTTCGCGATTTCGCTGTTGGTGATGTTAAGTTGAACTACAGGGTGAAATTGATATCATTAGCATCCTTTTAAACTAAGAGTCTACCCATCAAACTGAACAACTTTTAGGTACTATAGGCGCAAATAGAACAGAGCAAAAAAATCTGCTGTTGCATACATTTGAGTCGAGTAGGCATTGCAGTTTAGTATGGAACAGCTAATTTATTTTTTGCTCCGATCGTTAGCTCCCATAGTAAAAGTTGTTCAGTTTGATGGGTAGATTCTTGGTTTAAAAGGATGCTAATGATATCAATTTCACCCTGTAGTTCAACTTAACATCAACAACAATTTCACCCTCTATACAGGGTCTTAGGGTAAACATTTGCATTACTTTAATGGGTGATTGTATTATAAATAAAAAAAATAAAAAATAATAATAATTTATTTTCAGACAACATGATCCAGATTGTTAGTAATACAAAAGTTAGGTCTATGTTAGTATTTAATTTGTAGAAGTGACTTGGTAATATGGCACATGTGACTTAGAAATGGACAGTTCCCACCATCAGCTATCTCTCTCAGGATGCCATTGGAGCTGGCACGCACCATGCGAGCAATGAAGCTTTTGGCGGAGTATGGCATGAAAGCCATCCACTTGTGCGCTCGAAAACATCTGTGAAGCACTGCAGAAACGCGGCAGCCCCAATAGCGCCCTGAACGCATTATTGAATTGAACACGCAAGGCGTTGTACGATTTCTTGGTATAGCTGACCCATAGGCTGCCCGAGTAGAACGATGTTCAGTGCGCTTTAAAAAGTTTAAAGAAAATTATGATACTGAACAACTTCTCACTTTTCACACAAATCCAATGGTAAAGTTGTTCAGTATCGTGAGTGGACCACCCCTTATAATAATGCAACTGTTGACCCTAACACTGTATTTCATACGTCAGTCTACTATCATCAATCTTTACTAAATGACTAGAGAAACCGTCCAGGTAGTCCAGGAGTGCGATTTTTGAATCTCATTCGGTGAGCAGCAGTTGAAAATTTCTAAATTACTACGGAAATATGCATCTTTCTACTGCTGATTCGACTTTCAAAAATCGCACTCCTGAAGTATGATTTTTGAAAGTCAAATCAGCAGTAGAAAGATGCATATCTCCATAGTAATTTTGACATTTTCAACTGCTGAGCTCAACGAATGAGATTCAAAAATCGCACTCTTGAACTTAAACTAATAAGTGACTGTAAAGAAACCGACAATGAACCAAAGAAAACAAAAGCGAAAGTGACGATATCAACTCTCGAACAGTTTCACGCCAGCAACTGGGTCGTGGATCGGCTCACTAGATCGTATTGAGGTCGAATACAGAGAGAAACTGCTCTCCGATGGATGCGTGCTACTTTCCAATTACAACTGCCGAGCGCATCTCGGTGGAGACACTGTGTAAGAAAAAGTATATAGAACTCCAAGAGCGATAGTACATACGGAAGAGAGCTAGCGAATCAATCATGAGGCGGTGGTTCGATTCCTGGAGCGCGATTTCGATCCTTTACTGCTGATTTGACTTATAAAAATCATCACCAACAACAACACGTATGCCTCTAATGCAGGTATCCTCACGATGTTTTCCTTCACCGAAAAGCCAGTGGTGTTACAAATCGTACATAAATTCCTAAAAACTCATTGGTACGAGTCGGCCTGGACGGGGATCGAACCATCGCCTCCTGCACGGCAGGGAAGGTTACTCGCCACTGGACCAACACGGCTTTTTATTACAGCTGATTCAAAAATATGTGCGAAAGTAAACCAAAACTTTTACAATTATGTCATAGTATTCCAATGACAACGAACATTCACAAGCGTCCGAGAAGCTAGGTACTACGTCACAGCGTTCGAACGAAACTGAAAGTGAATAGAAATCGAGAGTGCACTCTCGCTTTCAATGCACGCGTACGTCACATGACGTGCACAACGTCATGCCGACGCATGAAGCGTCGACGTCAGATGACGTCCGTAGCGTCGACGTCAGATGACTTCTGTCCTAGTTTAAGTGAGACGAGTTGACGCAGTTGAGGCATGGTGAAGCCTCATTATTAAAATAGTGATTTTTCTTCCTTTCGGAAAGGCAATGGGATCTAGCACTTCGAGGTTTTCAGTAGTTTTTCGTTTTCATCTTAACCTATCGTTAGCTCATTAAAATGCGAGGGTGGTTCACACATTCCAATGTTTAAGGGAGTTTTACGTGGGGAAATCAAACGCGATGAAAATGGTTCTGACTCGGCATTTATGCTGCAGCACTGTTATTTCTGCCAGAACTCTATGGTTCGAGCGCGCGTCCCAGATATTCTGACATAATTTCATACAAAATATCTCAAAATATCTGTCGGATAAGCTAACAAGAACTTACTCAGAAGTGGTGAAACAGGCCCTAACAGTTTTTTTTTCTTTGCACGGACGCGCGCTCGAACCATAGAGTTCTGGCAGAAATAACAGTGCTGCAACATAAATGCCGAGTCAGAAACATTTTCATCGCGTTTGATTTCTTATCCGACACATATTTTGACATAATTTCATACAAAATATCTCAAAATATCTGTCGGATAAGCTAACAAGAACTTACTCAGAAGTGGTGAAACAGGCCCATATACTCGTATTAGGTAGCTAAGTGCAAATATTCAGCCTCAATAATATTTACCGATAAACTATGCTTGTGTGTAATAAATAAATACATATGTCGATAGTAAATACTAGGGCCGTGGTGGTCCAGTGGCGAGTAACCTTGCCTGCCGTGCAGGAGGCGATGGTTTGATCCCCGTCCAGGCCGACTCGTACCAATGAGGAGTCTTCGGTACCTTAAACGTGAGACCGACTCGCACTTTACCGGTTTTTATTATTTATTGTTATACTGTAGAGTTTGCTCTATAATCACACCAAGTTTGACGCTTGTATGTTTTACCGTTCTTACTATAGAGCGAGAAGAAAAAACGTCGATAAAAACCAGTTTCTTGTTATTTTTTTTACTTTTTGACATTTTTATTATTTGTCAACGGATCCGCCGCAATAACGCATATTCTGTGATAATGTCAACTATCTAGCTATTACGGTTCAAAAGTTACAGCCCTAAATAGGTAGGACGGACGGACGGACGGACAACGTAGGCTTAGTAATAGGGTCCCGTTTTCACCCTTTTGGTACGGAACCCTAAAAATTAATCTGTGCTTGAGGCTTGTTTGATACGTCACGTTGACGTAAGAAACGTCAGATACCGTGTGTTGTTTTGAAGACGCGCGCGCAAAACACTTTCGTTCACTCTCGGTTTCGTTTCGCGCCAAACTTTCGAGTTTCTCTGACGTGAGATACCTACTTTCGTTGACCGTTGATCGATTGAAAGTGGACCATGATATGGTTTTATTTTTTCCGTGACGTAAAGAGTGCCTATTTACTTACTTACTATGCCGGCTCAGGGATCCGAAGTGGGTCTTGGCCTCCGACAACAAAACACGCCATTCATCTCTTTTCCGTGCCATCTCAGTCCAGTTGGGCACCTCCAGCTCCTCGAGATCCTTGGTGATCTGGTCTATCCAGCGATATCTGGGCCTGCCCACCCGGCGACGCCCAGAGGGTCGCCCCAGATACGCTCTCTTCACCGCACGATCTTCCCCCATCCGTTCTATGTGTCCGAGCCAGTCGAGCAGATTTTATATCTCCTAATATGTTAGTAGTGGAAACTAGGAGGCAAATTGGATAAAACGAGGTATTCTTGGTTGGACGACTAGTGGAAAGTAACTGTAATTTATCGTTCAGAACAATTAGTCACCTATGTTTTTACTCGACTACGGCAAAGCCAAAAGGGTTAATATTTTAGCAGTCTATGTATGTATGTATGTATTAACGTATGTTACCACCGAGGCGCTTAAGCTACTGAGTCTATTTTAGCCTGTTTTTAATGAATGACGTGTCAATATCATCAATGTTATCATGGTCCGGGTGATATTGGCTACATTTTATTTCGTAGTCGATTTACAGTTAATGAGCTATGAGCATAGTATACAGGGTCCTTCTTAATATGCTAACACTTTTTTAAGAGGATGATCAGACCATCAAACTGAACAACTTTCTCTATGGGACCAACATCAAAATAGCGAAAAAAAGACTGCTGTCGCATACATTTAGCTCGAGTAGGTTTGCAGTTTTGTATGGGACAGCTGATTTTTTTTCGCGATTTCGTTGTTGGTGCCATAGAGAAAGTTGTTCAGTATCACGGTCTGATCATTCCCTTAAAAAAGTGTCAGCATATTAAGAAGGACCCGGTATTAGGGATTAAAAGGACTAAGACCAAAAAACGTAAACAGTAGATTTGGTGAGAAAAGAGTTGTAATAGGATTGCCGCCGTTCATGTCTTTCGAATGTACCTGGAATGGTGGGTCAGTTGTAACAACCGGGTTTCTTAAAGATAGTATTTTTTTTATGGTCCTTGCAGTGAGACCAATTTCATATTGACGATTTTCTTTCACAGTGACGAAATAACGGCAACACTAGAAAACTGCCGTGTAGCGGTCGTAGTTGGGGCGGCTGGATGCGGCAAATCGACTCGCGCGCCGGCCGCCATCTTGCGGCGTGTTGGCGCCAGAACCACCGCCATTGTGTCTGAACCTAGGAGAGTCGCCGCCATCGGCCTAGCTGAACGGGTGGCTAGCGAATTCGGTGAAGATGTAAGATGACCTTTATTACCTACTGTAGATTAAGGTTCAAAATTGCATCTTATTCAGATTTTCATTCATCATCATCAGTTTTTAACACTTTCGCTGCTAAGCTCAAAACAATGACATTCGCGCAGTGCTAACACTGTGGAATGCTATACGATTCTGACTCAAGGTGTGAGTCATGAGCACTGACGCCCATAGGTCGCTGACCTACCAGGTAGGTCGTCAGCAGTTAAAGTGTTAATAAACAAAACATGACTGTTAATCAATAAAACGGAAAAATCGGACAGACCGTATCCGGAATACAACACTGTGCTAAGGCGCCACCTTACATACAAAATCCCACATTGTCTAGGCATAACTTTAGTTACAAGGCTGAGCATGCTTGCCAAATGCACATTGAACGGTGGGCATCAATAGTCACGCAATGGGTGCCTCACAACGGGACTCGAGGTCGAGGCAGACCCTGAAAAAGGTGGCGAGACATGTTGGATGCCTTTGCCTGCTGCAATGGGTGTGTATAATGTTATATTTTGATTTTTTTATGCTTTTACGGTAGGGTCTTCAACTCTGCCATAAAAGATGTCTGGAAGTGGCTCTCTAATAGCCATGCTTTTTTCTTAATGCTGTTTCCCGTTTGCAATGGAGGGAAGTCGGATATTTCTTTTTCCTACTCCTCCTATCTTCTTTGCTGGAATTCATTTTCTAGTGTTGTGAATGGTCGCCGCTGTTGATCCTGGTTTACAGGAGTTACAGCGGTGGGGATGTGTGGTGGGCCTACCCAGAAAATATAAATTACAATGAGTGGCTGGATGTATCAAGGATGTAGCACCGAACAGATAGATGTGGAATAGTTTAGTGGAGACCTTTGCCCAGCAGTGGGATAAAACAGTTAAAAAGAAGACAAATAAAGAGTATTGTAATTGTACAGGTTGGTGAATCAATAGGGTACCAAGTGAGACTCCGCTCGAGTCCTCCGCGTCCTCCCGGCGGCTCGATTCTATACTGCACATCTGGAGTTTTGCTGAGACGGTTACAGTCTAATCCAGGTTTGTTTTTAAATCAAATACTTTACCTAACAGATATACAGGGTCCTTCTTAATATGATGACACTTTTTTAAGGGGATGTTCAGACCATCAAACGGAACAACTTTCTCTATGGGACTAACATCGAAATCGCGAGAAAAAAAATCGGCTGTCCCATACATTTGACTCGAGTAGGTTTGCAGTTTTGTATGGGACAGCTGATTTTTTTTTTCGGGATTTCGATGTTGGTGCCATAGAGAAAGTTGTTCAGTTTGACGGTCTGATCATTCTCTTAAAAAAGTGTCAGCATATTAGGAAGGACCCTGTATATCACCTCTTTAAAAAACTAAATTCTCGCGCTTTAATTTGGCACCCACTGTCAGTCGTTACGCGCAAAAATGTACCTATTAAAGCTTGTCATAGCGTTGTTATTACTTCGCACAGCGCGCGATGTAGGTATGCGACGTTGCTGTCTCTAGCGAGCGGCAGAAAAATTCGCTGAACTGATTTTGACCAATGAAGAATCGTTATTTTCGTATCGACGTCAAGAACCAAATTAAATTGCTCCCTAATATAATGCTGACAAAGATAACTTTACTCGAACTTTCAAATTCGAAGTCGAATTTGACAATGACTAATTCGGTATGTCCAGTTTTTTTTTGGAGGTCTAAATCGAAAACCATTTCGAGATAATTGTCTCAATAATCATATTTTCTATGTCAGAGATTTTAAAATGAAAGGATTACAGATATATTTAATAAAATAACGTCGTTTTTCGGTCCACGAGTGACGTCACTCGCTGCCCCTGCAAACTCCTTGGTAAACATAAAATGAACTTAAAGTAACTGGCCATTAAGAAAAAAAAATACTTTCACAATGACAGAATTTGACATTTGATGTTGCCGTATCTGTTTTCAGCATAGAGTTAGAAAGAGGAGGCAGGTTTTAATTTTTTTAAATATAGCAGTAGCATGGTGTCCTATCCCATAAAAATGAAATTTTTGTTTAAAAATTGCAATATATGGCGTTATGGTATCGATTTGTAATTAATGTTTACGTTAAAATGTAAATTGTTACTAAAAATACATGATCTGACTACAAAAAAATCTCATGAGCCTCGGAAAATCAAGCAATTTACGTTGCCCGAAGACTGCCCGCGTTACGGCAGTCGCGTTCCATTGTTTGACGTTGGGCATCTGTACTGTATAGTATTATATAATCTGTGGCAGTAGGTAGTTTTACTCCACGGAGTTCGAATTATTTTTTCTCCACCATTTTTGCACTTAGAGATTACAGATCAAAATAATTTAAAAATTAAATTTATATCGATAAACTCGATGAATCACAATAAAAATGAAATAGGCGTCTTAAAATTATGTCTTCTATCCGTAAAAAATATAAAATGAAGACAAAAAAAAAACTTGACATACCGTATTGTGCATGACATAATTAATGTGTAGGGTTGACTTACCACGCATCGTATGAACATCATTACACATTTCGTTACTTTTTATAGTTCATTCTGTTATTAAAAATAGTATTTCAGCTAAAGAATAACTGAAAATGTTAATTTAGCGTTATTTTCCAAGGTATATTTTTACACCAATGGCTTTTCGGTGAATGAAAACATCGTGAGGAAACCTACATGCTTCAATTTCGAGGCATGTATTGTACCCACTGTGCATTATAAGTGGCGACGGGCTCACCCCCGTCACACTGGACAGAGTTTCGGTACTACTGGTGAAACTTGGATGTTCTGAGGTTTCAGAATATCTGACTACCCCCTCGTGAGCATATGCTTATGCTATTTTTACTGAGGATAAAAATAAAATATATGTTATGTAGTCAAATCCAACGGGTGCGCGCGCCTGACTCGGCTGCCCTCAAGTTTCCCAGAAAGTGTGAGGTGACGTTGGGTATCTGAAGTCAGAGGGGGCGGAGAGTGGCCGTTCTGTATGTAGAACCTATTCTGTGCCACAGGTCTAGAAGGCTGCTCCCACGTGATCATAGACGAAGCGCACGAGCGTGACGTCAACACTGACGTCACTCTACTGTTACTCAAGAGAGCCCTCACCATCAACCCGTCGTTGAGGATCATAGTGATGAGTGCCACGCTCGATACCGAGGTGTTTACTAAGTGAGTATCCTGCCGGCTGCGCTAGTTCTGAACTTTATTTATTTATTGTTATTGAAGTTATACCGAGAGTTACCGATGGCCGATGGGGCACAATGTGGACCGACGACAAAGGCGTCGGGAACCTGTTGGATGAGGGCAGCCCAGGACCGGTCGTTGTGGGGGAGGCTTATGTCCAGCAGTGGACGTCCATCGGTTGAGATGATGGTGATTGAAGTGAGCTCTAACTATCGGCCCAACGCCGACTATATATAGGTCACAGTGACGCTCGATACCAAGAATTGCTAGTATCCTAGCGGCTGCGCCAGATGTGCCTACACTCAGCGGGACCCCATGTCCTAGAACGTCTAACGTCTAACGAGTTTTTCTAGGATTTAGTTCAAAATTTGTTCTATCTAATCCAATCAGAATTTAAATTAGTTCCGTCGAAATAGAAGAACTGACGATTCTGACACATCTCTCACCTCCTCAACATTCATACAAGCTCGTCGGTTTCGGGTACATTTTATTTGGCCCTTCTTCAGTACGCATCCGATTTGGTCAGCGTACGTGCGCCTAAAGTACGTGCTCGTAAAGTTGTTTTTATAGGACCTTTTTCCCGTTGGGATCATAGCTATGATTGCCAGTGCCTTTAGATGTGGACTTCTATGTAATGAATTGATTTGAATGAGCGTTTTTCTTTTGGTTTTCCAGTGGATCTATCGATCTATCATCTGTCGATGGTGCTTTTGTCTGTGCGAATAAACGTCAAAATTTCAAAAAGAGAGAGAAAAGATGATCAAGAAGATGCGAACGCATCTTTTGAAGGCATATTTAATTATATAATAATCATTTTAATCGAAAATTCTAAAATTTTACTCCTAACATGGTTGTATGGGCCTGATCGCTTGGCGTTCAAAAAAAAAGGCAGTCTTGACAAGATTTTGACAGAATCTCACGAACGGCTCTATGGAGCGATAAACATACCATATGGAGTCACGTTGCAGGGTTTGCCCCGAACACTCGTCTTCGAATGGTGTTCGCGCGGTTCACGTTTTAGCCTGCCACGAGGCTCCTCAATCCATCTCAGTTGTGTTCTTACTCAAAAACAATCCTCGAGATTGGATAGATACTCCCTCAAACCACTTGACATTGGCGGAAATGCGGTGCTAACGCACAAGCAAGAATTATAAATAAAAAAAACATACTATCTGTCGAGTTTTTTATGTACTAAATAATTTAAAAAAAACGCTCATTGAATGATGATCATCTTTCTAGATATTTCGACGAATGTCCAGTGATAGAAGTGCCAGGGCGTACGTTTCCAGTGGAGGTGTCCTACTTGGATGATATACAGAAGAAGTTCAACGTCAACCTGAGGAATACTTTGGAGAACTGCCAGAAGGATGAGAAACCTAGGGTCAATTGTCAAGAGGTTAGTCGATATGTTAATGTAAAAGCTCAAAGTATATTGTAATTCGGTATGTCAAGTTTTTTTTGGTCTTCATTTTTATATTTTTTACGGATAGAAGACATAATTTTAAGACACCTATTTCATTCTTATTGCGATTCATCGAGTTTATCAAAATAAATTAAATTTTTAAATTATTTTGATCTGTAATCTCAAAGTGCAAAAATGGCGGAGAAAAAATAATTCGAACTCCATGGAGAAAAACGACCTACTGCTATATTAAAAAAATGAAAACCTGCCTCCTCTTTCTAACTCTATGCTGGAAACAGATACGGCATCATCAAATGTCAAATTCTGACATTGTGAATGTATATTTTTTTCTTATTGGCCGGTTATTTTAAGTTGATTTTATGTTTACCAAGGAGTTTGCAGGGGCAGCGAGTGACGTCACTCGTGGACCGAAAAACGACGTTATTTTATCAAAAATATCTGTAATCCTTTCGTTTTAAAATCTCTGACATAGAAAATATGATTATTCAGACAATTATCTCGAAATGGTTTTCGATTCAGCCCCCCAAAAAAAAAACTTGACATACCGAATTAATTAAATATTTTGCTGTTCCATTATAAAAGTTCAATAGCTATTCGACCCAAATATATAGAACAGCAGTTATTATTAAGCTGTTCAGTTTGATGGTCTGAAGAACCCTCTTAAACATGTAAAGCATTTAAGTATTCTCTAACAGGTGGTAGAAGTAATTAAGGCGGTAGACAGGACAGAAAGTGAAGGCGCCATACTGGTGTTCCTGCCGGGGTGGGCAGAGATAAAGCAGACCAAGCAACTGCTGGACGAGTCGTTCGGAGAGAGCAGCACACATTTGATACTGCCTGTACATTCTAGGTAAGTTGTACCAACATCACACTTCATTTTATTTAACTGGGTGATTGGAGATCTACCTCCTAGTGGTCCACTCCGGGCAACGGCATCACAAGCTACTAAGTTTGTGGTGGCGGCTGAACGATCCCCCACAGCGGTGTGGAGCCAAGCAGCTTGCTGCGTTCCGTCAGTATGCAGGAGTGCCAGTGCACTTCTGGGTAAGCTCGCTACATCTTCGACCCCATCTTTGTCCTGAGGACTAGATAGAGGAGGAGATAATAATAATAATAAAAAAAAAACTACTAGCTGAAGATTCAAAAATAACACTTATAATCAAAGAAGCCTGAGCGTATTATAGTTAACACGCTGGCCGCCATGAGCATCACCGGTAGGACTAGGATCAAAAGCTAATTTTTTCAGGGTATTGTTTTGGGGATTTTTTTAGGGGTCAGATTCAAACTGTGAATGCTATTTTGTAGAGGATAATCTATAGTTTTTTTTACAAAAACTTCAATTTTCTTTATACTTAACATACAATACAGGGTCCTTCTTAATATGTTGACAATTTTTTAAGGGGATGATCAGACCATCAAACTGAACTACTTTCTCTATGGGATGAACATTGAAATAGCGAAAAATAAATCGGCTGTCCCATACATTTGGCTACTCGGGTTTGCAGATTTGTATGGAATAGCAGTTTTTTTTTTGCGATTTCGGTGTTGGTGCCATAGAGAAAGTTGTTCAGTTTGATGGTCTGATCATCCAAAAACTGTCAGCATATTAAGAAGGAGCCTGTTTATCTGTCATTTAATGTTGTCTTTCAGATTATCAACAACAGATCAAACTAAAATGTTCGCCAGACCGCTGCCAGGCGTTCGTAAAGTGGTCCTAGCGACCAACATAGCAGAGACATCCATTACTATACCTGACGTCGTTTATGTCATAGACTCGGGAGCTCACAAGGAGAATAGGATGAGAGAGAAAACTGGTTAGTAGCCCTTTAGCACTGTACCACAGAATAGGTGATAGTATACGCCACTACTTTTTAATTCCTAACATAACTTTAATGGTGTATTCAGTCAGACAATGAAACTAAACAACTTTCAATAAAGAACAAGGGTCGAAAAACGACAAATTTTTGTGGCACAATTTTTGAGAGTTACGCGGTTATTAAGTTAAGCTAAAGTTAATCATTATAACGGGTTCTTACCGCGTTTTTATTTATTTTGGAGTTCCCGATATTTCGGCAGTGTTACAACTGCCATGATCACGGGATGACTGTAGAACTGCAGGTAGATTTTTAAGAGCAGACAAATCTGTCTACCCTCATTCTTCTTCGTTTGCTCCGACCACTACCGGAACTCACTCGAAATTCGTCGTCACTTTTTTCTCGGTTTGTAATATTTAACGACATACTAAACTCACTGTGTCACTCCTACATTTGTCCGACCGAGAGTACGAAGGTGAAGCACTTATACCCATCTTTACCACCGGATTCCACGTACTAGATAATTTGAAACCATCCTCTCTATTGAAATTGAGATGTTTTTAATTTCAATAGCTTCTCTCACCATTCTTGGGTAGTAATGGCGGTCGGTAGAAAGGACGCGTGGTTTGTGCAGCTCATTTCAGTGGTTAGGATTGAGCTGCACATACCACATTGATAATGATTAACTTTAGCTTAAATTTTCTGGATCTGGTATGGGAGGTTCAAAAAAAGTCTGATAGGGGTCTATCAGCGCGTTCGCCTTCACCTCTCTCGCAACAGACTGCCTCGAAAATTAAGTATATTGGTTTCCTCACTACGTTTTACTACCCCCTCGGGGGAGATGGTCGTGAGCATTATGCTATTGCTCGATATTTCTTTTACCTTTTTTATAAGCCGTGGTGGTCCAGTGGCGAGTAACCTTGCCTGCCGTGCAGGAGGCGATGGTTCGATCCCCGTCCAGGCCGACTCGTACCAATGAGTTTTTCCGAATTTATGTACGATTTGTAACACCACAGGCTTTTCGGTGAACGAAAACATCGTGAGGAAACCTGCATGCTTCAATTTCGAGGCATTTGTATTGTACCCACTGTCCATTATAAGTGGCGACGGGTTCACCCCCCGTCACACTGGACAGAGTTTCGGTACTACTGGTGAAACGTGGATGTTCTGAGGTTTCAGAATATCTCTGACTACCCCCTCGGGGAATATAGTCGTGAGCATATGCTTATGTTTCTTTTACCGAAGCCCAATTCCTCAAAAGTAAATTGTTTAAATTTAACAGGCACATCGAGTTTAGAAACAGTGTGGGTGTCTCAAGCGGGCGCCAAACAACGCACCGGGCGGGCGGGACGAGTGCAAGCGGGACAGTGCTATCGCTTGTACACGAGAGAGAAAGAGGCGGAGTTTGCACCGCACACTATGCCTGAAATACTAAGGTACATAGAAACACCAACATAGTATTTTTACCTTATATTTTTCGTCCTTTCCTGACGAGTACAATACAATCATTACAATTAAATCATTAAATTTAATGGACTTCTTGCTTGTGCGTTAGCACCGCATTTCCGCCAATGTCAAGTGGTTTGAAGGAGTATCTATCCAATCTCGAGGATTGTTTTTGAGTAAGAACAACTGAGAAGGTTTGTGGAGCCTCGTGGCAGGCTGAAACGCGAACCGACGCGAACCGAATACCACGCGAAAGGCAAAGTGTTCGGGGCAAACCCTGCAACGCGACTCCCATTACAATATTAACGATTTTTCAAACTCAAAACTCAACTGTTTTATTCAAAACTAGTGTTTACCCGCGACTTCGTCCGCACAAATTATATACCAGATTTTAAGTCAGATCATAAGCTATCAAACAAAAAAAGTTTAATCAAAATCGGTTCAGTAGTTTTTGCGTGATGCGCGAACAAACAAACACACAAACAAACAGACAGACAACATTTCTAAAAAAAGGTTGATTTTGAGTCAGGGATACCTAAAATTCCTAAAAACCATATCGTAATCTTTTTTTTGTAAATATCTTCAATGTACAGACACACTTCAGTTACAGTTTTATAATAGTTTAGATAATTGACTCTACCTATTTTCCTATTCTACTTAGAAATGGCTATCATGGGCGAGTCCGACACGCTCTTGGCCGGTTTTTTTATAATAACCATTTCTGATTTCAGAATACCTCTGGAGCAAACTGTATTGGATTTGAAGGCTTATGCACCTGATGATAAGATAGAAAACTTTTTGTCACAATTGCCTGAGCCGCCTTCTAAGAAAGCTGTACAATTTGCTGTCAACGATCTCATTGATATGGGTAAGTGGTAAAGTAATACTTGTAACAGATTTAAATTCGTCCCATAAATTGTATTTATTTAATAATAGGATAATGATGATTGAGATCATGAATATAAATATTTCTTCCCCAGAATGTTATACGAAGCCTTCCTGGCTTTATCGACTTCAAATCTGGCATAGCCGTGGTGGTCCAGTGGCGAGTAACCTTGCCTGCCGTGCAGGAGGCGATGGTTCGATCCCCGTCCATGCCGACTCGTACCAATGAGTTTTTCGGAATTTATGTACGATTTGTAACACCACTGGCTTTTCGGTGAAGGAAAACATCGTGAGGAAACTTGCATGCTTCAATTTCGAGGCATGTATTGTACCCACTGTCCATTATAAGTGGCGACGGGCTCACCCCCTGTCACACTGGACAGAGTTTCGGTACTACTGGTGAAACGTGGATGTTCTGAGGTTTCAGAATATCTCTGACTACCCCCTCGGGGAATATAGTCGTGAGCATTATGCTATATCCGTTATCTTACTACGATCATAAATCAAAGTAAGATTAATGAATAGGCCTAAAGCACGTGAAGTTGAACCACACAACTAGGGCAATTAGTCCATACAAACTAGGGCAATTAGTCCATACAAACTAGGGCAATTGTCTGTCATTTCGGTACAAATTTGAAGTATACCATTCATTTGTCTTGCCTCATTTATCTGAAATTATTTTGAAATGTTCGCGTAAGGCCTGTCCCTTAATTTTTCTTTGATCTAAGGCTACGATGACAAAGTCAGGTTATTTATTAAAAGATGCCAATTTTTTTAAGATACATTATTCATGTTTCATACATTTTGGTCCAAATCTGAACCTGTTCTAAGCATTTAACGGAGCCACGTGGCCACTTAATTCGCGTGATGAACGAAAGACGTCTACTCGTGAGCGCTCTAGACCCACACACAGCGACTCCCGTCTTTTGACTCTGTATATTTCGCAGGAGCGCTGACATCCGGCGAGCGACTGACGCGGCTAGGCTCGCTAGTGTCTTCGCTCGCGCTGCCGCCGCGCCTCGCCCTGTCTCTGTTGCACGCGCTGCCCGCGAGTGACGTCACCGCGCTGTGTGACGTCACAGTGCACTGTCACGACCACGTGCAGCTGTTCCGTGAAGCCGCCGACAGGAGTCCCGGTACGTTACACTGACGACTATACTATACGCCAACGCTCCTGGCACGCGACGTGCGAGCAGTATTGCCGATATGGCGCGCTCGCTCGCACTTAGGAGCCTTAGTCTAACGATACACTTACGGAGCGTTCCGCGGCGGAACGCTCCGCAAGTGTGCCGTTAAACTAACGGGAGACCGTAGTGATGCATCGTGTTATTGTCGATTATTTGAATAAAGAATAAAAAATTTGTTTTTCAGACTTGTAGAGTCTAGGGAGGGGATCGCGTGTGCGCTGTCACCTTAGTGCTTTCGGCGCTAGATCTAGCGCTTTTTAGGGTTATAAATAGTCAAACAAGGAACCCTTATCCTCTCGTCTGTGAGGGAACCAAAATCTGCCAAACTGTTAAGTGCCGCGTCTGTGGGCGGGCCCAAAATGGCTGTCAAAACATTTGTTAAATTTTTAAATTACATGGAAATAATAAAAATATAGGTATGCTCATGTTGAGTGTAGTATAGTATCCGCTTTATTATAGCGTTGCAGTTGGAATAAATAGTAGAAATTGGTAGACAAACTAATCTATAGTAATTACTAAAGTAAAGAAACCTAAATATTATAAGAATTGGTGATTTTACAGTTTTAAAATGTATGGAACCACCATAACCCGCGTCTGTGAAGATGGCAGAATTTGGCACCACAGACGGGGGGGTCTCCTGACAGCAAGCCTCATAGACGAGAGGTTATACTTTCGTCAATTTTGTCTATCTGTCGGTGATGATCAGACCATCAACTGAACAACTTTCTCTATGGGACCAACATCAGAATCGAGAAACAAAACAGATGTCCCATCGTTTGGCTCGAGTAGATTTACATTTTTACATGGAGGGGCAGATTTTTTTTTCGCGATTTCGAATTTGGCTCTATAGTGAAAGTTGTTCAGTTTGATGATTAGAAAACATGCTGAAGTTATCATCAGTGATATAAAATTTACCCTGCAAAGTTCATGAATACCTACATTCATGAGTGCAATGACTATTCTGTATTGTTACAGAGATCCGTGATATAAAACGCAAATATAGCAGCACGTCCGACCACGCGTCCTTACACTGGATACAAGAGGAGTTCGAACACGGCGTCGCCGAGAAAGGTATTATAATATTTTTTCACCTCACAAGCTCGGAAAGATTCTGTTTATCGTTCGAAATCTGAGTGCAAAAGTGTATTTTATCCTCTAGCGTGGAAAGAGTTTTTGAAATTCGAATCTGTCTATTCAATATTTTTCCTCGCTGTTTTGAGGTGAAAAATTGTATGTTTCGCTCGGCTGCAAAGTTATTCTGCGTCTCGTACCTTTGAAACCTTCGCTAAACGCTCAGGTTTCAATAAAAGTACTCGCGCCAAAAAGCAACTTTGCAGCCTAGCACAACAAATAACTATTATTACCTATTTGTGCAGGGTGCTAGGGTAAAAAGTTGCATTACTTACTTTCCCAAAGGAACATATGGGAAATTAACAAAAAGAAATCTGCTTTTCTTACAAACATTCGGTCGGCAGATTGCATGGAAAATTGGAAAGTCTAAATATTTTTCGAATTTCCTTTTGCTTTCTTAAGGTGGTTTCAGTCCATACAAAACTTTGTCGTAGAACACTCGTAGACGGTAATGTTTTTATATATGGAAAAATAGCTTAGAAAATCTAGATTGCGCGTATCAAATAATATTTACAATTTATGATATAATTACGAAGATATCAAGCATTAAAAATTATTCATACAACATTTCAAAGCCTTATATCTTCGTAATTATATTATAAATTGTAAATATTATTTGATACGCGCAATCTAGATTTTCTAAGCTATTTTTCCATATATAAAACATTACTTTTATTAACACCGTCTATAACGAGTGTTCTACGACAAAGTTTTTTATTAAATTGACAGCTCTCCAACCACCTTAAGGAAAGATGTTCAGTATCATCATGGTGTCCCATCCCATACAAATAAAATTTTAGTTTAAAAATTGCGATATATGGCGTTATGGTATCGATTTGTAATTAATGTTTACGTAAACGTGTAAATTGTTACTAAAAGTACATGATCATGATCTGACTACAAAAAAATCTCATGAGCCTCGGAAAATCAAGCAATTTACTTTGCCCGAAGACTGCCCGAGTTACGGCAGTCGCGTTTCATTGTTTGACGTTGGGCATCTGTACTGTATAGTATTATATAATCTGTGGTATCATGGGTACAATCACCCATTAAAGTAGGTAGGCAGATCTTGTTGAAAAACTTTACAATCACAATCGTATTTAATGACATGTTTTGTAAAATATATTTTGTTAATAGGCTGGAGAGGAGCTGACGAGTGGTGTGACAGATACGGGCTTAGAAAGGACAGACTCAATTATGTTAAATGTGAGTACCTATATAATTATCTTTGCCGATTTCGACCGCAGCAATTCTTTGAGGATCTTTTCAATACAATCGGAATGTCATGAGCGTTACCCACTTCAGGAAAGCCCGTTTCGATTGCGCCAGAAAGAGGGTTATGTTTTTCGAGTCTATGTATCTATAATACGTCGAATTAAAAGTCACCCCTGTATAATTATAAAGAGGAAAGATTTGATTTGTTGTTTGTTTGTATTGAATCGGCTCCGAAACTACTGGATCGATCTGAATAATTCTTTTACCATTAGAATGCTACATTATCCGGGATGAACATATGCTTAAAAAAGGCCAAGTGTGTCGGGAAGATTCTAATACGGTACGTAGTTCGCCGCCGGTCATCTAGTAGTTAATAATTTTTAATGTGTATTGTACACGTACGTCAGCATCAAAAGTATCTAGGCATCTCCGGCGTTCAAAAACATCTGAACAATTACACGAAAATAAACCCTATTTCCTACTAGATACCATTTATTTTCAACTTAACAAATAATAACATGACAGATAAATTAATTTGATCACTTTGTGAGTTGAAATAAGGATTGCTATTGTAAAGTTGTTCAGATATTTATGAACTCTTAAAATGCTTAGATACTTTTGATGCTGACTGTACGCATGGCGACACTTCAAACTACGCAAAATCTAAATAAGCTGGCCGCGCGATTATGATACGTATACAAGGTGAAATTGATATCATTTGCATCTTTTTAAACGACTTTCACTATTACTATGGTAGCAAAAAGATCAGGGGTGCGATTTTTGAATGTCACCGGTGAGCTTGAAATCACCGATGACAAAAAAATGACTGATGATTTCGAAGTCACCATTTACCAAAAATCCCATTTTTAAATGTCACGCCCTGTCTACCAACATGCAAATACTTCATTGGTTATTCCATAGACAAGCATGTCGTTGCGCTCCATTTTACACAGAAAATAATGTATTGCGGTAATTACCGGTTTTTGAATCTCATACAAAAATTTTAAGAAATGTAAGTAATGTGTTTTAAGAGAGTGCGATTTTTTAATCTCATTCGGTGAGCTCAGCAGTTGAACATGTCAAAATTACTATGAAGATACGCATCTTTCTACTACTGATTTGACTTTCAAAAATCGCACTCCTGAAGTATGATTTTTGAGAGTCAAATCAGCAGTAGAAAGACGCTTAACTCCATAGTAATATTGACATTTTCAACTGCTGAGCTCACCGAATGAGATTCAAAAATCGCACTCCAGATCATCCCCTTATTCATCATTCAGCATTTTTGAAGGATATTTATATAAGGTGTTACAAAAATACAAATAAACATTTAAGGAGGTGGTTTAGACCATCAAATCTGTTGTTGCGTAAATTTGAGTCGAGTAGGCATTGTATTTTAATGTAGTTTAGTATGGAACAGCAGATTTTTTATCAGTAGAAAAGTTGTTCAGTTTGATGAGTAGACTCTTAGTTTAAAAGGATGCTAATGATATCTATTTGATCTCTGTTTTGCGTAGCTTGATGTGTCGCCGTGTGACAGTAAAAGAAATAATTTTTGTATTTCCACTTAATCGTCGGTTTATTTTGCAGCGATCTCTAGCCTCCTGCTCCGACAACTCCTGGGATCAGGCGTGGTGGAGTCTTCGATAGAGGCAGAGGACCTGAACAGGTTCTCTGGCGTCGACGAGCTCACGGCAGCCATCTTACTTTCCGGCTCCAACGCTCTGCTGACGAGCAAGAAACTTGTCAGGACCAAGGGCAAGCTGAAGACGGTCGTTGAATTGTTTACGAGGTATTTTTTAACACATACATTCATAAACTCACGCTTTTTTACCAGAGGGCGAGGCAGAGGCTATGGATACATTATAAGAAAGAGTATCTATTACTACATACTCCCACCAACTTTTTACCTCTATTGGGCTCCAGTTACCTCGGCAGATAACTGTAGCCTAAACTGACACCACAATTGACACGCTAGAATTTATGTTTTCGAAATAAAGAGAATAGCTACTATTAACTACAGGGTCCTTCTTAATATGCTGACACTTTTTTAAGGGCAAATTGAACAACTTTTTCTATGGGACCAACATCGAAATTATTGGAGCCCTAGACTCCGTTTCGCATGTGCTGACGTCATCTTTTCAATTTCTGTTTTTTGTAAGCAGTGTCCGGGTGTGCTATGGGTCTCTGAGCCCTAAATTCATCTTGTCATATATTTCCATCAATTTCGGCTACTTTTAACCAGGGCCCCATTTAATAAACATGACAATTGTAATTTACAATGACAATTCAGGGTCCATTGCTGATAATGTTAGTGACACATTAGCTACTGCATGTTTAGAGTCATTAGAAACCAGCAATGCACCCTGAATTTTCGTTGTAAATTACAATTGTCACGTTTATTAATTAAATAGGACCCTGGCATTTTTCTGTCTCCGATCTGGTCTAGGTATGTCCTCCTAGGTCTGCCTCTACCAATGTCTTCTCCCACACATGCCTTATACAACGTGTTAATGAATAAGCGCAAAACCTCACACACTCCAACTGATTTATAACAAAATAATTCGATTGAAATAATAATTTCCTTATTTCGGTTGATAGTTAAATTTAAAAGTTAAGTTTTGAGGCAAAAATGATTTGTTATTGTCACGGATGCTGCCAAACGTTAATCGTAAAAAGGCATTCACAAATTCAGAGGGTTTGTCAATTAGCTTTGTGGCTCAGCGGTCGGACGTGCGATCTCGAAAATTCGAGAAGTCCTGGGTTCGAGACCTCACCCCGACGAAAATATTTCTATTGTTTAGGAATGTTCCAGAGGAAAGAGGGAGAAGGAAAATTGGAAAGAATATTTGGAAAGAGACAAAATAACCGTGTCTAGGAATATTCGAGAAAGGGGGAGGAGCTAGAGATAATTAGAAGCGTTTGGAAGGAAACAAAGAAATAACGAAATGAAGATCGAAATTCAATATTCTGGAAGATTCTATAGGGCTATATAAGCCGGCGAGTTTGCGGCCACAGGGCAGTACTGAGTTTAACAGTGATAAGTGCGAAACTAAAAGGAAGAAGAGAATAAGTGAAAAGTAACTAGTGAGAAGTAAACAGTGTGTAGTCAAGTGAGTGTAGTGCCGTGTCGTCATAATTGTGACGTGTGTCGTGACGTCGTAGTGGTGACGTGTCGTGACGTCATAGAAGTGACGTAGTGAACAGTGCTACAGTGGTGTAACGGAGAACCCCCGTCTGAGGACCCTGTGACAAGGACTGTGCAAGGGGGAATCTCTGCGTCGAGGACTCCGCGAAGAGGACCCTGCGAGGAGGACCGTGTGTAAGATAAACCCAATAAACTCTGTAAATTTGGACTTGGTGTTTCACTCCAATCCCTGAACTCGTCGCTCGTAACATTTGGTGTCAGAAGTGGGATTGGAGTAGGATGCCGCTGGTGCCCAAGGAGTTAAAGGGAGTCACCACTCGGGCCATGTCAGAAGCGCGGCAGGAAGGTGCGGCCCTTACCACTGAGGTGCAGCGAACCCCAGAGAGAAGACCTGAAGGAGGTGAAGTGCAGCGCACTCCGGAGCAGAACCCAGGGAACTTCCTCTATCAAATCCAGCGCATGATGGAAGAACAAGCTCGCCGTCAAGAGGAACAGGCTCGCATGATGGAAAAACAGGCTCGCCGCCAGGAGGAACAGGCTCGCAGGCAGGAGGAACAACTGCGCGCAATAAAAGAAGGACAGGCTCACCGTGATGAGGAACAGGCTCGCCGTCAGGAAGAGCAGGCTCACCGTCAAGAAGAACAAATGCGCACGATGCAGGAGACGCTTCATAAAGATATAACGAAAGGCTTGCAGCAGGCAGTAGAGAGAGTCGAAGCCGTCGAAGGGAGGTTGGATAGTGTGAAGGGTGAGTTTGAAGGGAGGTTAGATCATGTGAAGGGTGAGTTTGAGGAGAGGTTTGATCGTGTGGAGGGTGAGTTTGCCAAAATCCGACGAGATGTTGAGCAGAGCAAATCTCATAGGCGTGTCGCTGCTGTTTTTGACTCACCCATACAGCCAAAAGGTGTCAAAACTCCGGTTTACGATGGACTGACGTCATGGCCCGCCTTCAAGCTACAATTTGAGACAGCAATGAAGGTTAATGGTTGGGGCAAAGAGGAGGCGCAGTCTGCGTTGACATTAGCACTCCAGGGACAGGCTCTCACTGTGCTGGAAGCCGTAGGAGCTGGCGAAAATCTGACGTTCGACAAACTCTTCGGAGCTCTGGAGGCTCGATTCGGCGATGGACATCTCGAACACATGTATCGGGCGCGATTGAAGGAACGTAACCAACATGCTAACGAGAGTCTGCAGCAATGGTCCGTGGAAGTGGAGAAGCTCGTGCGAAAGGCTTTCCAGTCATCACCAGCAGCCATCGAGGACATGCTCCTGCAGGCCTTTACGGATGGGATACGGGATCCCGAGGTGCGAGCTGCAGTGCGACTCGGACACCATGTAACACTCAGAGACGCTGTTGCCCATGCATTGGAGGTGGAAGCCGTACGTCAGGATTCACGTTCCGCTCGCCTCAGGGAGATTGTGGTGACTAGAGCATCAGTGCCAAGAAATCGAAACGTCAATTATGTGTGCTACGAGTGTGGTGAACGTGGGCATTTTCGCAGTTCCTGCCCGAAGCGCGCAGGCCGTCGGGATATAGGAGTCTCGACTGATGAGCAGCAGGAAAACTAGAACCAGCCAGGGCTGCGGGGTGGGCGCTGGCCGGTTATGTTGCAACCCCAACCATTAGAGTCAAGCAAACATCGGACGGAAATAGTCTATTAGTTGAAGGAGAGATCAATGGTAGAATCTGTCAACTAACTTTGGATACCGGAGCTTCGAGGACCGTGATCAATACTCGACTGCTAAGCAAAATGAAGAGTTATCAGGAAAAACGACTTTTGCAGCAAACCAACCTACAGTTAACAACAGCTACCGGCCAGCGCATACCTGTTAAGGGAGAGTTAGGAGTTTCGATTAAGATCGGGGAAACTCCTTTCAAACATGAGGTGATTGTAGCTGAAATAGTGGACGATTGCATCATTGGCTTAGATTTCTTACAAAATCATCAGTGCAATATAGACATGAAACACGGTGTTCTACGGTGTAGCACAGAGGAGGTTCCGATGAAAGGTGGATCATCGGGAAAGGTCTACTGTGTAAGAAGAACAGTTCTCAAGCCTAGATCACAGACCTTGGTACCTGTTGTTTTGCCCAAGAATAACGATGGGAAATTACCACGAAGATGTGCTGTCATAGAAAAAGTTAAAGCTGAAACTTCTTGGATTCCGGCGAGAACAGTTGTTGGATCAGTTTCATCTACTTCAATCCCTATACTTAACGTTGGTGATGTGGAGCTGACGATTGAGAAGGGAGAGATTGTTGGTCACTGTGAGGAAGTTTTATGGTTACGACAATGTGTGGAAAATCCTCCTAAGAAACATAAGGCTGAGGGGGATGTAGTATCGAAAGTTATGGAAGACTCCGGCAAGGACCTGACTAAGCTACAGGCTTTGAAAGCGAAGAACTTGCTGCTGCGTTTTTCAGATTTGTTCTCTAAGAACGGCGCAGATATTGGCAGAACAGACTTGGTGAAGCACACAATTAATACAGGAGATGTAGTGCCAATCAAGCAACGACCTAGGCGCATTCCGTTTGCTCGTGAGAAGGAAGTGGAGGAAATGATAGAGGACATGAGGACGAGTAATGTCATCGAACCTTCATCAAGTCCCTGGTGTTCACCAGTAGTTCTCGTCAAGAAAAAGGATGGCTCAACAAGATTTTGTGTGGATTATCGGCAGCTTAATGAAGTAACGAAGAAAGACAGCTACCCTTTGCCAAGAATCGACGACACCTTAGACACTCTGAATGGAATGAAATGGTTTTCGACGCTCGATCTGAAAAGTGGGTACTGGCAAGTGGACGTAGACCCCAAAGACAAAGAGAAAACTGCGTTTTCTACAGGGAAAGGACTGTGGCAGTTCAAGGTGATGCCGTTTGGATTGTGTAACGCCCCTGCGACTTTCGAGAGATTGATGGAACGTGTCCTTGCTGGAATTCTGGGTGACACGTGTCTGGTTTACCTGGACGACATCATTATTGTTGGTCGAGACTTCGATGATCATCTGAAAAAGTTGGAGAAAGTTTTCGAAAGGCTGCGTGGGGCTAATCTCAAGTTGAGTCCAAGCAAATGTTCTTTCTTTAAACGGCAAGTCAACTACCTTGGACATGTAATCTCGGAGAGAGGAGTCGAGACCGATCCTGCCAAAACTGCTGCTGTAAGGGAGTGGCCGACCCCGAGAGATAAGACACAAGTTAGAGCTTTCCTTGGGCTCTGTTCTTACTATCGTCGGTTTGTGAAAGGGTTTTCGGACATCGCGAAGCCACTACATCGACTTACGGAAGAGAAGAGGACGTTCACATGGGATTCAGAGTGTGAAAAGGCTTTTATGGAGTTAAAGGAACGTCTAAGTGAGGCACCAATTCTTGGATATCCCGACGTTCAAGGGGAATTTGTTGTAGATGCGGACGCTAGTAACATCGGGATTGGAGGTGTGCTCTCACAACGACATGGTGAGCAGGAAACTGTAATAGCCTACTTCAGTAAGTCATTGTCTAGACCAGAGAGAAACTATTGTGTAACTAGACGAGAATTATTGGCGGTAGTGAAGACTGTACAACACTTCAAGAAGTATCTGCTGGGACGTAAATTTTTAGTCAGGACAGACCACGCTGCATTGAAATGGTTACTTCAATTTAAGAACCCGGAGGGTCAAGTAGCAAGATGGTTGGAGCAACTACAGGAATTCAACTTTGAAGTGGAACATCGAAGCGGAAGAGTTCATTCCAATGCAGATGCATTATCAAGAAGACCATGTCCAGAAGATTGTAAGCACTGCAGCAAGCAGGAAGGGAAGGACACAGTTTTACTCAGGGTTATCAGAACTGATGCCATCAATGATGAGTGGGGAAACGAGGCGATGCGCCTTGAACAGGAACAGGACTCAGGAGTCGGGCCAATCCTGAACTGGTTAAGGAATGATGATTCTAAGCCTCAGTGGAGTGAGGTGGCAAGGTATGGAGCAGTTACGAAGGGACTTTGGGCACAGTGGAGGAGCCTCGTCATACATAATGGATTACTCTGTAGAAAATGGGAGACACCGAATGGCAAAGACTTGTATCTACAGTTGGTGGTCCCACGAGCTAAGGTGAAAGAAATTCTACGAGTTTTTCATGATGGAACTTCCGGGGGGCATCTGGGTGTAAAGAAAACCTTGGAAAAGGTAAAGGAAAGATTTTACTGGTTGCATTGTAAAGACGACGTGGAAGATTGGTGCCGCAAGTGCACAGTCTGTGCAGCTGTTAAGGGACCTCATACGAGGAGCAGGGCAGCAATGAAAATTTATAATGTTGGGGCGCCTTGGGAACGAATCGCACTAGACGTCGCGGGACCATTTCCAGTCACTAAATCAGGAAACCGGTATATACTTGTGGTAATGGATTACTTCACAAAGTGGCCAGAAGTATTTGCCATCCCGAATCAGGAAGCGATAACTGTGGCCACCAAGTTAGTAAATGAAGTTTTCTGCCGGTTTGGGGTTCCGCTAGAAATGCACAGTGATCAGGGCAGGAACTTTGAGTCACAGTTGTTCCAGGAAGTTTGCAAGATTTTCGGAATCCACAAGACTCGGACTACTCCTTATCACCCTCAGTCCGACGGCATGGTAGAGCGGTTCAATCAAACTTTGGAACGACATCTTGCGAAGGTCGTCGATAGTCATCAGGATAACTGGGATGAGTACATACCTCTTTTCCTGTTAGCTTATCGAACCGCTGTTCATGAGAGTACTTTAGCAACTCCAGCCATAGCAAACTTCGGGAGAGAATTGAAGCTTCCAGCGGATTTATTATCAGGATGCGCACCAGGCACTCCTAAAAGTATCAGTGATTATGTAAGCGAACTGCGAGAGAAAATGGTCGACATCTATGAACAACTTCGAGAAGCAGGTCAAAACTCCAGTGACCGTTCGAAGACACGATATGACCGAAAGGCGAACTATACGGGGTTCGAGGAAGGAACATCGGTTTGGCTGCATAATCCAGTCCGGAAGAAAGGGAAGTGCCCGAAGTTACAAGCAAGTTGGGAAGGACCGTATGAGGTAGTGACTAAAATAAACGACGTCACATACCGAATCCGACGATCGCCAAGGAGCCCTTTGAAGATAGTGCACGTTGACCGGTTAGCTCGATATTTCGGCAGTAATGATGCTCGGGACGAGCAGAACTAAGGGAGGGGCAGTGTCACGGATGCTGCCAAACGTTAATCGTAAAAAGGCATTCACAAATTCAGAGGGTTTGTCAATTAGCTTTGTGGCTCAGCGGTCGGACGTGCGATCTCGAAAATTCGAGAAGTCCTGGGTTCGAGACCTCACCCCGACGAAAATATTTCTATTGTTTAGGAATGTTCCAGAGGAAAGAGGGAGAAGGAAAATTGGAAAGAATATTTGGAAAGAGACAAAATAACCGTGTCTAGGAATATTCGAGAAAGGGGGAGGAGCTAGAGATAATTAGAAGCGTTTGGAAGGAAACAAAGAAATAACGAAATGAAGATCGAAATTCAATATTCTGGAAGATTCTATAGGGCTATATAAGCCGGCGAGTTTGCGGCCACAGGGCAGTACTGAGTTTAACAGTGATAAGTGCGAAACTAAAAGGAAGAAGAGAATAAGTGAAAAGTAACTAGTGAGAAGTAAACAGTGTGTAGTCAAGTGAGTGTAGTGCCGTGTCGTCATAATTGTGACGTGTGTCGTGACGTCGTAGTGGTGACGTGTCGTGACGTCATAGAAGTGACGTAGTGAACAGTGCTACAGTGGTGTAACGGAGAACCCCCGTCTGAGGACCCTGTGACAAGGACTGTGCAAGGGGGAATCTCTGCGTCGAGGACTCCGCGAAGAGGACCCTGCGAGGAGGACCGTGTGTAAGATAAACCCAATAAACTCTGTAAATTTGGACTTGGTGTTTCACTCCAATCCCTGAACTCGTCGCTCGTAACATTATCAATGAATGAAGGCGCTAACGTGCTCATGGATACTACATTTTAAGCATCTTGTTTTGGTAGTAAGTAGGGTGTGGTTTGAGATAGAGTTCAGTAGATTTTAACACTTTCGCTGCTAAGCTCAAAATCATGATCCTCGCGCAGTGCTAAAACTGACGCCCCTCGTAGGTCGTGCGCACAGTCGTAACGTAAAATGACCAAAGCGGCTCACCTCGTGGGTCGGCCCGCACAGGCGTAAGGTTTGTGTGACTCGCGCTGTAGGTCATCAGCACAGGCTAAACTTGACCCCCCTCGTAGGTCATGAGCACAGTCGTAACGGAGAAACGCTAAACTGGCTCGTCTAGTGGGTCACCCGCGCAGGCGTAAGGTTATCGGTGACTCGCGTGGTAGGTCATGAGCACTGTCGAAATGCAATTGAACCGGCTCGCTACGTGGTTTCTTCAGCACTTCGGCCCATTTGTCGCCGACCTACGACGTAGGTCGTCAGCAGTGAAAGTGTTAAAATCAATTAATATTTTGAAAAACAAAAATCCTACGTTGAAACCATGATAATTCGATTCTGCTCTCGATTCTAAACAAACTACTTTCTAGTTTTGCATTAATTCATTAACACGTTGTATATCATCTGTTTCGTAAGTCGACTTTCATTCATCCTATCGATAATTATTTTTCAACACACTTACTCATAAAATGGCTCTTATTTCACCGCAATTAGGCACCTTAATCAAACTGTGACTTTTTCATTAATTTAGGAGTAGGTACACTAGTGATTTATATTATAATATAAGGTTCTCATTACTATTATTCACAAGTTATAGGTTTTTTTATTGGTTGAGTTGCTTTGTTTTTAAAAAAGTCTCGATACTAAATAACATGATTTTTAGTATTATTTTCTTCACAAGTGTGTTGAAAAACGTCGTATGATACACGTGATGACGTGGTGTGATTACCGTCCTCGGCTCTCTTAAGACCCTCGCCCGACGGCTCGGGTCTCAATGGCGCCTCAGCTTCAGCGGTAATCACCAACCTTACACACTATTCTATTTTTATTAAATGGCGTTTCCTTGTTAGATTTCGCCAGTGTCAAGTGATGATTGTATATTTATAAGATAGTGTACGGTAATAGGATATGGCGATCTCAAAGCCCCGTTTTTAAACAAAAACGCACACTCGAAACCGCCATAAAACGCGGAGCCACGTGGCCAATCAAATCGCAAGCCGACAAAACGTCTACTTGTTACCCCCTTAGCCACGCGACTCCACATCACACACTTGTACCATAATGTACTATTATTGTTCTGCAGCACCGGCGACCGCGCCCACATTGGCGGCGAGAGCGTCAACTACAACATAACGAAGACCTCCCACCCCGTTCTCCTCACCTACTTCGGAGGGCAGCACTCGGCCGAGAGGAGGTCCTTCGTCGTCTACAAGACATCTGTCGTCACGCCACACACCGCCTTACTGTTCTGTATGGGAGACGTTACTTCTGAAGTGGTAAGTGCGAAAATAGTTCAATCAATCAGGTTGTAAGGAAAAGTATCACCATACCTACTCTACCCATCAAATTGAACAACTTTTACTATGGGAGCAAACCGATCGGAACAACAACAAAAATCTGTTGTTGCATAGATTTGAGTCGAGTAGGCGTTGCATGTAATATGGAACAGCTGTTTTATTTTTGCTTCGTTTGGTTTGCTCCCATAGTAAAAGTTTGATGGGTCTATGTGGTTTAAAGGTTAATGATACTTTTCCTTACACCCTGTAGATTTTAACTTCGAGAAAGAGATCAACCGTCGAATCCAACTCGGCTGGGCAGCGTTCGAGATGCTACGTAGTATCTTAGTAACAAGCTGGTGGACTTCCTCTTAGATCAAAGTGAAATTAAGGGACGGGCCATACGCGAACATTTCTAACCAGAAAAATGAGGCAAAACAAATGGCATACTTCTAATATGTACCGAGATGACTGACGAGTGTGCCAGTTTGTATGGACCAAGTGTACCAGTTGTGTGCTTCAACTTAACGCGCTTTGGGCCTATCCATAAATTTTACTTTGATCTAAGGGCTTCCTGGAGGAGCAGGGATGGCAGGAGTAGTCGTTCCCACTTTATGCCGAATAAGCGTCTAAGTCGTCGAGTTGCGGAAAATGAGCCCGCTCAACTAATACCAATTCGTAGCATCTTGCGGGGCACATTGCTCGCAGAACCGATGGCCGAAATGGGGCCGTACCGGAAAGCACAGCGTGAGTAGGCACAAGGTGGACCGACGACTTGGCGAAGGCGGCGGGAACACGTTGGATGAGGGCAGCGCAGGACCGGTCGGTATGGCGATCTGCGGGGGAGGCCTATATGTGTTAATACTGGAGTAAAAATCTGAAACTAGATGGCGTTGCAGGAAATTAAATCGTGCTGTCGCAATGTTTCAAAATTTTCTTTTCGTTACTCTACCTACCAATATTTAACTTTTTTTTTCTTATTTTACTTAAGTATACATTGGCTACTGAACCCTATCATAGGTGAGTCTTACACGCTCTTGTTTACAATTTTGTACATGGTTTATTCCGACATTGTTGACGTCATCTAGTCAGAAACGCATACGCAATCAAAGTTATTCCCCCAATACATTATCATTCGATAAGCACGAAATTGTGACACAAGGAAATCCCCTCTACCAAAACATTATTATTTAAGTATTCATATCTTCCTAGAAACTGTGTTGAACTTTCTTTGAATAAGATGAGGATGTTTTTTTGCTTAAGAGGATATAATTCGGAGCGCACTCCATATAAACGAAGTCAGTTTTACTTAGTTAATTTTACTGATACCTAAACCAACTAAAAAACCGATACTTTTATTGTTGTTCTTATTATATTCGTCTAAGTCTAAACTAAAGAATAAATCTCAATGTAATACACCCTGCATTAAAAACAAACTACTAAAATGCACTCAACCAAACAGTCTAATACATAACAACATAACTAATCACATCCAATACACCTACATACATATACAGATGCATCACATCATACCTATCTCTTACGTAATCAGAAAAACACATAGTTCAAACATAATTAGATCAACTCACGCATATAAACTACTACTCCGTATCCTTCATAAACAATCAAACCACACCGTCATACCTAGACTCATTCACGACAATTATACTCGTATAATATGTTCACACCATTATTCCATAGTAGGGGTAAGTAGAGGCCAAACACCGTCTAATACTACCAGTCCGTCTTATTTCCCTATTTACCATATTCCCCTATACTGTCAATACACTACAATATGTTCACACCTTTGTCACTTGGGGGTCAGTAGAGGCCCGTCATACTTCACAAATACGACACAAAACCCCATTGTCCGTACTAACCTATACATACACACGTATACACAAATGTTCATACCTACATCTATTCTAAATATCACACCTCAGCTCATATGTTCACACCGTCTGTCCCAGGAGAGTAAGCAGATACCAAGGTCAAACAAACACTACGAGTCCATTACTCAACGATTTCTCCATTATTATACATACATACCTATACCACGTACGTACACCTATTTCCAAACCTCACTAGTCACAATCATAAAAATTAAAATTCGATTCATTCTTAGAAATAAATAATGATCTCGATCAACTTAATATTGCATCCTCCTTATTATGTGACCTAGACGTTTGTGTCAACCTGATAAAAAAAGATATGACTTCTTCTCTTAAAGTACTACACCAAAACATACGTAGCATAAACTGTAACATGTCAGGACTACACACTATATTAGAAAGAGCCAGAATCGACTGGGACCTTATAATTCTCACTGAATGTTGGCTTAACTGCACACACATTATCCCAACCATTGACGGTTACAATTTCTTTAAGACCACACACAATTTAACGCAAAACGAAGGAGTCGTGGTTTATGCAAAAAATAACACCCGTGTTCTGGTTGAGGAATACAATATGGTTGAAGCTAATTGCCTAACGATAAAAATAAACACCTCCACTATGGTACTTGCTATTTATAGACCAGCTGGCTACAAAAATGTTACGAACTTCACAGAGTCACTAAATCACCTCTTAATAACCCTTTCGCAGTATAGTAACATAATAATAATCGGTGATATCAATATAGACATCACTCCTGATAACAACGACACCTATGCATCCCCTTACCTAAATTTACTGGCATACCATGGCATGCTCCCAGCTTTTACTCTTCCAACCCATAACCGGACATGCCTAGACCACATAATTCTCAAAACTAAACTGCCAGCCAAATGCTTTGTTGCTGAAACGTCCCTAACTGATCACGACTCTGTTATACTCACCCTCGAACTCAAGGTAAATCGAAACAGTCCACCAGCCAAACTTATAAAGAAAATAAACTATGATCAACTTGATAAAGATTTTATTCAACTCGATTTATCCCCTATTACACAGATTGATAACTCACACCTTGCAGCGGAATTTCTTATCGACTCCTTAAATAAGATCATTTCGACCAATACGACCACTATTAAAATCTCAAGTAGAAAAAGAATTAAAAAACCATGGATAACTCCAGGTCTACTGAAATGCCTAAGAAACCGAGACAAACTACACCAAAAACTAAAAAAAGACCCTAGTAATGAAATACTTAAGACGACGTATAATAGATATAGAAATTTCTGCACCAACACATTGAAAAAATTAAAAAGGGACCATGAGAAGAACGAAATAAAAAAAGCATCTTCCGCTAACAATAAAAAGCTTTGGGATACAATAAAAACCATAACAAATACTAAGAAAATAAAGGATGTTCCCCTGGACCTGTTGTCTAGTAACAATCCCCAACAGGATATCAACTATGTCAACAAATTTTTCGTGAACGTAGGAAAGAACCTTGCTGAAAAATTTTCCGAAACTATTTCCCCTGCATGCACACAATCATTGAAGTGTCATCCCCACTCATTTGTTTTACTCAACACAGATAACGACGAAATTGATAGCCTTATTCGTAACCTTAAAAATGACTGTGCAATAGGCCGTGACAATATCCCTGCCCACATCTTGAAACGTTACAATAGTTTCGTCTCACCAGCTTTGACGTACCTATGCAACCTATCATTTTCAACTGGTCAGTTCCCAAACATATTTAAACTTGCTGAAGTACATCCTATCCACAAGGCAGGGGACAGAGATTGTGTCAATAACTTCAGGCCGATATCCGTTTTACCAACGCTCTCAAAGATTCTCGAAAGATTAATTAACAAGCGCTTAACCAATTACTTAGAATCAAATAGTTTACTATCTCCTTCACAGTTCGGATTCCGATCTGGCAGATCAACAAATGATGCTATTCATGAATTAACGAACTTTATTATTACGAATTTAGACACCAAGCAAAAAGTCATAGTCATATTTCTGGATCTTGCTAAAGCATTTGACACAGTCTCTGTCCCACTCCTCATTGACAAATTGGAACAGAAGGGTATCAGAGACCTACAATTACAGCTCTTCACCAGCTATCTTACTAATCGTCGCCAACGAGTGAAAATAGGGACCTGGTATAGTGATGACCTACCCATTGCCTTCGGTGTACCGCAGGGTAGTATTCTAGGACCCACCCTCTTTTTGACCTACATTGACGAACTTTGTAATCTCCAGATGCCGGGTGGCCGGGTTATCACATTTGCCGATGACACCGCTTTGCTTTTTGCAGCAGACACTTGGCCTAACGCCTTTAATATTGCTCAAGGTGGCTTTAATATGGTAACAAAATGGCTCCAATCAAACAAACTGACACTCAACACTGAAAAAACAAAATACATTCCTTTTTCTCTCAAAAACTACTCGACAAATGCATACGACAATCTGTCTATAAAATCACACACCAATGAATGCACACATAATGTTCTTTGTCCATGCCCACAACTTACCAAAACCAATATTATAAAGTACCTTGGAATCCATATTGATAACACCCTAAGTTTCAAACCTCACATTGACCTTCTTACTAGTAGAACCCGCAAATTAATCTTCATTTTTAAAAACCTTCGACATGTAGCGAATAATAAAATTATTGACACTGTGTATTATGCCCTTGTCCAATCCATCCTGACATATTGCATCACAGTATGGGGTGGCGTCCCAAAAACGACACTGATAAAGTTGGAAAGGGCTCAAAGGGCGGTGTTGAAGGTAATTAGATTTCTTCCATTTCTGTTTCCAACCGTAGAACTGTACAAACGCTGTAAAGTCCTTACTGTACGTCAACTATTTGTACTAAACACCATCATGCGCAAACACAGCCAAATACACTACAATCCTAAGCTATTTGAACACAAAAGGCGTAAACACACAGTCTGTACAAGTTCTCCACCAAACACTTCCTTCGCTCGAAGATTCTTCTGCTTCCTAGGTTCTTATCTCTATAATAAAATTAATAAACAGCTAGATATATATCCCCTTCCTAAAAATAAATGCCGACATAAAATACAGTTATGGATAAAACAATTAGATTATGAAGAAACAGAAAACCTAATTAACGCTATCACCTAAACCTCTCCTAATAAACGACAATTGTTTGCACTAAATATTTATAATTATATTATTATACGGAACTCCAGTGAACCACTCACCACATCATACACACACACATACATACACACATACATACACACCCCCCCACTCATACGCACCCCACACACACACACATCCCACATACACACACACACACACACCCCTGTTTGTACAGAGTACCTTGCGAGGACCCTTCCCAAACCTGGCCATCCGAGGACCTCTCAAAGAAGGTACTTAGCAATGAAGCACGTCATTAGTACCCAGACGAAAAAATTGCAAATTGAATTCTAAGTCTGACCGGTATGATTCGAAACTGCTATCTCTATCTTTTTTGATAAGACTTTTCATGACCAACACGAGGACTCAAAATACACACGTAAACAAGACATGCGGTATACAAAGTGAGGACTGTGTGTGAAACCATCCGAGGACCTCACCGACCTGGTCAGTGATGCCCATGTGAGGACGTTTTTCTTACACAGAAACCTGCGCCAAGTACTATTCGAGGACTTTGTGTTAGACAAACCATTAACAAACTGAGGACGTTTTTCCGAGCACAGCTTGTACAAAGTGAGGACATGAGATGGTGTGTTAAGTCATCCGAGGACCTCGCCGACCTGCCCAGTGACGCCCATCTGAGGACGTTTTTTTTACACAGATACCTGCGCCAAGTCCTAATTGAGGACGTTGTGTTAGACCAACCATTAACAAACTGAGGACGTTTTTCCGAGTGTACACGGGGACATAAGCCGGTGTGTAAAGCCATTCGAGGACCTCATCGACCTGCTCAGTGAGTGACGTCCATCTGAGGATGTTCTACTAACACAGAAATCGGTTCGCTGTCCGAATTTCTTAGGGCTAGTTCTGTTGCTTTCTGCAACGCGAACATCTCCGCTTGAAATACGGTACAGAATGGCTCCAGGCGGTACTTGGCACTTCGTTTCTCCGACCCATCCCTCCAATAGGACATAGCAGCCCCGACCTTCCCTTCAATCTTGCTCCCATCCGTAAATATGTGAGAGCTAGATACTTGATGGTCTGCAAGGGTTTGAGGCTGCATGTCCACTAGACACTGGAAGTCGATTTTCTCTTCCGAGGCAGGGTGTGGTACCTTCATGAATGACACTCTAGCCTCTATGGTCCTATCCACCAGGTAAGATTGTGGTCGTCCCCTCATCGCCTGGCAGTGTATTTTCATGCTGTGTGAAACGATATCTATTCTGGTCTAACCGATGATAGACATTGGAAGGCTCGTCAGTTGGTGCGGCCGATAAGGTTTGGTACCTAAAATCCTTAATTCATAGAACCTCCCAAAAATTTAATTAAGTTCAACATATCCCCAGTCCTAGTTTGCGGTGGTTCTACTATTCTAGGCGACTACAGTAGCGATCTAGGCAAAGATAGGGTACGAATTGAGACTGTTATTGACTATGTTAACGGACGAACACTGATGAAGGACGAAAAAGATAACTTGAGGTAGAACTGAAAAAGATTCGGTGGCATATTCTTGGGTAGTCAGAGGTCCGAAAACATGGTAAGGATACGATAACCCTGGTATCGGGCCACATGTTCTAGTGGTTAGCGTACGTTGTGTTTAGTACCTGACTTGTACCTGACCTAGCTTTTTTATAATTTGACATTGTTATGAATGGATAACTTTTGTTGTACTTAACTAATGTCTTGTTATAATTGTTTTGACATAATCCGGCGTACTGTACCTGCAAATTGTTAAACCTAAATTTATGTACAATAAAGATATACTTCACTTTACTTTACTCCTTAAAAGATCCATCTTCGAGAAGCTCTGATGAAGAAGTCGAGGTCTCATGTCCTCGGTTTGTTAATCGTTTGTCTAACACAACGTCCTCGAATAGTACTTGGCGCAGGAACCTGTGTTAAAAAAGTCCTCAGATAAGCATTACTGGGCAGGTTCACCAGGTCCTCGGATGGATTAACACACCGTCTCATGTCCTCGTATACACTTACACAAAAGTCCTCGCTTTGTTAATCATTTGTCTAACACAACGTCCTCGAATAGTACTTGGCGCAGGTTTCCGTGTAAAAAAAGTCCTCAGATGGACATCACTGGGCAGGTTGGCGAGGTCCTTGAATGGTTTCTAGTCTAGGTTTAGGTACTTGATCTCGTAGGGTACTCTCCTTAAAGGTGGGTCAGCATGCAGAGTAAGGACATGCTGAGATCATCAGCTTTCTCAGAAATAGCGCCAAGGTGAAGAGCACACTCAGGACGCCACGTTGGGATGGTAAATCGAGGCGCTGGTGTCTGAGTAAAAGATTACTTGGATTAATCCGTGGATGCCACATGTCCTCGCTCTCTGCAAGCTGTGCTCAAAACACTTTCTCAGTTTCTTAATGATTTTTTTAATACAATGTCCTTGAATAGAACTTGGCGCAGGTTCCTGTGTAAGAAAAGTCCTCAGATGGGCATCACTGGGCAGGTTCAAGAGGTCCTCGGATGGATTAACACACCGTCTCATGTCCTCGTACACACTTACACAAAAGTCCTCGCTTTGTTAATCGTTTGTCTAACACAACGTCCTCGTATAGTACTTGGCGCAGGTTTCTGTGTAAAAAATGTCCTCAGATGGGCATCACTGGGCAGGTTCACCAGGTCCTCGGATGGATTAACACACCGTCTCATGTCCTCGTATACACTTACACAAAAGTCCTCGCTTTGTTAATTGTTTGCCTAACACACCGTTTTATGTCCTCGCTTTGTACAAGCTGTGCTCGAAAACGTCCTCGGTTTGTTAATGGCTTGTCTAACACACATAACGTCCTCGATTAGTACTTAGCGCAGGTTTCTGTGTAAGAGAAAGGGTCCTCTGATTGGCGTTACTAGGCACTAGTTTTACACATCGACCCAATCACAGAATAAGGTGGATGATAAACTAAATATATTTTTGATAATGTTGCAAAATCTGAAACATTACAATCTATATTGTCCAGATTCGGAACCAGTACGGGTTCGAGGTACGGCTACTAAGCTACTTTGAGAAAGTAAAATTTAATTTAAGGATTTTATCACCATCATCGTCATCAGCCTATCATCAACAACCACTGCCCATCGGCCTTTCCAAAGAAACGCCACAAAAATCTATCCTCGGCTTTGCTCATCCAGTCGCCATTCTAGACCTTTGACTTTCCATTGGTTGTCAGTTCTTTGGCAGATATAACCAGCCCATTGCGACTTTAGCTTGCACTTTTTCTAAGCTATGTCAACCACTTTAGTTCTCTGACTTATCGCCTAACTTGTGATCTGTGATGATAGTTATTTCAGAGAAACACCGAGCATAGCACTCTCCATAGCTCTCTGAGTGAATTTAAATTAGTAGGGAACTCTTCTGATGGGCCGAAGGTTAAGACTGTGGAAATTCAATATTACTTTTATTGGTCCAGAACAACTGAAAATCATTTGACACAAAATTCTAGACCACGATCGTCTTCAAGTTTGCTTTTACAATGACCCATCAACAATGACCCGTCAACCCATGCATGACGGCCGGCGCATGATGGCCTGCGCTATTGTGCTAGCTTCATCTTGAGATCGTGCCTCATCGTGCCCATCCGGCTAACGGGGACGGACCCGGTCGGCAAGGGCAGACTGAGTACGATGTTCCCGCATCAGTCCCCAGCCGAGACCGTTACTACGGGCGAAAGTAGTCTGGAAATCATACATGACTGACGATGACATGACGCCCCGATCTGGTCATTTCCCGATTTCTTAACGGTTTCCGGTGGTGGTCCTGGTGCTGATGCAGCTTCGTTTGGGAGAAGGTAAGCTGGCTTTAGCCTATCTATAGTGACTGTTTTAGCTTGGTTCTTTTATAATATCTTGAAATTGTTATCTTCTCTTTTCAGGACTTTGTAGGGACCTGTAATCTGTACCAAGCTGGTTGAAGGGACTTTCTTACTGTGTCATCTCGTAGAAAAATAAAGTCCGTAACACGAAGACAGCTTAAGGCATGTGGTGTGAAGTAGGGCAGATCTTTGTTGCAAATTGGCGCATGCGTGAAGAGTAATCTGATATGTCCAGTATCGGCGTTTTAAATGGCCGGAGGAACTAATTTCGTAAGCATATTGGTTCACCATAAACCAGTTCGGCTGAGGATGTTTGCAAATCCTGCTTCGTTGCGCTGCGTATTGCGAGTATGACTAATGGAAGCGGTTCTTTCCAATGCTCATCCGCGTGACACATGATGGCAGATTTGAGCTGACGATAGAAGCGTTCAATTATACCGTTGCAGGCCGGATGGTATGCTGTTCTTATATTGCGTTGTGAGCCTGTTAAGTTTTGTCAGCGCTTTGAAAAGACTGGCTTCAGATTGTCTGCCTCTATATTCTGTTCTTCTGTACAAATCTGGCTAACCCAAGAACTAGATTGACCCGCCACTATACGGCAGATATTTCGGACGTCAGCGTGTACGAGATTAGTATGGCTCTCAAACAGCTTAAGAACAACAAGGCGCCAGAGGTGACGACGGTATTACGGCCGAGCTTCTGAAGGCGGGTGGAAAACCGGTCCTGAATGTCCTTCAGAAGCTGTTCGATTCCGTCATACTCGAGGGAAATACGTTGTAGGCATGGAACAGGAGTCTGTTGGTGCTCTTTTTAAAAAAGGGTGATAATGCCCTGCTGAAGAACTATAGGCCCATCTCCCTTCTTAGCCATGTCTACAAGCTGTTTTCGAGAATCATTACGAACCGTCTCGCGCGCAGGTTCGACGAGTTCCAGTCTCCCGAACAGGCCGGTTTCCGAAAGGGCTTTAGCACCGTGGACCACATACATACGCTCCGGCAGGTTATACAGAAGACCGAAGCTTGGCGTACGTGAACTACGAGAAGAAAGCCTTTGATTACACTTGGGCTGTACTGTAGTCTCTTCAGTGATGCCAAGAAGACTACCGGTACATCGAGGTGCTGAAATGCTTGTACAAAAGCGCCACTATGTCAGTCCGACTACAGGACCAGAACTCGAAACCTATCCTACTGCAGCGAGGTGTGAGGCAGGGAGACGTTATATCTCCGAAACTGTACACCGCTGCACTGGAAGATCTTTTCACGGTTCTGGACTGAAAAGGGCTAGGCATCAACATAAACGGCGAGTACATCAGTCACCTTCGGTTTGCCGATGATATAGTCATCATGGCGCGGCGGAGACTATGGAAGAGCTCAGTCGAATGCTCGATGATCTTAGCCGAGCCTCTGAACGAGTTGGTCTGAAGATGAACATGGACAAGACAAAGATCATGTCAAATGTCCATGTTGAACCCACTCCTGTAACGATTGGGAACTATGCGCTCGAAGTTGTGTAACAGTAATAAGAGACAAATAAATACTTTTTAATTTAATTTAATTTTAATTTAGTTGTCGACGATTATGTTTACCTGGGACAAATCATTCAGTTAGTTAGGTAGGTCCAACTTTGGGAAAGATATCAACCGTCGAATCCAACTCGGCAGCGTTCGGGAAGCTATGTAGTATATTCACGTCCCAAATACCGCAGTGTCTTAAAACGAAAGTCTTCGATCAGTGTCGTGTTGCCATAGATGACATATGGAACAGGGACGTGGTCGCTCACTTATGGCCTTATGAAAAGGCTGAAAGTCACCCAAAGGGCAATGGAGTGGGCTATGCTCGGAGTTGCAGTGCGCAGCGTGGGTAGGTGCCCCACACGGTGGACCGACGACCTGGTGAAGGCGGCAGGAAACTGTCGGATGATCCATGGTTTACCAGGAATTAGGTTTTTGTCTCGCGGTCAGTTACGAAAAGGCGGCCGTTGGAGTAAAGGCAATCGTTGGCCGCTATTGGACCCACCTTGAGGGTTTTCCGCCTTGTAATTAAGTAATTTTTATTTGCTCTTTAGTAAATGTAGTAGTACAATAAATATATTATAGTAGTATACATTACTTATTCATATTACATTGTCATCCTTGGTTAAAAATTATTTAATAGATTAGAATGTATAATGTAAGAGCCAGGTGCATAAGGTGGTTTTTAGGGTTCCGTAGTCAACAAGGAAGGGTTTCTTGGCTGTTTTGGCAGTTTTGATTGTTTGAAAAACAAGATTATTAGCAAGAAAATACCCAGAAAAAAAACATATTTAGAAAAAAACAAAGGTGCCAAGTTTTTTTAATGTTTTTTTTCATAAATTTGAAAAAATACCTTTTGTTTTTTTTTTCTCTTTACAACCCTAGGTACCTATACATATTAATCACGTCGACAAAGTGGTAGTAATGGTACCTCCCCTGCATGAAAAGTGGGGAACACATTTTTTATTCTCGTCTATCCCATGGTGTGGGGTATCGTTGGATAGGTCTTTTAAAAATATTGTGGGTGTGGAAAAATCATTCCTCGATTTAGGGATCCGTTAGCGAAATATTGTGCTTTAACGTGCTATCACTGCTAAGTAGGCTTTACATAAGTTAACGAGTAATGTCGACCTACTTTCGAAATGTACTTTTTAGACTTTATTAGCCGTTAACCGTAGTATAAAACAAAAAGTCCGTAAATAGCGCGTGGCCCGACACGTACTTGGCCAGTCTTATTGAAACTGTGTTTCAGTTCTTCTGGAGCAATAAAGTAATACTTAGGTATTGAATTTCCAGTCTTATCCTTCGGCCCAACAGAAGAGTTCCCCATAAAAGTTGGTTTTTATTTTTTATCAGAAACATAATACTAGTTAGTACTGTCCAACATAAATCTTGGACGTTACTAAAGCTATTCTAAGAAAAAAGTGAGAGGAAGTGCCTGTTTCCACACTTCCGAATAAGTTCTGCTAACAAGCTAGCGCTATAAGCTATAAGCTAACCAGCTTATCCGACAGCTGATTTGACATATTCTTCAATGTCAAATAAGCTATCGGATAAGCTACCAAGATTTTATCCAAAAATGGTGAAAAGACCCTAAAGTGTTTCACACAGAAACCTGCACAAAGTACTATTCGAGGACGCTGTGTTAGACAAACCATTAACAAACCGAGGACTTTTGATTGAGTGTACACGACACGAGGACATAAGACCGTGTGTCATGCCATTCGAGAACCTCGTCAAGCTGCCCAGTGATGTCCATCCGAGGACTTTTTTTTTCACAGAAACCTGCGCCAAGTACTATTGGAGGACATTGTGTTAGAGAAACCAATTGACAAACTAAGAAAGACGTGTTCGAGCACAGCTTGTAGAGAGCGAGGTCATTTGGCATCCATTGTCGGCATTTATCAAAGATAAAAGAAGACAAATTTTTATCAATTTGAAGCATGCCGACTCTTTCTGTTTGTCGGATTTTTTCTGTTTTGTGTTTTGATGTTGTTAGTTTGTGTCGAAACTTCGTTGAGTGCGGACGTGCGTGTGCATCTACCTGTGGCTTCCAAATATGTTTTATTTTCTTAAACTAGCCAGTTTATCGTAGATCATGACTGTGAATGTTGGTTTGGTGTAGACTGTGGGGTGGGGTGGGGTGTGCCGTGGATGTTTTAGGTAAGCTCATTATTAGGGCTGGTTGCATGACACTGACGGAAATCCACCACAAAAAAGCGAGGTGAAGCGGCCCAGCGTAGTATGCATAGAAACAAGAAGGTGAATTTTTATTTTTTGCGTTGCGGCCCGCCCCGATGCGGTCTGCCTTAATACGCGCTTCCGTTTAAGATTCAGTCCTCCCAAATCTTAGTCTTCGTTCTTAAATCTTTTTGCTATTCTTCCGTTAAACGGCCAAGTGTTATAACTTTCTTCTGATAAAAGTCGCTACCGGTGAAAGTAAAATGCGGGTAAGAGTTGGTGAGAGTCTAAAAATGATGAGTTTGACGTCGTGACTGGGCTCAAACAAGGCGAAGCGATGTCCTCAATGCTGTTTAATTTAGTGCTCGGTCACGTCATAGAAATGGTACTATTTTATGACGGCGGAGTGGAATTACATAGCCAAAATAAAATCATTGGGTATGCTGATGACCTGGTCATACTCGGACAGAGTGAGAGAGATGATTGATGTGCGAGAAGTAGAAGGTGAAAAAGTTGGTCATAAAATCAGCCGCGAAAAGACGGAATAATCTTCTTATGCAAATAAAACCGCATGTTAATATTTTAATTTTGATAACGTATTGTTGCTGTTGATGTAGGTACCTTGATAAATAAAATAAATAAGATATAAAAATCGGAGAGCCAGAAGAAGTGACAAGTGATCTCAATTTCAATGGTACTTTTATTACCGTTCCGAAACTTTTAGGAGTGGTACAGTCAGACCATCACGGTTTCTGGTCTAGGTTTAGGTACTTGATCTGGTAGGGTACTCTCCTTAAAGGTGGGTCAGCACGCAGAGTAAGGACGTGCTGAGATCATCAGCTTTCTCAGAAACAGCGCCAAGGTGAAGAGCACACTCAGGACGCCGCGTTGGGATGGTAAATCGAGGCGCTGGTGTCTGAGTAAAAGAGTACTTGGATTAATCCGCGGATGCCACATGTCCTCGCTCTCTGCAAGCTGTGCTCAAAACACTTTCTCAGTTTCTTAATAATTTGTTTTTAATACAATGTCCTTGAATAGAACTTGGCGCAGGTTCCTGTGTAAGAAAAGTCCTCAGATGGGCATCACTGGGCAGGTTCAAGAGGTCCTCGGATGGATTAACACACGGTCTCATGTCCTCGTATACACTTACACAAGAGTCCTTGCTTTGTTAATCGTTTGTCTAACACAACGTCCTCGTATAGTACTTGGCGCAGGTTTCTGTGTAAAAAAAGTCCTCAGATGGGCATCACTGGGCAGGTTCAAGAGGTCCTCGGATGGATTAACACACCGTCTCATGTCCTCGTATACACTTACACAAAAGTCCTCGCTTTGTTAATCGTTTGTCTAACACAACGTCCTCGAATAGTACTTGGCGCAGGTTTCTGTGTAAAAAAAAGTCGTCAGATGGACAAGACTGGGCAGGTTGGCGAGGTCCTTGAATGGTTTAACACACCGTTTTATGTCCTCGCTTTGTACGAGCTGTGCTCGAAATCTTCCTCGGTTTGTTAATGGCTTGTCTAACACACATGACGTCCTCGATTAGTACTTAGCGCAGGTTTCTGTGTAAGAGAAAGGGTCCTCTGATTGGCGTAACAAGGCACTAGTTTTACACACGACCCAATCACAGAATAAGGTGGATGATAAACTAAAAACATTATTGATAATGTTGCAAAATCTGAAACATGCTCAAATTGATAATCATTACAATCTATATTGTCCAGATTCGGAACCCGTACTACCTAGGTACGGCTACTAAGCTACTTTGAGAAAGTACAATTTAATTTAAGGATTTTATCACCATCATCGTCATCAGCCTATCATCAACAACCACTGCCCATAGGCCTTTCCCAAGAAACGCCACAAAAATCTATCCTCGGCTTTGCTCATCCAGACGCTAACGCTACCTGTCAGGTCGTCATGTCAGTCCAGCGCGCCGCAGGGCGTCCCACTACATTACACCCCTGCTAGTTGTGGTCTCCATTCTAGACCTTTGACTTCCCATTGGTTGTCAGTTCTTCGGCAGATATAACCAACCCAAAATAATATGATACGATATAATTAATTACGAAGATTTCAAGGGTTGGTTTAGGTCCACGGCCGTAGAACTCACACCGAGTAGAATACGGTGCGATGGCTACGGTGTTCTCCGGTCAGATTTTTTCATAATCTCAGGACCGGTTGCATAGCTGTAGCTGTATGTCCAGCAGTGGACGTATCGTATCGTATCGTCTTAGATGATTATGATTCTCAGAATGAGTTTTCATAGTATAAAAGTATTACATAAAAATTGCTTCTAGGCTTTTGCAGACGGCACCTAATTTGCAATATCACTTTTTCATTTGGGGTTTTCATTATTGAACAAATCTTTAGTATTGTTATGATTTTTGTACATTATCAAAAAAAAATTAAATTTCATCATTAATTTAGTATGTTTTTAGTAATAAATACGTAATAGTCACACTCACACATATTTTATCCAAACGAGGACAGAAAATTTCACACTCGGTCCTCAGTTGGTTGGAAAATTACGCTTTACACACAATGTCAGGAAAAGCTACCAATACGAGGACATCTGTGTTAAGTTTTACACACAAGTCCTCGGATTGGTACTGAAACCGGACAAAAGTGTAAATCAGGTGTGTTAAAAATCGATGGTGGCGCCCTCTACTTCACACACTTGCTCACACTCCAACCTGACTCCCCATCACTAAACCGAGGACTTTGACAGATTTCCTTGTTACGAGTACAGAAAGGTTCAAAATCGCACGTTAAAGACCGTTATGCGGTCAGGTTGATCCGAGGACCCACAAAAAAGTCCTCGCTTTGAAAAGGTCCTCGGGTGTTCCTTGTGTATTCAGGTGCGAGTCCTCGGATAGTACTTAAAACAAACACACACACCCCCCACACACCCCACCACACACCCCCACACACACACCCCTATTTCTAGCTTCTAAGAAACTACTAAATGTTCTCCTTATCATTAAGTTTGTAAGCAACAACACCTAGCCTTATAAAATAAACGATAACAGTTAATTATTATTTTACAATGCGGCGCCCGGGCGGTGGATGCCTGGTGACCTGTAACACAAGTGCGGAGAAATAACTCTGTACCGTTGTACGAGCACCAGTCTCCACGAACCTAGTTGATATTTTTCTATTTATACAACGTACCCAGATTATGTGCTTACTAATAAGTTTAGTTTAATGTTAACTACTTTGTGGAGAGAATAATAAACGTTTTTATTATTATTTATTAATTAGTCGATGATTTTTTCAGAAACAAACTAGAAACTCTATGCTTTTATGTTGTTATATTTTCGTTAAAATGTATATTTTTAGAGTGACAGGACTTCAAAGATTTCCATACAAATATTAAATTAACCCTAGCATTAAAACTATATTTTAACGAAAATCTGACAACATACGGACATTGAGATTAGTTTCTAGATTTGTTCTAATATATAATATATATCTTGGACATTGTTACACAAATTATCTAGTCACATTTAAAGTTCCAGAATCTAGCCTGGACTTGTATTATGTTAACTAAACAACGATATAGAATACATTATATAGATAAAAACATCCATGACTCGGGTACAAATATTCATATTTACCATACAAATATTTGTCCCTTACGGCATTCGAACCCGCGGCCCTCGACACAGCAGGCAGGTTCACTACAGACCATAAAGTTATTATACCTTACAGGAATAGAGTCAGTGACATGAGTTGTCAAATGAAACAGTTTTTGGAAGTTTTTTGGAGACAAAAAGGCAAAAATTCTAACTGTCTATAATTCTGAGTCTAACGTGAAATCGTGGATAAATTAATGAAGTAGTGTCAGTATATTTCACAAAATTATCTACGATTTCACTTTAGATTCCCAATTATTCACGAAAACCGAATTGTAAAAATTGATTAGTGACTAAAAAACGGTTCTATTGATTCGCGTCACGTATCTCTTTCTATTATACAGTGGTGCCGCTAGGTCCATCTCGCTCTCTCAGCTGTATGTCCCTCTATTCCTACCTCTATGCTACAGACTGTGCTGTCGTTCTGAAAGATTTAATTCGGTATGTCAAGTTTTTTTTTGGAGGGCTGAATCGAAAACCATTTCGAGATAATTGTCTCAATAATCATATTATTTTCTATGTCAGAGATTTTAAAATGAAAGGATTACAGATATTTTTAATAAAATAACGTCGTTTTTCGGTCCGTGCAGTGACGTCACTGGCATACCTGTGAACTCCTTGGTAAACATAAAATCAACTTAAAATAACCGGCCATTAAGAAAAAAAAATACTTTCACAATGTCAAAATTTGACATTCGATGTTGCCGTATCTTTTTCCAGCATAGAGTTAGAAAGAGGAGGCAAGTTTAAATTTTTTTAAATACAGCTGTATGTAGTTTTTCTCCATGAAGTTCGAATTATTTTCTCTACACCATTTTTGCACTTAGAGATTACAGATCAAAATAATTTAAAAATTAAATTTATATTGATAAACTCGATGAATCGCAATAAGAATGAAACAGGTATCTTAAAATTATGTCTTCTGTCCGTAAAAAATATAAAAATGAAGACCAAAAAAAACTTGACATACCGAATTGTTTGGTTCACACAAGACTATGCAGAACTACATAGTTAACACAGGAAATTCTTGATTTGCCCCCTTAAAGCCAAAGGCTAGATAAGCCCATTATTGATTAATGTGTTCTTGTTCTTTGCAGAGTAAAGAAGACCCAAATGTGACAATTCTTAGCTTACCGAGACACAAGTTAGATGTTCAAGTTCCTACTAGGTAAGAATAATAAATAATAAATATCTTGGACAGTGTCACACAAATTATCTAGTCGCATTTAAAGTTCCAGAATCTAGCCTGGACTTGTATTATGATAACTAGACAACGATATAGAATACGGTTTATTCACGAAAACCCAAAAACACAAAATACAGAACACCAGTGCAAACGTAATCAATCCTACAAACTACAAATAAAAGATATCCTCCAAAGCACCCACCCGAGGCAGAGTACCAAGGAGGAGGATATAGAATACATATATAGATACAAACATCCATGGCTCGGGTACAAATATTCATATTCATCATACAAATATTTGTCCCTTACGGGATTCGAACCCGCGACCCCCGGCACAGCAGGCAGGTTCACTACAGACTATGCTGTCGGGCCGTCAGAATAAACACGAGATCATCAAACCATCGTATTTTTTTATGATTAGTGTAGTGACACACCTGCTGAACGTTCCGCGCCTACTAGGAAAATTGGCGCGACTGGGCCCTGTTTAATAAACGCGACAAGTGACAATTGACAATGACAATTCAGAGTACATTGCTGAGAATGCTAGGAAACTGCACGTTTAGCGTCATTAGTAACCAGCAATGTACTATGAATTGTCATTGTCAATTGTCACTTGTCGCGTTTATTAAATAGGGCCCAGTTGTGTCGCCGGTAAAGGGAAAAGCATTGCGCGCATATTCAACCGAATGTTCGTCGCGGAACGTTCCGCAGGTGTGTCCCTACACTTAGATTTTTTTGTAGTTTTAAGTAATACGTGTTGTAACAACGGCAACGTGCAGTACATAAGGTACATATCTGCTTCAGGCGCGGGCGGGGGTGAGGTAAGTGAGCCCGGAGGTAGCGGTCTTGGCCCCGCCCCTTTGGTTAGGTTAGGTTAGCTTGTCATTGAAAGAGAGCGAAGATAGCGATGGCGTATAGCGCTATACTTTTTAAGGAGATGATCAGACCATGAAACTGAGCAACTTTCTCTATGGGATCATCATCTAAATCGCGAAAAAACGTTTTGTATGGGACAGCAGATTTTTTTTTCGTGATTTCGATGTTGGTCCCATAGAGAAAGTTGTTCAGTTTGACGGTCTGATCATCCCCTTAAAAAGTGTCAGCATATTAAGAAGGACCCTATAAATACAAAAGATTAATTTCCTCTTTATAATATTTAATTGTTTTTAATTTTCAGTCAAGCAGACCACATAATGAAAGCAAGGGAAATGCTGTGGAGTACATTCAAGTACTACATTGAGAGAGACCTGATGAATCTAGACTACGACGAGAACACTAAGATATCTAGGTTCAAAGTTAGACTCATTAAAGCTATCGGAAGAATTCTAGTCGAAGCACACAAAGAGATGAATGGAAATTATGTTAATGAAGATTTTAGGTAAATAAATATACGAAATATCGACATAATTTTGTTTGATTTACTTCTTAAGGAGACATATGTCTAGGAATTACATGGGAAAGGGTCTCTTATTTTTCGTTTCTCTACAAGATTTATACAAGTTTGAAAATAAAACATTTTTAGAATTATTTTCTCAACCTAGAACCGTTTATAATCACTGGAATTTTAGTTTAGGGACACACCTGCGGAACTAGTAGACACGTATTCAACCGAACGTTCCGCAGGTGTGTCCCTTCACTTACTCACATATTAACCAATCGCGTTTCTCATAGAAAATATTCGCCTGAACCTATTTTTAAAAAAATTGCTGCCATCTTGGATATTTGATGATTTTGCCAATGTCTAGTTTATGTAGCAAGAGTGCTTGACGTTGTACGGTAATTTATGTATTTAGTGACTTCAAGGATTGTTTTTCGAAAAGAACACTATCTTGAGCCACCACTGGAGCGGAGCTTCGTTGTAGGCCCGGGAGGGGGCAACCAACAATCGACGAGCGACGTGACTACCCTATAGCAGACCTACAACGCAACTCCCACGGTGACAACAGGAACTAAATATTTTAAGTATATTTTAGTATATTTAGTTCCTGGAGTGCGATTTTTGAATCTCATTCGATGAATTCAGCAGTTGAAAATATCAAAATTTCTATGGAGATATGCATCTTTCTACTGCTGATTTGACTTTCAAAAATCATACTTCAGGGGTGCGATTTTTTTAAGTCAAATCAGCAGTAGAAAGATGCATATCTCCATAGTAATTTTGACATTTTCAACTACTGAATTCACTGAATGATATTCAAAAATCGCACTCCAGTTGTCACCGTTTTCTACTATTACATAGTAAGCATAGACGAATTTTTTTTCGCTTACGCTAGTAGACCGAATATCAGTGTAACCGGGTATGAGATAGCGAATTATATGAAGTGACATCTCGGAGTCAGGTGGTTGTCCCATACAATTTATATGAAGTGAAATTTTGGATTCAGATTGCCGAAGTACAAAAAGTGGATACTTAGCAATAAGTAGCGGTCTCCTTTTTTACCCGACTGCGACAGAAGGAGGGTTATGTTTTTCGAGCGTATGTATGTATGTATGTTTGTATGTCTATTTCTTTGGCACGCCCTACAGCCTAAACGGCTTGATAGATTTTAACGTATGAGGTGTCGTTAAATTCGTAAAAATCGTGAGAGTGTCATAGGGTACATTATTTTAATATGGCGTCTGCGAATTAAAAAAGAGAGGGGGAGGATCCAATTTTTTTTCGTAAAAAATTACAATATGGGTATCAAATGAAAGCTGGTGAAGAGCAGATTCCAAATATATATATATTATAGTACTTGTATGCTACCATTTTGACACAAGACTAAAAAGTATGAAATAAACTAAATTATTAAGAAAAACAAAAAACCCGACTGCATAAAAACTACGAGTATTAACTGAAAAGATAAAAACAAGCTCCTTAAATCAGCTATAATAACTTTGTTTGAGCAAATTAATACAATTTGAATGTTATTACTTATTAGGTAGGTATTGCAGGCGGGGACAAAACATAATAACCAACAAATAGGAAATTTTTCTTTGTCCCCGTTCGCGATGCCTACCTAATAAGTAATAACATTCAAATTGTATTAATTTGCTCAAACAAAGTTATTATAGCTGATTTAAGTAGCTTGTTTTTATCTTTTCAGGTTAATACTCGTAGTTTTTATGCAGTCGGGTTTTTTTAACTAGAGCGAATTTGCTATGTGCATCTTACTGAGCATAGGCGAAGTATTTTTCGCTTACGCTGATAGACGAAACATCAGTGTAACCGCCTATGAGACAGCGATAGTCATAAAGCCCTATACAATTTGTATGAAAATAGCTGTCTGACTCCGGAGTCAGACAGCCGTTGTAGAACAAAAAAGTGGCTACGTCGATACAGGACAGCAATAAGTGGCGATCTCCTTTTTTAACTAGAGCGAATTTGCTATGTGCATCTCTTACTGAGTGATATGACAAGACACGTGCTTCATTCTAGTTCCTTCTCTTTCTACGTTACTGAGTGATATGACAAGACACGTACCTACTTCCTTCTAGTGCTTTCTCTTTCTACGATAAGTAAGTTAGTAAGTAGCTATTTTTTTGTACAAAGTGTAGGTCGGTCTTGCCATCTTATGCGTGATTTTGACGTTCTTGCGTGGAGGCAGCGCCCTCATTTATTTTCTACTCTTTTATGTCGCACTGTACTACGAGTGACGGAACGCCCGCCACCGCTAGTTGTTTTTATTACACTATGCCTATTATAGGAACGTTCAATCTGTAGAATGTATTTCCCAACGATTTTTTTTTGGTCTGTGAAGGCCAGTATTTCCCTTAGTCTTTATTCAAGGACAGGAAAGTCAAAAATTGCATTGCGCCGCCGCAGTGTCATGCCATGCGTAAAAAAAATCTCAGTTTGCATCTGTGTCACAGAGGATTATATTGTACAGAGTTACAGCTTCAAACAAGCTCGCAAAAGCGGCGCATCACTACATGCGCAGTATGATTGTGTGCGCGTTCACCTACGGGGCTCACGAACGAGGCCGAGGGGACACTTTGGCTATGCTTCGGGTGGTTACGGCGTAACGAGGGTGTGAATTTAATGTGTGAGATATTGTCCATTCTTCCTTTCGGAAAGAGATTGGAGCCACTGACCTCTGTTAATATTAATATGTCTATGGATTATTTTCTGTTTGGTCGTCACTGTCATTGTAGAACGTCATGTCATGTGAATTTAAAGTGTGAGATATTATTATCGTTCATTTTACTCGAGCATGTTTAAAAGTAGTTTAATAATATTAAACGAAATGGTGAATTATTGCACTGTGTGCTTTATTAATACGAGGAGAAACACAAACAACTCCTTCTTCATAGTACACCTACCCCAAAGATCGTGACAGGTAAGTCAATTTTTGAGTCACCCGCGTAAAGCGGCGGATCGGGCGGCAACGTTTTTTAAATTTAAACTCATTTTATTCAACTAAATAATAAATAACAACAAACAACAAAAGAGAAAAACAATATACCTACATATTATAAAACATTATCCTTTATACTTCAATTAAATTTATTTCCTTTTTAGACAGCCCTACAAGAATAGGCTAATGTAATCGAAGCTCCTATGAAGCTGTTGCTCTGTACAATATAATCCTCTGTGTCTGTGTGGTTCGCATTACTTTGCCCCAGGGCCCCAGGCAGGCATAACAATAAAAGGAAAAAGGAAATGGTATTTTCCCGCCAAAACGCACATGATGACATTAGAAAAAAGGATTGCCACAAAAAAACGTTTTGCGCTATTTTAGAGCCTAAAAAGTAAGCAATAAAATGCATGTCACCAAGTCTCGATTCGACCAATCGCGAGTTCGCAAATTTATATTTATAAAAAACTAATGAGGGATTTTCAGAAAGCCATTAAAAAAGAAAATGTAGTTCCTAATGGCTCCATAGATGGCGTTGACGAGACAGGGGCGAGCGACCTCGCAGATTATACAATACAAATAAAATAGTTTGAATTGGTGTTTTTATGTAAGCAATAAAATATGAGCATAATTATTTCGTCGGCGGATGCGTCTGACTCTGTGACATGCATTTTTGTTTACTTTTTAGCCTAAAATTTTCGTCTTCGTACACCTATCTGGTTAACGCCATCTATCGCCTGTATGATGAATTGATGAACTACGTTTGAGTACTCATTCAATGGTAATACAGAGCTGTCAAGATGAAGATGAACGGATCATGATGACCCGCCCCAAACAAAATTTGTCCATAACGGATTTGGGGCAGGAGCCCTTTTTTACCCTTCAATGTGACGACAGGTTTTTCTACTTCTAATATTGCCATCTATTGATTTATGTTACACAAGTCTTGGAAAGCCCTCGTTGTTGATTTTGATTCCATGTTCTGTAGGTGTCACAAACCACAGAACATTATAAGAGGGGTTAGAAATACAAAGTAGCGCTTTTGCTTCGGAGACGGCTGTCGCCACTTGTCTTTCCGCTCACGCTGCTACAATTACTCATGCCCTCTCGCTTCCACCACGCCGCGTGCCTTATGATGTTATGCAAATCATTGCATAACCTGTGGTGACATGTTCCACGCCTAATTTGCACTTCTAACCCCTCTTATAATGTTCTGTGGTTCACTCCATAGATATCATGCATAGGCAAGCTGCCGAAAAGAACAATCTAAAAAAAACGCTCATTGACTCTATTATTTTCAGTTATCGAATTTGTTTCTTGCTGATTTTTCTAGGTACTTTACCTAGGTTAATAATTTTATTTTATAACTACCAATGCTGATAATTCCTGATGGCTTTTCAAAAACTTTGGCATGATGGTGAAAAAGAACAGACAAAGCCGAGGAACAAAATAATCTTTGTGTTTTTGCGCTATTTGATAAATTTGTAATGGCAGCACTCTACTTGTCAAAGTTGTCAAATCATTTGACGTTTCACTCATGGGTCCGTTTCAAAACGTGTATAAATCACTCAAGGGAGTCTTTCTGTCTCACACTAGCATACATATCTTCGTATGCTTTTTCTCTTTCGTATGGGCATCTCAAGTGATTTTCACACGTTATGAAACGGAAAGTCGGAAACTGTTTCTCGACGAATACCAACGTGACGTCTGAATAATATTATGTGTATTTATTCACGTAGGTGCGAGTTTTTTATAAATATAAATGCCCCGAGACTCCGATAAAGTAAATAAGTGGACAACAACGCAAAACCGGTCAGTCAGTTTTCCTCATTCAACGTTCGCCTTTGAGCAAAAATGTTTGTCATTCGCTCGCTGTGACAAAAAACAACTTTTATTAAGTCTTTTGTGCTTGCGTTAAAGTTACATCCGTGAGTTTTAATTTAAAAGTTACAAAATGCGTTTGCCAGTGTTAGTTTCTTGTGTTCTAATCGTTATTTCGGGACAGAAAATTGATTCCGACACGGACACCTTTCCGACTGGACTTCACAATGGACTCACCGAACGAATCGGAAATTTTTCCATCGAACTTTTGTACCACACGTCAAAATCTCAACCTAAAGGAAAAAACTTGATATTGTCCCCTATCACGGTATGGACTGTATTAGCCGTAATCTCAGAAGGTTCCACCGGCAATACTGCTAGACAAATAAATACTGCTTTAAGAATAACAGCTAAAGGCAGGGGTGCTACACGAACTGGGTTCCAGAATATATACGAATGGCTCGAAGTAAACACTACTACCATCGAAATAGCCAAAGTGAACGCTGCATTTGTGAGAAACGAATCACTTTTGCTGCCAGACTTCAAAGACATAGCAGCATCCATTTACAAAACTACCGTAATGCCTTTAGACTTTAATGATGGAGAAAAAACTGCCAAAACGATCAATGAGAAAATATCCCATGCGACACGAGGCAGAATACCAAAGTTAGTGGAAGGAAACGATTTTTCAGACACTAAAATGATATTAACTAGCGCTCTGTACTTTAAAGGGCAGTGGACGATCCCGTTTAACGCATCATCAACGACTAAAATGCCGTTCTACAACACCAATAGCACTAAAATTGGTGAAGTCAATATGATGTATAGCCGTGGCACATACCCATTCGCTCTTATCAAAGAGCTTCAAGCGAGAGTCATAGAATTGCCTTACGGGAAAGAAAACCGTCTTTCCATGCTCATAATGCTTCCAAACCCCAAAGTTTCCCTTGAGAATATGTTCTTCAACTTTGCCAAAGTCCCTCTTGACACGGTTTTCAGCGAATTACGATTGGCGAAGGAAGAATTCGGGGATGACGAGGTTGACTGCTTCATACCACGTTTCAAGATAGAATCTAGTTTGGATATGACAGAAATATTAAGTAAGAGCCTTGGTATCGTTGACTTGTTCAGCGAAAGAGCTCTGTTACCTACCATCGCTCGTACTCCGTTGTACGTTTCAAAAGTGGTTCACAAAGCCGAGATTGAAGTAACAGAAGAGGGTACCACGGCTTCCGCTGTAACCGCAGCGGAGTTTAGCAATCGTATCGGTGTAGTTCAGTTCCTTGCGAACCGAGCATTCTGTTTCATGATAGTAGAAAAAGTTACTAATTCAATTGTTTTCGGTGGTGTCTATGAATCACCCAGTTTATATTAGATAATTTTGCTTTGTATACGGGTGCTTTTTAATAATAATTTTGTTTGAATCTGCTACAGTTTGACCATGTTCTTCTGGCTGTAGAATAGATGCAGCCAAACATAACTGAAACTATCTTAAAAACATTAAAAAAGTAAAATAATAGGTGCCTAATGATTTTATTTTACAAAGGAACTTAGGTAGTCAATTCCTTATCAAGTATACTCGGTGACACATCAAGCTACACAAAATCATAAGCTGGCCGTGCGGATGTTGCATAACATATAACGTCTCGCGTACAGCTTATTTTAGTTTTGCGTAGCTTGATGTGTCATTGTGTGCTTAGATCAAAATAAAATGAATGGATAGGCCTGAAGTGCGGTAAGTTGAAGCACACTACTGGTGCACTTGGTCCATACAAACTAGCGCCATTATCTGTCAAATCTAGGGCACTTGCATACAAATTTGAAGTAAACCTTTCATTTGTTTTGCCTCATTTTTCTGGTTTGAAATGTTCGCGTAAAGCCTATCCATTAATTTTATTTTGATCGAAGATTGTGTGTACACATTAGTCGCCTGGGGACCTACTTAATATGCATTTAAAACATTTTTTTAATCTTCTGTTCAGTTTTAAATTACAATTTTAGCAGGCTACGAGCAAACCTTCAAACAAAAAATACAATAATAACATATTTTGTTAACATTTTTAATACCTAAATTCCATTTGTCTTGTGCATGTTCTTGCTGTGATATTTAAAACCACAAAAATGTGCATTACAGCCAGGCATTTACAATCGTAATCTATAATAAATAATAAACAATATGAGATTTATATAACAAAATGTTAATAATTATCTAAGAAGTCAAAGGTCACAAAGATATTTTATGTTTATATAAACTTAATTTAAATCAAGTAATGAGACTGATTCTGGGGTTGCATAAAGCCTCGTATCTTATCCACTAGGCAACAATTCGCTATGTCAAGTTTTTTTTGGCCTTCATTTTTATAATTTTTACGGATAGAAGACATAATTTTAAGACACCTATTTCATTCTTATTGCGATTCATATAGTTTATCAATATAATTTTAATTTTTAAATTATTTTGATCTGTAATCTCTAAGTGCAAAAATGGTGGAGAGAAAATAATTCGAACTCCATGGAGAAAAACTACCTACTGCTATATTTAACAAAATTTAAACCTGCCTCCTCTTTCTAACTCTATGCTGGAAACAAATGCGGCAACATCAAATGTCAAATTCTGACATTGTGAATGTATTTTTTTTTCTTAATGGCCGGTTATTTAAAGTTGATTTTATGTTTACCAAGGAGTTCACCGGTATTCCAGTGACGTCACTGGACGGACCGAAACACGATGTTATTTCATTATAGCCTGACCAGAAAAATAAAAAACCTCGCCATGTTGCGGAAAATCATTGGAACCGTAGAAAGAGAATCAACTAGAAAAGGCATTAAAATAATAATAGTCACGAAAACGAGACAGCCTTATACGCTAATTACACAGAGTGAATGCGACAAAATCCATGTCGTTTGTCCCTTTCTGCGTATGCGATATTTTTGTTTGCCACAGTTGAAATGAGCGTTTTTCTTTTCTTTTTTAAATTTAGTTCCTAAAAAACTCGACAGATGACATGTTTATCGCCCCATAGAGCCGTAAGCGAGATCCTGTCAAAATCTGGTCAAGTCTGTGCCTGCCTTTTTTTTTTAATGCCCTGGGATCGAGCCCATTCAGCCATGTCAGGCATAAAAGTTTCGAATTTTCGATTAAAATGATTAGTAAATAATGAAATATGTCATTAAAAGATGCGTTGGCATCTTCTTGATCATCTTTTCACTCTTTACTATTTTAAAGAAACACTTTTTGAAATGTTGACGTTTCTTCGTACAGACCGTAGCGCCATCTATCGATCCCCTAGAAAACAAAAAGAAAAACGCTCATTGCATACAAAATCTTGCAACTATGGCAAACAAAGGCACGATTTCTCATACATTTTTGTCATATCTCTGTCCCTTTCGAGTATACGCTGTCAGGAAATCTATAGAATACTCAACCTACGATTGGAACTAATATTTAATATTTGTACTTGGAATACTGACATTAAAGGTCATAGTCGATTGCAGCGCCCCCAAAACAGGTTTTTTATATTTCTGGTCAGGGGATAAAAATATCTGTAATCCTTTCATTTTAAAATCTCTGACATAGAAACTATGATTATTGAGATAATTATCTCGAAATGGTTTTCAATTCAGCCCTCCAAAAAAAAACTTGACATACCGAATTGACGCGCAACAAGTGACGCTCAACATGTTCGGCAACGTTGCAAAACAACGCGCGACGTTGCTTCTTTTGTAAAAAAGAAGAAACTTTGAAAGAAGCAACGTCGCGCGTTGATTTTACAACGTTACCGAACATGTTGAGCGTCGAATGTTGCTCATCAATTTGTTGCCTAGTAGATACAAGGCTTTAACTAGTATTTAGGCCCAACACATACATACGGAATTCTAATTCGGAATTCCGAATGCAAACCGGTTTTTGTATAGGCTTGAAATCCCGTTCGCAAATGTGAAGGGGGAACCTCCATACGAAAAACCGGTTTTCATTCGGAATTCCGAATCGCAATTCCGCATGTACCTATGTGATGGACCTTAGGCTTAAACATAATACAGGATGTTAGGGTAAACAGCTGTATTACTTTAATGGGTGATTGTACTCATTTTACTGAATAACTTTCCCGAAGAAACAAAGTGAAATCGCAAAAAATATCCTCTTTTCATCACAGACTTAGAAGAAGAACCAGACGTAATCTCGTCTAATCATGAGTGAAGCACCCATGTCTTTTGTATGCGTGATGTCACGCTGTAAATAATGGTGACGGGTGAGTGTAGGTCCCTTGTAGAACACACGAGATTGTATTACCTTGCATGCTTCACATCTTTAAGGTGCAATGCAATATTGGGTCCGTATTTCTTTCAAGTCCGTGCTTTTCGTACAATCGTTCAATTAGCTGATTGCATTTTGTATGGACAGTCCAGACAGAAAGTTGTTCAGTATAATGGGTACAATTACCCCTTTAAGTACTGTTTACCCTAACACCCTGTTAATGTGAATGCTCTGTCTCTCACACTGCTCATACTAATGACAGTGACAGCATCATATTTTAACATGTTTAAGGATCTTTTTACCGTTTAGTGGCATCCTTATCACAATATTAAAGATTTCTCAATAAAGAAAGCCTAAATAAATAAAGTGGGTACTACTCCAATAAACTACAAAAACCATGAAGCTATTTTCATATAATACTTATTTAACACTTATTCCACTTATAATGTCGAAATAAATGTAAAAGTTGTTGTGTTTCCTTCTGTTTTCAAAGTATGTTTAGACTTATAAAAAACCAATAAAGGATTGTATAAAAATTGCGCTTTTGTAGTTTATTTGAGTTGTAATTTATTAATTTAGGCTTTCTTTAATATGAAATCTTACATATTGTGATTAGGGCGACACTGAACTGTAAAATAACTCTTAACCCTAAATACTTTTTGGTGCAAGTCACCCTGGATTCTTGATTAACACTCTGTTGCAGAAACGCTCATTAAAGTTAATTCTCCATTAAATCTCTTGCTAGCTTTTACTACGTCAGCGTCAACAAGAAAAAAGTGACAGCAAGAGATTTAATGGAGGATTAACTTTAATGAGCGTTTCTGCAACTGAGTGTATATGCAATAAAACTCTGTTAAAATTTAACAGCAAAGCAAAAAGGGTAATGTAAGGGTAAGCGCACACCTAGCGGAGAACTGTTCATTATAATGTTGTTCATTAAAATCAGCAGTTTTCATTAATCAATTGAGAATGAACTCTATGACTAACGAAATAGATATGAAAATAGCGTGAACGCAAGTGAGAGCAAGAAATAGTGCGAACACGTCACATGGGAAGTCTTGCCCTCTACTTTCAACTCTATTTCAATAATCGTTGAGTTCATTATTGATTAATGGAAACTGCTCGAACAGTTATCTGCTAAGTGGGCGCTGACGCTCAAAACTCAAATAATAATTGTGATAAGTACATAGATCTGAGATTGTAATTTTTATAATAAGATTATTAAAATTTTATAATATTTTTTTTGAGTTGTTTTTTACCAAAGGATACTACAAAGTTGACATCTAACTTTCATAAAATTTACAGTTCAATGAAAATTCTAGGAAGGTGTGGATGTTGTTATTGTAGATACTTACTATAATGTAATGATTATGATCTTTATACCCTGCCATTATTTAAATGGGAAAACCATGAAATTTGTCCCACATTCTATGGTCAATTGAGTCTCATTGTTATGTAATTCACATTGTAAATTATACCTTCCTAATGGATTTAGGTTAGGTCAAGTAACTTAGGTTCAATTCAACCTTAGGTTCATCATACTTATTATCATAGTATACTTAGGTATATTTTCATATTCACATTATTCATTATAGGTAGGTACATTTTACTGCTTCTCTATGTGTACATAGGTACCTACCTACTTACTTAGCTAACTTAAAGGCTTATTACACCTTCCTAAATTTAGATTCTAATTGAGGGACAGAGCTATAGGTTAAAAAAGGAGGTACTTACAACCTATAGCTCAGTCTCTCATTTAGAATCTGAATTTAGGGAGGTGTAATAAGCCATTTACCCACCTAACTAGGTAATGCTGCTCACAGCCTTAGATCAAAATAAAATTAATGGATAGGCCTAAAGCGCGGTAAGTTGAAGCAAACTACTGGTTCACTTGGTCCATACAAACTAGCGCCATTTATCTGTCAAATCTAGGGCACTTGCATACAAATTTGAAGTGAACCTTTCATTTGTTTTGCCTCATTTTTCTGGTTTGAAATGTTCGCGTAAGGCCTATCCATTCATTTTATTTTGATCTAAGCTCACAGCAGCATTGTGTCCCACGTGGTCTAAAATAAAGTTCATTCTATTCTGTTTTATTATGATTATGAAGTAATATTTTCATTGCTTCTATTCATACCTAGTTAACTTATTTATAAATGTTATTTTTGTTACTTTGAAAAAAAAAACTCGTTTTTAATTTGGACATCACATTTATTTCTAAAACTTTTTTGGCTATTTTTATTTTGGTTACATTTTGGCAGTTTATAAATGACATATTTTTTAATTTTAATTAAATGGTAATAAGGTAAATATAAATACATAAGTACAAGAACATTCAATTTTATTTACATACATTACGACTAACGATTGAAGGCTTATTGGGCCTTACGAATAAAGCTTATTTTAGCAAGTTAGGTAAGGTACAACCAACCATGAAAAATATGGCCAAGCACGTATCCAGGGGGAATTTATAGTAGGTACTGATTTTCAAAAATTTCAATCGTGAAGTGTGATTTTTGAAAGTCAAATCTGCGGTAGACAGATGCTTATCTCCATAGTATTTTCAACTGCGGATGTCAGCGAATGAGATTCAAAAATCGCACTGCTGAGCGATAAATTTTCGACAATTACCATATTTAAATTTTGCATCTTTTTGTCATCTTTTTCCTCTATTTTATTTTAAAGAAATACATTTTGAACTTTACTCCCCTTAGCTTCGCTAAGGCGAGCGACCGCGACCGTGGGGCCATCTAGCAATCACCTTTAAAATCACAGGGAAAACGCTCAAAATTACTTATAATTATTCTGTAGATGAAAACCTGTAGGTACCTACCTATAATTATTTTTTACAATCTTAACTAACTTTATACACAACACAAGTAAGCGTTTAATAATACACCGGACATTAAAGTATTTTAAATACAAGGTTTTAACATAAATACCATAAATTCATTAAGTATATTAATAATTTCTTAAAGGTAGGTAAGTACTATTATAATTATATTATGCTCTCTTCGCCTCGTCCGGGAAGAAGAAGATGAGAGAGCGTCGTTATTTTAATGTTTTTACTGCATTTTCATCCTATTTCTGTCCTTTTCTCTCCTCATAATAATTCTCACTGCGTTTTTAAGTATTTGTTATGACCATATTTTGACATTTAGAATTATCGAACATCACCTAGACAGTTTGCGCGGGAAAGCGTTCCTATAAATACGGGGGTATGCGTGCAATTATCTCAATTGCGTCGTTACTCTTGTCGAAGAAGAACTGAAAGATAAAAGTTATAATGAGTGATTCTAACGATTCGGATGCTGTGGACGTTGAGGATAACGAAAGGATTGATTTAGCGCCAAATGTGAGTAGTTTTCCGAATTGTAACTCTAATAATAAAATATCGGATTCTTCCTTGACTTCGGACAATTCTTGTTCGCCGCCTCAATTTAAGTACAATAGACGGCGGCGCCGTCGTCGTAGTCGTAGACACGACAATGCTTCCACTTTAAATGCGATTCTAACCCAAATTAGCTCATTAAATAATCACTTAAATTCGGCGTCGAAACCACCTCAAAGAGAGGTAACGCAGACAGTAACCAGTAACCAAGTTTTGAATTCCTTGCCTGGACCAGTGCAAGAACATAACCAGCAGTTTGTTGGAGCTTTTGAAACTATTGATCAGGAATACAATATTATTCCTGTTGCGGCGCAGCAGGCTTATGGCTTAGGTGATGAAACCTGTCCAACGGGCATTCAGTCTAGTGTTCCAATGTACAACTTTATTACTGTTCAGACTGAACAGCCGGTATCTCATAACATCTCGGCTCAGGTTGAGCCCGTGGTTGAAGACACACGGACTGAGAATGTGACATTAACCGAGCACACACCCAACACACAAAAATTCGGTTTTCCCAAGGTCTTGCCTACCTTGAATGAAAAAGAGCCTAAAATCAGACCAGTGGTACCTGCGGAACTAGAAATAATTTCAAGTTTACAAAAATTTGGTTGTCACGATTGGATGAATATCCCATTTTTTGACACACAAAAAATGCATTTATTTACGCCTGGTTTTTGTGCACTCAAGACTAATCATGAGTTAAAACCAGTTGATAATACAGCAAAAGCTCAAACGGAGTTTGAACATACGCTTTCTGCGATAACACACGCCGTTATTGTACAAAGAACGGATATGCAACAACGCCTACAGGCTTTAGTGGACTGGGCGTATTTATCTAAGGAACTAACTGCAGATGCAGTAACTAATAAAGTCAAGGCCTTGTTTATGGAAGATATCCAATTTGCTAAAGCAAATGACGATATATTGCAAATAACATGTGGCAGACGAGCAAGTATAATTCAGCACAGAAGAAATAATATACTTAAACAATGTTCAAATTCTATTGTTGCCGAGAAGTTAAGGGATATTCCTCCGTCAAATCTACATCTGTTTGAAAATGCTCAGTTAGAAAAGATTCTTGTTGATAATGGCGGTACATCAAAAAATTTTCATAAACCTGCCAAGCAATCAAATTACAAAGAACATGACCGATACCGCTCTAACAATAGTAAAGTTAATAATCGCAACAGTGGGAATTACAAGCCTCACTACGCAAATCAGCAGTTCTTTCGTAACGAAAGCTACCAACGAAGAAAGCCTGACGGCCCGGCGGGCTACAGTGGTTCTAGAAAGAGGAAGTTTGACAACACCGATCAAAGATCAGGTCAACGTCCTACCTACGAGCCAAAACAGAAGCGTTACAAATGACTCACAAAGTGTGTTCCGTGGAGGTTGTCTGGAGAATCATTTCCAAGCATGGAAATCTCTAGATGCACCCGAGTACTGCCTGAAGATTATAAGCGGAATGAAGATTCCCTTTTGCAGAAAACCTCCACTTTTTATGATCAGTCAAAGACAAATACAGACATCAAAATGGATCACACCAACATCACCAGAAATGACTGCCGAAATCGAAAAAATGATAGATCTTCAGGTCCTGGAAAAAGTCAACAGCTCGGCGAGCTTTCTTTCTCCATTCTTTCTGGTACCGAAGACAGATGGGACCCCAAGACCAATTTTAAATCTGAAACGACTAAATCAATTTGTGACTCCCATGCGGTTCCGGTTGATGTCACACGCAGCAATTCCAAACTTTTTGCAACCTGGGGACTGGGTTGCGAAAGTGGATCTATCTCAGGCGTATTTCCATGTCCCTATCGCCCGAGTCCACAGGAGATTCCTAAGAATAGTGTTCCGGGGGTCAATGTACCAAATGACTTGCCTTCCTTTCGGCCTGTCTTGCGCACCAAAAATTTTTTCCTCACTGACCAACTGGGTGGCGGAACAATTGAGGAAGAAAGGTATTCGCATAGTAGTATATCTAGACGATTTCATGTTAGCTGCCCAGTCATCATCAACACTGGCAAGCCAAGTGCAAACAACCCTAGAATTGCTAAAGGAACTGGGTTGGTCGGTCAACTGGAAAAAATCAGTTACAACTCCTTGCAAACGCCTAGAGTTTTTGGGAATAACATGGGACCTGAACAACAACCTGAAATATCTCCCACACATAAAAGTAGACAAGATACTTTCACTTCTATGTCAAATACTCGAAAGGAAAAAATGGACGTTACGCCAAGCACAAGTATTATTAGGTTGCCTAAACTTTGCGTGTTTTGTCATCCCGTTGGGGCGACTACATTGCCGGCTGATACAAATTCATTGCAACCGGGAGCTGCGCAGAAATCCGAGGAAACAAATAACCGTACCTCCGATGATCCTCCAAGAAATGTTGTGGTGGAAGGATGCGATATACGGAAACACTCCTGTACACATCCCCAAAGTGACGGACTTTCTAGTAACAGATGCTGCCGATTACGGTTGGGGAGCAATCTTAAACGACCTCACTTTGTCAGGAAGATGGACACTGATTCAATCGAAATGGCATTGCAACAGAAAGGAGCTACATGCAATTTACAGAGCCATATTGCAAAATATTCGAGTCCTAAAGAACAAGACCTTACTGGTACAATCAGACAACCTGACAGCATTGTCTTATTTAAAAAACCAAGGGGGGACAAGATCTCTAGCTCTTTTGCACGAGGCTCGTGCAATATTGGAATTGACACAAATCCACAATGTGACCTTGGTGACTCAACACCTGCCAGGCTTTCTGAATGGAATTGCAGACCGTTTGTCAAGAGGACGTTGTCCTCCAGAGTGGCAACTCCTCCCCGAGGCAACAGAAAATATATTCTTAAGCCTGGGGTATCCAATGATAGACCTGTTTGCCTCTCGAAGGGCACATGTAACGAGGAGGTATTGCTCTCTAGATATCCTGGACAAAAGAGCAGAATTCCACAATGCGTTCAGCCGCATTTGGAATTTCCCTCTAGCATGGCTGTTCCCTCCGCCCTGTCTAGTCCCGCGAGTTTTATGTCACCTCAACAACGCGGTAGGAAAATACATTTTGGTGGTACCAATGTGGAAAAAGACCTATTGGCGAGCGGACTTGATGAAGAGGGCGTTGATAGACCCAATAATAATCCCCAATCTGCACCACGTGTTAGTGGACACGACTACGAACAATCATCCGCAACACATAGAGGACTTAACATTGGAAGTTTGGCTAGTGCAGGGTGGGGTGACTTGTTAAAAGGTTGGTCACAAAATGAATTAAAACTTTTAACAAAAAGTTGGCGGCCTTCTACGCTGTCCGTTTATAAGCCAGCGTGGAAGAGGTGGTTCGATTGGGCTACAACGCATAATATTGTTCCACATAAACCAGACAGTTCAGATGTTGCGAAGTATCTCGCTTATTTACATTTAGACTTGAAGTTAGCTTACAGAACTATCATGGTACAGAAATCTGTCATATCCACTTTCTGTGAACCTCATTTGAAACAAAAATTGAGTTCAGATGTAATTATCAGACGAGTCCTTAAATCTATAAAACTAGAAAACCCTGCCAAAGTGAAATGTCCCACGTGGGATCCTCGTTTATTGTCAGACTGGCTGTTGAAAAGCGAGGTGTCAGATATCACCTTATTTGAAGCCAGTAGGCGGTGTGCCACCATACTTTTACTGGCATCGGGACGACGCGTCCATGATCTGACTCTCCTGTGTGTTGATCAAGATAATTACATAGATAATGGAGACAATATCATATTTTGGCCAAAGTTTGGTTCGAAAACCGATTCAGCTGATCACCAACAATCTGGATGGAAATTATTGGAATGCCCAGGATCTCAGAATATTTGTCCTGTTTTCTGGATACGGCAATTGTTACTATTGAATGAAGAAAGAAGAGGTAATTTAAAAGAATTTTTTCTTGCTATAACTGGACCTGTCAAACCAGCTTCAAGAACAGTTATTGCCTCATGGATAAAAACTGTACTGTCGAGTGCTAATATTCAGGCTACCCCAGGGAGCTCAAGAGCAGCGGTAGCTTCGCTAAACTGGATTCAGAATATGCCTCTTGATCAGATTTTGAGTCAAGGAAATTGGAAACAACCAAATACTTTTTTGAAATTCTATAAGAAAGAAGTAAAGCATTGTAATAATGAATCACTTTCAAGATTGTTTAATGCAGTTTGATCATTTATAGATAAAATTGATAATACTTATACTTAAGTATTTACCTATTTAATTAATTTTCGGTTTGTTTTTTGTTTGGAAGTAAGTTACCTTCCTAATGTTTTCATGAGTGTTAATTACCTACTTGTGCTGATTTGGTTTCTAATAAAAATATGATACTTATTTAATTTATTATGCTTATTCTTTACCTAACATTCATTAAGGCTTGTATACTTACACTGGTTGCATCTGCTTAAAACATACATATATTTTGCTACATTAGCTTATAACATAACTAGTCTGTGCATTACATACACTACCATCACCAGACGAAAACAGACAGATCTCATCTTCTTCCCGGACGAGGCGAAGAGAGCATAATTGAACAATTTTACCAAACAATAAAATTGATATTATGCTCTAGAAGCCTCGTCCGGGATATTTCAAAGCTGCCTGGTGAAGATGAGCTATTGAAATAATTGCACGCATACCCCCGTATTTATAGGAACGCTTTCCCGCGCAAACTGTCTAGGTGATGTTCGATAATTCTAAATGTCAAAATATGGTCATAACAAATACTTAAAAACGCAGTGAGAATTATTATGAGGAGAGAAAAGGACAGAAATAGGATGAAAATGCAGTAAAAACATTAAAATAACGACGCTCTCTCATCTTCTTCTTCCCGGACGAGGCTTCTAGAGCATAATATCAATTTTATTGTTTGGTAAAATTGTTCAATTTTTTCACAGATTTCTTATACTGAGGCCTTAATTCGTTTCACATTTAAATTTTAATTATATTTATTTACAATCTTATATGACTAGTGTTAAATTGCACTATGTTACATTTCAACTTTGGTTTTTCAGTAGGTACCAAAGCAAAGTAGGTAACTAAATACTTAGGTATCATGATGACGACATAGACATTTTGAAGAAAATCCTTATTTTTATTTAAATGCCGCTCCTAGGGTTTAGGCATGTTCACAGGGGCGGATCCAGGATTTCATGTTGGGGGGGGCCCATCGGCCAACTCGGGCCACGTATTAAGATTAAAATAAATTAAGAGAGCTCATTTCTTTACTCGGCCTCAAAATTCAGAGGTTCGTGGGGGGGGGCATGGCCCCCTGGCCCCCCCCCCCCCCCTGTATCCGCCACTGCATGTTCACGTATCTAAATTAGGAGCTAGAGTTTTCAATGTTTTGTTCTTATTAAGATTTAATAAAGCAATAATTTAAGTAAGCAACATTTACGGTCCAAATAGTGGGGGACAAAACTTTAAATACTTACTTAAAGAAAGAGAGAGTAGAAAATATAATTTTATTTCGAACAGTTTACCTAAGTAGGTATACCTTGAGATGTTGAGCGAGCTTCTGTTAAATTATTATAATAGTTTGCAAATAGCTTGATGTGACGGTTCTACCTCCGGTGGCTTAAATTCAACATTTCAAAAGAGTGACTTCTTAGGCCCATCACATAGGTACATGCGGAATCGCGATTCGGAATTCCGAATGCAAACCGGTTTTTCGTATAGGATTGAAATCCCGTTCGCAAATCTGGAGGGGGAACCTCCATACGAAAACCGGTTTACATTCGGAATTCCGAATCGAAATTCAGCATGTATGTGATGGTCCTTAGGAAAGAAAGTTTTTATTGAGCCATTGAGCCCCAATGTACCTACATAGACTTTCAAGAATATGTTTTGCTCAACATTCGAGTTTCTAAAGTTTTTCAACATGAAAATTCTCTACTGATTCGTGAACTGAAAAAAATATTTTGTGAGGCCGATTCTTAAAAAAAGCAAAACATTTACAAACAACTTCAAGCCGCTTCCACAATTAATTCTTATACATATCAGCCAACACTTTTTCCATGGGCGTCTGGCCAATGGTCTTAGCGAAAAATTCCCTTTCCAACTGCTGCGGTGTGACCAGCCTCAATAATGGTAGTAATAGTAGGAGTCTGCCAAACCTTGCCGGGGCCGCACCGTGGGCTGTCCTCGCGTGGGTCATCAGCATTACTTGGGCTTGGTCTTGTAGATTCTCGATTTGGAGAGGGTCTTTTAGGCCTCTCGTTTCTGTGAAAGAAAGTCTCATTTGAAGCTGGAAAATGCCGCAATGCTGACGGTTCTTTAAGGGGGTGATAAGCTAAGAAGACTGTCAAAATAAACAATATTCTTTTCACCTCACAAGCTCGGAAAGATTCTGTTTATCATTCGAAATCGGTCATAAAAAGGTATGTCTGTAAGTTCATTTGATGTAAGTAAACTAAGGCCGAGATTCAGAGACGATTTTTTCCGTCTTAGCTCGAGCTAAGTAGGGTCGAAATGTATGGATGTTGACATACGGGAGTTCGAACTATGACTTACAAATCGTCTCTGAATCTCGGCCTAAGTATCTTTACAGCAGTGCGATTTTTGAATCTCATTAGGTGAGCTCAGCAGTTAAAAATGTCAAAATTACTATGGAGATACGCATCTTTCTACTGCCGATTTGACTTTCAAAAATCGCACACCTCAAGTATTATTTTTGAACGTGAAATCAGCAGTAGAAAGATGCATATCTCCATTGTAATTTTGACATTTTCAACTGCTGAGCTCAGCGAATGAGATTCAAAATCGCACTCCAGAATCGCTTCGCTTCGCTATGTGGGTTTAAGCCTTAACACTGTTTTGATTTACTGCATTCTGTTCAAATTAGCACCGTACCTAAGTATTATTAACTATATTTGCTGTTCAATTTGTGGTTTTCCTCGTGTCGGTGGAGTTAATAGATATGATTCATAAGTGTTATTATACAGTTATTTTGTTCGTGTGCATGCTTCAATTTCGAGACATTGTATTGTACCTAATGTCCATTACAAAGTGGCGGCGGGCTCACTCCCCGTCACACTGGCCAGAATTTTGGTACTAGGTAGGTACTGGTGAAACGTGGATGTTCTGAGTTTCAGAATATTTCTGACTAACCCCTCGGGGAATATAGTCGTGAGCATAATGCTTATGCTTTTGTCCATTAGCTTTTATCTTTTAGATAAGTATGATTTTTATTCTGACTGTTATTTTTGCTATCAGACTAGGGTCAAATGAACCGCGGGTCAGTTGAATCAGTGGCGATTTCTCGGAAACTACGCAACCTATCCATGTGTGTGTACCATGAACGCACTTAGCTTTAGTGAGTGTCAAGTGTAACTGTCAGTTAGCCGCGAGCACAGCGCCGCCCAATTAGGGTTGAACTACACATGGCCGCTCGCGATCGCCTTTTTCCATCGCTCCATCCTTTTCTATCACTCAGGAACGTCATTTGCACGCGATCGCGTTCCGTCTATCTTATATGCTCTAGCAAATGACGTTCCTGAGTGTCAGAAAGGGATGGAGCGACGGAAAAAGCGCTGTGGCCATGTGTAGTTCAACCCTTACTTGCAGTGAGGTGATGAAGTTTTCGGACCATCAATGTAAATATTTGGATATTAAAAAATTGTAAAAATTTCAAAGCTAACGTTATTATTTGGAATTTTTCCGTCTACCATGTGTTTATTGGTCTTTTGGGCATAGGTATATTGTTAACGCGTAGTTCTAAAGTTCTTTATACTACGACGTAGTAAAAGTGCATCCATCTTTTTGCTGCTGACTGTACTTAGATAGGTAATATTAATAGTAAGGGCCTGTTTCACCACTTCTGAATAAGTTCTTGCTAGCTCATCCGACAGATATTTTGACATAATTTCATACAAAATATGTCAAAATATTTGTCGGATAAGCTAACAAGAACTTACCCAGAAGTGGTGAAACAGGCCCTAAGGGTCCTTACCTGACTTGAACAGTACGATGGCCTTCATGCAGGCGAACTCCGCGGGGTCCACCAGCACAGCTCTGTATCTGCCAAGCACTTCGCGCAGTCGCCTGAGTGTCGCCGAGTTTATGCCGTTCTCTGTGCAAAGATGTCATGGTTATGTTCTTGGAGGAGATGGAACTTATCCTTTAAGAATGGTAGACCTACAGCCAAGCTTTATAGTCCAGTAAAAATACGGGTCGAAAGGAAATAATTTATAATAAGCAATTTTTTTTGCTAGATCGTTTAGACAAATGATATTAAGGGGGCATGATCGGGTATTGCGATCAGCCCAGAATCTACAACTAGCTATGCCTTCACACACATCTTCCTTCTATGACAAGTCCTTTACAGTTCAGTCTGTACGCTTATGGAGTGAACTACCTCTGTCTATTAGAAAAGCTCCTTCCCTACCTGTATTTAAAAGATTGCTCAAAGAACACTATCTCTCTCTTTGACAAGAATTTGTCCTTTTGACTATGATATTCTTATTTTTATATTAACAGCATAATTATATTTGTATGTATATATTTATGTATTTATATATGTATTTATGTATGTATACATTATATTTACTCTATATATGTAGATGGGTATATATATACCTACTAGTGCACCGCCGCAGCATTTGTCTCTGTAAACAGTTCTTCCATTCAATGGTTGTCTGGAAGAAATCGCTTTTAGTGATAAGACCGCCCTTTGTACCCTTCTTATTCTTGTTTTAAATTGTATTTTTTTCTATTCTTGGTGTGCAAATAAAGAATATTTATCTTATCTTATCTTATTAAGATACTTTATTTATAAAGTAAAAATACGAAATTTAGTAGGATTCGTTTATAAACGAATCCTACTAAATTTCGTATTTTTATTTTTTAGTACTAAAATGTACATTTTTTATTTATAGTGTCAGATAGCTTTCTTTTTTTATTTTGATTGTTTGTTTTAGGGTATGAGTTTACATACACTGTGTAAATTTTGTCCTAAAATTGAGTTTTTCGTAATTTCTACTTATTTAAAAACAAAGGTTCCGTGGTGATTTTTCGTTGGATTTACTTCTAATATATAAGAATACAAATGTATTTAACCAATGACGTAAAAAAATTGTATATACCTACTATTTTTTTCCAATTTTACATGTTTTTTTTATTTTGTTTAATTATTTAAGAAAATTTTTAGGAGGATTTTCAATCTAAACGATAACAAGAATTATAATCTAAAATATAAAACAAAAACACCTGCTATTATAAATTATTTACATTCGCCATACAAGCGACCCGTAACTTTACTGGAGTATTATGTAGGTAAGTAAGTAAGTAAGTAAGTTATAGCCTGTAGAATCCCACTGCAGGGCAAAGGCCTCCTCTCACGAATAAGGGTGAGAGGGAGTGGGCCATACTCCACCACGCGGGCCCAGTGCGTGTTGGTGGAGGCAAGTTAGTGGTCAACTTGCTGTCAGAGAATTTTCAAGCCGCCAATAGGCCTCTGACCTGGCTTAACAAATAGTTACAACGCCATCTGGCGGAACTATCCGAGACCAACTGCTTAACGTGCCTTCCGACGCACGGAAACGCTCGAGATGAAATACCACTAAACGGTCACCCATCCAAAGACTGACCGGACCTGACGTTGCTTAACTTCGGTGATCGTTTCCAATACCGAAGCTCCACTACGCCAACGAGCGCCATTATGTAGGTACCATCGACCAATTTGAATAATTAGCCAGCTTTTCACAGCAAATGATGTTAATACACCATAGTCGTGAAAAGGTTCTAGTTCTTTACGATTGGTCATGAATATGATTCAAATTGGTAAATGATAAATGATAAATGAACTTTATTGTGTATGAACTCAGGTGTAGATACAAACATTTGCAGGTGTTTTGGTTCAATGTACAATGTGTTAACAAATAATCAGGGGTGTTATTTTACTGCTCGTACTCTTTACCAATCGATATTATATCAATCGATGATCAAAACTATTCATGACGGTTTCTACACCCAATTTTTGCTCACCCCATTTCTGCAAACCGAATTTTAAGGTCTCGAAATGTAGGCTTGGCCTACATTACGTTCCCCAACTTTGTCTTTTGCTATGACATCGAAAAAAGGGCAAATGTTCTTAGGTACGTAGACTACCTAGATACAATAATGAGCATTGAGCAATCAGTGGCGGATTTGCCCTAAGGCCCAGTAGGCCTAGGGCGGCCAGATATAAGGGGCGGCCAATCGTAGCAAAAAATTCACTGATGACATCAAGAAATAACTCAAATTACTTAAATATTCTAAAGGCTCGCGCACATTATTTAAATTTCTGAATCAATTTCGGTAAAAGTTGGCAATAAAGTAAATTCATTATGGTAGTCTATATGATGGGTGCTGAGAAAGGGGTGGCTGGAACTTACTAACATGGCAATGCGTAGTGGGCCTAGCATACCATCCCCGAGAAAAAGACATAAATCGAGACGAGAAATCGTTACTTTGCGTATACGAAAGCGAGGGCGCATGACGGTTTTCTCGTTTTGTCGTTTTATCGTGCATGGCATGCTAGCGCTACTGGCGTGGGAAGTCATTTACCTTGATCAGTCTGTTCGCTACCGAATAGCGCAGTACAGGCGGCATCTAGCGGCAAGCACCACTGTATCGCGTTCAGTAGAAACAGTTCCGACCACGCTTCTTCCAGAAGAATCACCTGCAATTCAGATAAATTCAAGCTGCAACGTGGAAGAGGAGTAATTGACGCACAGAATAAAATGTTAGTAGGTACCTAGGTACCACTAGTGTCGCGCAATATTATGCACATATGTACGTTAATTCTAAAACATAAAACGCCTACCACTATTTAATAGCAAAGTGTCATAATTATACTTTCATCATCATCATCATCTCAGCCGATGGACGTCCACTGCTGGACATAGGCCTCCCCCAAGGATCGCCACAACGACCGGTCCTGCGCTGCCCTCATCCAACAGGTTCCCGCCGCCTTCACCAGGTCGTCGGTCCACCTCGTGGAACTACCCGCGCTGCGCTTTCCGGTACGCGGTCGCCACTCGAGAACCTTCCGGCCCCATCGGCCATTGGTTCTGCGAGCAATGTGCCCCACCCACTGCCACTTTAGCCATTCGTTGGGCTCAAATCAAAACAAATCAAATGATACTTTGTTATTAATTTAATAGTGGTAGACATTTGTGGGCACACTGTGCCCACAAATGTGGGCACAGCCCATGTGGGCATGCCCACTGGCATGCCCACAACCCTAATTGAGGTCGATCGGCTATCAAGCTTTAAAAGTTTCATCAAAATCGGTTCAGTAGTTTACGAGTATAGTGCTTTGAATCCCCAATTTGGACTAAATTTGATTGAGAGCTCGGTGGCGCGTTGCGGAGAGGTATGGACTCTCAACTCAATCATGAGGTCCGGGTTCGAATAGGTACGCATGAAAACTAGTAAATTAATGTACCACTAGTAACAATGAGTTTTTCTAACTTATGTACGCATTACCGACTGCTCTCAAACGGTGAAGGAAAACATTGTGAGGAAACCTGCATGTGCAGAAGAATAAATTCTGATGCATATGTGAAGTCTACCAATCCGCATTGGGCACGCGTGGTGGACTAACGCCCAAACACCTTCCTAGAGGATAGGCCTGTGCCCTGCAGTGGGGCGTATATAGGCTGATGATGATGATGATGAATCTGATTTTATGAATGCACGTCGCTGATGGCAAAGTCAACGTCCAATGGTAAAGTCACCAAATTTCACCGGTACTTACATACATTTCAAGGATTTATTAATTTACTATTTTTCGCTCCATGGCTTGCCCGCGTGGACCTATAGGTAGGTATATATACCTACCTGCACTCGTAGTATGCTGCACGTGATACGGCTGTATCACGTCTTTTATCTCGTTCGTTCGCACGCAAATAGAAAGAGAGCTAAGGTGTGATAGCTTGGTGATAGCGCTGTATCACTGCGGCATGCTAGCTATGCAGGTCGTGGCCGGGGCGTTATATGAATACTTATTTCTATAAATTTCTCGTTTATAGGAATGTAATGTATCGATCGTGGGCTGGCCCGTAGTCCGACTCGCACTTGACCGATTTTTGGATGACCGTGCGTAACCATGTTGAGTGCTGGATCCGCGCGAAGAAAGTGATTAATTTGTCAATTTCGCTCACCTGATCTCTGAAAGCGAGGCTAGCGAACGAGGGAAGGTTCTTGGCCCATTTGACAGCCATGAAGAGTAATCGGGCCGCGGTCTCCGCCGCACTTTCGATGCCAAGAGGTCTGCAATGTCAAAAGATAACTTGATTTGTTGAGGAATCAGGTTAGGAGCAAATTGGAAAGATCACGCCAAGCATTTTGTAAACTGAATTTGTCCGTTGATACACTGTTGACAGACAGTTAGAACAATTTGATAATGCCCTGCAGGTTCTATGGCGAATCTCGTTCTTCATAGTTGTCTTCATCACATCATCTTCTTCTCCATTACTGGAGGTTGGCAGTCAGCTCTGCATATCCCAGTCTATCTCTCGTCAAACGAAACAACTCTTCGACGCTGGCGATGCCTTGTCTACTCCATCAGGTTACCTACCGACGGTTATGCATAAGCATATGCTCACGACTTAGTCCCCGAGGGGGTAGTCAGAGATATTCTGAAACCTCAAGACATCCACATTACACCAGTAGGTAGTACCGAAACTCTGTCCAGTGTGACGGTGGGTGAGCCCGACGGTTCTCCTGCCCATTATTATAGTCTGGAGCAGATGGTATCGCTCATTCCTCAAGATATGACCAAGGTAGGCGATATAGAGAGAGATTATAGTACATACAGAACAATGGTTCGATTCCTGGCCTGTACCTGGTTCTACGGAATTGATGTACCTACCTAATTATGAATAGCTCGACGGTGAAAGAAAACATCGTGAGGAAACCTGCATACCCGAGAAAGGAAAATAAAATAGTTCGGATGCGTAAAATAGGGGTGATCTTGGGGCCGACACAATAGACTAGCAATGTTGTATTATTATTAAATTATTTAGCCAACAATTATAGGCGGGCACAACATCTTCACCCCGAAAACTGAAGGTCTGTAACCTTCCTATTTAATTTAGCATCCTGTACCTATAAGTAATAAGATTCTTATCAATTGTATTTACCTGTAAGGTACGCAGTTTTGTGGATAGCCTGACGCCGCGGGTGGCGAATATGAAGTGGAGTCTTCTTCGTTTGTCACATCGATGCTATCATCTGAAAAATCAAAATACTTAATTGATCACAATGTTGAACGCTTGTAAGCTTCACAATCATTGATTCAAATAAAAGTTAACAACCGATAAGCAGGGCTGCGTTCAGAACCTTTGGGTGCGGTTGTTCTTCTCGCTCGCTCTTATGGGTAGAACGCTTTTCACTGAGCCTCGGAACGGCGTTAGGGCGAAAAGATGCACTCGGAGTGCACTCTGGGTGCACTCTGGGCGTAGGTTCTGAACGCACCCCAGGGTGCGAGCGAGGGACCGTCATGGGTTCCTCCGTGTGTCGCTCTCTGGTTATGGATTTTTATTTTATTTTATTCATTTACTCGGTCGTACGTACGTAATGCTATGTAACCTCACCATCGCTATCGGTGTGTGCATGGTCTTCATTGTTGTCGTGAGAAGAGTCTGGTTTAGCAGGCTGGTGGCTCGGCTGCGGTGGTGTAGTGTGGAGACAGCAGTGGATAGCGCTCGGTCGTGCTATGCAATGCTATGTAGCCTTACCATCCTTATCGGTGTGTGCATGGTCTTCATTGTTGTCATGAGAAGAGTCCGGTTGAGCAGGCTGGTGGCTCGGCTGCGGTGGCGTAGTGTGGAGACAGCAGTGGATAGCGCTCGGTCGTACTATGCAATGCTATGTAGCCTTACCATCGCTATCGGTGTGTGCATGGTCTTCATTGTTGTCGTGAGAAGAGTCCGGTTGAGCAGGCTGGTGGCTCGGCTGCGGTGGCGTAGTGTGGAGACAGCAGTGGATAGCGCTCGGTAGTACTATGCAATGCTATGTAGCCTTACCATCGCTATCGGTGTGTGCATGGTCTTCATTGTTGTCGTGAGAAGAGTCCGGTTGAGCAGGCTGGTGGCTCGGCTGCGGTGGCGTAGTGTGGAGACAGCAGTGGATAGCGCTCGGTCGTACTATGCAATGTTATGTAACTTTACCATCGCTATCGGTGTGTGCATGGTCTTCATTGTTGTCGTGAGAAGAGTCCGGTTGAGCAGGCTGGTGGCTCGGCTGCGGTGGCGTAGTGTGGAGACAGCAGTGGATAGCGCTCGGTAGTACTATGCAATGCTATGTAGCCTTACCATCGCTATCGGTGTGTGCATGGTCTTCATTGTTGTCGTGAGAAGAGTCCGGTTGAGCAGGCTGGTGGCTCGGCTGCGGTGGCGGGAGGGGCGCGTAGTGTGGAGATAGCAATGGATAGCGCGCTGGCGATAACGCCATCGCGAGGGAGACCGGTGGGCTGGAATTGAAACTGATAGTAGTTATGGTAAAGGTTAATTCAGCAATTTTGTATTTGGCATAAACTTGACATCGGAGCCCTTTCCCTCCATGGGCATGAGTGGCATTAATTGAGTCCCAGGGCGTTTCAGGCCCTAAAACCTGGGGCGAGCGAAGCAAGCTCCCATGCCACCCACGACAAAGCGTTTAAACGAGAAAAACTTCATGCGCGATCTTTCTGGCATATGTAAAATAATGACGAAGGCACATCTCGATTTTTATCGTTTACTGGGCATGCGAGACCTACAGGAGCGACATAAGCGAGCTCGACGCTTTACTGCAATAGGTCGAAAATCCGGAGCGAGCGTAGCAAGATCGAGATTTAACTACAAAGATATTAGTGTATGTATAGCAAATGCTCACGACGACTATACCTATTACCCGAGGAAGTCAAACTGGAACCTCAGAACATCCAAGTTTCACTAGAAGTACCGAAACTCTGTTCACACTCCAGTGTGACGGGGAGTGAGCCCATCGCCACTTATATAATCCACTTCAAACAATGGTAGTCGGTTCCGCTAAAATTTTATTACATTTTTCGCTTAGCATTATCGAAGAGAATTTAACCTACACCTCAAATAAGATAACTCAAAAACAATGCTACTTAGCAAACATAACCGTTCCTTCCTAAATTTCCATACAATTTCATATTCAAGTGTATAAAAACTGATTCACATTTCATTGCCACATTTGCCAGACCTGAAGCCAATCCGACAAAGTGCGTCTTCTTGTATCACTAAATCATATGAATTGGTATGCAAATGTAATAATCATAGTGTTTGCTTTAAGTTATGGTATTTTTATGGGGTATTTCCGAGACGACGAGGGAATGCTTATTAAGGAGGGGTTTAGAAAACGTTTTACCTAACCTTACGTAGGTATGTTTTCTAAGAATGCTTTAGTGAGGTGGTACTTCATACTATACTTATAGCTTTTGCATAAGAACCCGGATATCTAGCCCAGTCATTTTACTGAGTTTTGTTAAGAGGGGTGGGGAGAAATTACGAATGGGACTTTTAAACTAGACCTAATCAGCATATTTAGTGATAAAATCACTAATCTGAAAACTAATTTAAAAAAAAAATTATTGAGCTCTGTCTATACCTAACTAATTCGTAGAGCAGAGAAAAGTCGAGTTCGCTTCGCTCGCTCTGTTTCTGTTTTAATTACTGTATATGATCCTCAAGAGTTCCGACCACAGCTAAGACGGGTAGCTAAAAATTTCAATCATGCTTCGCTCGATCCATATCCAGCCTTTACTTTGGCTACTTTGCACTTACACATGTTTTGTACGTATAAAGCTCTGGAGTGCGATTTTTGAATCTCATTCGCTGAGCTCAGCAGTTGAAAATGACAAAATTACTATGAAGATAATTGCATCTTTCTACTGCTGATTTGACTTTAAAAAATCGCAGTCCTGAAGTATGATTTTTGAAAGTCAAATCAGCAGTAGAAAGATCGCATAAGTTCTCTTAAGTTATTTTTTTGAATAAATGTTGACATAATGTTCAGTAGAAAGATGCATATCTTCATAGTAATTTTGACATTTGCTACTGCTGAGTTCGACGTATGACATTCAAAAATTGCTCTCCAAACGCTAACCGATTCGTATTGAGGAGAAAAGTCGAGTTCGCTTCGCACGCTCTAAGTTTCTATTTTTGCATAGATAAACCAAAAGATGTCCGACCACAACCCGAAACGATGTGCAAAAAACTTTCGAGCTCGCTTCGTTCGCTCCGTTATTTTGTGTGTAGTAAGATAAATAACTGGCCAAGAGCGAGGTGTGTACTCGCACATAGAGGGTTCCAAACCTAATGTTACCGTAAGAAAAGTTGAGAACAACAATACAATACAATATTACAATATTATTATGTTATCTTTGAAATACGAAAACCGCCCGTTGTTCGGAAGGTATAAAGTGGTAGGTATAGCGAGCACAGCATGAAAAAAGTGCAACGATTATAATAGAAAAATTATATCATGATAATTTTATACCTTACAGCCGTTTCAATATTATAATAGTTTTAATGTTTAAAGAACATGATGTATTGTGACCATGCTCAAAGAAGTGGCAACGGGCTCTCTACATGAACACTTACATCGGACAAGTTTGAGTAGGTACCTACTGCACGAAAAATGTTACGTAATATTTGGAATTCAATATGATTACTAAGAAAATCCCTGAATATCCCAATTAGAGAATAGGTAGGTAGTCTTAATGCAAATGTAGGTAAGGGTTGAACTACACCAGGCCGCACAGCATCGCATTTTTCCGTCGCTCCATACTTTTCTGTCACTCAGGAACGTCATTTGCTAGGGCATATAAGATAGACGGAACGGAACAGCACGGAACAGCACGCCGCGTGCGATCGCGTTCCGTCTATCTTATATGCTCTAGCAAATGACGTTCCTGAGTGACAGTAGCTTCATATAAATTGAATAGGATATTATGACTATCGCTGTCTCATACGTAGTTACGTTGAACCATTAAACCATTATCAATTCAGACACCGCTATAATTTTCCTAAAAAATTCAATAGTTCATCGACATGTGAGAATTATTTCAGATTTTTTGGCTTAGTAAGTTCGGAGATCAGGGGGGGGAACCAAAAATTTTCGTGCAGTCGGGCTTATAAATGCATAACTAAGCTTTACTTAGTGAAACGAACTACTAATACAAAATCTACGTTCAAAGCCCTTTCAAATGATACCAAACTCGGCTAGATAAGAAAACTTTTTTTTTTAAAGTCGTCAGTTTTTGGACCCTAAAAATTTGTAGAAAAATTATTTTCTCCATTTTTAGTCTCGCTTTACGTTTGGGTTAGCATGATTGACCACTATGCCGAATTTCAAGTCGCTAGCTTTTATAGTTGCTGAGAAAAGTGGCTGTGACAGACGGACGGACGGACACGAGAGTGATCTTATAAGGGTTCCGTTTTTCCTCTTTGAGGTTCGGAACCCTAAAAATAACTCAAAATCGGTCTTTGCTCCGAGCGGCAGAAACTCACGCTACGTCACTGCATAATCTATATAATGATGAAATTTTCTTCTGCTGATTTGAACGTGTGAGTTTCAAAAATCGGACTCCTAAACAACTTTCACTATGGAGCCAACATCGAAATCGGGAAAAATATCTGCTGCTCTGCTCCTTATATGAGTGACAGTTATTTTTTTTCAGCTGATACTAAATTGATTTATGGTCTGAAGCACAATCTTAACTATTATAAAACCGTAAAATCATGAGGAATAAAAAAGTTGCGGTTCTCTTCATATAAATTCAAATAACATTCGATAGCGCGATTTAAAAACGTGCAGCGCCATCTATTGACAAAATTGTTAGTTTGTTTGTTTGTTCGCACATCACGCAAAAACTACTGAACCGATTTTGATGAAACTTTTTTTGTTTGATAGCTTATGATCTGACTTAAAATCTGGTATATAATTTGTGCGGACGAAGTCGCGGGAAAACACTAGTATGTAATGCAATTATTTAATTTTACACCCTGTTTAAGCTGATAATGGTGATGATTTGGAAACTATAGCCTTAAATTGTTCTTAAACTTTACACTAACCCTTGTATTCTATATCTATTGTATCTACATATCTACAGGCTATTAGGGTAAACGTTGTTTCCCAACCTTTTTTGCGTCACGCCAAGTAATATTTGCATGCCCCCCTATCGAAATTTTAACGACAAGCGCGGTGGAACTGTTCTATCAGAGACCTACTGAGCCTAAATACGTCAGTAAAAACGAACGAATGGGTGAATATAGTCACTGAATTAATTAATAAAATAAAATTAATGTGTGGAATTCACGTTATTAACAAATTTTTCTTCTAAAATTGCAATCACATTGTGCCCCCCCTACGACATCACTACGACCCCCAAGGGGGCGCGCCCCACTGGTTGGGAAGTCCTGCTCTAAGTGGTTATTGTACTCATTATACTGGACAACTTTCCCTTAAAAAAACTGAAGGAAATTCGCAAAAAAAATTTCGACTTTTCATACAAACGTTCGATCAGCTGATTGCTTTGACTGTTTTATTGTAAGAACTCGCCTTGCGGTAGCATTTCCCGCACTTTTCCCATTTTTGTCACGGTATAAGATCAATTGATCATGTGCATTTATATTAAATTTTATACCTTATCACTAAACGTGACAGCCTATAATTGCGAAACAATAATTTCGAACTTAGTTCGAGTTTGGGGTTCACACGAGACTACTTTTCATGATTTTTAACATTCAAAATTAGAATCTAAAGTTATGGGGAATAAAATCCAAAGTTGCGGATTGCATGTTACCTCGCCGCCGCCCCCCGCAAAAAGTGGCAGAAATGTTTGTTAGTAGAATTACAAGCGTTACCAGTCCTCATATAAGTAGTCAAAGGCTGATTGCATTTAGAAAGTCCAAGAATTATTTTGCGAATTTCCTATAGGTTTCTTAGGAAAAGTTGTTCATAATGAAACTGTTAACTCTAACAACCTGTATATGGAGGTCTATTTGAGCAATCCTTGCACAAGTTTTAAATTCCTTTGACAACATAACGTCAAAGCAATGTTTACTTTTTACTCGACCTCGACGAAGCAGGGTAATGTTTTTCAAACAATTTTCACGGCGGTCCTGTCTTTGACTCTTCGCCTGGAAGGTTCTTTGTGAGGCTGTTTTTCTTTGAGCATTCTGTTTCGTCTCCCGGAACGATTTCTCTTTGTTTAAAGAGTTTTTGTGGCGAACTTTTGCGTTGGTTTATGTTGCTGTTTTGTAGATGCTTTCACTAAATCTATAAAAATATACTTATTATAGACTTAGAAAGCGTGAATCTAGGCGTGAATAGACTATTTTTAGATGGCAAGTGTAGTCAAATAATCCTCTCGGGGGTCTCTTATCTTTCGTTGTTCTATAAGATTTATGGAAATTATAGAAGCGAAAAAAATACAAAGTATTCTTGGATAGTTTATCTAGTGAAATCATTAAATGAATACAAGATTGGAATTTCTTCACTCTGTAGAAAGTTGTCACAAAAATGACGTGTTTTCATCGGTATTTATGGGCGAAGTAGTGAACTGGCATAGATAAGTAGGTAGTAGATAAGTATACATTTTTCTCACATATTCACCATTAGTTCATCTAGCGAAATCATAAAAAAAATCAATTAAAAGTACGTATATTAATTATTTTAATCGAAAATGTAAATCGTGTGCCACGCCCGCAATCTTCGGAGGGCTGGGCAATCGCGTTACCAAAGAGTACTTTGTACAATCGGAACGCGCGTTACTCATAGAAGATATTCACCTGAACCTATGGCTCCTCAAGAGACTGCATGGATACTGTATACAGTTTTAATGCTATGATTAATTTATGATTCGTATGGAAATCTTTGAGGCACTGTAACTTTAAAACTATACATTTTAACGAACATCTGACAACATACAAGCATAGAGATTAGTTTCTAGATTTTTTCTGAATAATTTCATTGTCTTTAATTGGTTAGTATTGAAAATATCACCAGACTTCGATTGCATGGAGCGCGCTCCGAATAAAGGCCTCCGCTGATTGCAGCGATAATATCGAGCGATATTATCGCTGCGATTTTGCGATAATTGTTCTTAGTACATTTTGTATGGGGACGCGCGCGATCCTACACACTGCCGCGATATTATCGAGCGATAATATCGCTGCGATTTTGCGATAATTGTTCTCAGTACATTTTGTATGGGGACGCGCTCGATCCCACACACTGCCGCGATATTATCGCAACCTGACGCAATCTCTTTCTACTACATTCAGTGAAGGGCGCATGCGTGACGCGAATCACAAATCGCTGCAGTGTGTAAGGTGTCGCGATATCGCTGTCGATAATATCGCTCGATAAAATCGCTCGATAATATCGCTGCAATGTGCGGAAGCCTTTATATTCCCTTCACTTCGGTAATCGGTTTCAAACCGAAGCTCCACTACGCCAACGAGCATAATATCAAACTAGGGACGCACAAGTATCCTAGATTCCTAATAGCTATCCTGCTCATATCAGATAACTAAGGGTGAACTTTGTGACTCGAAGCTACTGAGCTGTATGAATCAAGCCACAAGCCAAGCCTATTTGTGTAACATGATCAAAGGTTGGGTCGGCATGGATGATTGGCTACATGCTCATAACATGCCTGGTTGCTCGTTCATGTGTTTATAGAGTGAAGAATCTTGTTAGGTCGTCTTGTTTGTGAATTGTTATTAGAATATTAGTTAGGTTTGATTCCCTGTTGTGCGCACATTTTTCCTTTTACGATACTTTCTTTTATTTGAGATTTCACTCAGTACCGATTTGCCCTTATACAGGGTGAAATTGATATCATTTATTTTGTTTTCATTTACTGTTTCTCTTGTATGCAATGATGAGGGTGACATATTCAAATCATGAATAAACCCTCTATAATCAATAAAGAAAAAAAAAAAGAAAAAAAAGAGCATCCTTTAAACTAAGAGTCTACCCATCAAATTGAACCTCTTTTACTATGGGAGCAAACAAATCGGAGCAAAAAAAAACTGCTGTGTGTGGCATACATTTGAGACGAGGCATTGCAGTTTAGTATCCGATCGGTTTGCTCCCATAGTAAAAGTTGTTCAGTTGGTAGACTCTTAGTTTAAAAGGATGCTAATAATATCAATTTCACCTTATATGGAGGCTAGGCTTGTATGCTTGCTAACTATAATCCGTGAAACTATGGGTACCTACAATAATGCGTCAGAGAATCAAAGGGCATCAAGAATGAACATTTGTTTTTTAAGCTATTATGGAACCAACCCGTTCATTGATTATGCAGGTTTCCTCATTTGTTATGTTTTCCTTCACCTTTTGAGAGCAATCGTTACTACGCACATACCCTCGAGATTGAGCCTCCATAGGTCATCATATCACATCTTCTTCACCAGTGGCGGATTTGCCGTCTTGGCCGCCTTAGGCCGCTATGTAGTAAGTCTAAGTAAGGGTTGAACTGCACATGGCCGCAGGCGATCGCGTTCCGTCTATCTTTTATGCTCTAGCAAATGACATTCCTGAGTGACAGAAAGGGATGGAGCGACGGAAAAGTACGATCGCGTGCGGCCATGTGTAGTTCAACCCTTAGCCTCTTTCTCAGCACCCATTTGCCAAATTTTATCGAAATCGATTCAGAAATTTAAAAAATAATGTAAGTATAGCCCTTAGAATATTTAGGTGCTTTGAGTTATTTTTTGTTATCTTCAGTGAATTTTTGACACGATTGGCTGTCCTAGGCCCTGGCCTACTGGGCCTTAGGACAAATCCGCCACTGCTTTTTACGATACGCCGCCCTGGCGCGATAATGGCGTGATCGGCGCTCTCCAAGAGCTGCCGAAATGAAAACAATTAATGATATCCTACCCAAAAACCCCGACGGCGACGGCAGCCTCTCTCAAGGCTCTCTCCTGGTCCATCTCTCGAAGAGCCTCCGGTCTGATGGTCGCCGTGTTCCTTGGTTGACGCTCATTTTGTACGGCTGTAACAATTGACAAGATTTTATAGATATCGCACAAAGCTAAATAGCGCAAATAGAAAGAGAGCTAAGGCGCGATAGCACTAATATCACGCTACCATACTACGGCTGCTGAAGCCGTAGCATGTTGCGCATGATACGGCTATATTTTTATCTCATTTGTTTGCACGCAAATAGAGAGAAGGCGCGATAGCGCTGTATCACGCTGCCATGCTACGCCCGCTCGTTCTGGGTAAAGGCTAATTACACCTTCCTAAATTCAGACTCTAATTATTGAGGCACAGAGCTATAGGTTAAAAAAGGATGTACTTACAACGTCCCGTTCTAACCTATAGCTCTGTCCCTCAATTAGAATCTGAATTTAGGAAGGTGTAATAAGCCTTAATAGCGCCGCGCCTGTCTGATTGATCATTGCCAATAGATAGTTAGGTTAGGTAAGCAGACTATACCTAAATACTTTCATAATTTTTCAGTGCGAGGTTTTTTTTTTTTTTTTTCTTTTTTTTTATCTTGGACATACGTCATCGATACGACTTTGCCAGTGATAAGTGTCAAGCAATAAGTGAAAACTTTCGATAATAAAATGTAGATAAATTTTAAGTCAATGTATTTGAATGTTACCTATGTTATTTACTTAATTGACACTTACCACTGATAACTGCCTTGTACATCAGGCCTACGAAAACAAAAACATAGATGTAGCTAGTATTAATTAATTAATCTGTCTTTATCAAAGTTCAGGAAATACATAGATGCACTTTCGAAAAAAAAAACAGTGTAGGTAGGTGTAGGCATTTTATTAAATACCTACTTATGTAAAAGATTCCGTAACTTTTACAATAGAAATAACATTTTATAGTTTATAAACAAATCGCGTAAAGTTACAACTTTACAAAATATTTATTAGTAAGTAAGAGAAATTGGCCTATGGGTAATTTTTGTATGGTTTTTCGTTTGGAGGGCGTAGGTATAGCCAAAAATAGCCACAATACATTTGGTACCTGGCCGCTTAAAAAAAGACGCTCAAAATAAAATTATCGATCCCACTGACATATTATACTCTAGCGATAGACAAGATCGTTCAAACAAACAACTTGTCATACAAAACAACTCAAAATGACACATTGCGGTCTGTCATTGCCATAGTGACGAAGTGAACTCAGGAACATCAATGCGGTGCGCCCACAGCATTCAAGTGGGACATGTTGTTTTTATGAAAGGGCCTGTCTATCGCTAGATTATCGCAGTGATCGATTTTTTTATTATTTTACATTTTAAATAGACAGGGTGTAAGGCAAAGTATCATTAACCTTTAGATAGTAGATTTTTTTGTTCTGACAGGTTTGCTCCTATAATACCTAAAAGTTATTCAGTTTGATGGGTAGAGTATGTGGTTTAAGGGTTGAACTACACAATCATGACCGCACGCGATCGCATTTTTCCGTCGCTCCATCCTTTTCTGTCTAGTCTAGTTCTAGCAAATGACGTTCCTGAGTGACAGAAAAGGATGGAGCGACGGAAAAATGCGATCGCGTGCGGCCATGTGTAGTTCAACCCTAAAGGTTAATGAAACTTTTCCTTACACCCTGCATAACACGTTTATCATAACTTTTTGATAATATTATGTTTGTAAGTACCTACAATAAAAATAAGTACCTACTAAGCTCAAAAGTAAATTGTACCCGAACCATGTTGATGAAAATCTTTCCTCAAAAACAATTCGACAAGCATCTAAATGTCTTGATTTAAAACACCCTATACGTATTTTCATGTACGCTCGCTCTCTGAAAATAAAGCAAAGCCCACTCTTTCATTCCACCCCCGACCTACCCCCGAGTCTGCAAAGTTATTCGATGTTATAACTCGAAACAGGGTAACTTTTATTAGTCTAGAAAAAATGGGTCCTGAAATTTGTTGATAGTTTAGAAGTCTTTAGAAAGAAATCGTTTTGTGCAAAACTATGCTGAAGTTGAGTTAGTTACTTTTTCAACTGCTGTATAGTATAATATACAAGGTGTTACAAAAATACAAATAAACATTTAAGTCAATTTTAGACCATCAAACTGAACAACTTTCACTATGGGATCAATATCGAAATCGCGAAAAAAAGAAAAGATGTTCCATACTCTACAAATCGACTAGAGCTAAAATTATGTAAGGGAGATCAGATTTTTTTTTTCGCGATTGAGATGTTGGTCTCATAGAGAAAGTTGGTCAGTTTGACGGTCTAAACAACTCCCTTAAGAGTTTTAAATATTTATTTTTACTTATGAAACACCTTGTATATATACAGGGTGTTTCATAAGTAAAAATATTTTTTTAAAACTCTTCGTTTAGACCGTCAAACTGAACAACTTTCTCTATGGGACCAACGTCGAAATCGAGAAAAAAAAATCTGATATCCCATACATATTTTAGCTCTAGTCGATTTGTAGAGTATAGAACATCATTTTTTTTGCGATTTCGATATTGGTCCCATAGTGAAAGTTGTTCATTTTGATGGTCTAAACCACCCCCTTAAATGTTTATTTGTATTTTTGTAACTCCTTGTATATCTATACAAAGTCTATCTATCTATTATGCCAAGTTTACAATTTTATTATACAGGGTGTAAGGAAAAGAATCATTAACCTTTAAACCACATAGGTACTTTACCCATCAAACTGAACAACTTTTACTATGGGAGCGAACCTGTCAGCGCAAAAAAAAATCTACTGTTCCACACTATACTGCTATGCCTGCTCGACTTAAATGTATGAGAAAACTGTTTTTTTTTGTTCTAACAGGTTTGCCCCCATAAGAGTTGTTCATTTTGATGGGTAGAGTATTGTGGTTTAAAGGTTAATGATATACTTTTCCTTACATCCTGTATAATCAAATATCATTAAATAAAATTGTTATCATAACACACCGTGATCCTTTAGTTCTTCTTCCCATTTTTTACCTCTGGCTCTGTGGTGAGTTTGGCGAAAACCCCAATCGCATTTACCCACTATCATTATTTCGTCGACAAAGAATATATAACTACCTAATAAAAACTAGTTCGCTTCTACCAAAGAACGAAGAATAAAGTGAAATTCCAAAATGTCACATACACGGTTTCACCCCACAGCCCTGCCGCCTACCACCTCTGGGGGGTTAGGGGGCAAGAAGGCTTCTATTTGATTTTATTGCCTCGACCCGGAATCGAACCCACCTTTTACAGCTGAACTTGGCGAATAGCTTATATGTAGGTTAGATAGATGTGGGTGGAAATCTAAGGGTTGATTTTCATCGACATAAGGGAGTGAAAATAATTTTTTTATATAGAACTAGTGTTTTCCCGCGACTTCGTCCGCACAAATTATATACCAGATTTTAAGTCAGATCATAAGCTAACAAACAAAAAAAGTTGCATCTAAATTGTTTTTGCGTGATGCGCGAACAAACAAACAAACACACTATTTTGTCAATAGATGGCGCTGCACGTCATTTAAATCGCGCTATCGTGTGTCATTTGAATTTATATGAAGTGAACCGCTACTTTTTTGTTCCTTATGGATTTACGGTTTTATAAGAGTTAGACTACTACCTACGTAGGTGTACGGAGATAGTAATTTTTTCAAGCTATGGCATAGACTGAAGGAGGCCTACACCATTACGGTTGAAAACGGCTAAGAAGAATGAAGAAGAAGAGATCTTATACCTACCTATAGTTCCGTACCACCACACAATATTAAATGCTGTTTTTTCCGGGACCCTTAGCGCGAGACCGACTCACACTTGGCCAGTTTTTATTATTTGTTGTTATACTTAGATATACAGGATGTTTCATAAGTAACAATAAATTTTTAAAACTCATAAGGTGGTTGGTGGTGGTGGTTTAGACCGTCAAACTGACCAACTTTCTCTATGGGACCAACATCGCAATCGCGAAAAAAATAATTTTATATCCCATACATATTTTAGCTCTAGTCGATTTGTAGAGTATAGAACATAATTTTTTTTTTCGCGATTTCGATATTGGTCCCATAGTGAAAGTTGTTCAGTTTGATGCTGGTCTACACCACCCCCTTAAATGTTTATTTATAGTTTTGTAACACCTTGTATAGGGTGAAATTGTTATCATTAGCATCCTTTTAAACGAAGAGTCTATCCATCAAACTAAACAACTTTTATTATGGGAGCAAACCGATCGGAGCAAAAAACAAATCAACTGTCCCATACATTTGAGTCGAGTAGGCAGCGGCGGCGGGTGCAGTTTAGTATGGGACAGCAGATTTTTTTTTTGCTCCGATCGGTTTGCTCCCATATTAAAAGTTGTTCAGTTTGATGGGTAGACTCTTAGTTTAAAAAAAAACTAAAACAAGTTTGACGCTTGTATACGTTTTTCCGTTTTTACGATAGAAGGAGAAGAAAGAACGTTGATAAACACTAGTTTCTGTAAATATAATAATAAACACTAGTACCCTTCACTTTTTACTTTCTTTTTTAATTATTTGTTAGCAAATCCGCAATAATTAACGCATATTCTCTGAAAGTTTCAACCATCTAGCTGTGTAACAGATACTCGTACCTACAGCCCTTTTTAGGTAGGACAGACAGACGGACGAATGGACAGCGTAGACTTATGAATAGGGGTTGGCACCTTTGAGTATGGAACCCTAAAAATTGAATATCATAGGATATACAGGGTGAATTGATATCATTGTCATCATTTAACCCAAAAACTAAATATTTAAGAAAACTTACAAAAGGTATCGTAACTTCATTGTAAACTAAGTAAGTACCTATTTTAAATTGTATGACAGAGAAGATTCTTATACAACAGTTACAGTTCTATGCCGATGATATCAATTTAACCCCGTAGTGGTGACTAGGTGTACGTTAAATGTGTCAATAGCTCGAACATACAAACCCATAGCACATCTCTAGTTTCACATCCACTCCACTCTAGTTAAACTTCCACTGTTAAACCAGAATTACAATCTTAACCCGATAACTGTGAACTAAATTACACACACACATAGTTTCCCCCTCCCCCAACCCCACGATAAATCAAATAGCCCCTCCCACATCCGGCCGCAGCCATCTTTGAGGTCTCACTTCCGGTGTTCGGAAAGAGATCGATAGATAGTTTTAAACTATGCGAGTGAGAGAGACGGTTCTATGTTTCTATAGAATGAGTTGCGGTGATTTTTGACGTTTGTTTTTTGTTTAAAATTGTTTAGTTTATTTCACGGATTTAATTTAATCAGTGAACTTAAATAGAGAAGGTATTTCTTCTATCGAGTCGATGCCGATGGCGTTCATTATACAGGGTGTAAGGGACAGCCCTCCGCAAACTGAAACGGTGAACTGAACTATTTCCAAAAAAACAAGAATGTCACATTGTAAGCGTATTACGTAGGTATTCATATTCATTCATTATTCAATCAAACTGAACAACTTTCACTATGGAGCCTACCTCAGGAAACGCGAAAAAATCTGTTATTTTATACAAAACTGCTGCTTTTTCTTGAAGCTAACCCACGTCGCTCCAGCGATACCTGGGGCTACCCAGTAGACGACGATGTCCAGTAGATCCTCCCAGATCTCTCTTGACATTTCGATCCTCACCCATTCTTCTGCGGAGGCGGTGTGCTTTTCCGTAATGAGCGTTTATCTTTTTTTTTTCTAAATTTAGTTCCTTAAACTCGACAGATGGCATGTTTATCGCTCCATAGAGACGTTCGCAAAATACCGTCAAAATCATGTCAAGACTGTGCATGCCTTTTTTTCTAAATGCCAGTACCTATACAACCATGTCAGACGTAAACAGTTTCAAAGTTTCGATTAAAATGATTCGTAAATAAATAAATATTCCATCAAAAGATGCCTTGGCATCTGTTTGATAATATTTTCCCTCTTTATTATTGAAAAGAAACGTTTTTTGAAATTTCGACCTTTATTTGCATAGAGCGTAGAAAACCAAAAGAAAAACGCTCCTTGCAATGACCCCACATAATACCTATTATTTAAAAACCCAAAATTGGAGTTTTACTGGAAGTACACTTAGCAACTGAAATATTAAACAAATCAAATTAAACCTAATAGAAAACAATTTACAAAATCCCGAAAAAATGAAGCAGCCTTTCATAAAAGAGCAGACATAATTGAAAAATAAAATCAAGTTGATCAGGTGCAAGCCTCATCTGTCCCTAAACCCATTTATTAGAAGAGGCACCCACAAAAATACTACCATCTCCTTCACTCTAACACTACAGTCCTATTCTCCCCCTCACTCTTAAACGACTTCTGTCAAAGTGATTCGGCTTAATGGTTATTGATTCCTGTAAACCCCAGCAATTGAATTTCGACTCTACCGTTGAAACTTAAAGCTCAAAATCTGTTGAAAATGACATAGAAATGTTTTATTATGACAGTCCAAAACCCGACCTTAAGCCGTTTGAGTTTGAATTCATTCTTCTTTTGACTTAAAGTTAGAAATCCGGATATAAATTGGTACTTTAGAAAAAATCTTACTTCAATTTTCCACCAATGAAGTTTCGAGTTTACTCTCATTGGATTAAAGTTTAAATTCAACGGAAGATTCAAGGGGTGTTGTGACCTTTTGGGTGTGTTCGGCCATTAATACGGGGTGAGATTTAGGGGTTTTATGGAAGGATTAAAATCGCATTAATCAGTGTCTGGGGCTGTAGCTTTAACTCTGGTATAAACAGTTAAGTGTTAGGGTACGCGACGTTGGATTGAGGTACAGTCTCTTACAGAACTGGCTAGGTGCAACAATTAAAGTAGGTACTTAACTTAATAGTAGACCTTAGTTGGGAGCCTCTGAAAAGAGCTCATGATTACAAACATAAATCACGAGGTGTCGGCTCGATTCGTGTACCTGCAACTACCTACGATTATATTTGTTTTTATAGCTCGGTGGTAAAAAATGGGCATAGGCCCACCACACTTTCCCACCGCTGTAACTCCTGTGAACCAGGATCAACAGCGGCGACCATTCACAACACTGGACTAGCTCAGCGGTAAGGAAAACATAGTGAGGAAACCTGTGCTGGTAGCATGTTACACGTGATACGGCTTTATCACGCCTTTTATCTCGTTCGTTCACGTACAAATAGAAAGAGAGTGAAGGTGTGATAGTGCTTTATCACGGTGTCATGCTACCTATCCTGGATACCTACTTACCCGAAATAAATACTTATAAACTAGTAATAGTGTCCGACCGAAACTAGTTTTTACAACCGAAACCGAAACCGAAACCGAATTTCGGCTTCGGTTCTAGTTTCGGCCGAATCCGAAACCGAAACCGAAACTTCCTCATACTATAATTCTTTCCTACGTTTTAGGTTTTGTTCAATGTAGCTAGTTGCCAATGTGTATTTTATGTTCACAGAAGCATGAGTCTGCAATACTTGAACAAAAACACTGAATACAGGGTGAAAATTGAAATGCATATTACCTACATATTAAAGGAGGTGCTTCAAACTAAACAACTTTTGGTATGGGGATAACACAGAAAACGCGAAAAAAATCTGCTGTTCGTCAACGGCCACTCGGCCCAAATGTATGGAACAGCAGATTTTTTCGCCATTTCAACGGTGGTCCCATAGTGAAATTTGTTCAGTTTGTTGAAAAAGTATGTACCTAACGCATTATAGTTTACACCCTGTAGACTTCACTTGAATAATATAATGTTTACCTAAAAGTAACTGATTGTAATTTTGTTTATTAGTACAATACACATAACAATTTATGTGTATGTAACACATAATTTTTACGCCTGTGTCCCTTTGGAGTAAGCAGAGATAGCAGAACAGCCAGACAAATATCAGTTTCTAAAAACGTTATTTTAATCGAAAACAGTCAAACAAAGTTTACTAGATAGACCAATAGGTACCAAATCTTTAAATACAATAATTGAAATGAAATTCATTGTTGATTAAAAAGGTACCTTAATAAATATTACCTGATTGGAAATAATATAACAAAATTGAACATAACCTCTAGCGGCCTCTATTCACAGTAATTCTACACCACAAAACAAACAGCGCAAGACATAAACAGGGGCGCGCAAAGTGAATTCGACGCTCTCCACTACATCGAAGACCGGGCACTAACTCACAAACGTAGTTTCGGTTTCGGTCGTAGTTTCGGCCGTTTTTCTGCCGAAACCGAAACCAAACCGAAACTCCAAATTCGGGCCGAAACTGGCCGAATCCGAAACCGAAAACGAAACTTCGGTCGGACACTAACTAGTAAATCCGATTTGCGCTTTTTAGTTCGGCGAAATTAACTTGGTGCAGCACTGTAGGGAATTAAGGGTGCTGAAAAAAATGACTAGAACTCCAAAATATATACAATTATTTAATGAATGGTGTCCTAGCTTAGATTTTAGCAATCTTGCCGTTGAGATCAACACTTCCCGAAGCACTTTTCATCGCGAATATACCAAGTAAAGTCCAAGGCTTAAAATTGTACGGACGAGGTACAGTCGAGGATTAAAACACGAAATCACCCCATTAGCATTTAATTTTACAAATGAATCTTTAATTCTCTGCCTTCTACTCTCTTCTGTCTACTGAAATTTATTTACGAAACAGTTTTCAAGAAATTTGTTAAACTAAATGTTATGCATGACACTATATTAGATTCAAAAATATTTTACAAGGTCCAACTTAATATGCCGATGTTTTTAAGGGGATGACGATGATCATATGAGTCCTGGTAACCCTGAACACATTTCTCCATGGGACTGAAATCCAAATTGCCAAAAAAATTGCCGTCCTTCGGATTCACAAATAAATATTATAGCTACGATTTTTATCTGGATCTGCAGGTTGATTACTATGATTTCAACTCTATCATCCCAACTACTGTCTGAACTAAACTTATATTTTGCAACAATTATGTAAAACCAAAATAAAATTCAACCTTAATTCAGTCGTCCATTTTAATTGGAAACCAACGACAAATTACATTAACAAACATTACAATTAAAACTTTGTCCATCCCGACACATCCACAACTTCAATAACTCGCAAACTCGTGAATTACAACAAAACCGTTAATTATAATTAATTTAGTTATCCTCCTGCACAGAGAGAGGCTTTTGACAAGGTGAACCACCATCGGAGCACCAGAATAATTAGATTGTGCCCCGACGACATCTCAAAGTGTAACCAAATTAAGCTTTCCTTTTCACAGGACAGAGCCGAGAGCAAAATAATACAAAGCTTAAAGCAATAAAGGCGTTTCCCGTCTGGGGTGCCGCAGGGCTCACATCTACGCCCTCATTACTTCCTTCGCTACAGAAAATCTTTTTGACACTTTCTTTTCGTGTTAAATTGTATCAAGGTTTCATTGTTGGATGTAGATACGTTATGGTAATTGTGGAAATGGATTTCGAGTTCGAAGTTTGATTGAAAGGATCACTGTTTTTTGTTTTAAAATTGCTTTTACCTTTTATTGTGAAGCGGGGTCTTTTGGAGCGAAGTTCGTAAAGCGGCATCGTCACTCGTATAACGTTTGTTTTAATTATTATTTAAATAAAGATTTATACTGGTTTATGCAAATTTCTGCCTATAACCATAATTTGTAAGTGTGTCGATTAAATTTTTAACAATATTTTATTTTAGTTGTTTTCCGCGATTTTGTCTGCGTGGAATTTTTAAGCCGTACATACAGAGCGAAAGTTATCAAAACCAATGTTATAATGTAAGCATACCAATTTCATCTCTATATCGAAAATCAAAATCAGTTCAGCGGTTTAGTTGTGAAAATGTTACAGACAAATAAAAGACAGAGATTTTCTCATTTATAATATTACAATTCATATGGATTCATTCCTGTTCATGTATACGAGAAACTTGTACTAAGGATAGGAAAAAATGGCGTAATTTTTAAATATGACGTCACGCCTCTTTCCCATTGAGGTAGGCAGAGACAAGAGTAAAGTGTGTCATTTAATACGGTCTATACGAATCTCTTTCGCCCACTTACATTCAAAAGTTTCACAACGATCCATTCAAATAATAATACATACTACGTTACAAAATTTGCTAGAATTGAAAAAAGTTGAAGTAATTTTCACAAAAAATTGGTTGTACTTTTAAGATTGTGGCTTTCATTTAGTTTCAGGAACCTATGTCAAGATTTATATAAGCTAAACAAATTGTAGACACCTAAATTGTATTCATCATTAGAATTAGAACTCCTTTGACGACCACGAACATTTTTAACGAAGCATATTACCAAAATTTACGGTTAAACATCCCAATGGAGAGGGTGCTCATTTAAATGTAAAGTGTGAGTGCCTAGGGGCACAAGCTTTGTAGTTTTTGCTTAATTATCTGTATTTTGTGGGAATGCTCTCATTAGGTGGAGGGTGTGGCCGTCTGGATGGACCCTGTATTTAGACTTATTAGATTCGGCTTAAGGGCATTATGGATTTGTCACAATTTGCGTGCGGTTTCGGTTGTGGTCGATTTAAAAATTTTTTGGAACGATAAATCGTCTCTTTAATTTTTTGGTAGTTTTATGCCGATGGCTTTTTAAGGAGATGGTGACGATCAAACTGAACAACTTTCTCTCTGGGACAAACGCCGAAAACGAGAAAATAAATTCAGCTGTTCCCTACAAAATTGCAACTCGACCCTGTATGGGACAGCTGTATTTTTTTGCGCTTTCGATGTTTGGAGGAAAAGGGAAAATTTTCCACGGGCTAGTTGGAATGCCCGGGACCGCGGTCCGACAGTTCTTAGTCGGATGTTGTATATAGGGTTCAACTTAATATGCTGACACTTTTTTAAGAGGATGATCAGACCATCATCCTGAACCACTTTCTCTATGGAACCACCATGGAAATCGCGAAAAAAAAAAATCAGCCCCTCCATACAAAACTGCAAACCTACTCGAGCCAAATGTATGGGACAGCTGATTTTTTTTTCGCGATTTCGATGTTGGTCCCATAGAGAAAGTTGTTCAGTTTGATGGTCTGAACATCCCCTTAAAAAAGTGTCAGCATATTAAGAAGGACCCTGTATATGCAAAGTCTCTTGATAACTTTGATAGTGCGATTTAGGACTCACGATATGATTGGTTGTTATTCGTAATGAGCTGCGTTGTCTCCGCCATCTTCTTGGCGTATAACTTGAAACGTGCTATGATGCGATGGACAGATCCATCTTGTGATTGGCCGTCATATTCTGTGTGACGTGCTAGGTCGCATGCGCTGACCTACTAGATCTGTTTGTTCACATCGACTCGACCGATGTGTTCGGCATTGTTGCGTATAGTGCCATAGAGAGAGTTATTCAGTTTGATGGTCTGATCATCCCCTTAAAAACTGTCAGCATTTAAGAAGGACCCTATATTGTTTCCTCATCCTTTTCTTAGACCACTAGTTATAGCCTGTAGGCTTAGAAAAAGTATATGTCTAGAATGAACCTCACTAATATCCCGTATAAAACAAAAGGGGCTAAGTTTCATAGGTTGGTGTGCGTGAGGCGCCCTACAAATTATGTATGTGTGCGTGTATATGTATAGGGTTTAGGAACCAGTACTGGTTCCAATTTTTTTCGACGCTTTCGTATCTTCGACTGTCAATCTTGACATATACTTTATCAAAGCCTGTAGGATTCCACTGCTGGGAAAAGACCTCCTCTCACGGATAGTGGTGGGTTGGGAGTGGGCCATACTCCACCACGCGGGCCCAGCGCGGTTTGGTAGAGCCGCAATGGTCAACTAGCTTTCAGAGAATTTTTCAAGCTACCTTTTCAAGTTGCCTTACTTCGCCGGATAAAACTATCCAGGACCAATTGCCTTACGTGCCTTTATATACGAAGAACGAAGACGCTCAAGATAGAAGCATAAGCATAAGCATAAGCATATGCTCACGACTATATTCCCCGAGGCGGTAGTCAGAGATATTCTGAAATCTCAGAACATCCACGTTTCACCAGTAGTACCGAAACTCTGTGCAGTGTGACGGGGGGTGAGCCCGTCGCCACTTGTAATGGACAGTGGGTACAATACATGCCTCGAAATTGAATACCCCTCAAGATGGAATACCCCTAGAAATACCCTTTTACATCACGAATTAATGTAATCATCTTATGTTAGGATATGACTGTGTTTGTTTACAATAAAGAATCCAAATACCTACCACTATACGGTCACCCATACAATGACCGACCGGACCTGACGTTGCTTAAGGGGCCATAGGTCCCGACGAATATTTTCTATGAGAAACGCGATTGCTGAGCGCTCCGAAAAGTGTGTGCGTGAGCCGTATTTTCGATTAAAAACAACAAACCAAAGTACTTTTTCTAGATTTTATTTATGATTGCACTAGTTAAACTAATGGTGAATATGTGAGTATAAATACCAACAATCGGAAACTATTTTAAGTTCTTCTAAACCGAGAAAAATGTTTAAAATGCATGAAAATACGTCATCTTTGTGACGATTTTCTATCGAGTGAAGTAGTTCCAATCGTGTATTCAGTTGATGATTTCACTAGACGAACTATCCAAAAATACTGAGGTATGACTTTAGTTTCGGTAAATGGTATAAATCTAGTCGTCAAATGAAAAATAAAAGATGCCTCCGAGGTATTTCCACCTACTATTACGTCTTAACTTCGGTTGCAAAGCGCGGCTCAGAATGGCTCAGATCAATACAAATCTTTACTTAACTTTTAAAAGTTACCCCTAATAGTTACCCAACAAAGAGGTGACAACATTCTATTGTGAACAAGACTAACAAGTAACATAACAATGCATTAAGCCTCAGGCACCGGCAGAGTAAAGGGTACAACAATAGGTTGCGAACTTTATGGAGAACGGTGTGGTGTGAGAGAAATTGAGTGATCTGGGGAAAAAGCGTGGCATTTTGATTATGATCGATCCTACCCTATACATTGGTGTTTAGGAAATTAACACAAAACCTAAAGAAAGCTCTTTTATTATACACAACTATAATTTAAAATGATGGAACTAAACAACTTTCCCTAAGGAACATGAAACGACAAAAATCTTTGGACCTTCCATACAAAAGCACAAAAGCGTTGATCAGCCGTTCGATTTTATACCTGACACTTTTTTAAGGAGATGATCAGACCTTCAAACTGAACGACTTTCTCTATGGAACCAACATTGAAATCGTCAAAAAAATCTGCTGTTCCATACAAAACCTACTCGAGCCAAATGTATGGGACAGCTGACTTTTTTCCCGATTTCGACGTTGGTGCCATAGAGAAAGTTGATAAGTTTGACGATCGGATCATCCCTTTAAAAAAGTGTCAGCATATACAAGGTGAAATTGATATCATTAGCATCCTTTTAAACTAAGAGTCTACCCATCAAACTGAACAACTTTTACTATAGGAGCAAACCCATCGGAGCAAAAAACAAAGCTGCTGTCCCATACATTTGAGTCGTGTAGGCAGCGGCGGCGGTTGCAGGTTAGTATTGGACAGCAGATATTTTTTTTTGCTCCGATTGGTTTGCTCCCATGTAAAAGTTGTTCAGTTTGATGGGTGACTCTTAGTTTAAAAGGATGCTAATGATATCAATTTCACCCTGTATATTAAGACCCTGCCACCAGCTTATTAACCCTGTATTGTAGGTCCAACAATTTTCTCCTTTTTCTACCCATGTTCCTTAGGAAAAGTTGTTTAGTTTCATTATCTGAATACACCCTTAACATTTAGTACGTAATAAAAAAATAGGGGCGTAGAGAAAACGCGGCCGAACGATTATAAAAACCAAATCTTCTTTCAAAGAAAAACTATTTAAATTATTACACCAAAACCATTCTAACGGAACCAATTGTGACACCGGCACTAAACTAACAATCGTATGCAAGACTTAACTCGTGAAACTAAACGGTACATCTTTTTTAGGGTTCCGTAAGCCATAATTTGTATACGGAGCGGTTTGTGGCACGTGGCGGAAGCGTGGCGGTGAGAAAGACGTTTTTTTTAACCCTTGCTGTGAATGCTGTTATTATTTTATTTAAAAAGGATAAAAGGTGGCCTGTTAACAAAATAATGTTGAGGAAGAAATGGGTTAGAAAATGTTATGTTAGCAGTATGGAAGGTAGCCACAAGCCAGCCACCAACTAGATTTCTAAATAATTTTCATTTATAAACAGGGTATGCTGACACTTTTTAAGGGGTTGATCAGACCATCAAACTGAACAACTTTCTCTATAGGACCAAAAACGAAATCGCGAAAAAATGTCCCATACATTTGGCTCAAGTAGGTTTGCAGTTTTGTATGGAACAGCAGATTTTTTTTTCGCTCTTTGGATGTTGCCACAGAGAAAGTTGTTCAGTTTGACGGTCTGATCATCCCCTTAAAAAAGTGTCAGCATATTAAGAAGGACCCTGTATACTCTATTCTACATTCAAATATATGCAGTAAAATACAGGCATACAGACAGACGGACAACTTGTGCTGCAGATATTCCCACACCTCACCCAACGTTTGCAAACACGTCATAAACATAATCAAAACACATAAAAGTCGCATCATAAAAGGCTGAGCCAACAAATCTGCGAATATGTTTGTCCGTCACACGCACCGAGCGAGGAGTCAATTAGTCGGAAACATATTTAGATAGACAGGACCAACCCTCTTTTGTTGTATACAATGTGTAAGGGTGTCACGTTGCAGGGTTTGTCTCGAACACTTGTCTCTCGCGTGGTGTTCGCGCGGTTCGCGTCTCAGCCTGCCACGAGGCTCCAAAATCCTTCTCAGTTGTTCTTACTCAAAAACAATCCACGAGATTGGATAGACACTCCCTCAAATAACTTGACACTGGCGAAATCTAACAAGGAAACGCCATTAAATAAGAATAGAACAATGTGTAAGTGACAGCCTGGTAAATACTGAAACGGTGAATTCAGACCATCAAACTGAACAACTGTCACTTTGGAGCCACCCTCGGGAAACGCGAAAAAAGATCGGCTGCTCCATACAAAACAGCTGTACCTAATCGACTCAAATGTATGAAACAGGTGATTTTTTTTCACTTTTCCTGAGGGTAGAAGTATAAACAGCATATTTAAGTATTCAATGGGTTTTTCAGCACTTCCGTCGAGTCCATACTTGCCCTTTTCAGAGCAGGAGTGCAATTTTTGAAACTCATTCGGTGAGCTCAGCATTTGAAAATTACTTATTATTTCAACTGCTAATTTGACTCTCAAAAATCATACTTCAGGAGTGCGATTTTTGTAGTCAAATCAGCAGTAGAAAGATGCGTATCTCCACAGAAATTTTGAGATTTTCAACTGCTGAGCTCACCGAATGAGATTCAATTTATTATAGGTACTAAATAGTACATTTTAGGTACATTTGTATCATTCAATTACAATAAACTGAAAGATTTTGTGTTTGCCCGAAATCCTGATATATCAGAATGGCGGCTCACTTTCGTAATGTGTTTTCCAGGAATTGAACGAGGTACAATTTAATTCATTATAGGTACTAAATAGTACATTTTAGGTACATTTACACACACCAAAAATCGCACTCCTGATCATCAGATGACGTTTTTGAGTTTAACGTTTAATAAGTGTGCTTCAAGCTCCAATATTGAATAAATTTTATTAACTTTGACTTTGACGGTATGACTTGGATATTTTCGACGACCAGTCACTACAGCTTACCCAAGAGATAAATGGTATAGTAATATTACGACACATTGATCGACGGCGATCGATGACTTGTCCATACAAAAAGTACGATTAGTTTGAGACGCCGTTCGTCGCGTCGACGCGAAAGGATGTTACGTCGGGGTCCCGTGCTAATCGTACTTTTAGTATGGACAAACCTTCGATCACCGTCGATCAAATTATCGTAACCCTAAAGGTTCACTTCCGATCCCAGCGGCCGATGCGACTGACGCGTGGTTCTGTCATGTTTTCATAATAACTATCAACTGCCTCCGTGGTCTAATGGTTAGAGCATTGGGCTCTTGACACGGAGGTCGTGGGTTCGATTCCCACCTAGTGAAATGTCACCAGTTGTCATGTTTTTCCCCAGTTGGTTAGGACATTGCAGGCTGAGTCACCTGATTGTCTGAAAAGAAAGATGATTCCGTGCTTCGGATGGCACGTTAAGCTGTTGGTCCCGGCTACTATCACTGGTGGTAGTAGTCGTTACATAAAAACCACGTCAGAGGCCGTAAGGCGGTTTGAATAATCTCTGACACCAGGGCTTTGCAGCCCACTCGATAAGAAGAAGAAGAAGATAATAACTATCGGCCATCGGCCGCGAGCTTACTATAAAAACGTATAGCATATAATGACAGAACCACGCGCCGCTGGGATCGGAAGTGAACCTTAAAGCTTAACCCAGCACTGGAATTTAAATATAGGCTAGAAAAGGAGCAGATAAAAGACACTTACCATCCTTGTTCATGCCCATGGCGAGACATTTCTTCAGCCGGCAGGCTTGGCACTGGTTTCTGTGGGCCTTGTCAACCACGCACCGCCCGGTGCCCGCCTGGCATCTGTTGACAATTTATTGAATTATTAACTGAAAAATACTAGGCTTTCAAAAATAAAGGCCTCCGCTCATTGCAGCGACATTATCGAGCGATATTATCGCTGCGATTTTGCGATAATTGTTCTCAGTACATTTTGTATGGGGACGCGCTCGATCCTACACACTGCCGCGATATTATCGAGCGATAATATCGCTGCGATTTTGCGATAATTGTTCTCAGTACATTTTGTATGGGGACGCGCTCGATCCCACACACTGCCGCGATATTATCGCAACCTGACGCAATCTCTTTCTACTACATTCAGCGAAGGGCGCATGCGTGACGCGAATCGCGGAATCGCTGCAGTGTGTAAGGTGTCGCGATATCGCTGTCGATAATATCGCTCGATAATATCGCTGCAATGTGGGGAAGCCTTAAATGTCATCGATTCGACTGAAGAAGACTATGGGCTAGCATAACCTCATGGTCAAAACAAAAAAACGATCGAAATTTACCCTTGGACCCTTGGCATCTTCTTTAAATAATCAGGTAGCTAGGATCTTTTATTAAAGTTACTTTTTCCAATCAAATGTAACCAAAGGTATACTTTTGGTATAAAAATATTAAAATACATGAAAAGAAGAATTCAATTCAATTCAATTATACTTTTTTGCACACCAAAACAAAACATACATTTTAATACAGATCAATAATTACAAGTAGGTACAAATAAGGCGGTCTTATCGCTAAAAAGCGAAGAGAATCAAATAGTAGTGAGATAAAAATAAGATGCGTATAAAATCCCTTGGTCGAACTCTATACAGGGTAAACTTTATATTACTGCGGATAACTTCAGCATGTATTCTACTCATCAAATTGAACAACTTTTACTATGGAGGCAACATCGAAAACGCTGAAAAAAAACAGCTGTCCCATACATTTGAGTCGAATATGTACTGCAGTTTTGTATAGGACAGCTGTTTTTTTACCCGCCTGCGCCAGAAGGAGGGTTATTTTTTGCGATTTCGAAGTTGGCTCCATAATGAAAGATGTTCAGTTTGATGAGTACAATACATGCTGAAGTTGTCCGCATTACCCTGTATTTGCTACCCCATGTATAGTCAAGTCGCGACGCGAGTACCTAAATAAAATAAAAATACAAACAGTACCTATTTTCAAAAGCTTTTTAGTTTTTTGATAATTTATTCTTATTACCTACCCCAGGCATATTTATTCAACAATACCCAAAATTTATTTTCCATCCCTTATCATCAATTAACAACTCAATTCAATTCAATTCAATTTCAATTATTTATTGCCATAAATTACATGTAGGTAAGTATAAATATACAGACAGGTACAGGCAACTAAAACGAAACAGCTAAAAAACTGCATACCTAGGTAGCATGATATCGTGATAAAGTGCTATCACACCTTCGCTCTCTTTCATTTGCACGTGAACGAAATAGATAAAAGACGTGATACAGCCGTATCACGTGTAGCATGCTACGAGTGCTGGAAACCAATCGAGACAAGGGAAACCAATAGGGAAAATCTCACAACAACCGACCGGTCACTCAATAGAACAAATATGTGCTGCGCCAGAAACTAATAAAGATTAAAGATATTTCATTACTGGTAATCCTTCCCTAATAGGCTTAGGACGAGATGACATTTGTTGCAATTCGAGCTGTGGAATGAACGATCCTTTTTACCCGACGACGGTTTTGAAGGGTTATGTTTGGATCTTGTTTCTGTAGCGTTGCATCGGAGAGGAAAAATTATTGGTTACTTTATAGGAACGTTCAATACCTTTGAAAAAGTTTATGTTTAGAATGAGCCTCAAGCTTTTACCGTATAAAAACGGAGCCAACTTTCTTAGGTTGGTGTGCGTGAGGCGTTATACAAATTATGTCTGTGTGCGTGTATATAGGGTTTAGAGGCCAGTGCTGGTTGCTATTTTTCGCTTCGACTATCTTGACATATCTTCAAGAAGGAAAAGAGAAGGATTTATCCCCGGCGGAGAACCAAGATAGATCAAGAACAAGAAGTTTGGAATCCTCTATAGTGGAGTGCAGACTGCCTAACAAGACGGGAAACATGATAATACTCTTTTGTGGTCGGTAAGGATCGTTCTTCTCCGTAGTTTTTTTTAGTGACGTTTTTTACGAACTTTGTCCCAGCTCTGTCCCTTTCTAATCCAACGTCAAAAATTGACGTCATTCAATTTTCGTTGTGACGTCATTGGATAGAAAGGGACACACGTAAAATTGGAAATATCGACGACGGAGTCGAACGTCAATTTTCTTGTATCAATGCTTCTAAGGAAGAGTGGGATCCTTTATGATTCTAGATCCATGATCAAGAACTAGTGAAGGGAGAGATCGGATTCGTGAGCTTTCTCTTCTTGGACTTTGAAAACTAGCTAAGTAATCATTTTAGTGCTTTCCGAATAAGTTGGTAAGTATCATTGAGGTACTATGTTAACTAGAGAAGCTACCGAGAAGTAATGTTTTGTAACACGCGTTAGGGTGCACGCGCTCTAACCCACTTAGCCTGTGCCAGGCGCTCGTCGCAGCCTGACGCTCCCAGCACGCGCCCCGCACTGCTGATCATGGTGCACGGATTTTGTTCGCGTTGTCTGCTCTATACATAATTACTCAATGGTAAGTATATAAGTTTTTATTAGTGCTTCATAGATAACGGAATAACACTCGTATGAAAAGATAGAATTTGAGATGCTGACGAACTGTAACGCGGTACTTAATGGTGGCGGGTTGTATGACATGTGCCTGGAGCTAGTGCATCTGTATGAGTGTAGGTCCTTTGTAGAACAAACGAAAATGTAGGACCTTGCATATATAGGTACGTATTTAGAATTAATTATCTGAATTTTTACGACCAAATTGATTAGCACTATTTCTGGGAAGGAAAATATAGTACATTTAGATTACACACCGAGGGTAGGAAAGTAAGAAAGGTCTCAGATCTCATGTAAGTGTTGCCAACAAACATATTGTGATCTGAGGCTTTCTTATTTACTGCAAGAGGTTAGTATACTATTTTTCTCCTCGACGGAGGTGGAAAGCGGCAACTTCGTTTAGCGCAGCGGGACGAAAATTGACGCTTTCTGTCCAGCGGAGGAGAGAAAAAATAGTAACATGTTTGGATCACAAAATCATAATAGACAACGAAAAAAATCAATTTGTCCAGGATACTACACATGTCACACTTGACTATAAGGGTGCGTACACAACAGGGTAGCACAATGTTAATAACATTAAGGGGGGTGGCGAATTAATTGAAACGCTGCTTAAGGGATGACGACCAAATGTTAAACTGTTTTTAATACTATCTTTTGGATCTACCCCCAATTTTTGTGGCTATCAATTTGGGTGTGATTGAGTGTTTAGGGTAGCTGATATTTTTGTAATTCATTTGCAGTTTTAGATACTACTGGTATTATAGTATTATAGTATGTATATTGTATTATTCGTGGTGGTCCAGTGGCGAGTAAACTTGCCTGCCGTGCAGGAGGCGATGGTTCGATCCCCGTCCAAGCCGACTCGTGAGTCTGTGACTACCAATGAGTTTTTCGGAATTTATGTACGATTTGTTACACCACTGGCTTTTCAGTGAAAGAAAACATTGAGAGGATTGTTTCAATTTCGAGGCGTGTATTGTATCCACTATCCATTACAAGTGGCGACGGGCTCACTCCCAGTCACACTGGACAGAGTTTCGGGACTACTGGTGAAACTGGGATGTTCTGAGTTTTCAGAATATTTCTGACTGCCCCGGTGAATATAGTCCTGAGCTTATGCTTATGCCAATCTTTAATCTAAGGTTCAACATCATCATCCTATTCCTATAACTATATACGCCCCACTGCAGGGCACAGGCCTACCCTCTATGAGGGTGTTTGGGCGTTAGTCCACCACGCCACGCGTGCCCAATGCGGATTGGTAGACTTCACATTATGCATCAGAATTTCTTCTTCTGCATGATATACAGATTTCCTCACGATGTTTCCTTTACCGTTTGAGAGCAGTCGGTAATAAGTAGGTACATAAAAGAAAAACGGTAGAAAAACTCATTGGTACGTGCGGATTCGAACCCGGACCTCTTGATTGAGAGTCCATTCCTCTTCGCAACGCGCCACTGAGCTCATCTAAGCGAATCTAAGGTTATAAAACTTATTTAATAAATTCTTAGTGCAAAAACGTTATCATGTTTAACACGATAGACAATTAAATAGTTCTAATACCATAGTAAGTAAGTAAGTTATAGCCTATAGTATAGAATCCCACTGCAGGGCAAAGGCCTCCTCTCACGAATAAGGGTGAGAGGGAGTGGGCCATACTCCACCACGCGGGCCCAGTGCGTGTTGGTGGAGGCAAGGTAGTGGTCAACTTGCTGTCAGAGAATTTTCAAGCCGCCTCAATCTAATACCATACTTAGACCAAAACCTATCTATCAAACGAAAAGCTTGCAATTCCACAAAAAATATTACATCAATAAAACGGAACGCTAAACAGTGAACAGAGAAGACGCACTGGCCATAAAAAACGTAAATTAAATTCACATCGCATTTAAATGCGCCACAATTGGGGTGGGTAAGGGTGAGACGAGAGACAGGCGGGAGCGATTAGCGGATTTTATAGTATTGTTTGTGATTGTATCAGTATAACATGTCCGTATCAGATAATGGCGAAAAAACATAAATTAATAATATACAGGGTCCTTCTTAATATGTTGACACTTTTTTAAGAGAATGATCAGACCGTCAAACTGAACAACTTTCTCTATGGGACCAACATCGAAATCGCAAAAAAAATAAACAGCTCTTCCATACAAAACTGCAACCAAACTCGAGCCAAATGTATGGGACAGATGATATTTTTTTCGCTATTTTGATGTTGGTCCCATAGAGAAAGTTGTTCAGTTTGATGGTCTGAACATCTCCTTAAAAAAGTGTCAGCATATTAAGAAGGACCCTGTATATATTGCGTGCATTTGTGTATACTTAATAAATTTTCTTTATACACAAATGGACGAAGAAATAAGCCTCCCACGATTGACGTGCGTTTATACAAAAACACCAATACGTCAGTATTCTTTGCTGATACGTCCGGTGCACTCTGGGCAATCAGCAAGCATCTAATGCTGATTGGCTCTCTTCACTAAAATGGCAAGTCAAAATAAATGATACATCTCTACGCGCATCAGTAGAGAATAACTGTATCACCTCATTACGCAGCAAAGGTACTCCCTGAGCGCTGTATTTGTCATTTAGAAAAAACATTATATTAATCGATCGTGTACCTACAAACTTAGACTAAAGTAACTGTTACTTTAGTCTAAGCCTACAAATAGTTTTCAAATTTTGCGTTCATTTGTTTTAAAAATTAACTACTGGCACTAGAAGTTTTTTCTAGTGGAATTAAACAAAGCAGGTTATAAGTTTCTTCAACAAATCGCTACATTCTTCCCACAATAACCCCATCCTGTAACAGGTCACAGATGCACCAAGAATTAGAAATATGCTCGCTTGTAACGCTATGGATTAAGTAGGTTCAAGTGGTGCCGTTCCATTGTCATTTTTGAACCCCGAGCTCCACAGATGGGTTCTTTTTGCTACTTCCCTGTTGCTTTTGATAGGGATTATGTGGGATTTTGATTGTATGATTTTGCAGAGGGATTCTTATTACGAATTTGTATTAAGTATATTTACTTTTAATGTTTGGTGTTTTGGTTGTTTTTGGTAGTCTGAGAATATACTCTACTAGATGATCGCGGCGAACTTCGTACCGCCTTAGAATCATCCCGACACACACTTGACCGTTTTTTTAGCCTATGTTAATCACAGATAATGTAGCATTCTAATGGTGAGAGAATTATTCAGATCGGTCCAGTAGTTTCGGAGCCTATTCAATACAAACAAACAAAAATCAAATCCTTCCTCTTTATAATATTAGTATCATTATAGTATAGATAGGCTATAAGGGAAGGTCGGCAATATCATAGCACTTAATTTTGCTGGTTAGATTAGAAAGTATTTAATATATCGTTACTAAAAAATGCCTGGTTTAAAGTAGCCGAAATCGACGGGAATGTATGATAAGTTGTGGACCTAGAGGAAGCAAGAGAGTTGTGTCAGAACCACCCAAAGTGGAGATCCATAGTCTCTGCCTACCCCTCTGGGAAAAAGGCGTGTGTTTATGTATATATCGGTATGTGTTTTTATTTAGCAAGACACTAAAGTAATCAACCACAGCAGACATAGTACGTAAACACGGCGATACATCATGTTACGCACCCTATATACCCCTAACTACACTACGTACAAAACACAAAATAGTGCGGTAGAGAGCCTGCATAGACGCGGCTGCCGGCGCGGGCGCAGCGTGCCGTGAGATGAAACAACAACAACATACCGCACCCTCTCGCACGATTCGCAGCGTTCAACTTCTAATATTTCAAAGTCCAAACAGGGTAACCGGACCTGTCGCCGTGTGTACTTACGTATACAGGGTAAATTTTATATCACTGCGAATAACTTCAGCATGTAACAACTATGGAGCCAACATCGAAATCGCGAAAAAAAACAGCTGTCTCATATACATTTGCTAGCAGTTTTTTATGGGACAGCAGATTTTTTTTCGCGATATCTAAGTTGGTTCAGTTTGATGAGTACCTAGAATACATGCTGAAGTTATCCGCAATGTCATTAAATTTACCCTGTAGGTTGATTTTCACATTTTTTTTTTGTGCTATAAAATTTCTCTATCACTAGAATTATCGGAAAATCATAAGACCTTTGACTATCGAGAAAATTAGCGAAGAAAAATTAAAAAAGAGAAAGTTAACAACCGGGTCACAGGTGTGACACAGATCCGAGCAACATACACACAGACATACGGATATTCAGCAACTAAACAAACATGCAAAGAGTGTAATGTTTGACTAAATTAGTAACGATTCCAACAATATGTTGCAGTGAGGCTTTTCGTTTAAGGCTACATACATAAACTCACGACCATAATCCTTTTTGGGGTGATCACAAACTTTGATACCACTACCATTGAGTAATTATGTATAGAGCAGACAACGCGAACAAAATCCGTGCACCATGGCGCGTGCTGGGAGCGTCACGCTGCGACGAGCGCCTGGCACAGGCTAAGTGGGTTAGAGCGCGTGCACCCTAACGCGTGTTACAAAACATTACTTCTCGGTAGCTTCTCTAGTTAACATAGTACCTCAATGACCACTACCTACATCTTTTTGGCTGTCAGTTACAGCTACTAAAGTCTCCACAAGGGCGGATCCAGCCTTCAAGTCAGGGATGTCCATAAAGTTATTATAGGGAGTCACGTTGCAGGGTTTGCCCCGAACACTCGTCTTTCGCGTGGTGTTTGCGCGGTTCGCGTTTCAGCCTGCCACGAGGCTCCGCAATCCATCTCAGTTGTGTTCTTACTCAAAAACAATCCTCGAGATTGGATAGATACTCCCTCAAACCACTTGACATTGGCGGAAATGCGGTGCTAACGCACAAGCAAGAAGTCCATTATTTATAAATAAAAAAAAAGATATTATTCCTTACAGGAATAGAGGCGGTGACATGAGTTGTCAAATGAAACCCATTTTGGATGTTATCAGGAGACTATTCGCAGGCAAATATTCTAATACTGTCTATAATTCTGAGTCTAACGTGAAATCGTGGATAAATTAATGAAGTAGTGTCAGTACATTTCACAAAATTATCTACGTTTTCACTTTAGATTCGCAATTATTCACGGAAACCTAATTGTAAAAATTTATAAGATTAGAAAACGGTTCTTTTGCCTCGCGTCACGTATCTCTTTCTATTATACAGTGGTGCCGCTAGGTACATCTCGCTCTCTCAGCTGTCTGTTCCTCTATTCCTGGTATAATACCTCTATGGGGGTGTCACATAGTCCTGTCTGTGGTCCTGTGCCGGTCCTGGCCTAGGAATGCGATTTATGAAAGTCACACGTTGCTGCTGCTGATTTGAACTCATTCGCGTGATAATTATCATCACAGTCCCACTGCAGGGCCCAGGCCTACCTTCAGGGAGGGTGTATGGGCGTTAGTCCACCACGCGTGCCCAATGCGGATTGGTAGACTTCACATACGCATCGGAATGTCTTCTTTAGCGTATGCAGGTTTCCTTATTAAGTGCGTTCACACACGATGACGCATTGAAGGAGCGGCAGACGTCAGTCCGTCATTTGTGAAGCAAGGAGTTTTATGAAACCGCATGTAGAAGCACACACGGTGTTTGTGAAGCAGGAGTTGTATGAAACCGCACGTAGAAGCACACACGGTGTTTGTGAAGCAAGGAGTTGTATGAAACCGCACGTAGAAGTACACACGGTGCGTCAATCCGTCACCGTGTGTGCTTCTACGGGCGTTTTCTTACAACTCCTTGCTTCACAAATGACGGACTGATGTCTGCCGCTCCGTCAATGCGTCATCGTGCGTGAACCCACTTATTCCTTAGTTTTTAGCGTGATATGATACATAATTTCTTACGTACCTATCAGTATCAATGAAAGCAGGGTTCGAAGTGATAATTATCTTGATAACTTAGAAAAAGTATATGTCTAGAATGAGCCTCACACTTGTTCCGTATAAAACAAAAGGGGCTAACTTTCTTAGGTTGTTGTGCGTGAGGCGCCATACTAATTATGTATGTGTGCGTGTATGTGTATAGGGTTTTGGAACCAGTACTGGTTCCTATTTTTTTCGACGCTTTCGTAGCTTTGACTGTCTATCTTGATAATCAAAGCTTGATAATTATAAAATTTATCGGAAACACAAAAAGCTTACGCTAGCAATGTCACGCCATGTATTTCCTATCATGATTCGCGAAAAAATAATCTCCCAAACGTGGAATCATTTTTTTCCCCTGTTTTTCGTAGTTTTTCTCAATTTGTTGTTATTTATTGAGATGAGAAACTATTATGCCAAAGACTAGGTGCTGTTTAGTCTGAAAAGAATGTATTAAAGCAAAAAATTAAACTTCAGATCTTTTATTTAGAAATTTTTCTCAAAACTCTTAGTTTTCCGATCCGATAGTTATCTGATAATTATCCGATAATTATCATGATAATTATCAAAGAAAATAATTATCTTGATAATTTCGAACCCTGAATGAAAGTCATATCGTATCATGAATAATAAAAGTAAACATTGAGTAACAAACATATTCTACAAAACATAATGACATGATTCTATTTAAAATGAAACAAATAGGTAAAGCAAACAGTGACGAAATCGCGGTTTCACTTATTCAACTAAAAATTCATACTAAGCCAATACTGTGACAATTGTTCAAATAATTCTACCAATATTTGGATGATCTAATTTCCTGCAAACTTAATGTTTGCGGTTCATAAAGTGTTTTAATTAATGGATTGTTGAGTTGAACTTTGTTGAATGAATGGTAAAGATAATTTTGTCTTTATTTGGGTTGGTTTATGAGTCGCTGTGTCAAGTCTCAATGGTTTTTGTTTTGGAAATATGTTTTCACCATAGACTTAAAACTCTAGCGATAGACTTGCCCTTCCATAGAAGCAACATGTTCCACTTGAATGAGGTTTATGCACCTGATTGATGTTCCCGAGTTCACTTCGTCACTATGGCAATGACAGACCGCAATGTGTCATTTTGTGTTGTTTTGTGTGACATGTTGTTTGTTTGAACGAGCTTGTCTATCGCTAGAGTAATATGTCTATGGTTTTCACATACTTTTCTATCACAGATGATACGTTCGCTGCAAAGACGTCTTTTTGGTAATTAAAACTACGGTATAATAGAGGTCATTAGAGGTTCGGTTTATGATAAGTGCGATTTTAGTATCTAATATTCACAGTAATTATTAATAATTCACAGATTTGTAACACCACTGGATTTTCGGTGAAAGAAAACATTGTGAGGAAACCTGCATGCTTCAATTTCATTTGCATTATTGTACCCACTGTCGATTATAAGTGGCGACAGGCTCACCCCCCGTCACACTGGACAGAATTTCGGTACTACTGGTGAAACGTGGATGTTCTGAGATTTCAGAATATCTCTGACCCCCCTCGCGGAATATAGTAGTAGCATACCTATACTATGATATGGTATGCTATGCATATTCAAAGTACCTAACTAAATTTTGTTATAAAGTTTTAAATTTAGTGGTTCAATTAATTCATTTATTTAACAACCAAAAGAGAGAGAAAATATGAAATGAAGTACTTACAGACAATATTCAAAAAGAAATATAAGTACTTATTCAAATTGAACTTACTTACTTGAACTTTACTTGTTCTTTCAGTATGATGATGACGCATGGATATTGAACCACAATACAATACCTCTATTGCCATCTTCCTGGTTATGAGTTATGATGTAAGAAAGAAAAACAAGTTTTTTAGTAGTTACGTACTTGGTACTTAGGTATTTCTACCAATTTCTACGATGTTTTGAAAATACCGGGTTTGAAAATAATAAAATATAAATAAAATTAGATTTTTCTAATATTAAAATAATTATGAACGTAAAAAGAGCCAGTTTAAACATTTAATTAAACGTAAAAAATTTATTGTAACGCAAAAATTGATTTTGATTGTCGAGTTTTTGTTAACTATTCGTAGCTTCATATAAAAGACATCAACGGGTCAGATTTATTTGTTGTACAGACCGGACCTAATTAGTTAGGTACATACAAAAATAGAGCAAAAATACAAATTAACATTTAAGCATAAGCATAAGCATAAGCATAGGCATATGCTCACGACTATATTCCCCGAGGGGGTAGTCAGAGATGTTCTGAAACCTCAGAACATCCACGTTTCATCATTAGTACCGAAACTCTGTCCAGTGTGACGGGGGGTGAGCCCGTCGCCACTTTATAATGGACAGTGGATACAATACATGCCTCGAAATTGAAGCATGCAGGTTTCCTCGCGATGTTTTCCTTCACCGAAAAGCCAGTGGTGATACAAATCGTACATAAATTCCGAAAAACTCATTGGTACGAGTCGGCCTGGACGGGGATCGAACCATCGCCTGCCAAGGTTACTCGCCACTGGACCACCACGGCTTACATTTAAGGGTGTGGATTAAACCATCAAACTGAACAACTTTCACTAGTGGACCAATATAGAAATCGCGAAAAAAAATCTGATGTTCCACACTAAACTATAAATCTACTCGAGCTAAATCCCATACGGATAGCAAATTTTTTTTCGCGATTTCTATGGTGGTCCCATAGTGAAAGTTGTTCAGTTTGATGGTCTAAACAACCCCCTTAAAAGTTTTAAATGTTTATTTTTACTTTTGTAACAACCTGTAGAATTAATATTTTCAATCTTGCGCTGACTTAATTACTAATTATTAGTTTCTAAACAGTAACCTATAATTATAAATTAATAGAAAGATCTAAAAATATTCAAAAATTGTAGCACTTAGTAAGTAATTTCATTGAAAATCAAACGGATGCTGTAGCATAATCAGATTCAGAAAAAACCCCCTTCTGAATAAATAGTGTGTTGAAAATTAGTCAAACAGCCACTGCGGAACCCTATCATGAACGTATCTGGCCGGTTTGTTTATTTAACCCGCATTTCCGACACAATTTTTATAACCCTAAGTGCGTTTACACACGATGACGCACTGATGGAGCGGCAGATGTCAGTCCATAGAACCACACCCGGTGCGTCAATGCGTCACCGTATGTGCTTCGACGTGCGGTATCATACAACTCCTTGCTTCACAAATGACGGACTGACATCTGCCGCTGCGTCAGTGGGTCATCGTGTGTGAACGCACTTTATAAACAAAGGACTAACCTGTAAATGAGTTTCCTTCTGACAGATCGTTTGAAGAATCCGCTGCAGCCGTTGCAGGCCAGGATGCCGTAGTGCTTGCCGGAGCTGGTGTCGCCACATACCACGCACACGAGTCCTGGGAATCAACGAGGGGAAGGTTATCGGTCGAAAACTGAGGGTCTCAGACATAAAGATACCTCTCGAGATATTCAGGGTGAAATTGATATCATTAGCATCCTTTTAAACTAAGAGTCTACCCATCACACTGAACAACTTTTACTATGGGAGCAAACCAATCTGAGCAAAAAAAAATCTGCTGTCCCATACATTTGAGTCGTGTAGGCAGCGGCCGCGGCGGCGGGTGCGTTTAGTATGGGACAGCAGATTTTTTTTTTGCTCCGATTGGTTTGCTCCCAAACTAAAAGTTGTTCAGTTTGATGGGTAGACTCTTAGTTTAAAAGGATGCTAATGATATCAATTTCACCCTGTATAGATAGATACATATAGAAAAGTTCTCGAGTGCCGAGCGCGTACCATGGGTAGGCCTCACAAGGTGGACCGACGACCTGGTAAAGGCGGCGGGAATCCGTTGGATGAGGGCAGTGCGGGACCGATCGTTGAGGTGATCCTTTGGGAAGAACTATGTCCAGCAGTGGACGTCCATGATGATGATGATGACTCCCATGATACTTAAAGATACTTTATGCATCATCAAAACTTTTTCAATTACGCAAAAACTCACGTTGACATAAAATGGTCCAAGAATAAAGCGTAATAAAAAGAAGGTCGTTTGCCTGTCTTACCCAAATGGTTGGCCTTCTTCACAGGAGGTTCTGGTAGCCAGGGTCTAAGAGTAGGTGGTGCTAGTGCTGCAGCGACAAGCGCCGCTGATGTGGGCGGCGACCATCTCATAGGCGATGTGTCTCCTAGAAAATAGATATCTGGTTATTCGTTTTAAATTGAGACGGAAATAATGAGTCGGAATAGATGGCAATCGTCCACTGCTGAACAAAGGCCTCTCCTGACGCGCCACAAATCTCTGTCCTCGTCTTTCCTTATCCAGTAACTCCTCACTACCTTCCTGAGCATTACACACAGATCGGTAATCAGTTCTTCGGCAGATATGATCAGATCATCAGCCCATTGTCACTGCTTGCAAATTTTTCAGAACTATGTCAATGATGTTACCTCGGACTTGAAAAAAAGACGGACGTAATCTCCTTTAATCATAAGTGAAGCACCCGTGTATTATGTGTGTGCGTGCTGTCGCACTGTCGCGCGGTACATAATAGCGGCGGGTTGTAGGACCTGCGCCTAGAACAGGTGCATCTGTGTGAGTGTAGGTCCCTTGTAGAACAAACGAAATTGTAGGACCTTGCATGCTTCACATCTTTTTAGTTTAACATTACGTCCGTCTTTTTTCCAAGTCCGTGGATGTTACCTACTGTTGCAAGTAAAAAATACCGAAAATGACAAGGTATATTACCTAGTTCACTGAATCGATTAAGACCAAAACCACAGACTTCATTAAGGTTTTTTTCGCCTTTTGTATGGAGACTCCCATTTCCTAAGTCCTAAGGAAGTGGGTCATGTACTCTGGTTTTCATTACGAATCCAAAAGTACCAGAAACCTACCCTTAAAGATATTAAACCTATAAACATTTAATCTCAATAAAGCTAATAAAATAACCATTGCAAATCACACCCTTTCTCTATAATAGCATTCCACTTTATGGCATTAAATAGGGGTTGTTTGACCACCCTCTAAAAATCAAATCACACGCAAATATGGACTTAAAAGATGTACAAATAAGGGGTAAGAAAAGTGCAGAAGTATAATGGTCGTTTTGGTACTAATGTGACAAATCAATTACTTGATTGAGGCCGACGAGACGAGATTAAAGTAAGAATTGATTTGCTGCTGATTTAGTTTGTGAGAAGTGTGTACACTTAACAACTTAATAAATTAGTACCTACTTCCTTAGATCAAAATAAAATTAATGCATAGGCCGAACATTAAGGTATACCTAGCATATAAGACCAGAATGTTACAACATGAGTGCAATAAATGATTTCTATTTCTATTTCTATTTCTATTTCAAGCCAGAAAAAAGAGGGAAAACAAATGAAAGGTTTACTTCAAATTTGTATGCAAGTGGTAGTGGTATTTTTGGTATTCTTTGCGAATTTATAACTGAGTTTGCACGTCCATTATTCACATTTGCACCTTTAGAAGTGTGCCTTCTTCATTGCTCTGTGCTATGCCGTATGTGGTTTACAAAAAAAGCCAGTGTGGTGCTAAGCAATCGCTGTACTCTATTTGACTAACCTGAGTTGCAGAAACGCTCATTAAAGTTTATCCTCCATTAAATCTCTTGCTAGCTTTGACTGCGTCAACAAGACAAAAAGTCACAGCAAGAGATTTTAATGGAGGATTAACTTTAATGTGCGTTTCTGCAACTGAGTGTAAGTCCGACATTCAGATATTTTGAGCGTGTGTTGAGTCAGAGTAGGGTAAAACGTATGGGATTGGGAGTTAGATTCAGAAATCTGAAATCAGAAATCAGAAATTTTATTTGTGAAACCAGGTACATTATAAGGTGTAACATAAAAAAGTGTCTCTCTAGCTTCTGTCCGCAGCAGACATACAAATATCGTTAAATTATAAGTGACCGATTCGAACCCGTAACTCAGATTTCGAATCCAAATCTCGGCCTACCATCCACATCATCATCATCACGATAGGTCTATCTATTCTAAACCACAGACATCTAAAGCGAAAAGAAAACGTGCTCGAAAAACATGACCCTCCTTTTGTCTTCACTGTAGTCGGCTAAAAGGCACCCCTCACAAATGATAGCTCGTCACAGCTAGTTAGCGATAATTGTTGAATCAGAGTCGACACAATGGAGTTTATTGTGTTTATTTATTTACCTACATTAAGTGTCGAGAGCAGTCGCTACACGTAGGCGTGTGAGCTACGAAGAGGTAGAGCGGACGTGAAATATTGTCATTCATTTTTAGGAGAAAGAAACCCAATTTTCCAAAAACAATTATCATAGGTAGGAAACTAGATAGGAAGTAAAGAAATTGGACGGAGCAGATTGGTCGGGAAAACATTTTTTAACTCTTTAAAATATAGGTTATGTTAGATATTGCAAAATTAATTTCGGTATACTTCACTAACACACATTTTCGAATGAATTCTCGTTTCGAAACTACAAAGTGAAAGTAGCTTTCATGTGATGGATAATAAGCATGACACTAATGCTAATAATAAAAACGTATTTAGCGTTTAAGCCTCAACAGGTACTTATTGGTACACACGGTGACACATCAAGTTACGCAAAACCAAATAAAGCTGGCCACGCGTAGGGTGAATAACGAATAGCGTCACGCGGCCAGCTAATATTGGTTTTGCGTAGCTTGATGCGTCGCCGTGTGTACAAGCCAACTTGAAGTGTTCGTATCACGGCTAAAGCATCAATGTACAGTCAAGAGCACATCAACCTTGACAATCGAAGTGCGATTTTGTTTCTTAATACGACCGCCATAAGAACAGTAAGAAGTCCAAGGTGTCTAGCTTGACGTGCTCTTGACTGTACCATAACGTCTAATGTACCAAATAAGTATTGCTAAAAAAGCTAAAGAATGCCTTTTGCTGTCATTTTTTAAGCTTTTTAGCAATACCTCCTCCCAGTCACTTCTAAACATACTCAACTCTGTTTGCAATAGTATAATTCAATGAGGGCAGTACGAGAGACGTCACAGACAGACGATAACTACATTTTGTGAAATTGTCCACCAATCAGGGTGGCGGTGAAACAAATGGATGCAGGTTTGCTGGTGCTTCGTTATTCTTTGATCAATGAATGTATTTGAATGTACCTACCTACTCTGAGGCGTTAGTAAGTAAGTATGTATTTTCTTTGTCTGAGGAGAAATAAATAATTTTAATTTCATTTCATTTCAGTTATAAAATAAATACAATTAAATTAAATTAAATTAAAATTTGAAATATCTCGGTAAGTACTTTAATTAAGACAAACGAAAAAAATATGGGACCTGGGACCCGATCGCGCTAATTTAAAACATCGATTTTCAATTCTTATTCAATTTCAGTTGTAATAACATAATGTGTAAAAAGTTGTGCGCCAGATGAACTCAGGCTTCGTCAATAGGGTAGGCTCTTTTCTTACAAACTTAGTTTCATTTTTGTACACACGGCGACACATCAAGCTACGCAAAACCAACATAAGGCCACGCGTAGAGTGAATAACGAATAACGTCGCGGCCAGCTTATTTTGGTAAAACTGGGTCCGATCCGATATAACAGGCCTTTCGCCACTTTCCTTTCTATTAATTTTATCCTAAAGTCATTAAAAACAAATTTAGCACAATCTCTTCTGTAGCACTTAAAATTTGTTTTATTTTACCGTACCTATCTTGTATCATTACCGTAACCGTATCTAATGAGATCATTCAATAACAGATTCAGGGCTGGACGCGTGCAATATGGGTCCAATATAAAATCAATATGACAGTGTATTGCTCCCTCAGGACCCAGGAGAGCCTTGCACATGGGATCTGGGGCGGGGGCGGCGGAATTAAACGATTTGATTGATATTATGATTTTATAGCGACTCGGTAAATATTTTTGTGGGGAGAGGATATTTTTTTATTTTTGTGGGATTTGTATTTAAACTTGAATTGTAAATTGTTTGATGATAGCAAGTTTGTAAGAGTTTTTATACACCCAAAAGTCTATTTTGCCTAAACATATTCCTAATTCTTTTTAATGTTTAGTGCATTTTTATTTCATTTCATCGATAAAATCGTATTTTTTTACCGTAGGTACAGCAAACTTTGAAATTAAGAGCTATTTTTAACGATGCAGGATAGCAAATCGAAATCACAACAAAAATAATAAGTAGAGCTTTTTATAAATTGAAAAATTTTATATTTTTTGTTCTTTTGAAAAAACTTGCAATATCAGAAAAGCATATTTTTAAGCAGCCTGTTCTGTTTCCCACTGCTGGGCAAAAGCCTCCTCTTACACCATCTAATGTGTCACTACGAATCACTTAAAAACGTGAAAACACTATTTTAACATCTCAGTCGTAACCTGTGTTACAAAGTTTTGTCAAATGCAATGTGGTTTATTCAGGATATGAATAAACCACATTGCGTTCTCTCCTGTAATATCCTAATGTATGTTTTACGCAACAACATTCTAACGGAAGACGTGGAAATAAAAAAAACTGCGGGAGGACATAAAAGAAAATTTTATAAGACACATAAAAGTTCCAGAGGAAATTGGAAGTCAGATAGGAGTGGGAGCGCGCCGAGTAAATCCCTGGTATCAAGATAAATCAATGTTTGTTTGTGCCCGAGAGCGGCACTTACTGCGGAACAGCGACATGAGTGGAGACGCCAGTTGAAACATTTCCGTAGGTTAACACTTGAAGCGAGCAATGACAGTCACAAGAAAATTTGGTACCAAAACTACATCATACAACCGATAATTAATGTGATACTTCCCTGATGATGATTTCTAAAGCCGATTTACACTACAGGATAACTCAAAAAACAGACATGTATCTACACAGAATATTTTTGAGTACACACGGCGACAGATTAACCTACCCATAGTTGAACTCTATGTTCATAGACATAAGGTCCAACTATGGGTAGGTTGATCTGTCGCCGTGCGTACGAGCTTACTATCTCTATTTCTAGAAATAGTAAAAAACAAAGTAGCTATTTCTGTCGTGTCTGTTTGTGAGCTTAGTTCTTTAAAGCAACTAGTTTAATGAGTCTGATAATACTGTTGCCATTTAAAAACCTGAAGGTAACTCCCTTTTAAGGCGTGCCACACATTTTGGGTTGAGCACATTTAGGTAAGTATATTAGTTTCCTCTAATAAATTACATTCACGAATAACTCAGATTTTTGTAAAAAGCCAAATCCAAACATGCGTGTCTTGTCTTAGCAGTTTTTTTTTATGACAGCCTACTCTACAGCACCTCTGTTCGCTCCACGACGCAGGAAACTTTGTCGCTTGCCATTTTATTTGCTTTTCTTTTGACGCGGGAAGCCCTTGAGCCTACCTGATTAATTCTCCCCCCTCACCTCACCCCGACGGAACGCCCAAATCCAAGTTTAAAAGACGACATTCTGCGAAAGGCTTTTGGTTTTTGAACGAACGATTTATGTGGTTAATACAGTAGTTTTTTGGAATTGAAAATGAAAATTATACTTACTTCACAATAAAAATACTCTCAGTAGGGTTTTTGCAAGTAGATCACAGTGCCATAGTTTTTAATTAAGTAAGTATAGAGAAAGTATAGAGATCTATATTTCTTATATGGGGGCATTTAACCCCTGAGCACGGAATATAACACTTCCTAACTAAAATAAGCCGTAAGCCGTGGTGGTCCAGTGGCGAGTAACCTTGCCTGCCGTGCAGGAGGCGATGGTTCGATCCCCGTCCAGGCCGACTCGTACCAATGAGTTTTTCGGAATTTATGTACGATTTGTAACACTACTGGCTTTTCGGTGAAGGAAAACATCGTGAGGAAACCTGCATTCCCGAGAATGAAAAGAAAATACCACAAGTTCGGAGGTAGGTATGCGTAAAATATGTGTGAACTTGGGGCGAAGACAAAGGACCAGCGCTGGTCTAAGTGTTACATAACGACCCTTGCTTGCAGTAGCCCAACCACAAATAATAAGTAAGGTACCTAATTTCTAGTAAAAATAAAGAACTTTTCATACGAACTACAAAATCGAAGCGCCGCAGACCAGCCGAGCGGCTGTAAGGGCGACTCTGAAACCAGCCAAAAAAATTGTATCACATAATATATTTTCTTAGTTATTAGCATTTCGCAACGCCCATACACCCTCCAAGATGGTATCCCTGCAGTGGGACAGAACTGTTTGTTTGCTCGATCCATCTATTTCGAATAAAAATTATCAGGAGTAGGTAACCTACCTAAGTTGGTGCCGACCAAGTACCTACCTACATTTTAGTAAATACCCATAGACATATTACTCTAGCGATAGACAAGCTCGTTCAAACTAACAACATGTCACACAAAACAACACAAAATGACACATTGCGGTCAGTCATTGCCATAGTGACGAAGTGAACTCGGGAACATCAATCAGGTGCGTACACCTCATTCAAGTGGAACATGTTGCTTCTATGAAAGGGCAAGTCTATCGCTAGAGTTTAAGTCTATGTAAATACCCAAAGAAGGTCTAAGATTTTCTTGCGGTTTGATATCTGTGCAAGTAGATATTGATTCGATAACTCGATCTATTTGCGAAAGTAGTTACCTACAGTCATCCATCATTGTTTAAAAATGTCAAGCCTTGGTTACCTATATTTTTTTTCGGATTATAAATAAACAATTGTCAGGGCTTTATTCCGGAATAAATAAATAGGAAGTCAAAGTCAATTAATATTAGTTTCTCAATTTTAATAACCCTCCTTCTGCGGCAGTCGGGTAAAAAGGGCATTTCCCGTTCTCCTGAACCAGCATCACCATCTAAAAGTTTTCCAATATTCCAATTCTGACGCCATTTTTCCCGCCCATACTTCATATTTTTATAATGCCGGCAAAGGGTCGTTAGTATTCAACCCACGGCTGCCAGTAACTCCGGGTCTATTTGACTGATTTTCAGCCGCTCCATGATTTGCCACTTTACCCGGTCAGAGTGTGTTCTGAATATAAAATAGCCAATAGGAGCCGAGATGGGGATTTGAAATTTCATTTTCGTTGTAGAATAATGGATTCGCGTTTTGAATATTGAGGTCCTGTTTGTTGCGAATGTGATGAAATTTAATGAAGACGAATTTTAATAATGAAGCTTTTTGAGCAAAAAACAATAGTCGGGCATAGGCCCACCACACATTCCCACCGCAATCAAAGAAGATAGGAGAAGTAGGAAAAAGAAATATCCAACTTCCCTCCATTGCAAACGTGAGACAGCAAAGGGAAAAAAAGCTTTTTGAGCAGTAAAAATAAAAAAAATTGCTGATCGCGTTCGTCTATGGTTTTTTTTTTATTTATAATTAATGGACTTCTTGCTTGTGCGTTAGCACCGCATTTCCGCCAATGTCAAGTGTTTTGAGGGAGTGTCGATCCAATCTCTAGGATTGTTTTATTTGTTCGTAGGTAAGAACTAAATGTAATGATTATATTCTCTTTGGTAAGAACAACCTGAGAAGGATTGTGGAGCCTCGTGGCAGGCTGAAACGCGAACCGCGCGAACACCACGCGAGAGACAAGTGTTCGGGGCAAACCCTGCAACGTGACTCTATGGTTTGTTTAGTGACTGACGTTTACATTTTGTGGAGTTACTAGCTTCATCAAAGTAAAATTAATGGAATGGCGAATATTTCAAACCAGAAAAATGAGGCAAAACAAATGAATGATAGGTAAACCTACTTCAAATTTGTACGCAATTGCCCTAGTTCTGGCAGACAATGTGCTAGTTTGTATGGACCAATTGCCCTAGTTGTGTGCTTCAACTTAACGTGCTTTAGGCCTTTCCATTAACTTTACTTTGATCTAAGGTTACTAGTGGATAAACTGCTCATTACCCAAATATACCCAATAATAATATCGAAAATGTTTTATAATTAATGCAATCATCATAACTAAATCTATTTAAAAAAAAAAACACGGAACACTATCGTTAGACATTGCAGCTAAATTTTTAAGGTTGTAACGGTTCTATTCTATTCTATTTTTAAAATATGGCTGCCATCTTGGTTTGTGATTAGTGATGCAACGAATACGAATACGAATATTCGTACTCGCCGAATAGCAGCCTATTACCGAATATTCGTATTCGCCGAATATCAAGAAGACATTCGTAATTTAAGTATTTTCGCAAAACCCACTGAATTTCTGTCATGAAGACGTATACATTTTCCTACGCTGAAGAATTTTTCCAGAAATAGTATCCTTTGAAATAATCCATTGTCGTCAGAAAGCCTATTTTCAACAGTATTAACACTGAAAAAAAAGATGAAAGGAATCGCCTATGACCCAAAAAAATTCAAATGCCGTGGTAGATTTAAGAGGATAGTCCTTCAGCGTGCCCGGTGCGCTGTATACAAACGAAGTTTGATCCTATTTTCAAAACTAACCAATTAAAGCCAATGATTTAAAAAAAACATACTAGAAACTAATCGGCGTGCTTGTTTGTCCGATTTCCGTTCACAAATACAGTTTAAATGCTAAGATTAATTTAAGATGTGTATGGAAATATTTGAGCAATTGTATCTTTGAAAACGTAAATACATTATTACGAAAATCTGACAAACCACAGGCACAAGATTAATATCTAGATTGTGTTTCAAAAAGTTCATTATCTTTGATTCTTAGTATTAAAACAGGACCTAACTTCGTTTGTATGTAGCGAGATTCCGTAGTTAGACAAAGAACATAGTTTTGTCCATTCAGTTTGTCTCTTGGTCTTTCTTTGTGTCCCATCTCCATTACTTTATCATTTTAACTCCCGTGGAAACAAATGGAAAATTTTGTTTCAATTGATGTAAAATTGAGAAAACTCTATACGTTCTGAACGATAACCCAAAATCGGATAATAAAAGAAATAAAGAAAAAAAAATTTTTAAGTTTTACGAAGGCGGTCGAAAATGAGGCTTTCCTTTTATCTATCGGGATAGATTTCCATAAAGGTGTCGTTTAATACGTCTTTATAAATTAAGCAAAAAAAAATGTCAAGACAAAATTTAAGTGATTGTCCGACACGCTTTCGGTCGGTTTTTTAAATTACCATACTTGCAAGCTTTTCTTTTGATTGTAAAATAATCATTTAAGATGATTAACGTGTATTTCAAAGATTTTTTAATTATTTTTCACTATTCGTATTCGTATTCGTATTCGCCGAATAGCAGAATCAATATTCGTATTCGTATTCGTATTCGTATTCGTAAAAGTGGTATTCGTTGCATCACTATTTGTGATGATTTTGCCAATGTCGAGTTTTTGTAGCAAAAGTGCTTGACGTTGTACGGTTATGAAGATATTTTAGTGACTTCAAGGGTTGTTCTTACAAAAGAACACTATCTTGAGCCACCACTGGAGCCCCGCTGTCGAGCTGGGAGGGGGCAACCGACGAGCGACACGCGACACGCGACCACCCACTAGCAGATCCACAACGCGACACCGTTGTAACGGTTGTAACGCCATCCATCCATCTATCCAGTGTCACTGAACTAAGTTGGAACCTTAGATCAAAATAAAATTAATGGATAGGCCTAAAGCGCGGTAAGTTGAAGCAAACTACTGGTGCACTTGGTCCATACAAACTAGCGCCATTATCTGTCAAATCTAGGGCACTTGCATACAAATTTGAAGTAAACCTTTCATTTGTTTTGCCTCATTTGTCTGGTTTGAAATGTTCGCGTAAGGCCTATCCATTCATTTTATTTTGATCTAAGGTTGGAACTAAGAACCAATTTTTATAACGAATACGACTCATTTTATCGAATGTGAAAAAATAAAGCGAGCTAATTGTTTAAAAAAACAGTAGGAAAGAAAGGTGCGTCTACATCCGAGAAGAGAAATTAAAGCCCTTCAAAAAAGTTATGGATTTTGACAGCAACGTCCGAATTCGACGATTTTTTTTTTCGCTTACTCTTTCTAAGGAATTCGGTCTCGGACTGAACTGTCAAAATCCATATTTTATCTGTGATATTTTAAACGGTACCTAGTCGGTAACTCGGTAGGGTGGGATGTCCATCAATGAACCACGATTTTGTTTTTGTATCAAGTCATAATTATTAACCTGCGTTTCAATAAAATCAACATGAAAAGAGCTTCTTTTACCAATATTCTAATTAATGAATCAGGAAATAAACTAAAAAGGTCAAAAGTTAAGATACGTTTTCACCACACCTGTCAAAAATCACAACTTATTCTAAATGACTAAGTATAAATTACCTGTCATTCTTCCGTCTTGATGATCTTGTGTCAGTTGCAGTGGCGTCTGCGCAACTTCCATATCTTATTTGTACAAATGTCTTATTTTTCACTACGATCACTTATCAGATTTTCAATTAATAATTAATATACCTATTTAGAATTGTCCTTTCATACTTTCCTTTATGTTATAAAGCAGAAAATGTTAACACCTAGTAAAATAATATTGTTAAGTAGTTTATGAATAAAATAAAAACAAAATGACCCACAGAAACAGAAAAATATATCTATATATTTTGACGACTTTTATAAAATGCTAATAGATATTTATACAGGTGTCAGGCATTTTCCATAGAACGCAATGCTTTTTGAATTTTGAAAGTAAATGTTTAATTTTGATATCAAAAATATGTTATTGTGTAAATAAGTATGTTGACGACATATTTATATAAATTTAACATAGGTAATTAATTAATAATTTTTCAGCTAAGGAAACATGTCTATAGAATAAAATACCTAGTTTAATTACCTACTAAGTTAGTAAAACTTTACGAAAATGATTTACATAGTGAGAGTTTAATAAAAAAAAAAAACTAACACCTATGTCAAAGTTTAAATAAAAATATTTGTTTTTCTTGAAAAAGCCTTTCTTGAAAAAACAAAAAAAAACACAATAACACGCTTTTATAATTAATTAACAATGTACTCCAAAAAAAATTCCCACCATTATAATATTTTGACAGTTCATTAACGAAAACACGCACTTATTTCCACTTTTGACGTTTTTTTGGCAAATGAGTCGCGTGCGTTATGCCGCGGCCGGGGCACTTTTGACGCGGTCGCAGTACTTGGCGTGAGCTTGGTTGGAAGGCGTGGCGTGGCTCCGCCCCATTGCTCTTCGCATCTGACGTTAGCCCCCCAGACAGGGGGATACTTCGATTTTGGGTCAGCTGTTAAGCGTCCGTTTTAAGCTTTAATTTGTGGCATTACGGCGCTGTTACGTCGGCCCGCCATTTAGAATAATGACGTCGTAGATTTTGCTGGAAATTGAATTGGTATTTCGCTTTTCAATTACCGCTTTCGATGGGTGTTCTGTTTCACGAGATGATAAAATAAAGCCGTAATATTCTTATATTAGTCGTTAGGTACTTATTTCGTTTTCTTTCTTTCTTCGCGGGAAATTTCCCTTCACAGCAGAAAAGATCTGAATAAAATATAAATCTTCAGAACTAGATTTTTTAAAAGTTAGCTTATTGCCTGACTAAGTGACTAAACATGTCAGGTGCTTCTTTTTTTAAGTAGGATTACACGCATAATGACTAAATGACATTTATGTATACGCAAAATGTCTTTGGAAATGTCTTTTGCATATACATATATGTATATGTATATGCAAAAGACATATAGGTACGCATAATAGGGGTGTACCAGGTGTCGACATTAGAGCGTGACATTTGATATCTCACCCAATAAGAATGCGCGTATTTCGCGAAGGGCGTGGCGAATGGCGTTCAAAACGAAAAGTCGCGTCACAAAGGAAAAGTCAACGGTTTTCCCGCGCTTTCATTGGCCGCTTGGTAATTTTGGCGAGACGTTGTGTCATTTCGAGATGAGGTAGGTGTACTAATGGGGTACTTACCTACGAATTTTAACTGTAGATAATGTGTAGGACCTATATCATTTACGTAGGTCCAATTCATTTCAAATATTAAATAAATATAAAGGGTATTTCTTAGCATTGCTGACACTTTTTTAAGGGGATGATCAGACCGTCAAACTGAACAACTTTCTCTATAGGACCAACATCGAAATCGCGAAAAAAAATCAGCTGTCCCATACATTTGGCTCGAGAAGGTTTGCAGTTTTGTGTGGAGCGTCAGATTTTTTTTTCGCGATTTCGATGTAGGTCCCATAGAGAAAGTTGTTCAGTTTGATGGTCTGAACATCTCCTTAAAAAGTGTCAGTCAGCATATTAAGAAGGACCCTAATAGTAATCGGTAAATCTCGTCGTCTTTATTTGGAATGCAGTATCTAAGTATAGTCTTTTTTCCATTTGGACCTAAGATTTGGACAGTTTAAAATTAACTAATTTCTTAGTTAATTTTAATTTTGACAGCTCAGTTCTCTTCCTCAAGTTAAGGTGGTTTCCGTCCATACAAAACGTTGTCGTATAACACTCGTAGACGGTGTTAATAAAAGTAATGTTTTATTTATGGAAAAATAGCTTAGAAAATCTAGTTTCCGCATATCAAATAATATTTACAATTTAAAATATTATTACGAAGATATCACGTCACGTCACAAATTATTCATACAAAATTTCAAACCCTTATATCTTCGTAATTATATTACAAATTGTAAATATTATTTGATATGCGGAAACTAGATTTTCTAAGCTATTTTTCCATATATAAAACATTACTTTTATTAACACCGTCTACGAGTGTTATACGACAACGTTTTTTATGAAATTGACAGCTCTCCAACCACCTTAAGATTTTGAATTGTTGACTTTCAAAATCCATACCCTTTTTTTTTTTTTTTATGTTACTCTATGATAGAAAATTACTAAAGACAATAATACTACTCGTATATGCAGACAATTCAATTAAATCCAGCATTGGTTTCTGCCGTTTCTTCCCACCCCTTCGGAAAAAAGGCGCGAGGTGTTATGGATGACGTATCTACCAGCAGTGCGATTTTTGAAAATCATACGAGTGAGCGGTTCGGCAGTAGAAAATGTCAGAATTACTATGGAGATTATGCATCTTTCTACTGCCGAACCGCTCGTATGATTTTCAAAAATCGCACTGCTGGGTGTTAGGGTAGACGTTTGCATTAGGTAGGTACTTTAATCGGTGATTGTATGCATGATACTGAACAACTTTCTCGAATGAGCAAAAAGAAATTCACAATTAACAAACCAACATTTCATACAAACCTTGGATCACCAGATTGAATTTAGTATGGGAAGTCCAAGAACTTTTTTTCTTATTTCCTTTAGGTTTTTTAGGAAAAGTTGTTCAGTACCTATCATGGGTACAATCACCCCCTTAAAGTAAAGCAACTGGCGCAACTGTGTACCCTAACACCCTGTAAAGATCACTAGATTTAACTACTAATAAAATTTGAAGTTTGTAAGTACCTACCTATTCAGATCAGTCAGTGAAACTAAACAACTTTTCTTAAGGTGGTTCCAGAGTAGTCAATTTCATGCAAAACTTTATCGTAGAACACTCGTAGACGGTATTAAGAAAAGTAATGTTTTATACTAGTTACTAATTACTGTATATGGAAAAATAGCTTAGAAAATCTAGATTGCGCGTATCAAATAATATTTACAATTTATAATATAATTAGGGGAAAGGTGTACAAGATGATCCCCTTAAGGGAAAATGCTCGTAGTTTAAAAAATATTCGGTTTAATTCTGACGTTTAAGCGATTAATGATAGCAAGTTTATCTGTCAAACTTCAAACTTCAAAGACTTTATTGCGACACACAGGTAATATAAAGGTGGTGAACAGTATTTTAGATAGAGCTCTGTGATCTGCCCATGAGCATGCAATATTTAATTTGAGAGAGGGCATGCAGAGCATTTACTTCATAAATTATATAATTATACAATTTACAATTTACAATTCTATAGTACCTATACTTAAATACCTATTACATTATAATTTATTAGTCCAGTTCTAAATAGGTACATTGATATGTTAGAATAAATTGTCAAAGATTAGAAATAAAAGAAAAATTTAAGATTATTAATGTCAAAATTACATTCAATAAATTAATAATGGTTACAGCTATAGGTAGTCAAAGTGACAACAACAATAACAATTTTCCGATAGTTATAAAATATGCAGTGAAAAATAAAATATAACAATAATCAATGTCAACAAAATTTCAATTAATACTAGTCTGTATCCATCCCCATACAAATTTAATTAAATATCCTGAGAGCTATAATATTCCTTTAAGCTGTAGAATGCTCTATCAATTAGATAAAGCCACAGTTTCATTTTAAATTGTTCTAAAGCTGTACAGCGCCTCATTTGCGGAGGTAATTTGTTGTATATTTTAGGTGCCTGCACAAAGAAACTGTCACGATATAGAGCAGTTTTTGAGGATCTATGTATCAATTGGTCGTTACGTCTTAAACTAGTTACTCGCGAGAATAAATTCGGGTTGCGGCGGATAAACAGGCATGTTTCATAAATGTACATTGATGTTAATGTAAGAATTTTTAGTTCCCTGAAATAATTTCTGCAGCTGTCAGTCCGTTTTAAACTGCAAATAGATCGAACACATCGTTTCTGCGCCCTTAAACACCGTAATTATGTTACAGGCATTTCCCCAAAATATCAATCCATATCCATGTCTACCTGTTGTCATACTCAAAATGTTGAATTTAGTTATCTTTCATTATTATATTTAAATTTTTCTAAAACCCTACGAAAGGATCATCTTGGACACCCCGGTGTCCAAGATGATCCCTAGGGCATGGGCAAGATGATCATGCCCCTTTTTAAGGAAAATTATATGTTTTCGTGGAATTAAATGTTATCTCAAAGAACTAGTCTCAAGCTGAGCCAGCCTTCTTAATACTCACAAAATAAGTAATAACAACCATTATTATAATAAAATCAATCGTATAGTGTATAATTTTAGCAAGATTATATAATCTTCTAAAATACCGTAATTAATCTCATACACCCGAGAACAGGATCATCTTGCCCCAACTTCAACTTTTTTAGTCTTTGTTCGATAACATAATTTTTATGCTTTCTGTTGTTGCCATACCATTCAAAATACTAAATAAGGGCATTATATAAAGCCACTTACACAACAATCTTTGTAATTGACTGCCTAGATCAAAAGTTACCTAAGCTTAAAATCAACCCTACCTTAGATCAAAGTCACAAAATTTATGTTTTTTTCCATAAAAATTTACTCGTCTGTCACATCGCCATGACGAATTCACTGATGCGAGGGGGTATCGGGGGCTACGTTTTACCAAACAAAACAACCAGATAGGGTTTATAGTTTCGCTGCAATTGAGAGGGATCATCTTACCTCAAGGGATCATCTCGTACACCTTTCCCCTACAAAGATATCAAGCTTTGAAGTTACTCATACAAAATTTCAAAGCCTATCTTCGTAATTAGGTACGACATTAAAATTTTTAAATGTTATTTGAGACACGCAATATAGATTTTCTAAGCTTTTTTCCATATAAAAAACATTACTTTTATTAATACCGTCTACGAGTGTTCTACGACAAAATTTTGTATGAAATTGACAACTCTGCAACCACCTTAAGGAACTTGGGCAATATAAATATAGGTACATAAGTACAAAAGTTCGGATCATCCGATCGATTTTCTATTGAAGGCCCAAATTTTTTTTCGTTTTTCGATCCATGTTCCGTAAGTAGGGGAGACTGGGGCTTGTTGTAACAGTTTTTGGGAAAATGCTTGTATTTTCCAATCCATAAACGTTTTCAAAATTTTGAATTAGTGTGTATGTTGAGTAATTATCTGAGCACTATATTCAGATAGCAAACCTTTTAAAGTCCCTTCCTATCCTCCGTGAGAGACCATTTAACAAAAAATGGGAGGTGTTACAATTTGCCCCTTCTTTGGGGTAAGTTGTAACAGGCTCGGGGCAGGTTGTAACAATGAGAATCCGCCATTATTTTCCATAAAATATACGTTTATATTTATTAACTAAACAGTATTAACGAACATTTTTAATAGTAAAAAGATTTAATGTGTGTCTTTAAGTATACTTATAATGATCAACAACAGCATTTCTCCTTGTAACATACCTGAACAAAATAGCTCAATAATAATTATTGTGAATAGATATACACCAAATTTAGATTTAGCCTTTGCTTTATTGCTACACTTGCCTTCTTTTTTACTTTCTTTTCTCTTTTTTTATGGGTTTTCTCTGAAACATATAATTTTCCGGTGTAAAGTTAACACAAGACCGCGTTTTTCTTATCACAGAGGATGAAAAGTTCTTTTGAATGATTATCCTTGGATTTAGAAGGCAGGTAGATTCGGTGTTGGCTTTATTTGGACGTTTGAAGGACCAGGGGGAGAACAGTACATTCAATTGTGCACTTATTCATTGTTTAAGACTCTTTTGGGGGTTATTTTGAGCAATTTAGGGTTTTCAAGATGTAACGCCAAATTATTTATGATTTCGTCTGTTTCTGTCGAATTAAGATGATTATTGAGGTAGCTAGGACCCATATTGTTATGTTACAACTTGCCCCGAAAGTTTGTTACTACGTACCCCGCTGACTCATATTTTCATAATGTCAAAATTTCTCAAAAACTACTAACCTATGAAAGAAAACGAAAGCATAAATTAAAAGCTAGATATATTCTTATTCTATTAGGTTAAAAATAGTTAAATATTTATTAAACCTAGAACATGAAAATCAAAATTTACTTGTGTCATTTTTTTTATAATACCTGCCCGAAATTGACCATGGGTTCACCACCTCTTATTGCGCGGTCCTACGGGGAACTATAAATACTTAAACAATGCCTCGCGTTATAAGAGGAACTTTCACCCTACACATGAATCAAATATGTTAAAAATTCGCGTTGAAAATTGACTGTTACTTCTTACCCCCGTTACAACAAGCCCCAGTCTCCCCTACCTATATCATGGGTGGGTACTTGTAAAAATTCTTGCTTATTAATAAAACAATTTTTATAAGTAGGTACCTTTACTTATCAATTCTTAATTTTTATTTCAATACTTAAATGATTTTTTTCCAAATTCGTAAATACCAATAATGTAAGTAATGTGAAAATGTGTGAATCTAAAATCTAAATAAATGTTAGTAGGTAGTTAACTATGTCTAGATACATTGATATCATTTTACGTTCTATAATAGAAAAAGTAAGAAAGAAAATCTATTAAAATTCATGACGTTATCTTGAGCTCTATACGGAAATCCCTTTCACAAATCTTCTCAAAGGAACCCCAAAAACTACCCACAAGTCAATCGCCAAACCCCGTTCTGTGAAACGGCTTTTCCACCCGCCACCCTTTTACCCCCACAACCCCTAACCCGACCCTTTTCTCCCCCTTTTTGCCCCCGAATTACAGCTCGCCCCCTAAACCGCGGTCTTCAGTGACAGTTCAATAAAGCACAGCGACCAATCGTGGCAAACGTCGCCCGGTATAAACCAATAGGATTAACGCTATTCACGTCTTCTTCTGGTGTGTGCGAAATCGTATATGAGCGTCTCGTTTCGACTCACAGCGAGCGGATTCTTGATTCGATTGCGATTGAATCCTATTTAAATTTTCTTTTGTTTTTCAGTTCGTTGGGTAAGACTCTATTACTTATTGTTTTATGTGGCGGGGTAAGTCCTGCCTTCCATCTTTTTGGCATTTTGTAATGTGATGTATTAAGTTGCTAGTTTTGCCGCGAGCACTTGTCTTTCGCGTGGTGTTCGCGTGGTTCGTGTTTCAGCCTGCCACGAGGCTCCGCAATCTCTTCTCAGCTGTGTTTTTGATGAAAACAATCCTTGAGATTGGGATAGATAGTCCTATGACACTGGCGGAAATGCGGCCGCATTTTCGCCCTAACGCACAAGAAAGAATCTATTAATTTAAAAATAAAAAAAGGTTTAGAAATAAGATAATAATATGATCTACGTAGGTTCAGTTAAGTACCTAGGTACCCATGCTTACCTACAGTCTACAGTAATTAGGTACTTAACTATACAGGGCTTAAGGGACAGCCCTCCGCAAACTGAAACAGTGAACTCAGACCATCAAACTGAACAACTTTCACTATGGAGCCTACCACGGGAAACGCGAAAAAAAATCAGCTGTCCCATACATTTGAGCCGTATAGGTAAGGTAGAGCAGTTTTGTATGGGACAGCTGATTTTCTTTCGCGTTTCCTGAGGTAGGCTCCATAGTGAAAGTTGTTCAGTTTGATGGTCTGAGTTCATCGTTTCAGTTTGCGGAGGGCTGTCCCTTACACCCTGTATGTTTATTAATAATCTGCTTTTAGGGAAAAGGCGTACCTACCTAACCGAACTAACTAGGTAGGTACACCAACTTAACTAACTCTAGGTCGCCCTTTGTACATGTCTACTTTAATTGTTATTTCTGTAATAATGTGTGTACAATAAAGTGTTAAATAAAAAAAAATAGATTCGAAATAAAAGCAAACCCTGAAAATCGTAGTATCGATGACTGAACAACATTAGGTATATCTATAATTAAGCATAATGCTCACGACTACTATAATTTCCGAGGAGGTAATCAGAGATAGGTTACCTACCTATAGGTCGATAGGCGGGTAACTAAAGAGTTTTTATTTCTCCTAATAGGTAGGTTCCGTGCTTCGGAAGGCACGTTAAGCAGTTGGTCTCGGATAGTTCCGTCAGATGGCGTTGTAACTATTCGTTAAGCCAGGTCAGAGGCCTATTGAGGCGGCTTGACAATTCTCTGACAGCAAGTTGACCACTAACTTGCCTCCACCAACACGCACTGGGCCCGCGTGATGGAGTATGGCCCACTCCCTCTCACCCTTATTCGCGAGAGGAGGCCTTTGCCCTGCAGTGGGATTCTATAGGCTATATAACAAAAAAATAGGTAGGTATTAAATCGCGTTATTTTGTAGTTTCTTGCCGTATCTTCTCTACAATGGAGAAAACTGTACTGGTCTATCCTTTTAAGGGCTAAGGGTGCACTAAGAAAGAATTTTCTATATTCTAATTGCACGCGGACAAAAGCTAGTAAGTAGGTACCTATTCAATAAATTACCAAGGTATTTTGAGTTTGCCCCCTGGAGTGCGATTTTTAAAACTCATTCGCTGAGCTCAGCAGTTGAAAATGTCAAAATTAGTATGGACATTTATTATGCATCTTTCTACAGCAGAAGTATGATTTTTGAAATTCAAATCACTAGTAGAAAGATGCTTATCCTCATAGAAATTTTGACATTTACAACTGATGAGCTCAGCGAATGAGTTTCAAAAATCGCACTTCTGTTTCATCTTCCCCCCACTCACCCTACTACCTAATCAAAAATATTGCCTAACAAATACAAAATCAAAGTACCGGTACTAAAGTAACTATAGATTTACATCCATTAGTAAGTCTATAATTTAATCTGTCCATCTTGCTATAATAAAACAAAACAGACGTCATTGCCACTGCTTATAATCCTCACCGTTGAATGAAGACAAATTGGATAATGCACGCAGCAGGTGGCGCCGCCGCGGGTGGTGGCCGACGTCGGAAACAAGTGACGTTTGGGCTGTCAATTCTGTCATGGTAAAATGGTCGCACTATTTCGGCGGTGAATCGTTTTGTTTGGTCTAATTGAATTTTCAATTGTAATTGTTTTACTTTTGTTAATATCAGCTAGGAGTATACAAGGTGTTACAAAACTACAAATAAACATTTAAGGGGGTGGTGTAGACCATCAAACTGAACAACTTTCACTATGGGACCAATATCGAAATCGCGAAAAAAAAATTATGTTCTATACTCTACAAATCGACTAGAGCTAAAATATGTATGGGATTTAAAATTATTTTTTTCGCGATTTCGATGTTGGTCCCATAGAGAAAGTTGTTCAGTTTGATTTTACTTATGAAACACCTTGTATATTTTTTTCTATGAATATCAGTTTCTAGGTAGGGTTCCTTAATATAAGCCAGACCGAAGAAAGCGGGTATAAAATCTCGAATGTAGGTACCTACCGACCTACTTAGCTAGAGCTGTAGAGCACCTTCCCTGCATTATCGACAGCTCTAGATATATCGCGAGACGCGAGGATTCATAACATTTTTGCAATCTGCTATCAAAGGGTTGCGAATTTTGTTCTGTCTGGGCATTTGGACCACATGGGTCTAGTGAACCAGCAGAACCGAACCCATGGGTTAAAATGCCCCTAGATGTAAACCCGATGTTATTATAGATTTCCTATAAAAAATGTATGTAGGTAGGTACTGCACATTTGCCTCGAAATTTACCTAAAACGACAGACAGATATCCACCTACCTAGTTAGTATTCCTAGCTTGTTCTACGAATCTACGCGATAATCTTACTTTAAATACCTTTAAACTAAATTCATCATCAACCAGTAAAAGTAACCAAAAGGAAAGAAAAGTATGATTAACCATTAAACCACATAGGGTACTCTACCCATCAAACTTAAAAACGTTTACTATGGGAGCAAACCTGTCAGAACAAAAAAATCTGCTGTTTCATACGTTTGAGTCGAGTTACGAGTAGGTATTGTAGTTTAATATAGAACAGCAGTTTCTTTTGCGCTGACAGGTTTAATCCTCCCATAGTAAAAGTTGTTCAGTTTGATGGGTAGAGTATGCGGTTTGAAGTTTAATTATACTTTTCCTTAAACGCTGATAATAAATAACATTTATAATGACAAATTTGTGGACCCGCATAAATTGTAAAGGTATTAAAATTATAATAGTTTAGAATTTTAGATGCATAAGACTGTTGAACAAAAAATGGACCGATTGACCCCAGTCTACCCCAAGCACAACCAATATCTTTTACATGGATTGGCATAATTACATAGAATTTTGGGTTGGTATCGTAGATAGCCCACATCATCCTGGGGTGGGCACTACCTATAGGTAGTATAACGTGGAAAATAGAGTAGAATAAGTAGGTACTTTACTTATTTATATCTAGTGTTTACCTGGTACTGTGCCTTTGTCCAGCTTGGTCCTGCCTACCTTAATCAAATTACATTGCCATGGGCAAAGCGGGTGGAACGCCGACACTGATGCAATTGCACTCAGAGTGCATCACAAAGGGACTCACTGCGCTTCCACTCTGCTAAGTAACACATTGTAATCGGACAATGCGTTTCGAAATATCGAATTTGATGCTGTTTTATGTCATACCTAACCTACCTACCTCTAGTCATCTTGTTACCATCTTCGACGGCCCGACAGCACAGTCTGTAGTGAACCTGCCTGCTGTGCCGAGGGTCGCGAGTTCGAATCCCGTAAGGGACAAATATTTGTATGATGAATAATGAATATTTGTACCCGAGAATCCGTTTTGGTCCAGTGGCGAGTAACCTTGCCTGCCGTGCAGGAGGCGATGGTTCGATCCCCGTCCATGCCGACTCGTACCAATGAGTTTTTCGGAATTTATGTACGATTTGTAACACCATTGGCTTTTCGGCGAAGGAAAACATCGTGAGGAAACCTGCATGCTTCAATTTCGAGGCATGTATTGTATCCACTGTCCATTATAATTGGCAACGGGCTCACCCTGTGTGACGGGTCACACTGGACAGAGTTTCGGTACTACTGGTGAAACGTGGATGTTCTGAGGTTTAAGAATATCTCTGACTACCCCCTCGGGAAATATAGTCGTGATGATTATTTTATGCTCATGGATGTTTGTATCTATATATGTATTCTATATCGTTGTCTATAGTTATCATAATACAAGTCCAGGCTAGATTCTGGAACTTTAAATGTGACTAGATAATTTGTGTGACAATTGTCCAAGATATTTATTTATTATTTATTTATTTATCTTATCTACCTATTGTTTTCTTATATGTGCGTGCATAGAGCAACATGGCTCCTCCATAAAACTAAAACCGGCCAAGGGTGTGTCGAACCTCGCTCACCGAGGGTTCCGTAGTCGGTAGTCCGCACCATCACACTATAACTAGGTATACAGAGTGGAAAGTTAAGATTGTTGATTAGTGGTTACATGGGACCTCAGATTAATTAATACAAGGATGGGACACAAAGGGAGCTACCAGAAGCATTACAGCTACAAGAAAACGTTCTTAGGAAATTGACCCTAACTTTCGGAGCACTTTTGCATTCACAGATTTTGAAAAAAAAAGTACCGACAGTCATCGAGAAAAACTGCAATTTTCACAAAAAAAATTTTTTTTCCCAAAATCTCGGGCTTGCTTCGCTCACTCGCACCTGCATAGGTAGCATGACACCGTGAAATAGCGCTATCACACCTTCGCTCTCTTTCTATTTGCACGTGAACGAACGAGATAAAAGACGTGATACAGCCGTATCACGTGTAGCATGCTACCAGTGCTGGTTTTAGATCGTATGGCGACGACCTAATCTTATTTGCAGTCCGACCTTGCGTCTTCTAATTTGGATCTTGCCAGTGACGGTGGCTGATGAGCTGGCTGGCCAATTGCCTCTCAGGAAAAATCCCTAGCTACGCCAATGGCGACTGGGCTCACTCCCCGTCACACTGGACAAAATTTCGGTACTACTAGTGAAACGTGGATGTTCTGAGTTTTCAGAATATCTCTGGCTACCCCCTCGGGGAACATAATTGTGAGCATAATGCTATGCTATGCTAATTATTTTGTAAATAAAATATTTTAGTGACTTTTTTTTTATATTTATTGGAATTTGTCTGACTAAAACTCAGTTGCAGAAACACTCATTAAAGTGAATCCTCCATTAAATCTCTTGCTAGCTTCTACTACGTCAACAAGACAAAAAGTGACAGCAAGAGATTTAATGGAGGATTAAATTTAATGAGCGTTTCTGCAACTGAGGGTGAGTAATAGCCCAAAGAATTGCTAAACTAAAGTGGCAGAACCGATGGCAGATGTAGCCGAAGAGTACACGAGTGGGGACCGCGTACCGAAAAGCGCAGCGTAGGCACGCGTAGGTGTTCACAAGGTGGACCGACGCCCTGGTGAAGGCGGCAGGAACCCGTTACCAACTACGTTGGATTAGGGAGGGCAGCGCACGACTGGTCGTTGGGGCGATCCTTGGAGGAGGCCTAGCAGTGGAAGTCCATCGGCTGAGATGATGATGATTGGAATACCTTGGAAGAGAAACGAGGAATGTTCTGAGTTTTTACCCGACTGCGACAGAAGGAGGTATGTATGTATGTTTGTATGTCTATTTCTTTGGCACGCCCTACAGCCTAAACGGCTTGATGGATTTTAACGTATGAGGTGTCGTTAGATTCGTAAAAATAGTGAGAGTGTCATAGGGTACATTATTTTAATATGGCGTATGCGAATTAAAAAAGAGAGGGGGGAGAATCAAATTTTTTTCGTAAAAAAATACAATATGGGTATCAAATGAAAGCTGGTGAAGAGCAGATTCCAAATATATATATATTATAATATTTTTATGCAACCATCATTTTGACACAAGACTAAAAAGTATGGAATAAACTAAATTATTTAGAAAAACAAAAAACCCGACTGCATAAAAAACTTAACTGAAAAGATAAAAACAAGCTCCTTAAATCAGCTATAATAACTTTGTTTGAGCAAATTAATACAATTTGAATGTTATTACTTATTAGGTAGGTATTGCAGGCGGGGACAAAACAATAACCAACAAATCTGTCATTTTTCTTTGTCCCCGTTTGCAATACCTACCTAATAAGTAATAACATTCAAATTGTATTAATTTGCTCAAACAAAGTTATTATAGCTGATTTAAGGAGCTTGTTTTTATCTTTTCAGTTAAGTTTTTTTAAAATACCTCTGACTACCCCCTCGAAGAATAATAGTCGTGACCATTTAATCGTTTTAGAAAACAGTGACATCTGTTTTTGTTTGAGGGAACCGTCAATGTTAAAATAAAAGTTTTACGAAAACTCAACAGATGGCGTGGTTATTAAAACGGTTAGGTGTTTTATAGTGCAATCTTTGTGACAACGTGAATTTTGAAAATAATTAGGAGGCTTTGATTTTACTTTCGTGTGAAAATAATTTCTATTCAATTGTTGATTCAAATGTCTGCAACGATAATTTCTTACAACGATATTCTATTAAAATAAAATAAATTACGCAAAAAGGAAGATCATAAGTTGTACTACAAAACACCTTTCTAAGTGTTGCCATATTTTTTTTCTAATTACAACCAAAATAGGAACTTTGTTTTGTTGTCTTCGAGAACATGGCATATTATTTTATTACATTATTTAATCAAAACTATTGAATAACACGATTTTGTCTATCTTAAAATAAATGTTAAAATTGTACGCATGGTTCCATAAATAAATGGATGTAGGTATTTTAAAATTAACATTGGCTGGTTGTAAAAATTATGAAGCGGCGCGAAAAAGGAAAAAAATAAAAACTGAAAGCGCGGGAATTTCAGAAAACAATCTAAATTTTCGGCTGAAATTCTATTATTTTATAAGTGAAAGTCGATGTTATTTCATGTGAGTATCAACCAAAATATCATGTTTTCCCGTTATTTACTCACCTGAGATTATTTTCGTAAGAAAAGTTGGCTTTGTGACAGCAACACCATTTGGAGTAGTAGCACGTATTTATACACATGTAGGTCAATGAAAAAAATGGCTTAGCAGCTCATATGTACCGTGGCAAGGAATAATTTTTAATTTAAATGGCCTTCAGTGATTTATGTCACATAAGCAATGCGTATAAATCCGTCGAAAATGAACCAGACCAGGTAAGTCTCCAAGTGTTGTGTAAAGTTGTGCCATTTTCTGGGTGTTTTTTATATGTCCAAATTGAGCTGTCAATCTGACCCAAAATCCGGGAAAATTCTCATAATAACAGTGAAAAGTGCATGTTTTCTTTCATTGAGGGCTTTATCAGTGCTAATAAACGATGCCGAAGCTATAGCAATGGTGTCTTGGTCAATAGTAAGTTGCTACTTTTTGGCTAAGGTGAATGATGACATCTGAAGAATGCACACAATATTTTTAGAATTATGTAGTTTGAACGTTAGAGGACAAAATAACAAGGTAACTCCTACAATAGTAATCTTTGTAACACAAAAATGATCTGTATTTGTATTCAATAAGATTCCTATTAGATAATTGTTGCATTCATAGGGCAAACATTCTAAAGGTTGGGCATACTTTCTCTGAATTTTAGCTCATTTCAATGTCCTTCATTTGTTTGAGCTTGCTATTGGTGTATGAAATCACTTTTACTGATATCTTTGCTATTGATTTGAAGTTAGATTATGTTACAATGTAGGATTTATAACTTACCTATATATTGAGGTGTAACATTATAATTATTCGAATAAACATCTGTACTTTGCTGGTACCTATAGCAGTTAAAATTATACAAATATGGAGTCACGTTGCAGGGTCTGCCCCAAACACTTGTCTATCGCATGGTTTTTGTGTGGTTCGCATTTCAGCCTGCCACGAGGCTCCAAAATCCTTAGTTGTGTTTTTACTCAAAAACAATCCTCGAGATTGGATAGACACTCCCTCAAACCACTTGGCATTGGCGGAAATGCGGTGCTAATGCACAAGCAAAAAGTCCATTAATTATAAATTTAAAAATATTATACAAATATCATACTTGTTCTGAGGTGACGACTTTGAAGGACCGGTTACGGAATATTGTGATTAGAGAAAGATGTGGTCTGATAGAAGATGTAGTCTGAACGAAGATGTAGTGACAAGGATTTGTAGAGTAAAAAAACGTATGTAGAGGTAGTTTGACCATGAGGAAAGAACGAGCGAAAGTAGGTTGATGTCTAAAATTTACAAGGCAAGTGTGAATGGAATGGTTGAAAGGGGTCGCCCTGGACGTATTTACACTGACCAAATCGGACGCATACTGAAGAAGGGCCAAATAAAATGTACACGGAACTGAAGAGCATGTGTGAAGAGTTATGTATGTTCTTATCTTATCTTGTTGTGGGGGCTGGCAAGCCAGCAACACTTCGACCCAGTGGGATCTTTTGTGTTAGCCCCAATACTTTTTGCTTTCTTCACCCTTCAAATACATGGTCAATGAAGGAGGCGATACCATTGAGAGGAAGAAACATAAGATCACCCGGTTTTGGGTATCCATCTCCGAGGAGGTTCATACGTTTTGCCGCCAAAATGCCGTTATGGATGTTGAAGAGGCGAGAGATGTGTGTCAGAATAGTAGCATGTGGCGATCTGTTGTCTCTGCTTACCCCAGTAGAGGGACATAGGTGTGAGCATATTGTATGTATGTATCACACTAGTATTGGCTAAATAACATAAACAATGATTTTATGACATCTTTGAACACAAATAAAAAACTAGATACACATTAACACTCCAAACATCCAAAAACGGTTTCATTTGGCAACTCATGTCAGTTGCTCTATTCCTGTAAGGTATAATCCTTTATGGTTTAAACACATTTCATACAAGGTCGGACATCTGGTACAGACACACACGAATGCGTTTTTCCTGTCACTGCATCCGTGAAAGATAGAGAAACTTTTCATTATGTATGCAGTGAGACAAAAGCATTGCGTGAATGTGTTGCACGCGCCAGCTTTAGTTAACCGACCTGTAGGAGCAGTGTTACAATGCAAGTCTGTTTGTAGATGGTTGTGTATCGGATACTTTCAGGCTTGGCACGACTCCACCTTTTTCTATTACCTCAAATATGATTTAATGCTTAATCCTTGTGTTTATTATACTCTTAAAACTCACTCTACATTGGCAGAAATGCAGTAAAAGACATGAAAACGTCCTTTAATTAATAAATAACAAAATAAAACTGTTTGTGTCAAAAAGGGCACGTCTGGCTATTCACAACGGCGTGTTGGTGCCTACCCTTATGTACGGGAGTGAATGTTGGGTGTGGAGCAAAAGGAATGAAAGTCGAGTGAATGCAGTGGAAATGCGCTCTTTACGAAGTATGAGTGGTGTTACAGTGACCGACCGAATCAAGAACAGTGTGATAAGGGATCGGTGTAAGTTGAAGGATGATGTGGTAACCAGGATTGAAAGAGGTATGCTTAGGTGGTTCGGTCACGTACAGAGGATGAATGAGAGTAGACTCACTAGGGAGATTTATCGATCCAATATCAGTGGAACAGTCGAGAGAGGGCGTCCGAGGAGAACTTACCACGACCAAATAAATGGTCTTCTCCGAAAAGGAAAAGTGCGTAGCACCCTCAACCGACGGAAGTGCATGAAGAGATGTATGAATGTGGATGAGGCGAGAGAAGTGTGTCAGAATCGTAGTGTGTGGCGAGCCGTAGTCTCTGCCTACCCCAGTGGGATAGTGGCGTGAGTATATGTATGTATGTATAAAACTGATAGACATAGGACCCCTGTAAATAATAAAACTTCTATTGTGTATTGAATTGACCCGAACTTTAGGCACACATTAGACACTTGGCTGTCACTTCATACAAATGGGAAAAACTGACAAGCATGCAACTGGTAAGCATGTGGGATACTATACTCCATTCCAAATAGCAACGAAACTTTAAGGCCATTTTGAATAACAGAAACAGAGATTTGAAACACTTCCTCTCACTTATTCTTAGAACAGCTTTAGTAACGTCCAAGATACGTTGGATAGTATATCTTTCTCATAAATAAATAATATTTGCTAATCAGAATTGGCCAGAAAGCTATACAGGAATTGGAATATCTTTTCGTCCTTATTTGGAATGCAGTATAAGTGAATGCGAGTGAGAGAGGAACGTTTGGTCTACTATGGACAGATTCTACTTTGGACATCATGTTCTACTTTGGACAGTTTCTACTTTGGACATATTCTACTATGGACAGATTCTACTTTGGACATACACCACTAGCATGATACGACAGGGTGAAATAGATATTTGTCTTTCTTATACTGTGACTGTGTCATAAAACAAAGGCTATGAATGAACTATGGTTTAAATAACAAAGTACTTGTAGTACCCATCACATGTTGTTACTTCTAAACTCATTATGCTTAATGGATTGGATATTGTAGCAAAAAATATTATGGCTGTCATACATCTTTGTACAATATATCAAGTTATTATAACACAATGCAGAGAAAAAATATATTTTTAATTGTATCATTGTATAAACTATAATTTTATGTATGGACTAGCCAACGTCAAACAATCAAGCTCAAGATCCACTGATAAACGGACGGTACAACAAATTTGTAGGTGCTTTTCTCAAAGTTTTACCTGGCCCTAGTTCAGATGAAGCTGATTAAACTTGCCCATTATTTCACACCAACCAAAAACAAGCAGGTGAGGAAAGTTGAAAAAAGTTCTTTTAAGGCCCTCAACTTTCAAATTTAAAAAAGTGTCAGCGTTGCACAGGGAATGTTTTGTCTTTGAGAACGTCTACATCTCAAAGTATAAGTGTAGGGACACACCTGCGTTCCGTTCCGCACCGAACGGTCGGTCGACACACCAGTACGCGCCATTTTTCCTAATAGACGCGTATTCAACCGAACGTTAGCCGGGGAATATTCCGCAGGTTAATACCTACACTTAGCCCTAAAACCTAAGGCTTGCGGGTCAGAAATGGTTCAGATTAGCATGGAACCGTGAGTAGCGTAATAAAAAGGCCTATGCCCAGCAGTGGGTTGATGTGGCCTGATTTGATGGTTTTTGTTTTATGTATGTTTTACATTTTTATTACACAGGTCAGCATATTAAGAAGGATACTGTATAAAAGGACTAGATTCAGTCTCATAAATTTAACAAATATCTTGATCTAATTAAACTTTTTTTCTCCCCTCCGGACAGAAAGCGTCAATTTTCGTCCCACTGCGCTAAACGAAGTAGCCGCTTTCCACCTCCGTCGAGGAGAAAAATAGTATACTAACCTCGGGCAGTAAATAAGAAAGCCTCAGATCACATGTTTGTTACATGTGTCAATTACATGAGATCTGAGACCTTTCTTACTTTCCTGCCCTCGGTGTGTATTCTACTATTACTGTCTGTCAGTGAGATGGTATAATACCACCACTGCACACTCAAATAAAAAGTTGAGGGCCTTAAAAGAACTTTTTTCAACTTTCCTCACCTGCTTGTTTTTGGTTGGTGTGAAATAATGGGCAAGTTTAATCAGCTTCATCTGAACTAGGGCCAGGTAAAACTTTGAGAAAAGCACCTACAAATTTGTTGTACCGTCCGTTTATCAGTGGATCTTGAGCTTGATTGTTTGACGTTGGCTAGTCCATACATAAAATTATAGTTTATACAATGATACAATTAAAAATATATTTTTTCTCTGCATTGTGTTATAATAACTTGATATATTGTACAAAGATGTATGACAGCCATAATATTTTTTGCTACAATATCCAATCCATTAAGCATAATGAGTTTAGAAGTAACAACATGTGATGGGTACTACAAGTACTTTGTTATTTAAACCATAGTTCATTCATAGCCTTTGTTTTATGACACAGTCACAGTATAAGAAAGACAAATATCTATTTCACCCTGTCGTATCATGCTAGTGGTGTATGTCCAAAGTAGAATCTGTCCATAGTAGAATATGTCCAAAGTAGAAACTGTCCAAAGTAGAACATGATGTCCAAAGTAGAATCTGTCCATAGTAGACCAAACGTTCCTCTCTCACTCGCATTCACTTATACTGCATTCCAAATAAGGACGAAAAGATATTCCAATTCCTGTATAGCTTTCTGGCCAATTCTGATTAGCAAATATTATTTATTTATGAGAAAGATATACTATCCAACGTATCTTGGACGTTACTAAAGCTGTTCTAAGAATAAGTGAGAGGAAGTGTTTCAAATCTCTGTTTCTGTTATTCAAAATGGCCTTAAAGTTTCGTTGCTATTTGGAATGGAGTATAGTATCCCACATGCTTACCAGTTGCATGCTTGTCAGTTTTTCCCATTTGTATGAAGTGACAGCCAAGTGTCTAATGTGTGCCTAAAGTTCGGGTCAATTCAATACACAATAGAAGTTTTATTATTTACAGGGGTCCTATGTCTATCAGTTTTATACATACATACATATACTCACGCCACTATCCCACTGGGGTAGGCAGAGACTACGGCTCGCCACACACTACGATTCTGACACACTTCTCTCGCCTCATCCACATTCATACATCTCTTCATGCACTTCCGTCGGTTGAGGGTGCTACGCACTTTTCCTTTTCGGAGAAGACCATTTATTTGGTCGTGGTAAGTTCTCCTCGGACGCCCTCTCTCGACTGTTCCACTGATATTGGATCGATAAATCTCCCTAGTGAGTCTACTCTCATTCATCCTCTGTACGTGACCGAACCACCTAAGCATACCTCTTTCAATCCTGGTTACCACATCATCCTTCAACTTACACCGATCCCTTATCACACTGTTCTTGATTCGGTCGGTCACTGTAACACTCATACTTCGTAAAGAGCGCATTTCCACTGCATTCACTCGACTTTCATTCCTTTTGCTCCACACCCAACATTCACTCCCGTACATAAGGGTAGGCACCAACACGCCGTTGTGAATAGCCAGACGTGCCCTTTTTGACACAAACAGTTTTATTTTGTTATTTATTAATTAAAGGACGTTTTCATGTCTTTTACTGCATTTCTGCCAATGTAGAGTGAGTTTTAAGAGTATAATAAACACAAGGATTAAGCATTAAATCATATTTGAGGTAATAGAAAAAGGTGGAGTCGTGCCAAGCCTGAAAGTATCCGATACACAACCATCTACAAACAGACTTGCATTGTAACACTGCTCCTACAGGTCGGTTAACTAAAGCTGGCGCGTGCAACACATTCACGCAATGCTTTTGTCTCACTGCATACATAATGAAAAGTTTCTCTATCTTTCACGGATGCAGTGACAGGAAAAACGCATTCGTGTGTGTCTGTACCAGATGTCCGACCTTGTATGAAATGTGTTTAAACCATAAAGGATTATACCTTACAGGAATAGAGCAACTGACATGAGTTGCCAAATGAAACCGTTTTTGGATGTTTTCAGGAGACTATTCGCAGGCAAAAATTCTAATACTGTCTATAATTCTGAGTCTAACGTGAAATCGTGGATAAATTAATGAAGTAGTGTCAGTACATTTCACAAAATTATCTACGATTTCACTTTAGATTCGCAATCATTCACGGAAACCGAATTGTAAAAATTGGTAAGAGATTAGAAAACTGTTCTAGATTGCCTCGCGTCACGTATCTCTTTCTATTATACAGTGGTGCCGCTAGGTACATCTCGCTCTCTCAGCTGTCATTTCCTCTATTCCTGGTATAATACCTTTATGGTTTAAACTTTAAAGTATGTATTGTTACAGTCGGAGCGCATTATGGAAGAAAACGCAATGGTTCGCGATCTCATCACTAAGATCCTCGATGAGACGACCGGGCCTACAGAAGGGAGCAGGTAATAACTTTTAGTATCTAAATTCTAGAGCTCTAAGGGTGGACGCATGCGAAGGTGGACGCAGGAAGGAGCCGAAGGAGTCTATCGAAACGAATATTCTTCTTACGATTCGTCCGATTCGCCGCGGACAAGTGTACGAGGTTTCAAAGAATTTATAAAGAATTATAAAATTCGATTCTGTCACCTCCTTCGGCTCGTTCGCCGCGGATAAATATAAGTCCTCCTTAAGGGTATATTAATCGGAGCGCGCTCCATACAAACGTACTATGGTGATATTTTCAATACTAACCAATTAAAGTCTATGCAATTTTTCAGAAACAATCTAGAAACAAATCTCTATGTTTGTATGGAGTCAGATTTTCGTTAAAATGTATAGTTTTAAAGTTATAGTGCCTCAAAGATTTCCATACAAATCTTAAATTAATCCTAGCATTGAAACTGTATATTATAACGAAAATCTGACTCTATAGAAGCATAGAGATTTGTTTCTAGATTGTTTCTGCAAAATTTCATTGACTTTAATTGGTTAGTATTGAAAATATCACCATAGTACGTTTGTATGCAGCGCGCATTTTCGCTCTCGGAATAATATTCTCTTAACAAGCTATGCTGACCGAGAGGCGAGGATTATCATATGAACCGCCACTATTCCGGACACAATAGAAAATATAGGGTCCTTCTTAATATGCTGACACTTTTACTGTTCCATACAAAACTGCAGTATCGACTCGACTTAAATGTATGGGACAGCTGTTTTTATTTTTGCGATTTCGATTTTGGTCCCTTAGAGAAAATCGTTCAGTCTGATCATCCCTAGAACGAAGGATCATCCCCTTAAAAAAGTGTCAGCATATTAAGATATTTTTTTTAAGCTTAGATCTAGGCTTCCAGCAGGTTAAAACCAGACCAGGTATGAAAAAACTAGCTTTCCTTACACAATCGATCTTTATTGTCAATGTGCAAGTACAAAAATTAGTTCCAATGTTTTCGACTGGACGAGGATTGGTGGAGTGTCGACTGGACATGCGACCATGGAGCTATTAAGTATGTACTACGTACTAGAGGTGACGCGACAATTAAACGTCATGTGCCACATGCGGGATGCGCGGGCGGGTGAATGAGGCCACTTTTGGCGGTTTTAACGATAATAGATAGTACATGCATAAACCATAATAATCCGTAATGTTTCGATAAATTGAAAGCCTATCAGGTCAGGACTACGATGTGACATTCTTGTTTTTGGAAATGTTGTTTAATTGATTAGAAATAACAAAAATACGATTGGGGCAGTACAATAGGCTCGGGGCAGCCTTAAATAATCAGTGCTACAAGCTCTAACATACTTTTAATTGTCTAGCATAAAACCTAAATTGACTTACACTGCTTATTCCCTCCTGAAATTAGTTTAATCAACCTTTCTTTTCAACTTACAGCTCTATACAACCACCGGAAAAAGCAATAAGCTTACCAAACCAGTACCTTAAAACCGACACAGGGGCATTCATCCCACCGCCTAACTACAACTATCAGAACTACAATTTCCCTGAACAGAACGGCTATAACTTTAACCCTCAAAACGGTTTCGGAAACGGCTTCGTCAATTATAACGACAATGATGTAGGCTTACTTGGAATGGACCCTGAACCAAATACAGACGTTAGTCCGGAACAGTTAAACTTGCTGAGACTAGCTGCCCAAGAGATCGGAGGTGCTCAGTTCGCAAGCCCCAACAAATTCGACGAGAAATTCTACAACTTCTTCGAAGCCAACCAAAGAAATTCGCTTCCAGAAACCAATATGTTTCCTAACAACTTTAACAGACCTAACAGTCTTAATTTGGACATGAGTTTCAATACAAATTACGACAATCCATACAACATGCAAAGGTTTCCGAATAAATTCGAAAACAATCAAGAATCCGCTGAAATATTAGCGTATTTGAATTCGTTGAATTTATCCGGTGACCGCTCAAATGAGATACCGAACGGCATGGACTACAAAATGCCTATGGAGTCAAACGGACCTTACCAAAACGACGAATTCAACAAAGCTCAAGACAACAAAATGTTCTTCAATCGCAACTTCCAACAAATGCCACCGAACAAGAACAATTTTAACGGAGAGAACAATTTCTACTTAAACGAAATGATGACTCAGATGAATGAACGGTCTCCCATCAACCAAAACTTTGATTTTTCTAACCAGACGCCGGTATCGGCTCCTAATTCCATGAACTATAAGCCTAACGGATTTCACCAGAATGATTTCGTGAGGCGAGACATGGGTCAAATGCCGAGAGAAAACTTCCAGCCGAACGGTACAATGAATGATCAGAGAAACTTCGAGAACCGCGACAACATGCAGCAGGCGGCTATGATGAGGCAGAACCAGGAGTTGGCGAGGCAAATGAGCCTCCTAATGAGGAATAGGCCGCCGCCTAATCAGTTGAACGTCGACGTGTCGTTTCTGCATGAAAATACTCCCTTCAACCTTGGTGAGTTCTTGTGTCTTCATTACTGAGTTTTGTGAATAATTCATGATTTTTATTACTTAGCATTTAAGGGTCGTTAAGGCGACCCTTGGGGGAGGCCTATGTCCAGCAGTAGATGTCCATCGGCTGTGATGATGAAGCATTTAAGACCAAAATCTAGTTGATAGAAGAATTTAATGATACGATTAATTTGGGGCCTGTCTCTGTTGTTATAAGCTACTAATTAAGAGAAATATGTAACTAAATATGACATATTTATTTCATTCTACAACCTTTGAAGCATTTAGATTTCATAGAATCAGCATCTTTATGATATACTAGTGTTTTCCCGCGACTTCTTCGTCCGCACAAATTATATACCAGATTTTAAGTCAGATCATAAGCTATCAAACAAAAAAAGTTTCATCAAAATCGGTTCAGTAGTTTTTGCGTGATGTGCGAACAAACAAACAAACTAAAAATTTTGTCAATAGATGGCGCTGCACGTCATTTAAATCGCGCTATCGAGTGTTATTTGATTTTATATGAAGTAAACCGCTACTTTTTTGTTCCTCATGATTTTACGGTTTTATAATAGTTAAGATAAGATGCCTGTACCCTGATGATGATGACGATAATAATGTTGATATAATTACGTACCAAGCTGTGAAAACAAGACGTATACTCGCAGAAAACAGTTTAAAATAATTCCCTTAGTCATCTTATACGACGAAATGATAGTTTCTAGTTGTAGCAAAGATTCTAACCACCCCGACAGGGGCAATAGTCATGAGTTTATGTATGTATAACATCGAGTAGTTATTTGGAAAGCAAGCTTATTTCTAACTAGATTTTGCCCCGTTTTCCGCACCATCTCCAGTCATCGTAGTTAGACAAAATATATACCAGTTTTGAAGTCTAATCACAAGCTTTTAAATGTAAAAAGTTTCACCAAAATCGGTCAAGTAGTTTTTGCGTGATACAAACATTAGAGATTTAGGCCCATCACATACATGCGGAATTGCGATTCGGAATTCCGAATGCAAACCGGTTTTTCGTATAGGTTTGAAATCCCGTTCGCAAATCTGGAGGGGGAACCTCCATACGAAAACCGGTTTGCATTCGGAATTCCGAATCGCAATTCCGCATGTATGTGATGGGCCTTAACTTCTAAGAATTGTTGAAACTATCTAACACGAATGTATATTGTAATATTTACAGGGCTAGGCGCTCTACTCGGCCCCAGCCCGCCGGTCCCGCCGCCGGTGTTGCCATCACCCATGATGGATCTACCCATGCTGGCACCTTATTACGCTATGAGGAATGTCAGGTAAGCCCTTTATACCAACAAGTGCTAATAGATAGCAATAGTGACACAAAAGATGTCGAGAATATTTTCTCTATTCATCGATCACTGATAATAACATAAATCCTATATAAAAGTGATTACTTCATATTTTCAAAATATTTACAGTAGATGAGGACTTGTAAAATAAAAACATCATCAATAAAATTCAGTGGCGATCAAAAATAATCGTTTCCTTTACCTAATTCAAACAACATCTACGCCGTAGATGTGGTGATGCTACGGGAAGAAATGGGGTGGTCTTAGACCTAAAACCACTAGACACATTAGGTACTATTTGAAATAAAAAAAACATGTCATATCCCACAATTCTTTAAATTTCCAGAGGCGCAGCGACGTCATCTGGAATCCTTCACGCCCGCCTAGACGCCTGCTACGAACAGTGGCGCCAACTCGAACGAGAGCGGAAACGGACGGAAGCTCGCCTCGCTCTAGCCTACCCGGGGCGAGCTGTATCTTCCTCTAACTCCATACCTGTTCCCAGACTGCCTCCCTGCCCTACTAGAGTCGACAGGCTCACTGTAGACATGCTTAGGGAGCACACTAAGGTAACTAGTAGCTCTAGCCTCGCTCTAGCCTACCCGAGGCGAGCTGTATCTTCCTCTAACTCCATACCTGTGCCCAGACTGCCTCCCTGCCCTACTAGAGTCGACAGGCTCACTGTAGACATGCTTAGGGAGCACACTAAGGTAACTAGTAGCTCTAGCCTCGCTCTAGCCTACCCGAGGCGAGCTGTATCTTCCTCTAACTCCATACCTGTGCCCAGACTGCCTCCCTGCCCTACTAGAGTCGACAGGCTCACTGTAGACATGCTTAGGGAGCACACTAAGGTAACTAGTAGCTCTAGCCTCGCTCTAGCCTACCCGAGGCGAGCTGTATCTTCCTCTAACTCCATACCTGTGCCCAGACTGCCTCCCTGCCCTACTAGAGTCGACAGGCTCACTGTGGACATGCTCAGGGAGCACACTAAGGTAACTAGTAGCTCTAGCCTCGCTCTAGCCTACCCGAGGCGAGCTGTATCTTCCTCCAACTCCATACCTGTGCCCAGACTGCCTCCCTGCCCTACTACAGTCGACAGGCTCACTGTAGACATGCTCAGGGAGCACACTAAGGTAACTAGTAGCTCTAGCCTCGCTCTAGCCTACCCGAGGCGAGCTGTATCTTACTCTAACTCCATACCTGTGCCCAGACTGCCTCCCTGCCCTACTATACTGCATTCCAAATAAGGACGAAAAGACATTCCGATTCCTGTATAGCTTCCTGGCCAATTCTGATTAGCAAATATGGTTTATTTATGAGAAAGATATAGATATCCAACGTATCTTGGACGTTACTTAAGCTGTTCTAAGAATAAGTGAGAGGAAGTGTTTCAAATCTCTGTTTCTGTAATTCAAAATGGACTTAAATTTTCGTTGTTATTTGGACTGGAGTATAGAGTCGACAGGCTCACTGTAGACATGCTCAGGAAGCACACTAAGGTAACTAGTAGCTCTAGCCTCGCTCTAGCCTACCCGAGGCGAGCTGTATCTTCCTCCAACTCCATACCTGTGCCCAGACTGCCTCCCTGCCCTGCTAGAGTCGACAGGCTCACTGTAGACATGCTCAGGGAGCACACTAAGGTAACTAGTAGCTCTAGCCTCGCTCTAGCCTACCCGAGGCGAGCTGTATCTTCCTCCAACTCCATACCTGTGCCCAGACTGCCTCCCTGCCCTGCTAGAGTCGACAGGCTCACTGTAGACATGCTCAGGGAGCACACTAAGGTAACTAGTAGCTCTAGCCTCGCTCTAGCCTACCCGGGGAGAGCTGTATCTTCCTCCAACTCCATACCTGTGCCCAGACTGCCTCCCTGCCCTGCTAGAGTCGACAGGCTCACTGTAGACATGCTCAGGGAGCACACTAAGGTAACTAGTAGCTCTAGCCTCGCCCTAGCCTACCCGCGGCGAGCTGTATCTTACTCTAACTCCATACCTGTGCCCAGACTGCCTCCCTGCCCTACTAGAGTCGACAGGCTCACTGTAGACATGCTCAGGGAGCACACTAAGGTAACTAGTAGCTCTAGCCTAGCTCTAGCCTACCCGGGGCGAGCTGTATCTTCCTCTAACTCCATACCTGTGCCCAGACTGCCTCCCTGCCATACTAGAGTCGACAGGCTCACTGTAGACATGCTCAAGGAGCACACTAAGGTAACTAGTAGCTCTAGCCTAGCTCTAGCCTACCCGGGGCGAGCTGTATCTTCCTCTAACTCCATACCTGTGCCCAGACTGCCTCCCTGCCATACTAGAGTCGACAGGCTGACTGTAGACATGCTCAGGGAGCACACTAAGGTAACTAGTAGCTCTAGCCTCGCTCTAGCCTACCCGAGGCGAGCTGTATCTTCCTCCAACTCCATACCTGTGCCCAGACTGCCTCCATGCCCTACTAGAGTCGACAGGCTCACTGTAGACATGCTCAGGGAGCACACTAAGGTAACTAGCTACAGTCGACAGGCTTTTTATGCTTAAAAACCGGAATAGTTACAGGTTACAGGCTGATCCCCACTGAGGGGTGAATTCAAGAAGTTTGGAATACCTATAATGGAGGATAGACTGCCTAACAAGCAGTGAAACATGATAATACTCCTTGGTGGTCGGTAATGAGCGTTCTTTTCCGTCGCGTCGTTGTTTTTTGTGACGTTAACTTTTTCCCTTACTAATCCAACGTCAAAAATGTTAGCTCCTCTCCTGTCATTGTCGTAACTACGTCATTGGATAGAAAGGGACACACCTACAATTGGAAATATCGACGACGCCATTGCCAATTTTCTTGTTTCAATGCTTGTAAGGAGGAGTGGCATCCTTGATATATGATAATGGCGAAAAGAGACGCTATCTTTTGAGGCCAAGACCCACTTTGGGTCGCTGAGCCAACGGTTTCAATTAGGACCTATTTCGTATAGTGTAAGCGTAGAATGATACTTCATTCGCATAAAGGAGAGAAACAGATCTAACGCTGTGTTTTATTTAATCATATTAACATTACCAATGCAAAGACGAATCGATAGCTCAGTCGGTAGTGAACCTGCCTGTTGTGCTGAGGGTAGCGGGTTCGAATCCGTTGGAGACAAATATTTGTATGATGAATATTAATATTTGTACACGATTCATGGATGTTTGCATCTATATCTGGTACTTTAAAAGTGACCAGATAATTTGTGACAGTGTTTAAAATATTTATTTATAATGTCTTCCTCAGGTATTAACCCTAATGGGTAAAATGGAGACACTCCGAGCTAGTGTATGCGTGGCTCAGAACAAAAAGCCTAATAGGCAGGAGGACCCGAAGATAACAGTATTGAAGCGCGGCCAGGAGAACGTGGCCGACAAGGAGAAGGACGGGGTCGACCCGGCCAGCTTCGACCCTACCTCGTGGAGGGACGACGTCAAGAATCTAGCCGAGATGTGAGTATTTGTTGAAGATGACAGTATTGAATTGAAGCCAGGAGAACGTGGCCGACAGGGAGAAGTACGAAGTCGACTCCAGCTTCGACCCTACCTCGTGGAGGGACGACGTCAAGAATCTGGGCGAGATGTGAGTATTGGTTGAAGATGACAGTATTGAAGCACGGCCAGGAGAACGTGGCCGACAAGGAGAGGGATGGGGTCGACTGCAGCTTCGACTCTACCTCGTGGAGGGACGACGTTAAGAATCTTGCCGAGATGTGAGTATTTGTTGAAGATAACAGTAATGAATTGCGGCCAACAGAACGTGGCCGACAGGGAGAAGTACGGAGTCGACTCCAGCTTCGACCCTACCTCGTGGAGGGACGACGTTAAGAATCTGGGCGAGATGTGAGGATTTGTTGGAGATATCAGTATTGAGGCGCGGCCAACAGAATGTGGTCAACAAGGAGTAGGATGGGGTCGACTCCAGCTTCGACCCTACGCCGTGGAGGGACGACGTCAAGAATCTAGCCGAGATGTGAGTATTGGTTGAAGATGACAGTATTGAAGCACGGCAAGGAGAACGTGGCCGACAAGGAGAAGGCCGACTCGGCCAGTTTCCAGCTGCGAGACGGTAGGCTATTAGAGACTAGCGTCTTTCGAGCGTCGTCTTCGTGCTAGCGTCGCCGCGGCGCCAGCGCTGGCGTCGCGTCGACGCAACGCGGACGCTGGCTCGATGACGACGCTCGAAAGACGCTAGTGTGGGTCTCTTAACGTGACCTTGAACGCGTTTGGCGCGTCTGTTTAGTTTCTATAGAGTATTGATTATTCCCATGTGTGTGGTGTAATGCTAGTGGTAATATAAAGTGTTGTTCGGTTGCAGCGCGCCGCACAGCGAGGTGGAGAGCGCGATGTTGTCGTGGCGCAGCGCTGTCGCGGGGGTACAAGCCGCGCGTCGCCGCGAGCTCGCTCCCCCTCACCAACACCCGCACCACGCCGCCAGATACATGCGCCCCGACCGTGAGTACACACTTATATCACACTAGTGTTTACCCGCGACTTCGTCCGCACTAATTATATACCTGATTTTAAGTCAGATCATAAGCTATCGAACAAAAAAAGGTTTCATCAAAATCGGTTCAGTAGTTTTTGCATGATGCGCGAACAAACAAACAAACAAACAGACCGACAAAATTTCTAAAAAAGGTTGATTTCGAGTCAGGGATAGGTACCTAAAAACCATATCATAATCTTTTTTTTTGTAAATATCTTCAATGTACAGACACACTTCAGTTACAGTTCTTAAAAGTTTAGATTAGATGATTAAATACCCCTACAGATCACAAGCTCCATACAAGCGGGACGCCGCGCCGGAGACCGCCGCTAGACTCGTAATGGGTCCCCGAGACGATCAAGTGACTTGACAAGTGCACTTGACAAGTCTCACGTTATTGTAGGTAGATCGCGTCAAGTCAATGTGTGCCGCCACCCTCCCGCAGCCCGCTTACCCCTTAAGCCCAAATACATCCGTTGCCGTACTGTGAGGAATATGTAGTTATGCTATGCTTCTATCATCATCACATCAGCCAATGGACGTCCACTGCCGGACATAGGCCTCCCCCACAGATCGCCATAACGACCGGTCCTGCGCTGCCCTCATCCAAAGGGTTCCCGCCGCCTTCACCAGGTCGTAGGTCCACCTTGTGACAGGCTTAGGTACCCACGCTGCGCTTTCCAGTATGCGGTCGCCACTCGAGAACTCTTCGGCCCTTGGTCATCGGTTCTGCGAGCAATATGCGCCCATTGCCACTTTAGTTTAGCAAAACATAGTTCTGTTATGCAGGCACTACACTCTCGTGAGAACTTCTCGGCGAGAATTCTCGGTAAGAACTTTCAAAGGAAAATTACTACGGCTCACGACGCCACGAGAACAATGAAGGGCATCCACACTCTCGTTCTCGGCCCTTCTCGCCCGTTCTCGGCGAAAATGTAGTGCCTGCTTTACAATTTTATAATAGTTAAGATGATGATGAATTCGGTATGTCAAGTTTTTTTTTGGAGGGCTGAATCGAAAACCGTTTCGAGATAATTGTCTCAATAATCATATTTTCTATGTCAGAGATTTTGAAATGAAAGGATTACAGATATTTTTAATAAAATAACGTCGTTTATCGGTCCGTGCAGTGACGTCACTGGCATACCTGTGAACTCCTTGGTAAACATAAAATCAACTTAAAATAACCGGCCATTAAGAAAAAAAATACTTTCACAATGTCAGAATTTGACATTTGATGTTGCCGTATCTTTTTCCAGCATAGAGTTAGAAAGAGGAGGCAGGTTTTAATTTTTTTTAAATACAGCTGTAGGTAGTTTTTCTCCATGGAGTTCGAATTATTTTCTTTCCACCATTTTTGCACTTAGAGATTGCAGATCAAAATAATTAAAAATTAAATTTATATTGATAAACTCGATGAATCGCAATAAGAATGAAATAGGTATCTTAAAATTATGTCTTCTGTCCGTAAAAAATATAAAAATGAAGACCAAAAAAAACTTGACACGAATTGATGATGATTGCAGCGATCCTGCAACTGGCGGAGGCGGTGAAGCAGCTGGGCGTGTGCGCGCGCAGGGCTCGCTGCGCCATGTGGTGCGATCTCACTCTCACCGTCGCGCTCGCTCCCTCACACCTGCCGACCTCTGCGCACAACAACGTGACCAAGGCTAATGTGGTACGTAACACCCTTGGCACTCCATACGACAATCTCATGATGTTTTAATAGTAGTCTACAGATACAAGATGGCGTCAGCACACGTTCCGTCTGTTTCACCTAAAGTTACCCTCGAAGTGCGGGGTGAGGGGGGTGAATTACCCCTGTTACTACCAAGTCTTACGTGGGCAGGGGAGTGGTCATTCTGTATACAGTACCCAATATACAGGGTATAAGGGACAGCCCTCAAACGTTAAACTCAAACCATCAAACTGAACAACTTTCACTATGGAGCCTACCACAGGAAACGCGAAAAAAAATATTTTGCAGTTTTGTATGGGACAGCAGATTTTTTTTCGCATTTCCTGAGGTAGGCTCCATAGTGAAAGTTGTTCAGTTTGATGGTCTGAGTTCACCGTTTCCGTTTGCGGAGGGCTGTCCCTTACACCCTGGATACCTCTTATTTTCTATTCTGTGCTCAATCCTCAATAGCTTATCAGACAAATCTTTTAACATTTTTTTCATATGTGTCAAACGATCTATTAGATAATAATGATTGAAACGATGAAGAACTTATTTAGAACTGGTGAAACAAGCCCTAAGTATTTTAGGAATAATGAACCTGATACTTAACCGAGCTCCGAGTCTACTAAGAAATACAATTGTATTGATTTGTATTTATTTATTTACTAGATAAATGAATTGACACGACTTAAATTAATGCATGCTTCAATTTCGAGGCATGTATTGTACCCACTGTCCATTATAAGTGGCGACGGGCTCACCCCCTGTCACACTGGACAGAGTTTCGGTACTACTGGTGAAACGTGGATGTTCTCGGTTTCAGAATATCTCTGACTACCCCCTCGGGGAATATAGTCGTGAGCATATGCTTATGCTGTAAATTAATGCTTCTTTTGAGTAAATTGCTGCTGCCGTGCCCACTTCTTCTACTGCTGTGGATAAGCAAGTTTCTGATTCAAGTCCCACCCGCAAAAGAAGTTGTAAATCTTCAATTTGTACGTAATATTGTTTCAGACTGAAAGCCCTCAACATCCGACGCACGTGACGCCGAAGCAACAGGAGACCACAACGTCTCAAAATAACTCCAAACAGACTAATAATGATAATAAAGAGGTACGTATTTGAGCCTTTTTGAGCCCAGAGGTATCATATCTAGCCATGAAGCTACCTCCACTAATCCACACTGGGCCCGCGTGGTGGAGTATGGCCCACTCCCTCTCAGGGTGAGAGGAGGCCTTTACCCTGCAATGAGGTCCTACAGGCTATAATTTTACATGAAGTTGGCGTTGGCATAATTCTTTCCCTCTTCATTATTTAAGGTAACACTTTTCGAAAGACCTTTAAGACCTTTTTTTAATCAAAATAAAGATTGAAAAATTTTCACCAACGAGCCCACTACCCAGAGAACGAAATTTTCAATCTATTGCGTCTTAATGGGACGTTGGGGGGGGGGGGGGGGGGGTTGTGGAATTTGATAAGATCGTGAAACCATCTAGCGATCCCCTAAGATACTCTGCGCGTACGAAGTCGCTTGCGCCACTACTTTGTTCATAAACATTTTGTTAAAATCTTCATCACGTTCCACAGGACAAAAACCCCAACGAAACAAAGAGCGACACTAAAACCGAGACCAACAATAACAACAAAACAACAGTCAACAAACAAAACGACAAAGACAAAAATCAACAGCGTCGCACACAGAACTACAGGAAACTAAACCAACGCAACGACTTCTACCAGAAGAACCAGAGGTACGACAACAGATTTATGCAGAATAGGCACCCCTACTATCTAGCTACGGGACCTATTAATTAGGTCACTGTTGTTTTATTGTCGTGTTGATGATTTGTGTCGGAAAACATTCGACATTTTTGGGTAATATCCGAATTGTTTTAGAGTGAAGAGCTTTGAAAGTTGTGTCGATTTGGTGAATCTTAACGATTGGAAAGATTTTTATTATAAATTATAATGCTAAGCTTATTCATGCTATTTGGTAACAATTTGTAACTAACATGAGGATTTTTTGGAAAGTTTTTGAAAGCATTACTTGGCTTATTCGAACACCAATTAATTTAAGATTTTCCAAAGTTTTCACTCTAAAGCCTTCTTGAAACAACAAAATTGGCAATATTAGAACATTTTTAAACTTATTTAACTAATTATTCTAAATTGAATTTTACTAATGAAATTATACTAAAAGCACTTGACGTGCTCTAATATTGCCAATTTTGAATAAGCGAAAATGTTTTCTACGTCATTTGTAATACGATTCTGAGTTGCCTAAAGAGGTAAACAGGTTTTAAGCGTTTTAATGCCATGGTTGTTGGATTTGAAAATCAACATAACTTTTATATATCTATGATATATTTACTTATTCTGCCTTAGCTAAGAAACTAATGTTGCAAGACATTGTCAAAATTATCTTATGATCCTTGGATGAAACTAGAAAACAAGATATGAAGTTTTTCATGAATCTTATAAAATTATATCCTCTAAAATTCAGTACTCAACGACCAATTTTGACGTCGAATTATGATACAGACTAAGTTTTAGGTTATACATGCATTGTCATATTGCCGTATCTTTTAGTCTGTTCATATTTTTATTAATAGTTAAAATCTGACCTAATTACATATTATAATGGTTTTCTTTCATAAATCGTTAGTTTATACTAAAATTTTATTAAAAAAACATAACGTTAATAAATAAAATATCTAATTAAACTCAACCTAATAGAAAACATAATTTCGCAACTCATTATAAGTTTTAATGTTCTGAATATCTAAGTTTGATCAAATAATTTTCAATTTCTATGTAACATTAGTTGATTAGATATCAATTCTAGCTCTTTTGTTATAAATATGTATCACAAAAGATCTAGAGGCTTAAAGCAGTATTAAGAATGGATTCTAGGGGGTCGCTGCAATCTCTAAATGAATATCATATCAACAATAATATTTAATTAAATAATTACGATTTGCACTTTTTAAAATTTATACTCCATGCATTTAGTTTCAAATATGTTTTTTCTTTTATTATATTATCTGGCTTTAGTGGCTTACACCATCGGATATTTAAAAACTAACCTTCAATCGAGATTGTCCTTATATCTCCTTCTCTTGAAGAAGAGCTTTGGTAGCTACAAGAGAAAAATATAATTATAGTCTTTATAATCTTAATAAATCCCCTCCGCAACTGTACAGATACTCAAGTGGACAAGATTCTCATGTAGACACATTCTCAAGTGGATAGATTATCATATAGACAGATCCCCATGTGAACAAATTCTCAAGTGGACAGAATATTAATATTTTCATGTAGACAGATTCTCAAGTGGACAGATTCCTATGTAGACAGATTCGAAAGTGGACAGATTCTCAAGTGGGCAGATTCTCATGTAGAAAGATTCTCAAGTGGGCAGATCATCATGTAGACAGATACCCAAGTGGACACACATTTATAAATATTGTCGATATCAGCCATTCTGATCATCTTGGCTGTGAAATGATTATGGATATTTCGAAATTTAGCAATTCAAAAGTTTCTGATGATCCCATTATCTTCTTAGTGAAGTGCTACATTCTTATTAACCCATTGCCATTCTTCTATCTTTCTTAACTACAAGTATTTTACCACGTCAGCATATTTCTATTTTGTCGTAATCACATTAGTGTAGGACTGCAAATGCTGCATCTTTTAATCAATTCATTCCGGTAGAAACTTGTTTAATTATTGTCAGATAATATAATAACAGAAACGACGTAAGTATATCGTGTTATACGTTTTTAAACATGTTTTAGTCTAAAGTAACTTTATTCTACAACGCTCCTTTAAAAACTATATCACGTCTCTTATAAAAAGTGTATTCGTAATAATGAAGACTTAACACAGGTATAACTGAGACCACAATTATTATAAAGATAATAATAAAAAAAAATGTTTATCTAAAAAAATAGATGTGTGTAGGTTAGTTCGTATGCCAGTATCAAACCTTGCGTAATATAATCGTGCTTGGCTGGATTAAAATATAAAGTATTAATGTCTGAGACAGTAATTGGCTAGTTTATTAATAATACTTGCCAAATTTAGTTTTTTTTTTTGGTGTGGGCCAAAGCGACTTTGTCTAGTCCAAAGTTGGAAGCATAATCGCTATAAGCTGGAAATGTGCGTTCTTCTTATTTATTTATATTCAATATGGCCGCGAATAGCTGTCATTTGGACCTTTTTTTTCTTTCTTTATTTCTTTTATAAGCTGCCTTTTAAAAGCACACGTTTCTAGTCACAGTAGCAAATCTTACTGAGCACAAAAAACATTTCAGACTGATAAATGTAATGGAGAAATCTTTAGCTCACACCAAAATAAAAGAAAAAAAAACCCTTTAATAAAATGTGATGTTTCTACGTTATACTAGTTGACACTATTTTAATATATCACGTTTCGTGCTATAATAACAAAAAAAGTATATAAAATGAAGTTATGGAACTATTAGCTAATAAGTGTACCACTTTTTATTTATTTGACTTAAGTTTCAAATGAATTTTTGTATAGATTAGGCTTAAAGGGAAGCGGAATACGGAATTGAACCTTAATGCGGTTGGAATAGGTGTCGCTTTATTTAGATGGATCGGCTAGTTTTCGTCAATTCTTAATTTGTACTGCATTAGTATTTAAGTGCAAGAAAAATTAAGAATGATCTATAGCACCGGGTGTTTTTTAGTACGGCCAAATGTAGATGAAAATTTGTGAAAATTAGTCAGTTCCTCACGAAATAGTTTAGTAAAATTGTTAGTCAATATATTTTTTGCATGTCTCGTAAAATTCATCTGTGAAATTTTCACAGAGAAAGGGGATGTTTATTAAGTCCTAAATAGGGTACTTTTTCGTTTGACCGTCTAGCTTAAGCGTGGCAACGAAAGACCCAAAAACTGCTTTTAATAATGCTTTAATTTAAAAATAAAGTGTTACTATTATAATTTTTCTCTGTGCACAAAACAGTAAACTGCCCGAATAAAAGGCAGGTTTAAACCAAAACAATTTAAATAGTGTTTAATAAAAAAAATCTTCCATCTTAAGTTCACGCTAGTTTTAAGAAGTATATGTTAATAACGTTATTTTTTGTGATTAATTTGTATTAACACATCTGTGTGTATATTATGAGAGTATAACGCTTTTTATGACAATAAAGCGGTATATTATAAGAGTATATCGCTTTTTATGACAAAAAAGCGGTATATTATGAGAGTATATCGCTTTTTATGACAAGAAGGCGGTATATTATGAGAGTATATCGTTTTTTATAAGAAAAAAGCGTAACGAATAGCGCATGTTTATAAATTATTTAACGGCTTTTAATTTTTAGTATTTGAAGTAGTGCCTTCTGAAGTCTGCATGCATTTTTAAAACCTAAACAATGGGTTTGATTACATCATTTTAACTCTTGGATGCGGTAATTGCATACATAAACTAAAATCTTTTTATAGATGGATTAGAAGGCCCGGCAGTGCCTGGATCTCTATGCGATTACTTATTGTAATCCTTTCGTCCCTCCAGGGTTGTGAGAGAGTGTTTCTTGGATTTTACTGCATTTTTGCCTCAAAAGCCCATTAATTGGCCGCTTCCGTTGTAATTTTCCTAATTTCATAAATAGAATGCTAACTTCCGCTTGTCATTTTCCCGCCATTCGCCAGCGTGCTGAATTGGCTCTGACGCCATTTTGTTCATTGTGTTTCCGGATTTTGACGAGTGCAGTTCTGCCTCAAAATACGCGAGTGAAAAAGTTCGAAATTTCCGTTATCGATATTAAAGTGAAATAATTTCGTTAAGTCACTCGTATAGTTTAGTTTTGTTCAAATTTGAAGCCCGTTTAGTGAATTCGGTTCGTCATGGCTCACGAAAGTCATTATATCGTCGAATCGAGGGTATGTAGCCGCTCGCGTCGCGCCGCCGTGTCCCGCGCCACGTGGCTCGCGTCCAGCTCCCGCGCCCCGCGCTGCCCCCCGCCCGCGCGGCGCCAGCTCAAGGTGCAAGCTGCAGGTGCTGCGCCGACGCGCTCCGCCGCCACGTTTCTACAGTCTACAGTCGTTGCGAGTTGAGGTTTGATAACTCGCGAGCCAGGTTTGTGTTTTGACTTTGTACAACGCTTGGGTGCTCGGCCGCGCCGGCCCTCCATTTTCGAGGGAATTCTTCAAACCCCGTGCGCGGCATCCGGCCGAATTAAAACTACTTTGAGGCTAGGGTATTTTATTGCCTTAAGGTTTAAAGATGTTATACGACTAGCCTATTTTAATTTAACTAATGTCATGATAAATCTGAAAATTTGATAAATTTCCGATGATAAGCTGACATTATTGTTCGTTTTAGACGAATTACCGGTTTGACCGAGGTTAGACCGATATCGAATTTGACCCATGTCTTATACCCGTTAGAACGATATTTTCATACACACATAATTATGTACATTGACGACCGTACTTCGATTTCGGAAAAGTATCAGTTGCAGATTGCGTGTGAGTGAATCGATAATTTAAAGAAAAGGGGGCGTCAGTAAAATGTTTGTCTAAAGTGATTAAAACCGAATAAGAATGGTTTCAATTATCTTGTATAACATTAGGTAACTTTTATTTTAACGGCTCAAAGAGCTGAATTACCTATGTTTTTCTTGTTACTAGCCGACTTATCGGAATGTTTAGCGAATGACCGCCATCGATCAGTTTGAGCCAAAATGATTTGAATATTGTTTTCGGTCTGTAACTTGATATTTTACTAAAAGTTTTGGTTAAATTCTGAAATATTATGAACTCTTCGAGATTCTTCCGTGCGTCGCGTCGTCGTATTTGCCACAGTAAATGACGGTTTGTTCTACATATATGTGAGCAAGTGTTCTTTTCATCAATCTTTTGATTTTATTAATTTTTTTTTAAAAATGATGTGGAAACTCCCGTCCATCGAACCCTATAAAACCTGAGAAAATATGTCAAAATATATTTATTCAGGTGGGTGTCGAATCACAAGAATATTAATCCTACTTCGACACATACATTTTCTACAGCGATTGTTTAGAAATTGGACGTAATTTTATAGCAATTCTAGCTCATCGTTCAATTCTTAGGTAAAACCAAGTCTTTTCCAAAAGATATTGTGAGTACATGTCATTTGGCGTCGCTTCGGCCGAACCCTCTTCAAGAAAGCTTCGCTGCATCGAACGAATTATCGTGTTCTTCAATTGATTATAAATGCTATGAAATGCATTGGACAGATATTTAATTACAAAAGTCAGTAATTTTTCTAATATTGATAGATCATTTCTTGGTGCCTGTCTACTGTAACATGACCTTAAACAAGAATTCTTCACGAAAAGCGGACTAAAGAAGGAAGGAGTGGAATCTTACAATAGATCGTGCACAACTACAGTAGGGTAAGAACCCTCTTTTGAAGTCAAAACTTTACTATCTTCGCTTGCACTCTTCCAGTTGGGTAAAGCGAACAAAGTCCCTCTCGTCGATTATCAGATCTTCGCAAGCTACGTCGTCGATACTTCCAGTTGGGCAGAGTCCCTTGTCGGAAGTAAAATATTTACGAGCTTCGTAGTGCACACTACGACTTGGGTAAAATTCCTTGACAGAAATCAAATTTTATCAATTTACGAGCTTTGTCGTGCACATTACCAGTCGGGTAAAGTCCCTTGTAGAAAGCAGATATTTACGAGCCTCGTCGTGAAAACTTCCAGTTGGGTAAAGTGTCTCAGAAGTCAGATCTTTGAGAGTCTCATCGTGCACACAGCAGGTGGATGAAATTCCTCCTCTGAAGACAGACCTTTGAGAGCTTCGTCTTGCATACTTCCAGGTGGGTAAAGTCCCTCCTTGGAGGAAAAATTTTTGCGAGCGTCGTCGTTCACACGTCCGGTTGGGTTAAGTCCTCTCTCGGAAGACAGATCTTTGCGAGCTTCGTCGTGCACACTTCCAGTTGGGTAAAGTCCCCACTCTGAAGTCAGATCTTTACGCGCTTCGTTGTGCACACTTCCAGGTGAGTAAAGTCCTCACTATGAAGTCATCTCTTTACGAGCTCCGTTTTTCACACTTCCAGGTGGGTAAAGTCCCCAAACTCTGAAGTCAGATCTTTGCGAGCTTCGTTGTGAACATTTTCAGTTGGGTAGAGTCCCCACTCTGAAGTCAGATCTTTACCAGCTTCGTTGTGCACATTTCCAGGTGAGGATCTTTGCGAGCTTCGTTGTGAAAATTTTCAGTTGGGTAGAGTCCCCACTCTGAAGTCAGATCTTTACCAGCTTCGTTGTGCACATTTCCAGGTGAGTGAAGTCCTCACTATGAAGTCATATCTTTACGAGCTTCGTTATGCACACTTCCAGGTGGGTAAAGTCCCCAAACTCTGAAGTCAGATCTTTGCGAGCTTATTTGTGCATACTTCTAGGTGATTAAAGTCTCTCATCTGAAGATAAATCTTTGCGAGTATCGTTGTGCACACTTCCAGGCGGGTAAAGTCCCTCTTTGGAAGTAAAATCCTTTCCAGGTGGGTGTAGTCCCTCCTTGTAACCTAAGACTGAGCTCTGCGGGCTTCGTCGTGTCATCTGGGTCGCCTATACTGTCGCAGAGCTTAGATATTGAGTCGTGAGTTCCAGCGGTCAAGTCCCTGGAGTCTCCGACAGCTTCCAGCGTTCATCATAGACGATTATAAATAAGAACGTGAGCAGCTGTAAAATTTTATACGAGTTTTGACAGCTTTGACTATAGTCCGACAATTGTTCGGCCGTGGCTAATATGTATCATAAAAGTGGAGATCTTGGCCTTCTGTCTGTTTATGACTGATAACAAAACATATTAGCGGGTTTATCGGAGTACAATTCAATGAGAAGTCAATTTGAATTTTGTACATAGTATGACTATGAATTGCTTTAATTGGTCAGACTTACTGGTATTCAAATTCTATCAATAGAAAGTTTGACGTCAGTAAAGTCATCAATACAACCAAATAGCTCTTACAGAGTGGACACAGAATAGTAGTAGCATCACCGCTGAACGCGGACGGGGTAACCTAGTCCAATTTTGGAAGATCTGAAACTGGAAGCATGGTTCCCCAAAAGCAGCCTGAGTGTATAAGAAGACATTTTAAAATCGTCCTTAGCTCACATTATTTTCCTATCGAACTCCATGAATAAGATGGGTAAAGTGGTGCTTTCATAAGAACATAAAATATAATTTTGTCATTTCCTATCCTTCGGCATCGCCTAGAATTTCCGGCGTAAGGTTGTTCTGATTCTCTTCTTACTCTTGTTCTGTGAAAACTTGCACACCAAAGAGGAACCACGTTTATCGTGTTCTATCAACTTTCATAAATCTGTCGTGTTTACTTTCTGTGACCCTTACCTAGGCTAGGAATATAGAGCGACATCCTCGCTTAACACACAAAACACACAGATTGTCAGAACTTCGATTTAGGATCTATCTAGAGAAGATAAGGCCATTATGCCATTCGTTGCATCAGTGCGCCACGTTTTGTGGGCATCGGCTCGGCCTAAATTTAATGTGATTTTGTTTTGGTAATGATCTTCAAATTACATATTTTCCTTATTACCTTGAAACTAACTTAGCATCATTTCGCAAGTACGGATCGACTGTTCGGTTGATCCGATAAAAGTTTTAGCCACGAAATTAGATTCTGAGAAGTATTTGATTATTACTCGGTATAAATGAGCTAAATCTCAGCTTTGTTTATTTAGGTATCTATCTATTTAAGAGGTCAGGCCTCTTCCCCGGTGGGGAATTATAATTATAGCTTTTCTTTTTGTACTTACAGTTAAAGCGACTTCTCAAGTTGGATCAGTAATTTCTTCCTCGATGCTGTATTAAAGGGATCTGTAAAAAACTTCCATAATTACCACAGAAAACAAAATAGGTAGATTAAAGACAAAATTTATCATAATCTTTTCAAACATTTAGTTTTTGATAGAAATGGTTCGAATAACTTTGTTAGATTAACAAAGCAACGTTATAATACCTATATATTGAAGAGTATTCAATTAATTATATTATTTTGTTTTTTCTTCTCTTACCATAACAGTACCTACTATGTTTTTGTTTTTAATAACAATATATTCTTTATTCTATTGAATCTGGTATCTATCATAACTTCATCCCCGCCATTCACCAGGTGATAACAGACACGTCTCACAACCCTGGAGGGACGAAAGGATTACAATAGAAAGATTTTACCTTACAATAAAATCAATATTGTGATCCTGAAGTCCCTCCAGGGCCTATTTAAGGCCACCTGGGTGAGTCGCAATGAACAAAATGGCGTCAGAGCCAATTCAGCACGCTGGCGAATGGCGGGAAAATGACAAGCGGAAGTTAGCATTCTATTTATGAAATTAGGAAAATTACAACGGAAGCGGCCAATTAATGGGCTTTTGAGGCAAAAATGCAGTAAAATCCAAGAAACACTCTCTCACAACCCTGGAGGGACTTCAGGATCACAATATTGATTTTATTGTAAGGTAAAATCTTTCTATTATGCTACATAACACCATGAAGTTATTAAAAATATAATTCAAAATTATCAATGGAATTTGCCAACAAAGCGGTATGTCGGCCTAAGTTCAAAAGTGTTGTGGGGAATGAAGGAATGCTTTAAATAATTACTGTTTTATGCAACATACCGCATCCAATCAAAAATCAAATAAAAAGATCACCGTTTGCAAAGCTGTGTACAAATACGAAAAATAGTTGTTGTTTAAAAATTGTTTTTTTTTTCTATATTTTAGTTCGCCGATATTAAGTTTTTACCTTTCACTTGTGATGCATTTCCTTAAGGATTAGCGTATTTATTTAGACATTTTGATCGCTTTATGTCTGCCTGAGCTTTTAGTTATGGGGTTGGTGTAAAATTATAGCTCTGCTCCTATTTTTATAAATTAATAAATATACGTCACAACGATTACTTTATTTAAGAGGGTACCGAGCCTATTGTGCTGCCCCCAATTTTTTTATTTTTATTTCTAAACAATTAAACAACATTTCCAAAAAACAAGAATGTCACATTGTAGTCCTGATTGGCTTTCTATTTATCGAAACATTACGGATTATTATGTTTTATGCTTGTAGAGCTAATATCGTTAAAACCGCCAAAAGTGTTAGTCACTTTTAGTGACCCGTTAAATTGAAAATCTTCAATGACTACAATGTGACATTCTTGTTTTTTGGAAATGTTGTTTAATTGTTAAGAAATAAAAAATACGATCGAGGGCAGCACAATGGGCTTGGTGCCCCCTTAGAGTAACAACAAATTCAAATTTCATAATTTTTGTTTGATACGTAATATTTGTAGGTAATTCTGCTTATGAAATTGAATATTCGTTCATAAAGCCATATCCCACAAGTGATTTTTTAGCGTAGGCGTTGACGATATCGCTGTTATCGCCGCGATATTTCTGAAATCTGTCAGTGTCGCAGCGGTATCACGGCGATAAAACTCAGAAAAAATTTGGGCTATTCAGTTGCGATGTCGAGGCGGGTGGCGGTGCATTTGTGACAACGCCTATGCTCAAAATTTGCTTTTGCGATATGGCTCTAAATCGCATATACCGCGGTTCGAATTAATTTCTTATTATGCATGTTATTTTTTTGGACTTATTTACAGTCGATAATTTCTCTTATCAACTGTAAGTATAAGAGATACAGTAAAATGTAATCTTGAACTATTACATTCTGTAATCACCTTTATGCCGTTGATATAAAGAAAAACTGGTCTATTTAATGCGATTCTAATAAATATAGGGAAAAAATTTCAAATTTTAATAAATAATATGTTATTCATTACGCCTTTACTGGACTATAACCAACCCCACATAACGTAAATGCTTCCATACTTTGATATAGCAAAAAAAGAATATTAGTACAATCGATTGTCACCTAGCATATTTTAGCATGTAGTTTAAAAGTTTATCCTAATTCTTAAACGAAAAAAATATTTAATAGCACAATAATTTAGTTTCTTAGCAAATTTTAAGTAGTTGTTAATTTCTCATTTTTTTATTGATCAAATCCTGACTACATATTGTTGACTCCACTGTTTTCCAATGTTGCCATATAGTAACTATTTACCTCAAAATCTATTCTTGCTGATTAGTAAATTGTCTTATTGAAATTAAAGGGTAATTCAATGAATTTAACTTCGAAAGTTATAAATTATTATTTGTTGACTATCAAAATTAGTAAAAATTTTCATAATGTAAAGGCCTTAGCTTTAACAACAATACAGCACTAGTTTTTAATAACTAACCAAATTTTAAGGGTGTATTTAGATAAAACAACAACTTTCCCTAAGGAATATGGGTCGTAAAACGAAAATAATTTTTGGAGCTCCCATAAAAAATCGATCTGCTGATCCGCTCTTTTGTATGGAAGGTCCACAAAAATTCCGACCCATGTTCCTTGGGGAATGTGGTTGGGCTTCATTGTCTAAATACACCATTGATATTTTGTTTTATTAAAAACTAGTTTTAGTATTTTTTACGTAAAATGAGATTCCTGAATTTAGAGTAGGTATGACTAGCTCCTCAGGAATAATTTTGTATGCCTAGCATGCCACCGAAATGGCGACAAAAATCTAGGCATGCCTGTCTTTGTTACTTTGCGTACGGTTTTGTCGCTTTGTTGTGCATGACGTGCTAGCCTTACTGGGGACAATGTGGGATCTCCGTCACACTTGCCTCTTCGGTGAAAGAAAACATTGTGAGGAATGATCATAATTTATTTTACTTGTTAACCTTGTTAAACACAGTTTTGGCCTTTCATCCTTTTTTATTTATTTTGTTTTCTTCTTGACACAGATGAATTTATTTACCTTATATTATTTACGTTAAAATTTATTTTAAAAGACCATTGAATGAAATGAATTTTTAGTGGCTATGAAATGCTTTTTAAAAGATAACTGGTATCTATAACTGATGTAGAAAAATGTATGATTTTTATAATTAGAAATTTCGTGAAACAGTTCGGTATAAATAAACAATATTAAGGACAAACTATTCCATCGCATTTCCAACTAGAAAGAAAGAATTTAGAAAATCATCTTTCGCATCTTGTTCCGAAACTCCGTTGCCATGGCGGCCAAAAGGCTTTGTTTAAATTATTATAAACAAACAAATGTCCTTTCCTATTCAAAAATCATACATTTTCTTTGACATTAGTTGCATAACCCGGTGAACTTTTTGTTGACCTCCAAGTTAGGATTATATTTTAATTATAAATGAATTGAATATAGCTAAATTGACGTGCCACAACTAGCTTCTTTTAAATTAGATCGTTTGTATTGGAGCGTTGCTTTTCCACGGATGGATGGTGTAGCCGAAAAAAAGAGGATATTGTTTTAAATCACAAAGTATTTTTATCTGCCCCCTCGGGGAATATAGTCGTGAGCATAATGCTATGCTATTTTTTTCGTGCGCAAAATAAACTTAGGAGTTGATTTGCAAAATAATTAAATTTCATTAATACATTGTTCAAATAGTAATTAATTAAAGTTACTTGAACATAAAAAACTGCTTCTGAAAAGTTATTCCTCACATATACCACACGATTTGGGAAAAAAATTATGATAAATAAAATGTAGTCAAATTGGATTGCAAAGGCCTATATTTGGAAAAAAAATAATGCAATGCGTTGAAGATTAAAACATAGCTGATTCTTGTGAAAGAAAATGGTCATAGTTCCGCTTTTGAAACAATTACTTATTACTAAATACGCCTATACCGTTTAACTGGGTAGACGCCTGCGGTAGCAAGCGGTGCGGGAGGGTGTAATATGACGTAACAGCACTTTCGCACTATAGAGCGACAGTCCACAGACTTCATATTTCACACACTCCCGCACCGCCCCACTACCTCAGTCCACCTACTCAGTTGGTACCTGTAATAATAAATATTTGTTTTCAGGCTTGATATGAAAGTTTGAGAGAATTCATTTTGGGGAACTCTAATAATTACAAACCCGTTACAATGAAAATTTAATTTAATAACACAGTTCTCATGTTACATAAAATGGGTTTGGTATAAAGATAAATTAGGCATAGTATTAGTTAAAACAACGCTCCAATATCTAAAATCTCGCTCACAAGCGCAAAATTTGTGTTAGCTCAATAAATAACGTTCCTTCCGTCCATACATATTGGAATTTTTGCATAGAATAAGCTTCCCCAAAATCACTATGCATTTGTTTCATCCAAAAACGTATCGATGCCTCTTCTTACTTCTCACCTAATTCTAAACCATGGTTATTGTATTATTTAAGTTTAGTTTTCCTTTAAGAGTAAATGTCAAATGCTAATATAATTAATAACATATTTAAATAAAAAGATTTCTGAATTTTCTATATGACCAACGCTTAAACAGCATATCTTTATAAGAATATTGTGTGATATAACCTAATTATAATGGAAATGTCCTTTACTTAGTCCTTAATGCCTATTTAATATGTGAAAAATATGTCTAAAAACCAAAACTTCAGTACTTAATTTAAAGCCAATAAATGAACGCTTACGTTGGAATTATAAGTGTAAGTGAATGATTCTAAAATATCTAAAAAAAATATCAGTAATTCGTCCTTTCACCTATGATCTACGGTAATCTATCCAAATCTGTTGTTTAAAATAAATTCAACCCTAAGACAAGGTGCTAGTTAAACGTCTAATCTAAAAAAAAACTCAATTCATAAAAGAAAATCTAAAAGTTTACAGATTTGGATAGCGCCCTATTAAATGGTATTATTCTTTGGGTAAAACTTTATTACGGATCTTATACATATTGGAATCAATTGCAAATATTTTAAAAACGACTCCGAATTAATTAAAATTCACTTGATTCCAATATCCATATTCGTCGATGTAATTAGTAGAGGTTGAAAGGGCGTATCTAAGTTCTAGCTACAGGAAAGTTATTTTCATCTCGACATTGTGGCCACATGGCAAAGCTTAAAACATGACTTCAGAACTGAAATGGAAATCATAATTAGACAAGCAATTATGACTTAACTTTTGAATTGATTCATTCATAATTCATTCATAAGCTGCGTCAAAACTGAACGTCTAAATTATGATTTGCAGTATATTTTGTAGCACAAGAAAATGATAGGCTGTAACAAAAAGGGTAGCAATTCAGCATACCTATGCCTTGAAAACTAGCTTGAAAAGGACAAACATTTTTCCTGATATGCTTGAAACATGCCCCTAACCTGGTAACTCAAAGAACTATTATTGTAAGGTACGCCCTTTCGTTTGATCAACATACACTCAGTTGCAGAAACGCTCGTTAAAGTTAATCCTCCATTTTAATGGACGAAGAAGAATGATAGAGAAGAGAATCATGGATGAATAGATTTATCTCTTGCTAGCTTTTACTTCGTCAACAAGACAAAAAGTCACTGCAAGAGATTTAATTGGGGATTAACTTTAATGAGCGTTTCTGCAACTGCAGTGATATTCTTCCAAGCGAAAATACCAAAGTTTAATAAATAACAACAAAGTATAATACCATTACAGATCGAAAAAAATTATATGCATGAAACATATTGATTACCTAAGAAAATGTTTATGAACGCTAGATTTCGTAGTTAGTAAAATGCATGGGTTATTTTCATATAGCGATTGTTGTTTATTTTTTGTTTCCTTTATTAATATAGTCAATGTTTTAGATTTGAAATGTTTAGTGTTTAGAAATACACGATTCACAAACGTACAAGGAGCTAAAATTGAGTCCTGAAAATGCTACGGGCAATAATCTGTCTTAATCCTTCACTATTTGGAACTATAATACCTTATATTGCTCCAAAAATCCTGAATGTACAAAATACATGTGACACTGCTAGAGATTTGGCTAGATGTTTTGTGTTAGGAAGTGTTAGTCATGGTTGGATACCATTAGCAAGACTGGTAATCTGTTCTCTTAATATATTCGTTGTAGGCTTCGCGTGAAGCTAATAATATCTCGATGTTGTTAAAAATCTCGGTAAACGGAATGAAATAATTCCCGATTTTATTTATTAGTTAATTTATAACGTCATGTTCCTTAAAGGCTCATTTTTATTTGTCGATAACTCGATCGATACGCATCAGTCAAACTTTCTTATAGATGGCCTTATCTTATGGCATGCGTTACAGAAGTATCCCGCACAATGTATGCGGGGGCTATTGAAAATGAAAACGGTCCCCCGCATGCGTGCGCCATCGATGCGGGCGCTATCGACAATGAAAAAGAGCCTTAACACAGCTTGTCTCAGAACACCGTCTGAGAATTAATTTATGAATGTGTATCAATTCTAGAGCTTTATCGAATTTGATAATAATTTACGGATGAATATTTATAAAAAAAAAACACATAATAATGAACAAGAAAAAAAATGTGGTAGATATCCATGAAACTCACTGTTAGATAGTTACTCCTGCAATTGTGTAACGTAGTTAATTTTTATCTATTTTAAATGATGCTAGTTGTGTATTAGGAGAAAGTCTTTGCCGATAGGTGAAGTTAGTTTATAGGTGGATACGGCCCTAAAGCTTATAGTACGAATCTAATAGTTACATGTTTTTAATATATTAAAGTGCATGGTTTTAAGAATCCTCGTATAAACTATGTAACTGTATAGCGTTATCGATGTGTCAGTCCTTTCATACTAGCGATATACGGTGACGGTTAGGTAATGTCGACGTGTTGTTGAATTTCGGTGTCTTTTGAGCCATTAGATTTGAGGCCCGAACGCCAAACGTAATAAGCATCGTGTGCACAAATACTCTATTCTAATTAAACAAATTTTAATCACTGTTTTTTGATACTAAGGACTCGGTCGGTGGATGTTTTTAAGGCTAATGGGATGTTTTATAATTAGTTGCAAATGTTAGTGTTTATAGCGGTATGAGTGGACAATAAAGGTGGTTCGCCGTGTTTAGAACGTACCTTGTGATAGAAGCGCGCCAGTTGCCGTCGTAAGGTCAACCACCAATGTTTTTAAACTTACTCTATTATTATTATTAAGTTTAACGCTTCTACGAGGTTTTGCCTTGACATTAGGCGGATGTGTTTTTTTTTCTATTGGGTATTTAGTGGATTTGATATATTTTGAGCCAATGTTTAGTGTGCATAGTCTATTAATATTTTTGCTACTCGCCAGTGCAGTGAATAGTTCTGTCCAATTTATAGGAATGGCATCATGAATTTTTATACGTGAGGACCAAATCTGGTTTTTTGTATTTTATTGTGAGTTGAAAAATAAATTAATGGAAAAAATAGATATGGAAAATACAGGATTTATTTTGCCAGTTCCTCTTAAATGTAAGTGAGAATTGCTAAAATATTTTTATAGTTGTAAGTGTTGGTACATTAATTTTTACATTGTAGGTACTTTGTAAGTACACAAGTATTCAGGAGCACGGGAATTATTATTATTATTTCTCATTTTGTCTATGTTCAGATTGTTTTCTGTAATACGGAATTGATTCGCCACTCTGATGGGTTTCGTTCCAAGCAAACGTATCGAATAGTTAAGTTTTTGTGGTGCTAAACTACATGGGTTTCCACACCAATAACGTATTTGTATATTTATCTTTATTTATAAGTGACAGTTAATATTCTGTTGATATATAGCTTGGCAAATGTATTGGGGTCTTTTGTAAGTTCTTATTATTTGAAAATCTCACTACATTTCGTCTCGTTGTATTTATTCAGTGACAGTTTTTATTGCCATATGGAAAATAATGGGTACAGATTTTGGTCTCCAAAACAAATGTTTTAGCTTTTTATTGTAATGTGATTATTAAGATTGTAATACGCATAATTGATTATCATGTATTTAATAACCGAACGAAACATAATGTTTAGAATGTGAAATGCAGTAAAATATAGCTTTTTTTATATCATTACCAGAGATCGGAATAATTAGTAATTTTATGTACAGAATTTAGATACTTATACATTTTGGGAGCACAATAGAATTATATGAAATTCCCATAGGTATCTTATTAGGTCATGAAAATATTTCATTTAACCTCTGAAAATGAAATTTTATAACATTACCACATGAACATCACAAAAGTTTCAGATGTCGAAACCTGAGCTTATAGTAATAAAAAACATTTTAATTTATTTGGCATGCCAATAATTACAAATGTTACTATCATTAAACTACAGTATTTTCTACTTATTGAGAAACAAATATAATTTGCATGCCAAATCCATTCTTTTACCATTTAACCCTTAAACAGGCATAGTACGATTTATCGACCACATAAAAGTAACTGACAATGTACCTACTAAAAACTTACAATAAGGTTCATTATTGAATTTAAATATGGTGGCCAAGGCCTGTTTAAGGGTTAAAGAAAAAGAGAAAACTATTGAGTTTTAAGGAAACCTGTTTCGCCACTTCTGATGTTCTTGATAGGCTATCTGACAGCTCATTTGACATAATATCTTACATATGATTTGTCAGATAAGCTATTTAGAACTCCACCAGAAGTGCTGAAACATGCCCTAAGTCATTAATTTAGAGTAGTATAGCTACTTAAAATGTCGACTTGTTCCGATCTCTGATCATTACCTTTACTCCTCGCATTTTTCGTCTATTAATCAAAAAGCGTCACTGCCACAGTTTTTAAAACCCATTAATGATTGTATTAAAACTGCATTAAGTATATTTTATTTATTACTGACATCGTTTCTTGTTATTGTTGTTTTAGCGAAGCTTTGTAGGCGCACAGAATGTGTTTTTTAATAAAATAGAATGGAATGATGGAAATTCGCTAGTCCTTTAACTTGTAAAACTTTGGATCTGTCCGTTTAAATGAAATACATAGGTGTTTTAAGATAACTTAAAGAATAAGGCTCGGTTCGGGCAAGCGTGTGTTTATATTTCTTGCGTATGACCCGAAAAAGTTTGTGACGGGAGTTGTCGCCTTCGAAAATGTGTTTGAATCCAAACATTATCTTAGTTCCATGTGTTTTTCATCAACATAAAATATAAAGGTGGGATAAGTGATCGAATAGAATAAAATAATCAATTTACAGTAACACTTCAGCCCTCGCGAGTATTTCTATAATTATTTAGATGCTTTAATAGCTGCGTTTATAAAGTAGATTACACACCCAGGACAGGAAAGTAAGAAAGGTCTCAGATCTCATGTCAACAAACATGTGATCTGAGGCTTTCTTATTTGCTGTCCGAGGTTAGTATACTATTTTTCTCCTCGACCGAGGTGGAAAGCGGCAACTGCGCAGCGGGACAACAATTAACGCTTTCCGTCCGGAGGGGAGAAAATTAACATAAAAGAAACAACAACAAAAAATCTAACAAAGTTTCTGCACAAAAAATATTTGCAATGTTTATTAATCTATCTGTCTAAATTGATCGGTCTGGAATGCCTTTACATACCTTTGGGAGGCTTGTGTGGGGACATAGGTCCAGCTCGTAGGTACCTACCTACTTCGAAAATGTTAATCATTTATATGATCAGCTCACTTACTCCTCCTTTATATTCCGACGTTTTCACGGGCTAAAATATCTACAAATTGCCCGCGTAGATTGTTTGATGTATTTGCAACGCAATGAAAATTGATTCCCATCTACATCCACTTAAATCTGATATTAATATTGGCAGGCAACCATCACACCATTCTTTTCTTTAAACACAATTTATGTATGTATTTTTCAAATGTTTCATAAAGAGTGAGACGCATGATGCTTACTTGTTTCCAAAACATAACTGCATCTTTTTGTTGATATTTACGTTGGTTACACTAACACTTCCAATCATTGCCGTATTGCATGCTAACTAGGTAACTAGTATTTGTTGGTATTCAAGCATAATGAAAAGAACACGCTCGTCCGAATCGGCTATAGAACAAAAAATATATACTATCTGTGGTGATTATCGAATTTTATGAGCTTATTAAAACTTAATTCTGGTATTGCGAGTTTTGTATCGTGTGGCTAGTGTTGCCTTGATATTGCACATCTCGGTTCTGTGGTTTTAAAAACCTATAAAATATGAACAATGTTATTTTAGTCACTGTTTTAGCTTTAGGAAATCGTTGAGACAATATTTTTAAGAGCGAAATGTTATTTTGTAATCCATGTTTAGAACTGGTTAGAAATTATGACTTCCTTTGTAGAGTTAATATTGAGTAATTTATTATAGATGTAAACTCAACTGTATTCGTTTTCAGGATGGTTAGAAACCTTGCTACATCTACTTTTAAGCTTACAGTTGTATAAAGGTTCAATAACAGTACATTAAGATACAAGTGAGTTAAGTTGGTCATTCATTTGGCCTGCAGCTCAAGCCGAAGGAGAGGGCGTAATGGAGCCGAGAATGTAATGACCAATGCTCACTCATTTCATATGACTTTTTCAACACGATAAACTGTAAAGTAAAAGGACGCGTGTTTTATAAGCTGCATTATGAACCTAAAAGCGGTGTTAAAGCTACTGTGTTGAAAAAGTAATTTGTATTGATATTTAAATATTTTCGATAATATGGATGTGATAATGTAATAATTTTTGATAATGTTTCTGTACGTACATAACGTTGTAACTTCCTGGTTAAAGTAACCTAATACATTTTCGAAAGAAATAAGATTATATGCTCATTTATTTTTGTATTAACCATTCGCCTTCAATATTTGTATTAAATTAAATATGCCAATTATCTAAGTAATGTAAAGATACATTGACAAATAATAGAACCATTACAGCTTCCATATCTCTTCGTTCAAAGGTGATTTGAAAACAATGAAAATACAACTTTATTCTGATTGATTCTAAAGGCTACAATGCATTCTTCTTTCGTGTCAGCATGAGCTATATCACTACAACGCTTTAAACTTTATTACGATGGATATAGAAGTGTCTTTCACATGAGTTAAGTCTCGAATATATGTTATTTATAAGAAGAATAAAGTTGCATATTAATTGTCATAAAAAAATCACTGGTTGTTTTCTGAACCTAAGTGTAATTCACATCTACTGAAATTACGCGACGCAAAATTACACTGCAATACTTTTCATATATCGGCGACACACGTCGGAAACATTTTTTTCAAGTAACCGCAGAAATTACGTCGCGTAATTTTAATGTGTTCCTACATAGTCTTTCACACATCTTTGACAACCTGTTTGTTCGTTTGAAATAACGCTTATATGTGAAAGTTTGCAAGTAAGCCAATACTATTTTGTGTAAAAAGACAAAGAGATGTGCAATATCGATAAAAAAGCGGGTAGGTACTACACTAGAAAGTGTTTATTCAAAAAATGTTTGTTGACGAAGCTAAATAGTATTCATAAGAAGCCAAGTTAGCTATCGCATTTGGACCAAGGAATAACGTATAAGTATAGCTCACTTCACTTGCTGAAAGTACCTATAGCATTTTACATAGATGGAATATATGGTGTTGGTATTTTAGGTCTAAATATATGGCCCACCTTCGGGCAAGGTCCTTCTTCCAAGCCTTTATACTGTGCTAATTTTACTGATGTCTTCGTTAAGATATCAATGTATTTCCACTGGAGGTTTTGCCAGTAAATAAAACATTACAAACAATTTTATATTTCCTAATTTCACACATCCGGGAGAGCGATTTTAAAATCTCATTCGGTGAGCTCAGCAGTTGAAAATGTCAAAATTACTATGGAGATGCGCATCTTTCTACTGCTGATTTGACTCTCAAAAATCATACTTCAAGAGTGCGATTTTTGAAAGTCAAATCAGCAGTAGAAAGATGCGTATCTCCAGAGTAATTTTGACATTTTCAACTGCTGAGCTCACCGAATGAGATTCAAAAATCGCTCTCCTGATTAGTATCCGAATAATGCATTAATTCAATACGGTTTATGTCATTTTCGTATACTATTAGGATGTCTGAAACCCTATCAACATTGGAGCTTCTTTAAATTGCTTCATTCTTTATTTATCAATGTCTTCAGCATGCCTAAAAGAAGTACCTATACCTGTTACATAAGTTGATAACCTTTTGATAACTAACTAAGTATGTAACTCTAATTCGAATTCTGGATTGAAATTGGCATGCCAACATAATCCTTCTATATTTGTATAACTACAAAGAAAATGAAGTCTTATTTAGACCTAAAATATCCAAAAGTTTATAAAAAATTAATATAATATGGTAATTAAATATTTTGACATGTCTCCGGTCTCTTCGTGTTAGATCCATGTATACAAGTATCTTTATGATTAACGTATATTTAGGTAGTACACGGAATGGTGACTGACTGATTATAGGGCAGGTTTCTATTGGTTTGTGAAATCACGTCACACTAGGTGCAAAAATGTTCTGTAAGTGGGTAGGTATGTGCAAATTGTGTGCTTACAATTTTGTAATGAGTATAAAGGGTGGAAGGAAAAGTATCATTAACCTTTAAACCACATGCTCTACCCATCAAACTGAACAACTTTTACTATGGGAGCAAATCCGTCAGAACGAAAAAAATCTGCTGTCCCATACTTTTGCATCGAGTAGGTATTGCAGTTTAGTATGGGACAGCTGATTTATTTTTCGTTCTGACAGATTTGCTCCCATAGTAAAAGTTGTTCAGTTTGATGGGTAGAGTATGTGGATTAAAGCTTAATGATACTTTTCCTTACACCCTGTAGAAAGCCGATGCTGAGCGAATTTTATATGGTCTTTCTTAATAATGTTGACGGTTTTTAAGGGGATGCTCAGACCATCAATCTGAACAACCTCGAAATCGCAATAACAAAAGCAGCTGTTCCATACAAAATTACAAATCTACTAGAGCCTAATGTATGGGACAGCTGATTATTTTCGCTTGGTACCTATCTGGATGAAATTTGGTCAGTTTGATGGTCTGAACATGTCATTAAAAAACGGCATAATATTACGTTGATCCATGTAGATTAAAAGAACCCTAATATTTCGAAAAGAAGGCATTTTATTATTATGATAGATTAATGCAAACTTTTAATCCTAGTAAAATTCAAATTTGTGATAATTTCTAAATTGAAAAATACATATTGTAATCTGTGTGAATGGAATAACACTTTATAAATAACTTGTGAATTCATATCGTTTGGTTGAAATTAATATTACTTTATTTTAATGTTGAATAACTAAGTACAACATGGATTTTATTCAAACGGCTATGGCTCAGCGAAATGCTAGATACATTTTTAGTCAATAAGGTTCAGTATTCGGTATAAAACAATTGCACATACCTACCCACAAAAATGAATTTGCGAAATACAATATCCATTAGGCGTATCGATGTTGAATTCTAGTGAACTTTCTAAAAGAAAAAAATATAGAAAAATGCCAACTGTCTTGTTCAAATGTTGTGAAATGTAAGTGTTAAATGTTGTCCTGCAACCGTTTAGAGTTGTTTATCTGAATATTGAGTAGTTAAAGCTAGATGCTGTCTTCATTTTTTCTAACTAATGTTTTGTTACTGTTTTGGCACTGTATTAATTACCTTCTGACAAAAAATATATAATGAAATAAAATGTTTTGTGCAGTTTTATTTTACTATTATAAAACCGTAAAACCATAAGGAACAAAAAAGTAGCGGTTCACTTCATATAAATTCAAATGACACTAGATAGCGCGATTTAATGACGTGCAGCGCCATCTATTGACAAAATTTTTAGTTTGTTTGTTTGTTCGCACATCACGCAAAAACTACTGAACCGATTTAGATGAAACTTTTTTTGTTTGATAGCTTATGATCTGACTTAAAATCTGGTATATAATTTGTGCGGACGAAGTCGCGGGAAAACACTACTATTTTATAAAATTCTAGATATGGCGGGACGTCGCTACATTCCATTCTCAAGGAATTCCCTTACACCCTGTAACTTTTACTATGGGACCAAGAGATTTAAAAAAAATCACCTATCTCATACTAACATTAAATTCATACCGCGCGAAATGTATGGAAGACCGTTTTTTTGAGATCTCATTGTTGGTCCCATAGTAAAAGTTATTCATATTGATTGATGGTTGCTGACACCACCATAAAATGGGGGAAGTTCGTTGCAAGCCGGAGAAGCAGGCAACCGACACGCGTTGACCTAATATCAGACTTGAAACGCGACCTTTTTTTGATAAAAATAAAATTCATATTACAATAACAACAATATATTACCAACTACTTAAAAACTAACAATACTATTCGAAGTTCATAACAACTTTCCCTAACTTCCCTTTAGGCACGTCTATGGACGTCAAAGTGTCTGTAACGATTCCCGTAGCGACCGTCACGTTGTTCTCTCTGATCGTGAATGGCTGGCCTTGTGTCATCACCATGCCTTCCAGCAGGGTGAGGTATACATCGCCGTGGTCGCCTGGCATCATCATGTGTTGCGACGGATCTGGAAATGTATCAAAGAAGTTATAGTCTTTAGTTTCCCACTGTTAGGCTGCTTTTCCACCAGAGATGCGAGAGGTAGTGAGGCGGTGAGCGAGGAAAAAATCGACCAATGAGAGTGCTTCAAAATCCTAATGACGTGATTGACGGATTGTTTCCTCCCTCACCGCCTGGCTACCTCGCACTCGCACATCTCTAGTGGAAACGCAGCCATATTAAGCGGGTGGAAAATATTCTGACAGCAAGTTGACCAATAACTTTCTCCACCAATCCGTACTGGGCCCGCGTGTTGGATAACGGTTGAACCTCATCTGGCAGCACGAAGTCGCATTTTTTGACGCTCCATCCTTTTCTGTCGCTCAGGAACGTAATTTGCTAGGGCGAGAAAGATAGCGGAAATGCGATCTCGCACGCGGCAGCACCGGTAGTGCTGCGACCTTTCTCACTCTAGCAAATGACGTTCCTGAGCAACAGAAAAGGATAGAGCGTCAAAAAGAATTTTGTATGAGACCCGGCGTCCATTAGTTTGTAAGTGAATGGTGACAGCACTAAAAATGTAAGGCCTACATGAGGTCCTACTTTTCTATGCAATGAAGCCAATGAAGGCGCATCGCCTGCTAATACGAAAATCATACATTTCCAGCATGTCTAGTATGAATCGTCTTGCCTTTGCTCGGAGAGCGAAAGTCGCGAATGCCGCGATATGTATTGACATTTAATTTATAGAAATCCTTACTTACCCAAATCTATCCTGCAAGCAATATTCCAAGTGCCGCTGAACATTTGTTGGGCGTACTTAGAGAAAATAGGTTTTTTCCTGCCGCCCTCGCTTCTAGTCAGGAAATATATCTTCGCTTTGTAATGATTACTTAGCACGAAGCTCTTAGAAGCGCACAGAAGCATGCCCGTTTCAACTGATTTCATTTTCATGCCGCGAAGTAAAACACCTACGTTGTCTCCTGCTAGAGCCTGCAAGAATGTAAGCAAAAAGGTGAGATTTTATTAGTGTGCCTATCGTAAAATTTCAGTTGCATTATTGGGGTTTGTGACGAATTATAAAACAGCGCCATCTGTTGGTGCATTTATAATTTCAGTGCCAAGGTTCAGTAGGCCTACCATGAGTTTTCTTTGTAGTTTCGGCTCCAACAACTAGGAGCGCTGTACGAAATTCAATACAAAAAAACTGTAGTTTACTACAGTAGTTTTACTGTAGTTTACTACTGTAGTTTTACTGTAGTTTACTACAGTAGTTTTACTGTAGTTTACTACAGTAGTTTTACTGTAGTTTACTACAGTGTCACCTCATGGTAGGCCTACAGTACGGTAGTGAATAAAGACATAAAAAACCGGTCAAGAGCGTGTACGCCCTATTCGCAAGCGGTCCAATGACGTTTCAGTCGAGATTTATTTAGCACGATTGGGCTCCTGTACAGTCGCCATCAGATATATCGTAGCATACAAGGTGTTCAAATATTTCAGGTGTTCAATTATTGAAAATTAGAACTGCTTAGAAATATTTTACCACCATGTTTGCTACGATATATCTGATGGTGACTGTACCAGGAACTCTTATACGAGGCTGATAAATTCTTACCTCAGAAACGCTCTTTTTAAATATCTGCATATCTGATAACGTTGTCTTAATATTATAACCGAAACCCATCAAGTCCGCATCGTCATTCCTTTTCATAACCCCTCGTTTGATAGTGCCCACCACCACAGTGCCCCGGCCGGGCACCGTGAATGCGTTGTCTATGGGCATTAGGAAGGGAGACTGTAGATCCCTTTGTATCGGGGGGACATAGGTATCCATTGTGTCTAGGAGCTTTCTTATTGATGGTGCACCTGGAATTTGAGGGTTAAAATTAAGAAAACATGGGCGCCTTAGGTCACAGATATCGCTTAAGTATGTGCCTTAAATAACCAGGATCTTGTCCAAGAAATATACTTCTGATAGTGTGGGCAGCAAGCCCTGGAACCCGATTGCGCTAAGTTAAAACATCGAAGTTCTATTCCTATTCGATTTCAGTTCTAATCACATTGCAATCCGTAATTGGATTGCTGTCTACAATTAACTGTCAGTCTTTAACGTCTGAGCGATCTGTCAAAACGGCACTAATGGCTGTCAAGAGCAGTACCGCGATCAGCGCAATACCAAATATGTCAAAAGTTAAGGTTCGTATATAGTCCAGTAACAGTTCAATCACCCGTTTTTCTCTGAAGTACGAAATAATTTTTTTTTTTTTCAAATAATCAGGTGATTCAGCCTGCAGTCCTAACCAACTGGGGAAAAACGCACAAAGTGACGTATCACTAGGTGTCCCCCGTGGGAATCGAACCCACGACCTCTGTGTCAAGGAGGTAGTAAGAAAGAGAAAAATATTATTCGTCCCAAAAGACAGGCAATATGGCAGAGCAATAAAGCCTTGTCTGTGTTTGTAATTTTTCTTTAAAAAGTATTTTAGCTTTTAATAAGTAATTATTTTATTTACCTACCGTATTCACTTTCATCGCCATTCAAAGCTTTTAACGCCGATCCATAAATTAAGGGTACAGTGTTGCCATCGTATCCGAAATCTGACAATAATTCCCTCATCTCAATTTCCACTAGTTCAAGCAACTGTAAAGAAAAGTGATGCTTATAAAAATACAAACATTTATTGTAGGTTCCTGTGAGACAGACACTTCTTTAGACATTTCTACCAGCAGCACTCGTAGCATGCTACATGTGATACAGCTGTATCACGTCTTTTGTCACGTTTGTTCGCGTGCAAATAGAAAGAGAGCGAAGGTGTGATAAAGTGTGGCATGCTACCTATGCTGGAATCATATGAGAAAACTAAGAGATAAGATTTGCTTTCCCTATCCATTCTGAAACATTGTGTTTTAACAGGATAGGCGGGCTGAAATGCTAATTTGGAGAATAGATCACTTTCTCAACTGTATACATATTTGTCCGATCCGCCGCACCCACACACACACCCCACCGACTAGAGTGCGAAAGAGACAACTGCAGCTCGGACCATTTTATCTACAGAACTCGACGAAAACAGCATTTCGTATTCACTGTTTCCTCCTCCAAAACTAAACCGATTTTAATAATTATTTCAAGAAAAATAAGAAAGACTAGCTATGTCTGTATGTTATGCTTTTTTTGTTTAAATTCCTCAAATTTTTTTGCTGGATGTCTGAAAACGGGCGGTAAAATTGGTAATTTTCGAAGGTCCCTAATTCTTACAGTAATTAATTAAACGAATGACGTTTTGCTTGTGACTAGCATAGCACTGTATCTGTGCTAATGTCAAGTAGTTTGTGGGAGTATTCTAACCCAATCTCAAGGATTGTTATTTGAGAAAACGAATTTGAAAAGTGATGGCGGTGCCTCGAGACAAGCTCAAACGCGAACCGCTTGCATGCGACAACAACTCGCGGTCATGTCGCGGCTCTGTTTTCGACACTAGGCTGCGTTCAGAACCTTTGGGTGCGGTTGTTCTTCTCGCTCGCTCTTACGGGTAGAACGCTTTTCACCGAGCCTCTGAACGGCGTTAGGGCGAAAAGTTGCACTCGGAGTGCACTCCGGGCGCACTCTGGGCGTAGGTTCTGAACGCACCCCTGTAAGACTAATTTTGAAAAACAAGCCATGCCAAGTTTCTTTCCTCATATGCTGCTGCTGCAAGCAGTCACACTCATAGATTAATAAGGTAAGTCGCCTGAGATTTTAGAACGGCTTAATTATTGTCGTTGCCCCTTATTAGCGGATGGGGGAGCCACATTGATAAATAAATAGAAAAAGACGGCCGGCCGACACGAGGCTCGAACCATAAGCACCCGAATCGTGAGCCGGTTGTCTAGACTACTAGACCAACAAGACAGTGTTTGATATGGGCGAAATCTCTCACTACTACAGCGCAGCGGTGAGGTGTAGCGCGCTGTCGCTCATAGTGCTTCACAATGTCACAGAGAGATGGCGGAAGCTGTCTTTCAGCGTTCCACTTCGTTTGCACTAAGATATTATAGCATGGTCACACTTTGCTGCCCTGCACATCCAGTATGATTTCTCTACTTGCGCGCCACTCCGCTTCCATACTACATATTGCGGCAAGCGCGGTTTTTCGCTCTCTGAGAAACCCCGAGAAGAAGACCTCCTATTCTATGCAATGAAGGCGCATCGTCCGCTGATACGAAAATCATACACTTCCAGCATATCTAGTATGAATCGACTTGCCTTCTCTCGGAGAGCGAAAGTCGCGAATGCAGCGATATGTAGTATGGAAACAGGCAGAGTCACAGGTCAGAAAATTCATACTAGACGTGCAAGGCAGCAAAGTTTGACCGCTTGCAGCAGCAGCATATTAACCGCTCGCATCCCGGCTTAAGATAACAATTGATATCGCGACCGCGGGACTTGACGGGTTAAGAAACGATGGGAGAATGGGGGGTTCAATAATATTGCGTAAGAGGTTAAAGAGGTGAAAGAATGCATTACAAACCTCATTATCAACCAAATCAGCCTTATTAACGTAAACCAAAATATGTTTAATGCCGACTTGTTTAGCCAGCAGTAGATGTTCTCGGGTCTGCGGCATCGGCCCATCGTTGCCGGCTACGACCAGGATAGCGGCGTCCATCTGAGAGGCTCCGGATATCATGTTGCGTACATAATCAGCGTGGCCGGGGCAGTCTGTGTGGGCGTAGTGCCGGAGCTTTGTACTGTAGCCGATGTGCGCTGCGTTTATTGTTATACCTGGAAATATTTTGAAGTCAAGTGTTAGAACATGAATACGCATCAGCTCTAAGCTGCTAGTGTATCATTAATAATAATAATAAGCAAAGAAATATGTGTTGGAACTGTGTTCCCACGCAAGCCTTCCAAAGGTCCGGGTATGGCCCGTGTAATACCAGCTGAGATACATAATAATAATAATAACACAGTAGGCCTACCATGAGTTTCCACTCTACTTTACTACTTCTTATCGTGTGGGCAAGTTCTGGTGTCAACACCGCAACCAACCGCCTTACGGTTTTTATGTAACGACTACTACCATCAGAGATAGTAGCTGGGACCAACAGCTTAACGTGCCATCCGAAACACGGAATCATATTTTTTTTCAGATAATCAGGTGATTCAGCCTGTAATGTTCTAAGCAACTGGGGATGTATGCTCGAAGTGACATTTAACTGGGTGTCCCACGTGGGAATCGAACCCATGACCTCCGTGTCAAGAGCACAATGCTCTTAACCATTAGACCACGGAGGCTGTTACTTTACTATTAAAGTAATATCACCAATTTTGGTTTAGCTCCTAGTGGTTACGTTGAGAACTAATTTCTGCCATACGAAATCGGCGACGTAACTACAGTAGTAAAGTACAGTGACAACTCATGGTAGGCTTAAATGGCTCATCTGTTATAGTTTTAAAATTGTGGCATCCTGAACCAGAACCACAATCTCAGAGGTCACTACCTTAAAATTGATGGCTCGTTATGTACAAGCAACCCCCGAAAACACTTTTTGCCCAACCGTATATTTAGCGAGACTGTAATAAGTGCGCCTTCAGTGAACTCATTTAAAAATAGACTTGACCAATACTTAAGAAACTAAACAAGTGCAGTGATATACACGCATCAGCTCTAAGCTGCTAGTGTATCATAAATAAATAATTTGTTTTGATGTAGGGTTGACTTACCACGCATCGTATAAACTATTTTATTGTTTGTTCTGTTATTAAAAATAGTATTTGAGCTAAAGAATTACTGAAAATGTGAACTTAGCATTATTTTTCAACGTTTTTTATGCACTAAAAAGACTCAATTTTATGTAGTCAGATCCAATGGGCGCCTGACTGCATTCCATCGCTCGGTTTTCCTCAGGTGTTGTGTTGTGGGGAGGTTGGGTATCTGAAGTCAGAGGGTGGCGGGAAGTAGCCGTTCTGTATGTAGAACTATAATTACTTATTCTGTGCCGACCATAAACTTAATATACTATCGTAGTAGACAGACAATCTCCTCATAATCGCGTCACCGAAACTGAAATGTCAATATGTGCGAAATTTATACATGTGTGAGTTTTAGTGATTGTTTGGCCGAGCTTAATGAGCCTTTCAATATGTTTACAAACAATAACGGGAAATCTCACGTGACATGAACGAAGGGAGCTATGTGGTAGTATAGAAATATATAGTTAAAAATATTGGAAATTTGTGCAATCTCTATGCGAAATGGTACCTTTTTCTCGTACACAATATTTTTTTATCCTACACATAATTATTTAAAATAACACAATAATTAGAAAATAAATTAATTACCAAATAATTTTAAGAATATTATGTATGAAAACAAGGCTCATGAAAGTTGTATTGTTCTGATCGTATTTACCTGTGAAATGTCTCTTTATTAGAGTTTTTGGTGAAAATTAAACTGCATTCCAACACAGAACACGACACCATCACGATTAACGATATTTGTGTTGATAAAACATCAAATTAATTTGAAGAAAATAATAAAGTAATGTGGGATAATTTTTTACAGGTTACAATTAGGAACGAAATTGTTTCAAAGGGGTTTTATGGCTATTATATTACAATCTCTTTCGCACTCGTAGGTTTTTTCATTAAGATCGGAATCTCATTCGCACACTGTGTTGGTCTATTTACGTAGTAATATTAAGTTTATGGTGCCGACACACCATAGGCGAAGTATTTTTCGCTTACGCTGATAGACAAAACATCAGTGTAACCGCGTATGAGACAGCGATAGTCATAAAATCCTATACAATTTGTATGAAAATAGATGTCTGACTCCGGAGTCAGACAGCCGTCGTAGAACAAAAAAGTGGCTACGTCGATAAGGACAGCAATAAGTAGCGATCTCCTTTTTTAACTAGAGCGAATTTGCTATGTGCATCTCTTACTGAGTGATATGACAAGACACGTGCTTCCTTCTAGTTCCTTCTCTTTCTACGCGACACACTATACAATTGGAGCATCGTTGTAGACCGGGGAGGGCAGCCGACACGCGACCACCCAATAACAGACCTACAACGCAACTCCAAGTATCTTATTTAAAAGAATAGACCCAAACCTCTAGCTTTTTCCTCCGGTGCTTTATCAATCTCGTCGTATGAAACGAACTGTGCCAAGCCATCTTTAGCCAAAACCTTTGTTATAGCTGCAGTCAACGTCGTCTTCCCGTGGTCCACATGCCCTATAGTACCTATATTACAGTGCTTTTTCTCCTCAAACTTTGATTTAACCTTTGTGCAAAAGTTTGCACTGTAAACATTAATAAATGTCCTGCTATTCAAAGAACTGTTGCAGCACACTGATAGATTTAGGTTAAGATTAGTGTAAATAGAACGAATTATTAGTCTTCCAGTCATCTTATTTGTAATTATGTTCAAAAATTCTGAATTTCCATTTAGAACTCAGATCAATTTAATACAAGTAGATAACTTCTTGATGACGTCACACCGTACTACCCAAAACGTCATTCCGACTCCTAAAGACCTCTATCCATACTGCCAAATAAGAAAGGCACTTTTAGCTTTCTACGGTGGCAACATTATGAATCATATTCAATTTGGTCGCGTATCATTTGGTAGTGCGGTGATCGTGTGCGTCGGCCAGAAATTTGTAATCTTGAAAGGAAATTAATTTCCCATTGCTTAATTAACAACAATAACATAGTTTGGACTAATAGAAAGCACAAAAATCGCAAATGACCAATTCGATTTTGAGGTTATTAATTAGTGACGTGAAAACATTTAATCAATCGATAATATCCTATGATTAATTTGTTCTTAACCCCTAGGGATTGTATACATTACCTAGGTAAAGTGTGTAATGGACAATTATTAACAATATTTTATACATTGCCTGGACGCCCCAGGTATTCTATAGAAGCCTAGGTATTGTAGAGAATACCTGAATTATACAGATTGCCGGTAACATATCTGTCCTGTCTTAAACGACAAGCATCGTTGCC